>VDFB02000002.1:79069740-79126744 GCA_007258455.2 Sequoia sempervirens | reverse complement strand
ACCAAAGACACTCTTCTCGAGCCAATTGCTCATTTAGCTCCAGTTTCAGTTTTTGTTCTTCCTCATATTATATTGCCCCCATGCCATTTTCAATGTTTTTTTCATTTAATGACTCTAGCTCCTTTTCAATCCTAACCTTCTCTTCAAATACATTCCTGAAATGTTCCTTGTTCCATATCATGAGCCTGCTTTTGATGCGAGAGAGTTTCTTGCTAAACAGGTACAATTTAGAATGATTGCCAATGCTTGCTTCATTCCACCACTTACCAACTAACTACTTTATGGATGGATCTCTTAGCCACATGTTTTCAAATTTAAATTGTCCCTCTTAGGATCTTCTGGTTTGATTTTTAGTTGTACAAGGTAGTGATCTGAGCTTGTGAAAGGAAGTATCCCAGCTTTAAAGCTATTTAGTGCAATGTCCCAGTCACCAAATAGGAAAAACTAGTCCAACTTCTCGATATGCTTGTAAAACCCTTCCTATGATTTGACCAAGTGAACCTCCCGTTCTTGGTAGGAACACCTCTAAGATTGTCAGTATCTACAAAGGCCTGAAAATATTGCTAAAACCCCCTTACTTCTCTGAGTTGTATAGAGTTGCATTGAAGTCTCCACCAATCACCCCATATTCACCATTCATTTGTGATAGCCATTGTGTGACTTCTTCCCACAAGTTTCTTTTTGCAATTGTGCATATTAGCTCATATATGTTGATAACCAAAAATTTTGTATTTCTACGCAAGCATCTGCACCTTACTACTAACCAGTTTGGGTTTTCACTGACCATAGAACATACAATAGTTAAAGGGTTCCACACCAAACCAATTCCCCTCCCAATTTTTCCAGGCATGCATTCTGGCATGGTATTTCTCCTTATTCCATTTGGTTTCTTGCACCAGTACTATATCTACTTTGATTTGTTCAATTTGACGCCTCATATGGTGGCACTTGCTAGGGTAATTAGTGTCCCTAGCATTCCATGTTAGTAGTCTCATTACTCCTTGGGAAGGATAACCTCCTTGCTTCTTAGTTTCATTTGTCCTTTGGCATTGGTGGCCAACTCCAACTTTACTTTGTTTGATTTGGGGCCCCTCTTCTATTTGATTTTGATATTTGGGTTTTTTAGTGTTGATTGAAATTGCTCTATGCTTCGCTCAACCAGAATTTCTACTTGGGCTTCCTCAGAACTATCCTCTTAATCAAAATTAGAATCCAAATTCCCCCCATCATTGTTTCAATCACTTTAACTAGATTTGGAACCCCCTCCATTGCTTCTAGAGCTATGTTTGTAGCTTCCATAGGGTTGTTTTGAGGTTCCTCTCTTACCCCAAAAGCTAGATTTTCTAATTTTCCATTTTTGTATATCCCAGTTAGCTCCTCAGTTGGATGAGACACTTCCATCTATTTTTTTCTAGGGGTAGTGAGTCCCATATCCTTAGAAATGATCATTTTAGATTCTACTAGATAGTGGTTATCCATAGCTTTCCCATCATTGAGATTCCCACAATCTACCTCCATTGCATCCCAAGAAAAATTCAAAATTTGCTCGATTATCTTTAGAGAGTCTATGCATTCCTTCACTGCTATCTTGCGATCTGACCTCCCATGGCTTCTTGATTTGCAAACCTGGCATATTGAAATTGAGTCCTCCCTATCCAAACCTCCTGTCCACTTATTCCCATTCAACTAGATTTCAAATTACTTAGGGACAATATGATTTATTTTGATACTAACACAAATTCAAACATAATTCACTAGGTAACTATCCACCAATATCCCATCTATAGCTACGAAAGTGCCCAGGCCATTTTCAAGTTCTTCCAAAGTCTCTTTTCCCCAATATTCTGCTGCCAAGTTATATAGATGAATCTAGATCTAGTTTTCACTTTCCTTACACTTCCATGGATCAAAATTAGGGCACCAATCTTTGATGTGCATCGCTATTCCCTTCATAAAATATGGGCCTTTAGTGAAAATCCCCCATTTGTCCTTGCTAGAATTGAATTCAACCAAGAAGAAGTTGTTTGTTAGGGCACTGATCTTTGTATCTGCCCCCCATTTGTCCATACCCCACTCAGTGATTTTTCTTATTGTATCCCATTGCCTACCCCATTTGAGGATCATTCCTACTTTAAGCCTTTCTACCGATTCCTTGCTCTGTGGATTTTGAATACAAATAATTTGTTTGAGGTTTGGGATCTAATCATTTTGCACCTTGGCATGGAGATTTTCTTCCCCTTCAAGTCTTTTGTCCCTCCATGGCCTGCTCATTATATTCCAACTTTCACTTCTATGATTTCCAACATTTTTTGAGCACCAATTACTGGAAGTGTTTGTTGTTTGCTTGTTTTTATGCCAAAACCTCTCGTACCCATTCCCATCCTAGATGGGTTCTTCCTTGTTCCCTTCCTCCTGAATCTCATTTTCACTTTCCAGACCTCATCATCTGTAGGATCCCAAGAGTCATGATTCTTTATTTGATTATGGTCTACCTTGCTCGACTATGGATTCCATGGCTACCTTTATCCTAATTATGTTCGCGATACCTCCTTCACAAAGTCTCCTAGGGAGCATTTATCAATCTAGCAACCATGCTCGAAGACCCATTGTTGGATATGATTCCCCTTTAGTCTCTCTCTATCCATTGTTTGATCGGCCTTTGGATATTCTGCTTCCTCCATCTTTACCCATTTCCTCCTTGCAAGCTCCTCCGCAACTCGATGAAAATCACACTCTACCCTACTCCCGTTCGCGCACGCCATTATCTCTTCAAATCAAAATTTATTATGAATTTTATATTTTATTGCATTATTTATATTATAGATATTATTATTAGTTGATAGGCTATTTTGTTTGAAGTTTCCACTAGGAATTTTGTCAGCCTAGCTATGAATTGGATTTTCTAGCGCCAGAGATGTTCTGGTCTGCAACGACTTGACCGGGTTTATTTTGTGGCTATGTGGAGCTTGGTAATTACATGGGTTGGTGGTAGTGGAGTTGGTGTCCTCGATATGCGGAAGCTGAATCATAAGTGTTTTCTCCTGAGAGTGTTAATTCATTCTGTCATTGTTGTACAATTGGGGCGGATGAAGTAAATGCAATATTGAGTGTTGTAGTGTGGGGAAGTATACTTTTTTTAAGTTGTATTGTTGAAACAACCATTGCGGTGTTTGTTTCATCGCAAACTATTGTAAAAATTGCCACCTTCGACTCTATGGTTGCTTTCATAGAAGATTGGAGGTTTTTAAAACTATTGTTCTCCGCAATTTGTAAGTCATTTTACATGGGTGTTTTGCATAAATGATTTAGTTATTGTTTATGTTAAAATTGTTGTTCTCCAGAACCTGTAAGTCATTTTACATGGGTGTTGCAGTGTGGGAAAGTAAAGTCATAAATGTGTGAGAAAATATATTGATTAAGTTGTATTGTCAAAAGAGCCATTGTGGTGTTGGTTTGATAGCAGACTATTCTAAAAATCATTAGCTTCGGTTCTGTGGTTTGTTTGATAGGAGACTATTGTAAAAATTGATAGCTTTGGCTCTATTTTATAGGAGATTGGAGGGTTTTAAAACTGTTGTTTTGTGCAATCTATAAGTCGTTTTACATGGGTGTTTTGCATAAATGATTTATTTATTGTTTATGTTAAAATTGTTGTTGTCCAAAATTTGTAGATCATTTTACATGGGTGTTTGGTGTTATGGTTTTTTATGGATGGAGAAATTGCACATAAATCTTCTTTCTTTTGTCAAAAAATATGGTTAGGCTTAGTAGTTTTTTCATCCCTCATTTATTGTTTGTTGCTATCTTTGTGCATCTTTGGCCTTATACTCGTTACCATAGGAGCAATTGTAGTTAAATCTTGTTTCTTTGGTCAAAAAATATGGTTAGGGTTAGTAATTTTATCACCCCCTGTTTGTTGTTTTTGGTTATCTTTGTGCATCTTTTATGTTACAACCATTAACATAGGACCAATTAACATAGGAGTAATTAATGTGGGTTTGGTGCCAAAGAATGTAGCTCGATTTTTGAATTGACTTGATCCAACTATTATACAAACTTCTTTTCTTGTATGAATATGTTTAGTGTGGATTTTTGATCATCTGTGATTTACGTATGACTCTTAAGTTTTTTTCTATTAGTTGTTTTACAATTTTCCTATTTTGTCTATAATATTTAGTGGAAAATTATGTAGATTTAATTTTGAATTGAGAATCCAACTGTTACATAGAATTTGTTGTTACACCTTGTCTAGATAGTGATAGAATTTCAGGTAAGCGGGAATATGTTGCAAACTCAAATCTATACATGCATTTGACTTAAACTGGGTTCTTTACTTTGAACATTCTTTTTAATTAATTTCACATACATAGATTTCCATATCTAAACTTTTTTGGTGAAGGGAAATTGGAAAAGACCTATTAGGAAAAAACTTAACAATCACATGAAAATGATAGATACTGGAAAACCCACAATAAATAGAATTTTAAAATATGGAGAATAGAATAGGAAAAGTATGATAACGAATAGTTTGGTATGGGGAACTGGAAAAAAAATATCATGAAGAAGAATTTGTTATGGGGAAGTTCAAATAGTTGAGAAAAAAAAGAATATTATGAAATATATTTGTACAAGACAAAAAGTGAAATTGGAAAAGAGCTATTAGGAAAACACTTAAGAATCACAATTGGCTTGTCAATTCAAAATTAGAGCTACATTATTCCCCACTAAATATTATAAAAAAATAGGGAAATTGAAAAAAAACTATGGGGAACTGAAAAAAATAATATCACGAAGAACAATTTGTTGTGGGGAAGTTGAAACAAATGAGGAAGAAAGAATATAATGAAACATATTGATATAAGACACTATCATCCCATGTAATTAGCAAGCTTTTCCCTTACATAAATAGACCTAGGAAGTTTGTTCTAGGGATCTTCAAGAAGATCAGGAAAAAAAATATATCATAAAACATATTGATACAAGATTTGAGCTAGAATAACAATTATTTTCTGCAAGTCATTTTACATGGGTATTTTGTATAAATGATTTGTCTAGATAGTATTTAATGCCAAGAAATGTAGCTCAAATTTACAATTAAGCCTATGGTGCTATATGCATTTTCCATAGATTGTTGCATCATATAATTGTTGTCATAGCCTAAAGAAAATAGGTATCATGATAAAGACCTGGGTTTAAATAATTGTTTTGGCAAGCTGAAAAGATATATGTATAAGTGTGGAGGAAAAAATAGTTTGGTGGATTTTAAGTGTTATTCTAATAGCTGTTTTACCTATTCAACTTTATATTTTTAATTTGAGAAAAAAAGAATATCATGAAACATATTGGTATAACAAAACAAGCAAAATTGGCAAAGAGCTATTAGGAAAACACTTAAGAATCATAGGAAAATGACAGATGTTCTAGAACCCACTTTAAATAGAAGTTTAAAATATAGAGAATAGAATAGGAAAACTATGATAATGAACAATTTTTTATGGGGAATTAAAAAAAAGAACATCATGAAGAAGAGTTTGTTGTGGGGAAGTTCAAATAGATGAGGAACAAAGAATATAATGAAACATATTGATATAAGACACTGCTAGCCCACGTAATTTCCAACCTCCACTCCTTACATAAACAGACCTGGGTAGTTTGTTTTACGGAGCTTCAAGGATATCAGAAAACAAATAATATCATGAAACATATTGATACAAGATTCGAGCTATGTTCTTTGTTAATAAATGGGTGGGTGCATGAAGTTGGGTAGCAATTTCGTGGCCACTTTCTAAAAGAAGTTTGAAAACGCATAGTGCAAGCATGTTATAACGCACTCATTTTATAATGTTCTCACGTTATTGCACATTAAAAGAAAAAAAAAGTGAAAGTCTTCATTTTCACTTTGACTATTTTTTTCTTCTGCCCGCTACCAAAACTCCCAACTTTCACACTCGCATTCTACGAGGAGGTATTGGGCACAAATCTTCAAAAAGAGTTGCTATTTCTTTGCAAGGATGGTGCCACGACGACGAAGAGGTGGGAGAGGTAAGTATTGTTATTTGTTTGTTTTGAATTTCTTAGTTTTAGGTTGATTTTGTTAGTTTTAGGTTATATTTGTATTATTTTTTTGAATTTGTAGGAGATGCAAATGAACCCACAAACCCTCAAAATCCTCAACAAGAAGAGAAACCAAATCCTAAAGAACAAAATCCTGAACAACAATTTCCTCCACCAATGACTCAACAGCCTCCTGACACTCAACAAAATTTAATGAGTGAGATTGAGAATAACAAAAATTTTTTTGAGGATTTTATTAGTAGGTTGACTGATCCAAATGGTTCAACCACAAAAATAATGACCCTCACAAATTCATTAAAAGATATGTTAAAAAATGTAGATTCAATTAGAAAAAAAATAACCAGATGGAAAGATAGGAGGCAGGCAGCTAAGGAATATTATGCGGATAAACTATCATATAAACAAGTAAAGGATTTAATAATTACAAAAGGTGATTTGTGATCATTATTCACTAACCCACACACAAATCAAAATCTTAGCCTCAATGCGAATAGGTATCCTAGTCATTGGTGGCACTACCAAGAGATTAGGAATCATTTTTATGATAGGTGGCACATGGTCTTTGATGACTGACCGTGCAACAATTGTGAAGTCCCCTAGTATTTTATTCGGAAACTATTCAGTGAGTTCATATTGAACAAAATACTAAATTATTTTGATATGAGGGACTTCCAAGGGAGAGGTGGGGGGTTGACTCAGGATAGGCCCCGCACACAGTCGGATCCTACGTGGCAAGGGAGATGAGCTCTTGCTAGTCCACCTCATGAGCACATTATTATTCCTACCATCGTGAAGGAGAGTGCCAACATAGAGATATTGTAGGTGATCAACACTTTGACCTAGAGTGTCATCCATCATACTAGCCCTATTCTATAGTGCCATCCAAGGGATTCTTCAAGTGGTAGCCTTCAAACAAATGTGTGTCAATCTTGTGGGGTGACTTGTTCATATGACCCCACTGGCACTCAGGAGGCTGCTACGCAAGATCTGTATGTAGCTACAAAGATGGAGGGTGACTGAAATTTTGCATGATGCATATGGAATTGATAATTAGGTAAAATTTAGCATTTTCATTGAATTTAATTTATTAAATTTTTATTTTGAAATGCAAGATTAACTAATTTTGTTTTATGATTTTAATAAAATTGCAAGGTCACAGTGTTGAGACTGGATACGCTAGCCCTCCACTTACCTTTTTCTGCAGTACACCTATCGGTGGGGTATGTAACTAGTAAATAGTTATAAATTTATTACATGTTAATATCATTGTTTTATGAATGGTATTTTAATATGTGATTTTGGATGTTGAATAGGGTAATATTAGAGGTTTCAAGGGAACACCTCCCAGTCCCAGTGGATTTACTCAAACCTTCACGAAGGTAATAGAATAAAGAGTTTAACTAATGAATTGTACTTAATAGATTTGTGTAGTCTATATTCATATCATTGGTTATGTTGCATTGCACATCATTCAAACTCAAAGCATTACTTCACATTCCATAACTAATAACTAGATGTTGATAGATGAAAAAATTTCAACTACAATATATAATTATTTAGAAAGTCAACATAAGCAATGATGCAATTACTTCACATGGAGGCATGTGCTTGCAAAGGTCCATCTACACGACAAACTATGGATGCTTGGAAAAAATCTATGAAACCATAATAGTAAGCAATAACTCTCTCCCACTCTCTTCCTCCCTCCCTCCTACTCTCCCAACCTCTCCCACTCTCTCTCCACTCTCCCAACCTCTTCCACCCTCTCCCACTCTATCCTAACCTCTCCAACTCTCTCATCTCCTACTCCCACTCTCCCACTCCTCTCTCTCACTCTCTTTCCTCCTCTCTCCTCTCCCAATGTCTCCCACTCTTCACCATTCATTCACCCCTCCTCATATCCTCTCCCTTCTCCCCCTCCTATATCCCACTCTCCCACACTCTCACTCTCTCCCACTCTCTTCCTCTCTCTCTCCCCACTCCCCCCCACTCTCCACCTCTCCACTTCCACCTCTCTTCACTCCTCCACCTCTCTCTCCCACTCTCTCCCACCACTCCTATCCCACCTCTCTCCACCCTCTCCCACCCTACCCCTCTCTCTCCCCTCTCCCTCCCACTCTCTCTCCCCATTCTCCTCCTCCTCCTCTCTACCACCTATCTCCCACTCTCCTAATCTCTCCCACTTCCCACCTCTCCTATTCTCTCCTACTCTCTTCCCTCCCTCCTCCCTCTCTCTCAGTCCTCTCCTAACTTCTCTCCTATCTCCCCTCCTTACACCCTCCTCCCTCCCCCTTATCTCCCCTCCCACACTCTCTCACACTCTCCCACCCTCTCTCTCTCCCACTCTCTCCCACACTCTCTCAATTATCTCTCCCACCCCCCCTCTATCTCTCCCTCTATACCTACCACCCTACCTAGCTAAGTCCCTCTCACTCCAACCCTTTCTCTCCCACTCCTTGTCTCTTAAACTCTCACTTCCACCCTCTCTCCCTCTCTCTAGACTCTCTCTCTCCCTCTCTCTCAGGTCTCTCCCTCCCACCCCATCTCTCTCTCACGTCACTCCCTCTAGAAACCTACCTCGGTAACTCTCTCTCTCCCCCCTCTATCTATCCCTCCCACCCTACCTAGATAAGTCACTTTCTCAGGTTGAACTCCCTCCCACACCCTCTCCCTCTCTCAAGTCTCTCACTCACACTCCCTCTCCCTACCTATCTCTCAAGTCTCCCCCTCTCACCCTACTTAGCTAAGTCCCCCTCACTCTAACCCCTTCTCTCCCACTCCCTCTCTCTTAAACTCTCACTTCCACTCCCTCTCCTTCTCTCCAGACTCTCTCTCTCCCTCTCTCCATCCCACCCTACCCAGACAATTCTCTCTCTTAAAATTCTCCCTCCCTCTAAATACATACATAAATACATACAAGCACAATACATATGTACATACAATCCTACATCCATACAATATACATGCATTGCTACATATAGGCATACATACATACATACATACATGACATACCAACACACATGTACATACATTTACATACAAATATATCAACAAACATTCAATAGAGTGGCATTTAACATTAAGCAATACATAACACGAGTGTGTTATAACATGCTCGGGTTATGTCTTTCTTGACATGTACCCCAAATAAGTAAAAAAATGTCAAAACTAAGACATAATGCAAGCACACTATAACGTGCTCACGTTATATTTTTCTTTGGGAATACCTGAGCCTTAGAATTTTTATTTTCCTTGGAATACCAAACCAAAGGCTTGGAGGGCATTCCCAATGACTAGAGACGTGTTTTTGCAAATTCTACAATTTTTCACATAATCGGGTTCATGCTCACCATTAGGATTGCATCTGGTTCAATATTGACAAAATCGAACACATGGGTAATGTTAGGTTCTCTCTTATCTATCCAATGATGTAATTTTTCACTTTTTGATAATGTTAAGCCTTTCATCCATAATTTCTTTTGTTTGTATGTCTCTTTTTTGCCAAAAAGTAGTTTTTGGTGTTTTTTTCGTTATAAATTAGCCATTCATCAAAATTTCAAATAAATTACATTTTTAGAAACTAGAATCCATTCTACAATTTTTTTTAATTAAAAAAATCAATTACTTTCCAAAATTTGTAGGGGGAGCATGGCCAGAATTTTTCTTTTTAGGAAGTGCCCACTTAGAAAGTTAGTAAAAAATATCAGAAAAATCGTGCATCATCTAGATACTATTAGCTAACTTTTGACTATAGCAATTTTAAAAATACTGTAAAAAATTTCACCATGATAGGGTTGTACAAGAGTTCTTATGTTATGTTTTTCTCACAACAACACCAATTTGTGTGCGTCCCTCTTTTGAACCCCTTAATCTCAACCATTTTCAAAATAAATGAGTAGTTTAGAAAGTAGACTAAGAGAACTTTGATCCTTTTTTTGTTCCATCTCGAAATTTTGAGTGTAACTATCCTCAATTTCACATCCAAGGTTAGTATTTCCTGATTTCAAAAAAAAAGTGGCTACTTAAGCCCCCTTTTTGGGAACCATCTTGGCGCACTTACCCAAATATTGAAGAGAAATAGAGAAATTGTATAAGAGGTGTTAGAATAACAATTATTTTCTACAAGTCGTTTTACATGGGTATTTTGCATAAATGATTTCTCTATAATATTTAATGGCAAGCAATGTAGCTCAAATTTACAATTAAGTCTGTGGCATTATACACATTTTTTAGAGATTATTGTATCATATAATTATTGTCATGGCCTAAAGAAAATAGGTATGGTGATAAAGAATTGGATTTAAATAATTGATTTGGAAAGTTGAAAAGATATCTGTATAAGCGTGGAGAAAACAATAGTTTTGTGGCTTTTAAGTGTTATTCTAATAGCCCTTTTATCTATTCAGCTTTATATTTTTAGCTGATAGGCTATTTGTTTGAAGTTTCCACTGGGATTTTCATTAGCTTAGCCGTGAATATGATTTTTTGTCTACTATCTCTTTTACAATTTCTTTGTTTGTTTATAATATTTAGTGTCAAGCAATGTAGCTCGAATTTATGTCTATATATATGTATTGAATTCCCCCTTTCATATTTTAAAAAATACATATAGGCAGAAATATATATCAATATATACAAACCAAGACCATTGTGGATCATTTGAGAATGCAATAACAATTTATATATGCACATGTATATCTAAACAACTGTGTATGCTATCTTTATTTGTATTTAGGTAGACTTTGATTTTAAAAGAGTTAAAAATAGCATATGTAAGTATTATTTAGCTTCTAAGAAAATTCCTACAATACAACCATAGTATTAAATGATATAGCATTGAGATGTTAATAACAGAGCATTTAATGGTGTAGTATGTGTAACATGTTCATAAGAAATCTATAAAATTTATTGCGCCTTGGTAGTGAATGTCCCTATTGGAACTAAATACATTCAAAAAAATTGAAAACAGTGTACCTTGCATTGGCTTGGTCCCTCCATCTTGATTTCCATTGTCTAGCACTGCAAGCAACCATTTCCCATTCTGCTTTTGTGTTCGAAGGTGGCCAGGAGTCCCCCTATGGCGTATATATTTTAATAAGCTCTGAAGTTAAAAACGTGTTGTTGGTTTGCATAACTTTTTCCCTTTTCTTGCTCTTCGCTTTGTGTGTTGTACAACTCTCACATAATATTGATACTGTGCATCTATGGCATTATACCCATTAACATAGGAGCAATTGAAGATTAATAACTCCTCCCCTTGAAATTTATGAAGAAAACAAATATCTAGACTGGATTTGTTAGTGTAGGTTTTTTATTTTCCTTATGCTAGGGAATATTTATTTTTCCTACACATTATTTAAGCTTGCTTAGGTTTATTAAATGTGTTAATATGAGGACATGTGGTGAAATACAACAACTACATGTGTCACACTCTCCCACGTATGGGTAGTTGAGTTACACATCCTCTTTTGGCTTGTTGTGCCACCTCTCATAACTACTATTTTGTATTTACCTAAGTAGTTTATGGGGTAGTTGGGTATCTCACCCTCTTTTGGATTTATGTGCCACCTCTCTCTTGTCTTCACTTGAGGAGGTTATGCCACATGTTTTGTCATTTACCAAGTAGGTAAAACCTCCCACCTTTTATGGGTAGTAGGAGTTAATGCACCTCTTGGAAGTATTTTCACCACCTTGCCTATATAAGCAAGGCTTCATATGTACTTTGCCATATTCAATTTGGCATTCTTGTATCTTAATGATAGCATAATATTTCTGCCACTTCTCTCTTGTGGAAGTCATTTTGTCTTGCAGGTGATTCTGGGGTGTTTGAGGAGTTCACCATAAACTCCTACATGGTATCAGAGCTATATCTCAGCTCCTACATGGTATTAGAGCTTCAGTGTTGCAGAATTCTTCCCAGATCTGAGGGGTCATCTTGGCATGAAAGTTTTGTTGGGTGCAAGTTGGGGCTTGGAGGACCTTTCCATTGAATCCAAGGGTTTTATGCAAGTCATTTTTATTGGAGCCGTTTTCATTTTTTCTTTAGAAATGTAGCTTCCACCGATTTGTAGGAAAAATGATTTCTGGGTTTTGTTCTTGGCTTCAAAATATTTCTGGATTTTTGTTTTTGTCTACTCATTATGAATAGATTTTTCAAAAACAAGATATTGTTGGAAACTTGATTCCATCCTCTATACAAATTTGAGGTTATTTTTCATAATGGAGGCAGATGTGAACATTTATCAATGCATGCACTATTTTCTTATTTGTGTGCATTAGGCTTGCATTATTTGATCGCTGCACTTCAGTTCAGTTCCAGATCATTTTTCAATCGACTGTTGCTTCATAGATTCCAGAGATGTGCTAGTTTGCGAGTTTTCCAGTGTTCCTTGGCATCGGGTCTGCTGTTGCTTCATCATGATTCTGACTTGAGTCCTTGAGTGACTCTAATATGGTTTCTAGCAAATAGAAGTATCTTTCCTTGCTTGCCGCATTCAGGATTCCATTGTTACTCCACAGTGTACTTCCAGTGCTTCTTCTTGCAACAGGTTATCTCTTATGGGGGGTTGTATGATCTCTCTTATCATCCTTTGCATGGATAGAGATTGATTGGATTTGTGATGGATATCATTATTGTATTGTATCTTTCTTTTGGGGAAAAGTTGTGTCCCACTGGGTTTTCTCCTTTTCTCTAGTTGTGAGAGATTGGTTTGTACATGGGTACCTAACATGGCCTAGTAGTCAGGACCCATATTTGTGGCTTTTCACCCACCTAAGCTACGCTTAAGGGGGGGTGTTAGTGTAGGTTTTTTATTTTCCTTATGCTAGGGAATATTTATTTTTCCTACACATATTATTTAAGCTTGCTTAGGTTTATTAAATGTGGTAATATGAGGACATGTGGTGAAATACAACAACTACATGTGTCACACTCTCCCACATATGGGTAGTTGAGTTACACATCCTCTTTTCGCTTGTTGTGCCACCTCTCATAACTACTATTTTGTATTTACCTAAGTAGTTTATGGGGTAGTTGGGTTTCTCACCCTCTTTTGGATTTATGTGCCACCTCTCTCTTGTCTTCACTTGAGGAGGTTATTCCACATGTTTTTTCATTTACCAAGTAGGTAAAACCTCCCACCTTTTATGGGTAGTAGGAGTTAATGCACCTCTTGGAAGTATTTTCACCACCTTGCCTATATAAGCAAGGCTTCATATGTACTTTTCCATATTCAATTTGGCATTCTTGTATCTTAATGATAGCATAATATTTCTGCCATTTCTCTATTATGGAAGTCATTTTGTCTTGCAGGTGATTCTGGGGTGTTTGAGGAGTTCACCATAAACTCCTACATAGTATCAGAGCTATATCTCAGCTCCTACAGGATTTTCCCTCAATTGACTAGTTGAGAAGGCTATGAATTCAAACCTTTTGTTCCCTATAATAATGCCTTACTTCGGAGTGGAAAATATCTTATAGGAAACAAAAGGTTTGAATTTGTACCCTTCTTAACTAGATAATTGATGGAAAATTCAATCTCGATGTTTTCTCTCTTCATAAATTTCAAGGGGAGGAGTTACATAGTGAGGAAAGAGTATGGCACTAGTACATTTTGACCCATTTTTCGACGAATGCCGGGCCAAAATTTTGACGTTTCAAATTTCATTGAAATTCTGATGCAATAATAGTGACAAACAACCATCGAAATTTTGATGAACGCTCATCAAAAAATGGGTCAAAATGTACCAGTGTGGTATACATATCTATTTAGATATAGCAATGTGTATATAAATAGATATATACATGTGTACATATGTCCATATATATATCTAGTTATATGTGTGTTTTTTTGAATCTGTAGAAAAAGGGGAGATTCAATGCATATATGTACATAATCATTTCTATTATTATTGTTGTATAGCCTATTGTTTCGATAAGAAAGGGTGAAAGGACAAGCTAGAAATATATACAAATATCTGCATATAGCTATATGTAGAAATATAGTAAAATAATAAAAAACTGCATGGATACATATATAAGCAACCTCAAAGATAAACAAATACATATAGGGGTATATCCATATGCATTTATCATTTTTATTCTTATTGATGTATCCCGTAGTGTTTTGATAGTATTAAAAATGCATTTCTATTCTTGTTCTTGTATCCTATGTTGTTTGATTAGTTTTATAAGTGGAATGGTTATAGATCGATATTTATAAGTTATCTACTAATTGCCACTAGGATGTTGCAATACATTAATCTTTTATTTTTATTGTGAAATAGAGTTGTCAATTAGTCAACTCAAATTGTAACATTTTTTCCCTGGAAAAAGCTCCCCGAACTATGTCTATGGAATTGGGTTTTGTGGATGGGTCTCTAGAACCCCCCAATATTGATTTGTTGTCATCTTCCACTATTCCCATTGCGGAGTCTGGCTCTAACGGGGTGAACCATCGGCCTTCAGATCCTGATTCTGTAAGTATAAATTTCTTTTTGTTATACCTATTGCAAATTTGGTGTTATTCTTTCCAATTTTCTTCACTTTAAGGTGTATACACACATGGGTGAACTTGACAAAGCATATAGATGTGCAAGGACATACACATTGATATTTTATAGCATATAAAAAACATCCCTTTCATGTATATGTATATGTGTAATGTCAAAAAATGGACCGTTCCCATTTTTATAGTCTTTTAGGTCATGTTTCATAGTGTTGGAGTTATGTTGCTTTAATTTTATGATGTATCTTGGCTTGAACATGCTTATTTTGGTACTAAAACTCAAATAACATCTTATGAAGGTGATGTGAAGTGTTGTAAGAAATTTCTACATTCTTCTAGACTTTATTTAATACAATTCACCTAAAAATCACCTTTTCATACATCAACAAATCCTATATTGAAGTGTTGTAAAGTCTTGTAACTAGATTTCACACTTTTATAGGCATATTTTCCCTATTTACACCCTTCTCATGCTTTATTTTATCTCTTTATATCCTCATATGCTTATATTAAGTGTAATTGTGGGTCCTATCCTGACAAACAACATTAAACACAACATTTTCCCCAACACTTGGTTTTGGGTCCTAGGTGCGACTCATTCACCAAGGGTGGCGAATGAGTCCCCCTTGACCCCAAATTCAAAATAATTCAAAATTTCTTTCAAGATTTTACTCAAATTCACTTCATGTTGCCCTGTGATGAGGTATGAACTGATACTAAGGCACAAGATTTGTATAAATAGGCATTTTTCACCACATTTTACATCTCCTACATTCTCCTAACTCATTCAAGCATTCCATCACACATTCATTCAAGCACTCAAGCATTTTGCATTTTAAATTCAAGTACTTTCAAGCACTTTGGAGCAGCCATTGACATCACTTCATATTTGCATATTCAAGGATGTGGTAACTTTGTAATACTTGCATGTTATTCATTTATCATTTCCATTGCCTATCATTCATTTCTATTGGTTTTAATTACTAAAGTGGGGTTTGACGAAGGAAAACCCCTATTCTCTAACCCCCCAACATTTTCCCCCTTTTGCATGTGTCTTTCCAGCCTTTGTTTTGCAGATTTGAGAGGTTTAAAGGTGTTGAAAAGTGGAATCCAAGTCAACTAGGCTCTTCAAATCAATTCATCATATATTCAAGAAATTTGAGTTACTTTTAGCCTATTCTCTACAAAATTGACCCCAACAACCATACATTAAGTCATTTCGAGATCTGGAATAGTAGTGTTGACCCTTGACTTTTTAGAAATCTTGGGGAGGACTGATTCACCACCCTTATCAAATGAGTCCCACTTGATATCTGGAAATCTGCATTTTGTCAGAAATCAACTCCCAGCTGTTAGAAATCAGTTCCTGACACTTTTTCAACAATAGGACTATTTTCCACCCTTGGCGAATGAGTCCCACTGTGAAAAACAAAAAAAATCACCAGTATTCCAGACATTCTAGAAAGCTCACATATCATCTTGTTACACTCATATTTGACCTTGTACTTTTTGTCTTGCATATTTCTTTCTATTTCTTCATATTTCATAGTTTTTTCCATATCACACTGTGTTTTCAAACAAAGCATCTTAGTTTTGCATTCATTTTAGATCATATTAATAAATCAATTGCACTTATTTTAGTTCATTTACAGCATACCACATAGCACATGTCCTTAATTTGAATGAACATAAGCATTTTAGCGAACCTAAATCTCTCTCTTTCTAGGTGAAAAATCTTAGGAAGAGAGCAAGAATTTAGGGTCCCAAAATCTATGTTTCATTTTGGTGAACCCAACTTTTGAACATTTTTAAAACTTCTGATTTCATTCATATATTGCATCCTAGTTTTCATTTGCATTGAAATTCAATTAGGACATTCATTTGTTATTGCATTCTAGGACCTTTCAATTTGCATTAGTGAAACACTCATTTAGTTTTCATTCTTGCATTCAATTTCATTGGAAAAATTGAAACTTTGCATTCTGTGCCTATTTTTGCATTCTAAAAAGCACTTAAATCATTCTTAAAATTTTGAAAAACACAAAAAAAATATTGCATCCTGGGACTCATTCGCCACCTAGGGCGAATCAGTCCCTTTTTCTAAAGCAACATTTTTATAATTTCTTTGGCATTTTTCTACATTATACTTTTTTTTTTAGCATTTTGTTTTCAATTCCAGATTCTCTATTCTTCCTCATTTATTACATCTCTATTTATTTGCATCGTGGCATCTTCTTTCAATAAGTTTTGGCACTCCCTGAAATCATTGGTAGACATGTCTAATTGTACCTTTTGTTGTGACCTTAATGACATTGTGCAATCTCATGCTCCTTTAACTCCTCATGATTGTCCTCGTGAAGTAGACATCATTGGAGAAGATGATGTTAGCATGAAATTTTTTTACAATGATTTCCCTAACAACCTCAAACCCAATACAACCTTTTATCCCTCTATGAGATCACAAGACCTTCCTTTTGTTGCACCTCATGATCAATTTTCTTATTTACATCTTGAAATCAACACAGGACCTATGGTTCCTCCCTCAAGTGAACCTAGTTCCTCTCAACCACCACAATCCCAACCATTCTATGAGCACAAAGTCACAAACAATCCTATCAACCTTGAAGAAACATATGGTAGAGGATTCACTATATTAAGTAAACAAGGTTGTGACATAAAACATGAACATGGCATCCATCAACTCTTTGAACAACAACCAATTGATGCACATACAATAGGATTAGGATATCAAGATCATTCTCATCCTGATAGATATTCTCTTCAACCTAGGAGACTTATGGATGTTAGCAAGGTCATATTGAATTCTCCTCCTAATCTAAACATTCTCCTTCCCCATGAACAACCATTCCCTACTTCTCATGACAAGTATGTTAGGACCCCTATTGGTCCCCTACCTCCTTCTACTCATGAAAAAGGAGAACCTAGTAAATGTAAATTCCCATACAAAATGAAGAAGATCAAGTTTCCTACACATCCTCCACTTGAATGTGAACGAAGACTTCAAATGTTTTTAAACAAAGGTCTTATACTTTTTCCACCTTCAAATAGGTTGGTTATTTGCACAACCGATTCCAACATACCATATTGCAAATATAATCATGTTCTTGGACATCAAACTAAAGAATGGACCAAACTTTAAACGAAATACTGAACAAGTATCATTTCACTAAAACTAATTTTTTTCCCCTCATCCCTTAAAACACCATTGGCCTTTCATGCTTTAGTTGTAGAATTTCCCATTCTCACTATGGCATAGTCTTTTCCCATCACTCATCTTGGCTCATTCTTTCTTTTACAATTTTTGGGAGGCAAGACAGTGATAGCCTTGTCCTTGTAATGCATTTTTTTTGTCTCTTACCCTTGTTATTCCTTTTTTCACTTGTTCATCCAAGACTGAGAAAACAATAACTTAGTTAATGGTTGAATTACATGAGCATTGCTTGTCTTTTTCCTTTTTCCTTTTATTTTTATGTATCGTGTTCCCCCATATAATGTGCTTGATTTTTTCCTTCTCTTTATACAATTCTTCTATATGTCTCTCTATTCTTCTAGTCATTCCTTTGTCTTTTTCTTTTTTGGTTTTATGTTTCAATGCAGTAGTACTTAAATTTCAAGGAAAAAATAAGAAGTAGGTGTTTGTCTGACCACCCTAACCACAATAAAATGATAATATTTTTTTATAAGATTTTAGACATAAGTAGAGGACTCATGTCCAGATGTGATGCATATTTTTTCTAATTTTTTCCAAGTAATTAATTATGAATTTTTTATTACAACTTTTAAAACATAAAAAACTCAGATGTCAAAAAATTCATGAAATTAATTTTTCTTTTTAATCCTATAGTATGCGAAGCATAGAATGTGATGCATCTTTTGATCCGAAAAATGTGATATTGTTTGAAAGCTATAGATGTTTTTCAATCAACCTATCAATCAGGACTTTAGTCGTAATTCAAATAGAAAATGAATAATAATTATTTATTAAATTCAAAGTAAGGCATAATTTATATTGGTGGAAAGCTGAGAATCTCCTTTAAAAACCCTTTTCATTTCATCAATTTTGGGTTAAAAAAAAGGTGGCAGCCACATACCCTACAAATACCCATCATATTGCCACTTTTGGCCCATCATGATCTTGCACATACCCCCCTATTTCATAGTGTTGGAGCTATGTTTCTTAATTTTATGATGTATCTTGGCTTGAACATGCTTATTTTGGTACTAAAACTCAAATAACAACATCTTGTTAAGGTGTTGTGGAGTGTTGTAAGAAATTTCTACATTCTTCTAGACTTTATTTAATACAATTCACCTAAAAATCACCTTTTCATACATCAACAAGTCCTATATTGAAGTGTTGTAAAGTCTTGTAACTAGATTTCACACTTTTCTAGGAATATTTTCCCTATTTACACCCTTCTCATGCTTTGTTTTGTCTCTTTATGCCCTCATATGCTTATATTAAGTGTAATTGTGGGTCCTATCTTGACAAACAACATTAAACACAACATTTTTCCTGACACTTGTTTTTGGGTCCCAGATGGGACTCATTCGCCAAGGGTGGTGAATGAGTCCCCCTTGACCCCAAATTCAAAATAATTCAAAATTTCTTTTGGGATTTTACTCAAATTCACTTCATGTCGGTCTATGATGAGGTATGAACAGATACTAAAGCACAAGATTTGTATAAATTGGCATTTTTCACCACATTTTACATCTCCTACATTCTCTTATCTCATTCAAGCATTCAATCACATTCATTCAAGCACTTTCAAGCACTTTGGAGCAGCCATTGGTCACCACTTCATATTTGCATATTCAAGGATGTGGTAAGTTTGTAATACTTGCATGTTATTCATTTATCATTTCCTTTGAATGTCATTCATTTCTATTGGGTTTAATTACTAAAGTGGGGTTTGACCAAGGAAAACCCCTATTCTCTAACTCCCCAACATTTTTACCCTTTTGCATGTGTCTTTGCAACCTTTGTTTTGTAGATTTGAGAGGTTTAAATGTGTTGAAAATTGGAATCCAATTCAACTAGGCTCTTCAAATCAATTCATCATCTATTCAAGCAATTTGAGTGACTTTCAACCCATTCTCTTTAGAATTGACCCTGACAACCATACATTCAATCATTTCTAGATCTGGAGTAGCAGTATTGACCCTTGAATTTTGAAAAATATTGGGGAGGACTGATTCACCACCCTTGGTGAATGAGTCCCACTTGAAATCTGCATTTTTTTAGAAATCAACTCCTAGCTATCAGAAATCAGTTCTTGACACTTTTTCAACAGTAGGAGGACTGATTCGCCACCCTTGGCGAATGAGTCCCATTGTGAAAAATAAAAAAAAATTCATTAGTATTCTAGACATTCCAGAAAGCTCACATATCATCCAAGTGCACTCATATTTGACCCTGTACTTTCTATCTTGCATATTTCTTTCTATTTCTTCATATTTCATAGTTTTTTTGTATATCACACCATGTTTTCAAAAAAAGCATAAATCTTAGTTTTGCATTCATTTTAGATCATCTTAATCAATCAATTGCACTTAGTTTAGTTCATTTACAACATACCACATAGCACATGTCCTTAATTTGAATGAACATAAGCATTTTAGTGAATGTAAATCTCTCTCTTTCTAGGTGAAAAAGCTTAGGAAGAGAGCAAGTATTTAGGGTCCCAAAATCTATGTTCCAATATATATATATATATATATATATATATATATATATATGTATATGTATGTATGTATGTATATATGTATGTGTGTGCGTGTGTATATATATATATATATGTATGTACATATATGTATATGTGTGTATGTATATGTATGTGTATATGTATATGTATATGCATATATGTATGTGCATGTGTATCCATATGTATATGTATATGTATATGTATATGTATATGTATGTGTATATGTATGTATATGCATATGTGTATGTATATGTATATGTATAAGTATATGTATGTGTATGTAAATGCATATGTATATGTATATGTATATGTATATGTATATGCATGTGTATGTATATGTATCCATGTATATGTATATGTATGTATATGCATATGTATATGCAGAAGCTGAATTGTAAGTGTTTGCTCGTGTGAGGGTTAATGCATCCTATCGTTGTTGTGCGATGGCTACGGTTGAAGTAAATGCAATATTCAATGTTGTAGTGTGGGAAAGTATCCTTTGATTAAGTTGTATTGTCGAAAGAGTAGAATATGATAGATTAGATATTAAGACAATAGATTTCCCCCTACTTTGTTATTGTGTGATGTGTGATGGAATTCCATGAAATTCTACGTGGATGTTCCATAATGTTCTTGGTCAGGGGTTTTGCTAGAGTCCATGAGCCTCCACAATGAAAAAAAATTAATGGGGAGGATACCAGTCGTGGGTTGTGTGATTTTGGTTTTAATGACATATATTTTTTCTTGTGTAGATACATGCCTACACAAACCTTATATACACTTCATTTCCCCAAACATGTCTTATGACCAGTTGCATACATCCAATATTGTATTCTTCTAAACAAAGGATATAAAAATAGTGAAATAGTGGAAATGGTTCACAAAAAACTATAAAATCCTTTTGTATATATTTTTATATAATCCAATGTTCAAACTATGTTATTCATTTTATGATCATCCATAGATATACATTTATATACACATGGATACACATATTTTTTGTTGCATGTTTATGTGTAATTACTACTTTAAATATATCTATGGTTATACATGTATATTCATATATGCTAATATGGTTGAGATTGTATGTATACTCCTAGGCTGTACAAGTACATTCAAGTTCCACAACCCAATCAATTGTTGAATTTAAAAAGGGTAAAAATTAGCAACGAAACCATTTGTACTATAGCCAACATAGAGAGGAAATTTTTGTGAAGCGTCATACAAAATACATGGAACAAAGGCTAGTTGCACCATGCACAACTGTAGCTCTACCTGTTGTCAATCTTCCCTCGCAATTCCCATTGGCAATGGTAGATGCCACCCTTTATATACAATCTCAGAGAAATCCCCCTGTTGGACCAGCACAACAACAATGTTTGAAAGAAATATTCAATGATTTCTACCTTTCTACAGTAAGGCGGTTTCGACACCGCATAGATGCACTTTCAAACCTTTCTATTTTCCAAATATGCAGGGAAAGCTGCATAGGGATGCACACTCTTTTCTCAAGATCAGCAACGACATGTGTAAGATGCTATTCTAAAAAAAGGCACCCACTGCTTTATCTCTACAAATGGCATGGACCTAGGCCCACAACCATTATTGCTAAAAAAACTAACACATGTTGAAGAAATGTTTATTGCTAGGGAAGCTCCAGTTTTACAAGTGTCCCATGCTAGAGGAGGTCAATTTAAATATAGTGGTCACATGATAAGATTTCCTCAATATATCTCGAGCATAGTAAAACTTTTTCCATGCCGATTGCAAGACTTGAGGTTGTGATCGTACGTCGAACAACTATTGAAGGTCGTAATTACGATTGCTATATTAATAAAAATCTTGTCATGGTTGCATTGAACTAAAAATTTCAATATGACAAATATTATAATGATGTTGAGATTTATGTTGAGGCTCTTAATATGTTACCTGATGTTGTTGATGTCTCCAATTGCTTGCATACAATAGAGAATGTTTTTGATGAAGACCTAATGCCATCAACTAGCTCAACAAATGTTGCTCAAGATGAAAATGGCTCTTCAAAATTTTCATCATTTATCCCTTCCTTGCCAAATGCTAGACAAGATCTCCAAGCAATCAAACAGGTATTACAAATTGAAAAAAAAGAGAAAAATATTTTGTGGTGGCATAAAATTAGCTCTTCTCCTGTTAATGAATACAACACTGAAGGTTTATTTACAATGGCATTTCCAAAATTGTTTCCCACTAGAGCAGCACTTCCCCTCCAACTAAGGAATGTTCGAATTCACTTACATGAATATGTCCTCTACTTAATGAGATATTTTGACCACAGATTTGGAAAATATGTCAGGTTTAGGTATTTCCTCTATAACTTGATAATGCGACATTGCAGCCAACAAACTATTTATGTCTTTGTTAGATCAGATCCAGAAGAAAAAATCCCCAAGTCGTTGTCTGTATTGTGTGAATATCTTCAAGCTACTTCTGATGGAAAGATAGCTGAGTAGCTTATGTATTTTGGTGCATCGTTGCATAGGACCCGTTCTTTTTGGAACTCTTGTCAGGCCCAACTATCTGCAATGATTGAACAACTTGGCATACCTACCATTTTTTTTCACTTTAAGTTGTGCAAACATAAAATGTGATGATCTGCAAAAAATTTTCTCTTATGTGGCTCATTTGGAGATGGAGCCTTCAAAAAAGACACTAAAATATAGTGTTGTTTAGAATCCACATATAAAATCTTTATATCTACCTCATAGATTCTCAATTTTCCATGAAGAGGTGATTGAAAATATTTTGCATACAAAATATTATTGGTATAGATATGAATGGCAGCATCATGGCTTTGCACATGTGCATGATTTTTTATGGCTTATAGAAACCCCCAACATGGACACTCTTGATTGGTCTAATCACCATGATGTTACCATGGCAAGGAACTTTTTTGATAGATATGTTTCAACTTGGAATCCACGTTGCCCTACAAAAAGATTGCTCAAAATGTATCATTGTTCTAAAGAAAATTTGTGCTTGCTTTCCACGAGCTAGATTATTTCCAGTGACCCAATCATATATTATGAAGAGTTGCTAAATACAGTTCAAAGGAACACAAAATTCTCTGAATATACTTGTTTAAAGAGAAAAGGGGAGCAATTACAATGTCGGTATAAAGCACCTTGAAAGCAACAACTTACTTCTACATTGGCATTTGATGTTGAGCCTAACAAATCCTACAAGCTAGCAAGAAATGATGATCACCTAATTATTCATTTCCCACCCATGCTTGCAATCTGGTGTTCCAATGTTGACTTCCAACCAGTTGTTTCTAGGAAAATCATTTTAAATTATATTTCTAAATATGCAGCTAAATCTAAGAAGAAATCAGAAAATTATATTTATATGTTGAAAAGACTTGCAAATGCAAATATAGTTGAGGATAGAGCACTACTTGCATATATCAAAAATTCATGATGAATATTCTTGTGGAGTGTGACATCTCTACATAGGAGATGTGCCATATGTTACATAAATTTCCTTTTCTCACTTTAAGCTGACAATATGTTCATTTGAATGTCGGAAAAAAAGCATGGTTCCATATAAATAAAGATGATGCTGATGAAGACCTGCCAACAAATTACATTCATTTCTATATGCAAAGGCCTTCAGAGCTAGCTGGTGTATCCCTAATTGACTTGGTCCGCTTATATACACATTTAGAGCAACACAAAAAGGCCAAATAGAAACCAAGACACTGGCCTGTAATTGTCCTTGTGTACTCATTGTTCAAGACTATTCCCGTTGAAGATAAAAAAATATTGAGACATTTTATTGGACTAAACTTATGTTATACAAACCTTTCTAAAACATATAGACATATATAGGTCTTGCCAAACAAGAGATCATACAAAATTGAAAAGTTTTAAAAATAGTTGGTTATCATCCTTGGCATGTTAATAGACTTCCAGCTCCATCCACGATTGAAGAAGAACATGGTAGTGATATCGATAAATTGAACCATCGAGGTTCTATGGATGAATATGAAAGGAAAGTTTTCTCTTGGCTTGGGTCAACTACTAACTTTACTAAAAATTAGCTCCAATTTTTGGGTAGGCGGGACTTTGATATGAACCATTCATGGAATACAAACCATGTGCCTGAAAAACTTCATAATATTGCTTTGTAGTTCATCCCATCAGCTAGGGCATAGTGTTAGCAAGCTATGATATAATTTTTTCCTATAAATACATCCCATCAACTTTCACCAAAACAAAAATTGGCTCTTCAAATCATCTAGTCCCATCGCATGTAGCCTTCCCCTAAAGACCCTCTATGCATGATCAT
Organism: Sequoia sempervirens; assembly: GCA_007258455.2. NCBI lineage: Eukaryota > Viridiplantae > Streptophyta > Pinopsida > Cupressales > Cupressaceae > Sequoia > Sequoia sempervirens. The sequence goes on along the minus strand of VDFB02000002.1, from coordinate 79,102,107 downwards.
TCAAGGGATAGCTGGCACTAGAAAATCCTTTTTGTAAAATTGTACTAAAGATAACAAATAAACATGTCTACTACTGGATCCAATAGCTCGTTGCTCACATTGGGCCCCACAGGTGTTGCTGCATACAATATATGTTCCTCCACAATCCATACAACCCTCTAGATTCCCATACGGAATATAAATCCTTTGTAAATTCAGGCATTGGCAATATTCCAAGAGCAATTTAAATATATTCAATACATTTTGATAGATGAAATTAGTTTTCTAGGCCCGAAGTTGCTACTGAAAATAGATAGTCCATTATGCTAAGCATTCCCTAATAACCAGAGGGAGCCATTAAGTAGTGTTTCCAATTGTCCTTGTTGGTGATCTTTCCCAGTTGCCACCTATCATGGATACCCCTATTTATGCTTCACGATCATCGGTTGTAGCCTTATGGCATACTTTCATAGTCTTGGTCGTGCATTAGACACTAATTTCCACCAAAAAGGAGATAGCCCTTCCCAAAAAAAAATTCGAGCAATCCTTCTTCATATAAGAAATGGTGAGGCTCTCCATGATGACTGGGAAGAGCTTATGAAACAAATAAATAAAATTCTCTTAGCCAAAAAAAGAGAACAATTTGATGTTGCTACACATTTGTTTGCCACAAATGACTTAGTCATATTCCACAACAAAAAAATGATCAAAAAGTTAAACCTACCCATAGCCATTAGCATTGCTCAAGTAGCATAGCAACAAACATCTGATCATGGAGATGATGACCAACTTCTCCTAGAATTGCTACTTTGTGTTGGTGAATAGGTGATGCTAACAACAAATTTATGGATTCAATCTAGCCTAGTCAATGGATCCCTTGGTATTTTTACACCTATTGTGTACAATGCACATTGTAAACCACCAGATCCGCCTAACTATGTTGTTGTTCATTTCCAAAATTACATTGGTCCACCATGGGACCCAGAAAACCCAAGAGACATCCATATCCCAGTTATAACTCGGGGTAGTTGAACAAAAATTCCACTCACCATGGCATGGGGAATCACAATACATAAAGCACAAGGTTCAATATTAGATAGAGCAACGATAAACATAGGCAGCAAAGATAGGCAAGGGTTGACTTTTGCAGCTATCTCTCATGTTAAATCAATTGAAAGACTTTGTATTGATCCAACATTCTCATTTGAAAGATACTCCAGACTTAACAACAAAAAATACACTAATCGACATCACAATGAAGAGGCGTGTTTGGAAGAACTCCAACCCCTGCCAAATGATTTTGCCCCCAACTCATGCAATAGATTATAGAAAAGGCTCCGGAAAAATTATTCTCGCATTTGGTCCAAACTATATACCATCCTCTTTTCAAGGATTTCTAAGTTAAATTTTACAGAAGGATACAATGTAATAATCTATTCAAAATGGGTATAATGCCAAACATGGACAAAGATACTAGGCAACAATAAGCAGACGACAAAACTTGTACAATCCAGCGGCATGTTTTGATTATTAAATTCTATTAAAGTATATATTCAACTATTCCACAAAAAATTTCAACAATATTCTGGTGTATTTCACTGATTGGTTTTAAATTATGCACCTATGCTTTGTTTCCCATTTTTTGTGCCTATATACTCTATGTTTGACTACCACATTAAATTTCCCCCATTTGTTCAATGATTTTCATCCTCTTTAGCTTTACACATTAAAGATAATTTTGTTCTTGTTTACTATCTTTTGTACCTTTAGCAATATAGTTTTTGTTAAATTCAGTATGCAAATATACACCCATAAATATTAATCTGCTAACTTCTCATTTCAACATTTTGTTGTCATATGTACTTTTTGTATATGTAATTTAGAAGAATACACTCTTCTGTATATTCCACCTATCCATGTTTGTCCAAGTGTTTTTAAATTCCATGATGTCAGTTCTTTATCAACATACCTACAATTCTCTTTCAACCGATTTTAACATGCAGTACTCTAAACATATAGTTGCAGCTATTACAAATTTATACATATACAGATACAAACAAATTCAAGTGTCATCGATGCATAGAGATTGCAACCAACAATAAGTAGAGCCTAAAAGTTCTATAAGTCAATAACATGTTTTGAACATTCTAGTATATTAAACTATATATGCACATACTCTAGAAACATTCTAAAAAAAAATTGTGTTCCATTTGACTAATAAGTTTAAAATTATGCAACCATGTTGCATTTTCTATTTTCTATTCCTAGATACCCTAGGTTTTGACATTTGTTCTTCATGCTTTTCTTCCATAGATTCTTATGTCTTCTTTTTAGCTTTTCTATTAGCTTTATTTCATTCAAATAGTTGCAAATGTTTATCTACAAATTCTCTTTTTCATCATTTCACTCTTTCACTCTTCCTATATATTGCATTCAAAAATATATAGTCTTGTCTAGATTGCTTTTTGTTTTTCTCAATTATGATAAAAATTCATGCTATTTGCAACAGGTTGCTCAAGTCTCTTTACAATGATGATGGATTTTGTTGACTGCATGGTTTGTCGGTTTGAATTGGTTGCCTTGTTCAATCGAAACAAAATGGTAGGTTTTTGGTCCCGTTAAGGTTGATACATCCTAGCATTGTTGCTCAATGTCACTCAAGGGAGTACATGCAATATTCTTTATTCTAATATAATGATGTCTATTATTTTTCTTCCATTGTGAAATGACACACCATGGTGTTGGTTTCATACCAGGCTACTAAACAAAGCTGCCATTCACCTCCATTAGATACCAGATTGGAGAGCTTCCCAACTATTCTAGTCTACAGTCTATAGCGGTTCAACTTCTATTGTTGATGTAAGTCATTTTGCAATTCCTTTTTTCTGTTCCATACGCATCTAACAAGAGACATATATTTTAATATGTTCAAAAAAAATGATGCTTTACATCAATATCATGTTTGTCTCAATGCAAGCATAGATGGAGAATGAAATATGAAGCCCATGTGGTGAAAAATTGGTACGTAAAAGATGACCATAGCTATAAGCGTAAACAAGGTTTGTTTTATAGATTTATATTTTCCTGAGCTATACATTCAACCCTTTTCTTCCTCCATGGCTAGATACCCTCCATATATTTGTTGTTATATATATACATTCATGCAGGGATTCTTTCATGCATTTGATTACAATAAACATAGTCTATTATACACATTACATTTATCCATGTTCATATAGTTTCTTTTTCAGCTAATAAAAATAAAATCTAGATGCACCAATAAATTCTAACCACGGATGCTCTAATGGAAACCCTGGTCGAAATTCTATAGGTAAACGCTAATTGTTACATAGATTGCTTGTTTTGTATTAATATGCTTCATGATATTCTCTTTCTCTCATCTCTTTGAAACTTCCTGTACATAACAAGTTCTTTATTGTTTTAGTTTACTTGTTCTATTCTTCATCAAACATAAGATTGACCTCTACCTTTTGACTGGTTTTTTTTTTTTGGCCTATGTATGCTTTGTGCCCTCTGCCTATTGTTCGTTGTAATATGTGTTCATCCTTAGTGCTATATGTATTTTGTACAACAAAAGCTTTGTATAAGAAACTCTCCATATCTATGGTTTGTAGCTTGTACTCTCCATATGTTAAATTTCCATATTAAATATTTTTAGATGATCTGCCATTTGAAAGATTCTAAAATAGTTGTTACAAAAACAATTGAGAATCATAGGTAAATGACAGATGGTCAAAAAACCCACATCAAATACAAGTTTAAGAGAGGTAGAAAAATATACACAAGCCAAAAAAATTGGGAAAAGGTGAATGGTTCTTATTCATATCCCATTTATGTGTGATTCTAAAGTGTCATTCTAATACATCTTGCAACTATTACATAGGATGCTTATCTTGTACCAAAATGTTTGATGATACTCTTTTTCTCTTATCTATTTCAAGCTCCTTATAACAAACTATTAATTTTCATGGTTATTTTGTTTGGATGCAACATGTTATATGTGTTCTATCAATATGTTCCATGATATTTATTTCCCCTCATCTGTTTGAAGTTTCGCATGGAAAACTATTCTTCATGGTACTCTTCTTTCTAGATCCCCATAACAAACTGTTCATTGTTGTAGTTTTCCTCTTTTATGTTGCATATTTTAAAATTATATTTAATGTGGCTTCTCTCTATAATATTTAGCATCACATAATTTTCATTCTAATACCTATTAGATAAGTGGAAAGACACTTAATAATCATAGGAAAAGCACAGATGGTCAGAAACCCACATTAAATAGACCTTAACACCATGGAGAATAGAACAGGTGAACTACAATAATGAATAGTTTGTTATGAGAAAGTGGATATTGATACAACACAAGAAATCTATGTAACAATCGACTCCTCAATTCAAAATTCAAGCTACATTATTTGGCAATGAATATTATAGAGAAAATAGAGGAATTGTAAAAGAACTATTAGAAAAACACTTAAGAGTCACAAGTAGATGGCGCATGATCGAAAACCCAAATTAAACATATTAATACAAGATAACAAGTCTATGTAATAGTTGAGTTGTCAGTTAAAAATTCAAGCTACATTCTTTGGCAATCAAAAGTGGTAAATCCAATGAGATCCAATACCCTGGACAAAGTGGGTATTAATGCCACTGACTTAACTAAAAATTCAAGGTACATTACTTGCAACTAAATTTTATAGGCGAATAAAGAAATTGTAAAAGAGCTATTAGAATAACACTTAACAACCACTAAACTATTTTTATCTCCAAAATGTTAATTCTTTCATACTAACCCTCTGCATATATATATGCAATTACTCCTATGTTAATATGAAATTGCTCCTATGTTAATGGGTATAATGCCAAAGGTGCATAGAGATAACTACAAACAATAAACAAAGGGAAAAAATTACTAACCCTGACTATATTTTTTGACGAAAGAAAGAAGATTTAGCTGTAATTTCTCCATCCATATAGAGGCATAATCTATTTCAAGTTTCCAAAATGGGTATAATGTCAAAGATGCAAACATATAACAAGGAATAATAAGTAGAGAGTGAAAGAAATGAACAATAAATTAGTCACTCTAACACGTCTTATACAATTTCTCTACTTGTCTTGAATATTTATTGCCAAAGAATGTAGCTCGAATCTTGTATAAATATGTTACATGATATTCTTTTTCTCATCTGTTTCAACTAGAGAGCCATCCACAAAGCTTCATTCCACACACTATAAAGATTGTATAATTAATAAAAAGGTGCATAAGGATGCACAAAGATAACGAAAACAATAAACCAAGGGTGAAAAAATTACAACAATGTCTCATTTTAATTGCAATTTGTCCATCCAAAACACAACGATAATTTCTTTAAAATATGCAAAATGGGTGTAATGCCAAAGATAAAAATATATAACAAGAAGACATGAACAATAAATTAATCATCTATGCAAAATACCCATGCAAAAAGACTTATTTTACATTACATGCCTAAGATGTGTATGCAAAAATATGTTTGTGAAACATGGGCACATATAACAACCAATACACAGTGACGTTTTTCTATAGTCTTTTCTAGAATGAAGAACACAATGGATCTTTCAAAAATACAACTTAATCAATATATTTTCTTGCACATTTTGGAGCACATATATGTTGAAACCCTCCAATGAGAATTCAACCAAAAATAATATATGTACATGTATGTAAATGTGTATATATGTATATGTATGTATATGTGTATATATGTATATGTATATATATATATGTTTATATATGTATATGTATATGTATATGTATATGGATATACATATACATATGTATATATGTATATGTATGTATATGGGTATGTATACGTATATGTATATGTATATGTCTAACGCCTTTTATTGTAGATCTATATGATTTCCTTTATAATGTTGCACACATACAATAGGCATCCAAAAAAATAGTGCACTCTAAATTGTTTATTTCAAAGTGTTTAATGCTCCAACAACTCAATCCAATCTTGCTTGCGCTTGTTAAACACTATCTACAATACATGTAAGTACATAACTTTTCTATTATCAATAAATAAATTTGATGAACCAATTGTAAATATTATTGATTATTTCTAGTTTCAAATTGTTTATATTGATTTTACCCATATACTTATTGATTTTTTATGGTTTATTCCTGATCTTGCTTTCCCATCCACTGACATACCCCTCTCTTCTATATGCAGGTACTAGGCTAAAGCATACAAAAGAATGCCAAAATCACGATGCTTTTTTTCCACAAAGTTACTGCAACAAAAAAACACTTCAATATGATAGATCATATATGAAAACACACTAACTCACTTGACTACAAAATCTGATGAAATGTCCAACGAAGTATGTATAATTTGATGTATTGTCGGGTGCTTGTAAAATTTGATGTGTAACTTTCAATTTTTTGAAAGTTTATCCCTGACATTCGTACAAATTTTTACAAACCTGGGGTTCATCGAAATTTTGACAAACATGAAAAATAGAAAAAATTTAAATTATGGCCAACATAAAGAAAAGTGAGTTCACTAATTTATTGTGACAGTGTTTTTCTCTACTTGAGATAGTTTGTGGAGAACTAAGGATGATTTTCTTGGGAAAAATCAGAAAAAATTCAAGAAGATATCGCCAAGTTGAGGGTAGTCATTGTCTTTTTTCGAATTCAGTTGTGAAGTTAGATTTGTAGTTCCAGGTTTGAAAATCATATTTTAAAGCAACATCTCATCAAATTTCATTTTTAGAGGTTTAGGGTTTTGAGAATTTCATGTCCAGATTTTGTTGTGTGGAATCACCATAAGATCATAACCAAGGAACAAATTCTTGTGACTATAATTATGTGATCCATAACTCTATTGGTCATATGGCACAGTTGTGCTATAAAAAATATAGGATGCATTCATGTGTGACCCAAGTTTAATGTGGCTATGTTGTGATAGAAATGGAGACACTCATATAATGTAGTTAATTCAGGTTGTATAATGTAGGTGTCAATCATCATTGGGTGCACTCAGGATGTCTCAAGTTTAACAGGTTAGGATGTAATTATAGCATGATTGAAGAGTGATTACCTCTTGCTGCAATAAAGAGCCTATAACTCTGGTTGATATGCAAAGTGGTTGTGTTGTATCAATTGTGTAATGCATTCAAGCACAACCCATGTTTAATGGGCTATTCTAGAGAGTGATCAATATTTTCTAAACCTTATGAATGTTACTTAAAAGTGTATAGCTTAAACTACAAACCAAGTTTTTTACATACTTGAATGCAATCTTGGGTTACTGCAAACTATAATAATGTGATCTACTAATAACCATTATGGAAAGTATTAAAGCAAGATCCATGCTATATATGATACATTTCCCTGATCAGGTTTACATACCTTAATAATCAAACACAAGCTTCCCACACACTCTAGGATACAATCCAAGATAATACCACAACTTTTTCAAGACAACTAATTTTTTGACCCAAGATTTAAGGTTGTTTTTTAATACCAACAAAAGCATTGGTAAGAGCATGATTAGGGTACAAACCCTAGGCCTCCTTAGAAACATAAACAATAACTATAACGGATTAGTGAGGTTGCAATACCAGAAAGATTGAGACATTGTAGGTAATAAAAAAATATTGTAATCTAAAGAGTGTAGCCAATAACAAGCACACTATGTAGCTTAGCGACATTTGTAAATGCAATCTATAATAAAAAGAATGAAGGTCACTTGAGATGTGACAGTTAAAAAGAGGTTGAGTAGTGACAAGATAATAAAGCTCAAACCTTGCATAGTAAAATGGAGATTTTAATAGTGAGTTTCCTTACCCCCTTGCTGACCTTAAGGGTTTTCCAAATGCTTTTGGTAGTGTTAGACAAGGAAAATGCAATCAGGGAATGATTGTCCAAATGAAGTAACAACGGTAATCATAGGTTTAATGTTTCTTCTTAGCCATTAATGTATAATGGAGGTAGTGGATTGCATGTTTGAGCAGTGTTTTGAGACTCATCAAAGATGGGATAATAGTGATTAATACCTTGTGGACTGTGAAGTAGTTTCAATAAGGTTGAAGGATCTTAATAACTAAAATATCATGAAACAATGAGTCCCCTGTAGTAAGTAGGCAATCTATAGGGAATAGTTTGATTTTATAGAAGGATGCTCATGAAAGGAATCTTCAAGTGATAGTGAGTGAGCTGTTTGAGATTGCAGCTGAGGGTGCAATACCCAGTCTTAAAGGAAGTTAGCAAAGTAGTAAATGTGCAAGAAAATCAAATCATACACAACAAATAATTCACAATGCTATCTTGCTTAATGCCTTGAGTTTGAAGACAAAAATTTTATTGTATCTTGATGAAAGTGGTGACCTTAATGGTCAATCACTGGCAACCATGATTTTAAAACATGCTATTGTGCTTATGGAGGCAACATTTTAAGCAAGGTAGTGAGTGGTGGTTTGGAACAATGGCAGGTATGAAGGACTTGCTTTATATGCATACTATGTAGTCTAGCTTAAGACAACATTCTTAGAAGAGATTGAAGGTGGATTATGCAACTCAAGGGTTACCATGAAAAGGATTAAATCAAAGACTGAGATCTATTTAAAAGCCACGGTCATGAAGATATTAAAGATGTCACATGTGAAACCCTAGTAGCCGGAGTAATGAATACAGTGCCAAAGAGGATAGTGTGTTGGGGAAGATTTAGGAGATCTCAACATTATCTAATTATAGGGAAATACATCATTTATTTATTTATTTTAATTAAAAAAATCATTCTAAACCCTATATAAGATACATTAATACTTCAAAAGCCTCTGAAAGAATTTGAGATTATGCAAATATATGTCAAGTATATACCTAGATTACAAATAGTAGTAGGAACAATGTAAGATTTGTTGAGCAGAGTAGGAATGAGATAAGCAACAATGAATCCTATTCCTCCTTTCATGCACATCTCCTCACCGTTCTCTATCATTTTTTACTAAAACACTTCTCCATTTTGGCAGTCTATGCTTGAAAATAATGTTTTGACGAAGGTTTTAGAGTATGTTTATTAAAATGAAAACTCCATTTTGGTGTGCTACGCCTAAAAATTAGATTTTGACAAAAGTTTTAGGGTATGTTTATTAAATTTTTAGAGTATTTTGGTGGGCTATATTCTTGATTCCTTAAATGATTTATTCAAATAGATTGTGACTAAATAAATGACTAACTATTTAGTCATTTTTATTTGGGTGACTAAATAATTTTTAATCAACGACCAAACTAGTAATTTATTTACTCATTTATAGCTGAGTTGCAAAAAATGAGCAAAATTTAGTCATTTTTAGTTGTTGTGACTAAATTTTTTAGTCACCTTGTCATTTATTTGTCAAATTCTACTAGTGTGTGCTTCCTTGTGCGATTAGGGCTCTCTCAATGTTGAGGGCCATAGGGATAAGCTCATCATAAGAAGTGACACATTGCATCTTTAACTAAAAGGATAAATCTATATTGATATTAGCAATGATGATTCCGACTTGTTGCTCCTTAGGAATGGGTCACTTGCTTTTACTAGCTCACTACCTCCATCATTGTAGGAAGTTTGTGATTAAGTTTAATATTATGATTTTAGGAGTCTAATAGTTGGAAATCATAGTAAAATCAGAATTTAATAAGTTTTGGAATTAGTATTTTAAAATTTTTTTTGGGGTCATTAACTTCAAACTATCTTCTCTTTTGCAGGGGTGGTTGCATGCCAAAATTTTTTAGTGTAAAATATCAGAATTATTAGATTTTGTTACCTATTTATGAATAAAAATTATTGGAGTGTGATTTTGATATTTTTTGAAGATCTAAATAGTCAAGCTTAGTAAAGAAAAATCATGTCAGATAATATTAGTATAGAAAAAAATGAAGAGACACTTGATAGATTGTGGGCTAGATTGAAAAGAAAGGGTGATGGGAAATGTTATTATCCTTGCAATAATTGCAAGGGCTTAAAGATGAGATGAATTTTAATCACAATAGCTGAAAAACATTGTAGCAGCATGGTCACGTTGAAGGGGGCATGATTTTTGTCCATTGGTAAGTTGTTCAATATATGTGTTTATATTGATTGAATTTGTAAATGTTTATATCGTTTTAACATTATATATATATATATAATCACATGATCATGATCATGGTTTATTTGTCTCTATCAAAATTATAAAGGTGGGGCGCCCTAGGGAAAATGATATGGATTATCACGGCCCGAAGAATGTGGTTTTGCAAGTGGACGAACATGGAGCTGTGAATATCGAAGATGAAGTTAATGATCCTATGGAAGAGGATGATCATGCCCCAGAAAACACATTTGAAGATGATGGTATGAATAAATTGATTCATGACACATTTAGTGGCATAGATGATCATGATGATCAAGATGACTTTCATGATGTTCATGATTTACCTGTACTTGAGAAGGCATACGGGCCCCTTTATGAAGGCTCCCAAACAACTCTTCTCTCTGTTGTATTGTTGCTGTTGAACTTGAAGGTTATGAATGGTTTATCAAACATAGCAATATCATGGATGTTAAGGTATGTCATATATGTCATCTTTTTTCATCTATTTTAATTATTGTCAGTTCATCACTAATAAATAAAGGATGAAATATGTAGCATTAATATTCTTTATATTAACAAATTAATTTTTGTTGTAGATTGATTGGTGATTTTTTGTTACCACCATAAAATATTTTACCTCGCTCATACCAAAATTTATCTACCATTATGAAAGATATCATAATGGAGTATCAAGCAATAGATGCATGTCCCAATGATCATATTATATATCATAAACAACATGAATTTGAAACAGAATGGCCGAAATGTCATATCAGTAGATATCGAATAGATCAACTAACAAAAAAGGTGCCTACCAAGGTTTTTCGTTATATTCCCATTATTCCACATATGCAATGATTATTTAGGTGAGAAAGCTTAGTGCAATTTATGGATTACCATGCATGGAATAGAAGTGGAGATGACATTCTTTGAATACTTGCAGATGGTTCTGCATTTAGGGAAATGGAGGAAAAATGGCCACACTTTAAAGAAGAAAACCTCATAATGTTAGGATTTCATTAGGAGTGGACGATGTCAATCCATTTGGAGAGCTGAGATCTACTTACTCAATGTGGCCTGTTTTTGTTATCAACAATAACATTCCTCCATGGATGTCAATAAAGAGGGAGCACATAATGTTGTCAATTGATGATTGTTTCAGGTATTTTTTACATCAATTTTCTTTAATGTAGTAGCATCTCATTTTTCTTATTTTTTGCATAATGACATATTTTTTTATTCAATAGTCATGTACATTAATTTATATATATTGCAGTAAAATGGTTATAATAATTATGTAATGTTTATGTTCATTCAACTAGGTAAGTACCAAGTTAAAGTTATGAATTATATATTGAGCCTCTTATCGAGGAGTTACTAAAGTTATGGAATGGCGTCACTAGTCGCGCCCACAAAAGGATATGATAATCACAATAAAACCTTTCCTGGGAATTGGACATTCCAATAGGTGACTAATATCTCTTTATGGACATTCATTTACTTGTCAAACCAGGGGACGTATACTTTAAATGGCACGGAAAAATATATGCAATAAGAACTAGTTTCAGTCAAAACTTAGTAGAAATAAATACTTGGAAGGGAATTCTATCTATGCTACAGGAAAGGTAATGCAAAGTTCTTTAACTCAACTATGATTTGATTAAAATAGAAACCATAATAGCTACGACTGAAACACAAACTAAGAACTTGCCTTATGCTGCAGGAACAGGCATAGGGATGGATTCCCTATGCTGCAGGAGCAATACAAGACTGAGTTTGTATGAAAACTTCAAAGATGAAAGCTAACTGAAGATCAACAGAAAAGAACAGCTAACTAACTAGCTACAGATACTTACTAAGTGGGCCCCCTTAGCAAGCATCTACTGATTACACAGGTGTTGAACTCAGAACTTCATCAAACTTTATTCATGAAAACAAAATGGTATACATTGCTTTGTTGATATAGAAACTAACAACAAATTTTATCTCTTGTCAAACAGATTCTGCTTTTCATTATCATACCGACTCTTACATGATATCTGCTATATCTCTCTATCACTATGCTTCTATCTTACTCTAATTATCATCTCTCCCTTCTCACTCGCACAGGAGGAGAACTTTATTTAAAATCAGGAGAGCAACTAACTAACTAACCCTATCAAAGAAAGACATGGAAGTAAAGTGTATCTCAGAATCAAGGAACAAACTTCATAAATGAATTTATGTGTTCAACTTGATCCGGAGAGAATCTATCACTCCACTCTTTCCAAACTGACTGTCATTAAAAATCTTTCCCAACGGTTTCGGTCAAAGAGTCTTCACCAGAGCTTCCTCGAAGTTGTACAGGAAATGGAGTTTACTACAAGGCCGAGATCGGCTGCGCTTGACTTGATCATTCTTCAACAACCTGCGATACAAAAGGTAACATATGTGAAAGAAAAGGAGTATGGCATATACCCAATATCCATTCATTAATCACACATTTAAATCTATTTCATCATTCAAAAACTGTATGCGATATACCTGTCATTTAGGGAGTCAACAGGGTAATAAATGCAGTCAAGTCAACACAATAAGCTACAGGAACATGAAAGTGTTTTGCTATAGTATATCCCCATAACAGGGTTCAAAAGAGTTTAAACAACCATGAATAACAAAAGTAAAGATATTAAAAGTCCATCATAATATCCAAACTATGAGCATATTTTGGGCTCATCACTGCCCCCTACTTAGCCTAATGCTGGTCCTCTAACATTAACTTTTCTGGTGGTTTCTCTGAAATCAGTGGTTGCTGCATGACTCTGAAATGGATTTCCAAACCTGTAATAAAATCCTCTGAAATCCTGACACCTTTCATACCTACGGTCCTCTAAATCATCATTAAGATTTGTAGCCTAGTGAGGATAAAGGGGCCACATTAGCACATAAGGTATGAATGTCAATGGCAACCATATTTCAAATCTCTTTTGAAGTCTCAACTGTATATATCTGCTTGATCGTTTAAGAGCTGCTGTGAAATTTAGGGGACTATGAGGTTCGGATCTTCTTAGTCCAATGGTTAATCTTTCCCACCTTTTCTCACTTCTGGTGTATGCCAGTCTCCAAAATGAATATGACTGTTCCTAAAATTCATCATATACTTGTTTCCTAATATCAAATATCTTCTCTCTGGCTGGAATATTATTAATGCCATATGTCAGAGCAAACCAGTCTTTCAACATTGCATGGGGGTTTGAACTTTGAGAGCATAATGGAACAGGCTCATTTCTCTCAGCTTCCTCATATATTTCCCATTGCCTGCCATAATTCACTTCATTTGCTGCCCATGACATAAATTATCTCAAATGGATATCACCAATATACAGAAGAGGGTTCCATTCTGTTTCTGATGAAATTAAGAAGCCATGTAAATAAAATTCACACAGAGAATTTCTTAACCAATTAGGGGCTGCCTGATATGCCTCGTAAAATTCTTTAGCAGTGTGAAGTATAGGATTTTGATTTCTGGAAATTCTCATTAGTTGGAACCATAAGAACTGTTCCTTAAGGCACAAAGCATAAACTCTCGGTGGTGGTCTGCATTCCATAATCTGACCAGTTACTTTTAACATTTCATCCATTTTTGTTTTCAACTCAACAATTTCCTGCTTCTGACTTTCAATTTCCTTTTTCAGTTTCTTCCTTTCTACCTCCCATAGACTTTGTTGCATGTTAGTTTGGGCTATGTGCCAAAAATTCAGGGTTTGCAATGTAACTATTTTCTAGTTAGCTTTGACATATTCCAGAAACTCAATCAAAAACGTCTTCTTATAAACAACAATGGCTTTACAAATTGCAGGGTGAAATGTAGCTTCACTAGGCACATTCAATTGTTCAGTCAGTTTCTGCTCTTGCTGCAAGATGAATTCTTGTTGCTGCAGTGGAGAAGACTGTGCTTCCTCTGAAAACTGCATAGCAGCAGTAGCCAAGTCATCAAGATTTGGTAACCCTTGCTCATTATGCTCTATTTCTTTTGTCTCAACTTGTTCCTCTTCAGGAACGAATGAACTCTGTGCAGCATTTTTAGACACATTCTGAGAAACATCAAATTCAGACTCATAGATCCTTCTGAAATTACAATAACCTCTGGTTGAGGTGAAGCAGGGGAGGTCTTTTATTGTTTTCTTGTGGAAACTCTTCTTGGAACTGGTGTGGCTGTAGAAGATGTTCTGGTAGCCTTCCTTTTTCTAGTCTTCTTAGAGGGCTCTGCCCTGTCAGAGGATGATGGTGAATTGGTGTTAGCAACAGGTGTTGTTGTAGGAGAGACGGCTATAGGGGAAGGTGCTGCAGGAGAAGAGCATTGCCTTTTCAGAGAATGAGGGTTAGACTCTGGGGTTTGTTCTGCCCCAGATGACTCACCTGCCTTTGTTTTTCCCTTCTCTCTCCTAGTGGCAGACCTAGTTTGTAACTGAGCAGAGGATTCCAGTGGGAGAGTTGCAGGACCAGGTGCTACAAGAGTAGATGACCCTTGCCCTGTTCTACTAGTAGACACAATTTCTTTCTTCTTTTTATGAGGCTATGGGGTAAGTACCCTAGGGGGTTGTGGAATTTGCAAGCTCTTTTGGGCAACGAATTGTTGCCAGGAAAGAGGTAAGACATCTCTCAAAGAGCGTTCAATTAGTAATTTGATAAGGCCATGGTGAGCAACAAAATTATTTTTCCCTTGTTGGGTTTCGGGGGCACTTTGTTCTAGAAATTTTAACAGGAAATTCATAACATTTACAACTAACCCATGCCTCATATGACTTAATAATTTGAAATGATATGAATGCAGGTAGGAGAAACGACCTTCACAGGTTAAATACCTGATTATGTAAGCGGTGTATTCTGAATAAGGAGGAGGCAACTATACCTACTTGTATTCGTGCTTGGAGACTTCCAAAGGTCCATCAGTGGGCATTGAAAACTTAGCCCTTGCAGCGGTAGCATTTGAAGAAAAAAATTCTCCAATGGCTGGAAGCCCGGTTACTTTAGCAATTCTGTCTTCAGTTGCAACAATCGTTAGACCCCATAAAGTGGCTTCCCCTTCAAAAAGGGTTCTAAAAAATTCTCCAACAGTCTCCTCATCAAAAGCATTTAAGTTCAAGAAATAGTTTAACCATCAATAGATGTTGAATGCATGGACTGTTTGAGGATTTTGCAATAATAATTCATGAGCTACAGGCTCATGTCGCACTAGCTGACCACCCATGTTCACAGTTTTCCCCTAGCTAAACTCAATTCCTTGCTGAAAATTCAAATTCTCTGTTTCCCTTTCTGCTCTAGTTTTTCTTCTGTCGTGCTGTCACATTTCTTTCTTTTCCAAAAATAAACTTTTTGATCAAGCAGTCTTAATCGTAATTTATAAGAAAAACATGCAATAAAGAAGGACATGCGATCATATTTGAAAAGTACTAGAAGAATAATAAAGAAAGGTTATTTGCAGAATTATGGCAGCGGTGAAAATACAGGTTTTAAAAGGTGGATTACCCCGCCCCCTACTGAGAGTATGACATGTGTCCTCACATGTACTAAAGAATAGGCGGAGATCGGGTAATAATGACTGGTACTGTCATAGCAGTAAATGAATAGAATAAAATAAATCAAATATGCGATAACAAAAGATATGGCGTACCTTTGATATTTGCATGTACGTGTGAAGAAAGATGACGGCATCTGCATGAGTTGACAGTTGGGAATGATATCTTAATTAAGGGTGATGCAGATGGATGAAGTGGATGGGTGACATGGGCGGATGATATGAATGGATGGAATGAATAGATGAGATGGATGGATGGAAGATAAAGAAGTGAGATGGGTTGATAAATGAGAATGGAGAAAAAGGGGTTTCCTTTTAAAAAGAAAAACCTTTATTATGAGCATATTTTTTTTCAGAATTATGGTGAAGCTGCAGGAGAAAGTCTAAAGCCTTCGGCTGCAGGAAGAGTAGCGGGAGGAACCTGAATAAACTGCTACATGAATTCTTCTTTTGAAACTGGTTTATGGTACAACCGAAGTCGATGGCCATTAACTAGCAATTTGAAACGGACTGGATCAATTGTCGCCAGCTATACAACTCCATTTTCAAATACATTCTCAACTTCATAGGGCCCAAGCCAGTGTGTTGTGAGCTTACCTTGGTTCTCTTGATATCTGGAATCATATAACAGAGCCCAATCACCAGCAGAAAATTTCCTAGTTTTGATGTGTTGATCATGCCATTTATTCCTTTGTTGTAGGATTGCTTCTATGTGCTGTAGGGCTGCTTTTCTCATTTTATCCAAAGCATTTAGCTATAGTAGACAGTCCTTCTGTGCTTCAGATATTTTCATATTGAGTTCAAGAGCTGTCCTCAAAGTGTTGTGCTCAAATTCAATGGGCAACATTGTTGTTTTCCCATAAAGCAGCTCAAAAAGTGTAAACCCAGTTGTTGTCTTCCATGTAGTTTTGTAGGCCCAAACTGCTTCAGGAAGTCGATTGCTCCAATCTTTTCTATGGAGTTGCACTGTCTTTGTTAGGATTGCCTCAATTTCCCTATTTGTTACCTCTACCTGACCATTGGCTTGAGGGTGATAGGGGCTGAACTTCCTATGTTTGATCTTATAGTAAAAATTTCCCTATCAGTTACAAGCTCTCTGGGAACTCCAAATTTAGTAAAAATTTATTCATACAGAAATTCAGCAACCTTGTTATCTCAAGCATGAGTCATAGGTTTTACCTCAACCCATTTTGTTACATAGTCCATGCAAACTAGAATGTATGACTTGCCATTTGATGGTGGATCAATTGGTCCCACAAAATCTATTCCCCATTTATCAAAAGGGGTGACTATTACCTATGGATATAGTGGCATTTCATCTGACTTGGTTGGTCTTCCCATACGTTGGCATCTGTCACATTTCCTTGTATAAGCCACAACATCTTTGTGTAATATTGGCCAGTAGTACCTTGTTGTAAGAATCTTCATTGATGTTCTTTTTGCTGTAAAATATCCCCCACATGGTTCATCATGGCAAGCATGCAAGATATCATAAGTCTCATCTTCTCTTACACATCTTCGCATCACTTGATCAGGTCCAGTATAAAATAGACAATTTGCAATCCATGAAAAGTTAAAACTTTTCTCTATTAACAATTTCTTTTCTTTTAGAGAAAAATGAGCTGGTATTCTGTTTGCTGCTAGATAATTGACAATATTTGCATACCATGGTGTATGTGTAGTAATGAAAAATAAGTGTTCATTTGGGAACCTATCATCAATGACCTCGTGTTCATCAGGTGCAGCTGATTGAAGTCTTGATAAAAAGTCAACTACAACATTAGGTCTTCTTGGTTTGTCAATTATTGTAATGTCAAATTCTTGTAACAACAGGAGTCATCTTGCCAATCTACCAGAAATGGTAGGTTTATTCATCAGATACTTGATTGTTGCATGGTCAGTATAGATGAATATCTGATAACCTATGAAATAATGACTGAATTTATTCAAAGCATACACTACTGCGAGCAATTCCTTTTCTGTAACAGTATAGTTGAGCCCAGGACCTTGAAGGTTCTTGCTGATAAAGTAGATAGCATGCTCAATTGAATTTTTTTTTGACTTAAAACTGCTCCTATACCAAAATCAGAGGCATCAGCATGTATGTGAAAAGGCAAATTCCATTTTGGACCTTGAAGAACAGGGGCTTGAGTAAGCAAGTCCTTTAGTTGCAGAAAGGATTTTTCACAGGCCTCTGTCCACTCAAATTGAGAATCCTTAGTTAATAAGGCATAAAGTGGACTGACAATTTTACTGAAATCTTTTATAAATCTTCTATAATATCCTACATGACCAATGAAACTTCTGGCATCTTTTTGTTTTGCAGGAGTTTGTAAATGCAAAATAACTTCAATTTTAGTAGGGTCGACTTGAATTCCATTCTTTGAAATATGATGACCTAGAACAATACCTTCTTCCATCATTAGAAAATACTTCTCACTGTTTAAAGACAAATTTTGCTCTCTGCACCTTTTCAATACCTTTTCTAAATTCACCAGTGCTTCTTCAAATTTGACTCCATAGGTGGTGAAATCATTCATATAAATCTCCATATAGTCATGAGATATATCAACAAAGATACTAATTACTGCTCTCTAAAATGTTGCAGGTGCATTGCATAGACCAAAAGGAAAGACCGAATAAGAAAATGTTCCCCATAGACAGGTAAAAGTGGTCTTACGTTGATCCTCAGGGGAAAATTTTTATTTGATTGTACCCACTGTAACCATCTAAAAAGGAAAATAATCTTTTTCTAAACAGTGAGTCTAGTACTTGGTCTACAAATGGTAGTGGAAAGTGATCTTTTTTAGTGGCATTGTTCAACTCTCTGTAATCTACACACACTCTCCATTTTCCACCTTTCTTGGGGACAATGACTAATGGAGAAACCCATTGACTATTAGAGATTGAATAAATAAAACCAGCATCAAGCAATTTTTGAAGCTCACTTTTAACTATTTCTCTAAGTGCTAGATTTACTTTTCTTTGAGGTTGTCTAACTGGTAAACAATCTTCTTTGATATATATCATGTGAGTACAAACTCGAGGGTCTATTCCTTGCATGTCCCCATATTCCCATGCAAAAGCTTTATGCTGATCTTGTAGCATTTTTAATAAGATAGCTTGTTGAGATTATGATAGCTTGCTATTGATATTCAAACAGTGACATGGAGACAATTCTATCTGCTTAGTAAGATTACTCATAGAACCTACAGATGATGTGTTTACCTCTTGTGGAAGCAAGTTATTGAAAATTGCTAGAAGTTTAGGCAATGAACTCTCAGAATTTAGTTGCTGTAGGAAACATTGTAGATGGCTGCCACTTGGATCAGATGAACTACCCGTATCAGAGTTGTACTGTAGAATTTGAAAAAGAAAAGCATCCTCACTCTGAAGTTGTGAGAATGGATCATTTTGAAGCATCATTAATTGATTCAAAGAATTGGCTTCTTCAATTTCTTCCACCTCATCTAGCCAAACAGGTTGGGACAAATCTCGTTGAGGTCTAGCAGGCAGATACAAAGCCACTTTTTTGTGGATTGTCCATCAGAAATGGTCATATCTCCAGAACGGCATCCTATAAAAGCATCACCAGTTGCTAACCATGGTCTACCAAGGATAACTGGATACCCTCCTAAAGTTGCCTTAACTGATAATATTGTGAAATCAGCTGGATACTCCCAAGATTCAAGAGTGACAATTACATCTTCCACCATCCCATTAGGTTTAACTATAAAGCTATCTACAAGCTGCAGAACTGTGGGTGTAGACCTAATGTTTGAAATGTTCAAGGAGTCCATATTATGCTTTGGTATGACATTAATGGCAGCACCTAAGTCAATCAAAACATTTTTTACAATTTAGCCATTTATATATATTTGCACTACAGGACTTCCAGGGTCAATATAGTTTGGGATGACTACATTTCCCAGCATTATATCAGCCAATTTCCCTAAGACATGAATTGTTTGGGGATCCTTTTTCTTTCATCCAAGCTTCTTCAAACAGGCCTATTTAATAGCTTTTCCAAAAATGGGAACATCTTTAATAGCCTAAAATAAAGGGATTTGTATTTGTACATTTTTGAGCTAATCCAGAATGTCAAAAGTGGGTTCTTCCATAGATTTAAATGCAGTACTTTGCAACCTCTGAGGAAAATGTGGTTTTTCTTGACTTTGAAAAATAGGCTCCTTAGAAACTGTATCAGGTATAGGCATATGCTAAGTAGGATCAGCAGGTGTAGTAGATTCTTCAAGGGAAGAATCTAGTATTTCAATAATTAGAGGTAGTTTTGGAGCAGGTAAAGCGGTTCTAGACCTCAAATGGATGTCATTAACATCTAAGGCATAAGCTTGATATTGGTTGGCTTTGGCAAGATACGTAGGTTGCTGTGGCTGCTGCTGGTGCCTATTATTAGGATTTGGTAAAGGTTGGGCAGGCATAGGCATTTGTTTCGAAGGTCTAGGATTTGTGGCAGTTGCTGCAAGAGGTGACATGAGGGCCTGTGGTTGCATCTGTGGAAGCTGCAGGAATCCAGAGGACTAGTTTTGCCATTGCTGAGGACCTCTCCATTGAGGATTTTGATGCCAATTACCTGAAGGTGGGGTCCATTGTCCTTGTGGCTACTGCCAACCTCCTTGAGGAGATTGCCATTGCAGGGTCTGATAATTAGGCCAACTTGGTTGAGGTGGATTCCAGGGTGGTGGTGGTCCATATGCATGTTGCCATTGGTTATTATAGCTAGAATAAGGATTACCAAAAGTTAAAGGATCTTGAGGCATACCTTATCTTTGGGCCCATAGTCTCCTTTGTGCAACAAAGAACACTTGATCATCATCACCTTCTACTGGCTTGAAGTCAGTAGGTAGTTGCTTAGCTTCCAAATTAGCCACCATCTTGCATCTGCAGTTATGCTTCTTCTATCAGCAATACAGACAGAACTCGGCCAAAACTATCTCAGCTTCATCATGTTTCTTCCAAGCTTGCATAGTGTCCAATTATGTAGCCATATTATTAATGATGTCTTGCTTGAAGTCAGACAACAAGTTTGTTATCTCCATCTGAGAAACTCCACCAGAAGAAGACTTCCCCACTGTAGCATGATGACCTCGACCTTTCTTAACTATTGCTCGAGAGTAGTTAAGACATATTTTCTTTATATCATCCCAAGATAGTTGGGCTATATCACCTCCTCCCATCAGGTCTAGGGCGTCTATACAGGCATCACTGATTCCCCTTAGAAAGAGTAGTTTCTGAGAGTCCTCATTGAGAGTATGGTTTCAGTTCCTCTTTAGTGAAAACAAGAACCTTGAAATATAATCTTCTAAACTTTCATCCTCCTTCTGCTGAATTCAGAATATGTCATCTCCTTTACTGGCACTCTTACAATATTCCTTATACTTCTCAAGGAATTTCATCTGCATGGCTGCCCAACTATCAACAACACCTCTTCCCAAACTCATGAACCATCTGAGAGCTCCCTCCTTCAAGGTGGAAGGAAATAACTTCATCTTATGGGCATCTATATTGTAGTCATAACTATGACAGAGGACATCAAACTCAAACAGAAAAGTTTCAGGGTCCTCTGTGACTAGGCCATAGAATTTTGGAAGTAGTGAAGAAGGTATATTCTTAAGATTGTCAGTATCTCGTTGGGGAACAATGGGAAACTCAAAAGTAGGAGGTGGATTATTAGGTGGATTATTTGCCATGTTTGCTTGCTGGAATAATAGAGCGAATGGATTTTTCTCAGGTTTGTTGTCAGCTGGGTCAAATGGTAGTTCAACAAATAGGTTTTCAGGGAGGAACCTTCCCAGTGCGTCTCTTCTTCTTCTATGCATGCAATACGATGAATGGTGGTTTCAAAGATTTTGAAATTTTTTTACTAAGAAACTAAACTAATACTAAAAATGACTTCTGACAAATCCTTAGCTTAATGCCATCCCTGGCAACGGAACCAAAAATGGTCGCGCCCACAAAAGGATATGATAATCACAGTAAAACCTTTCCTGGGAATTGGACATTCCAACAGGTGACTAATATCTCTCTATGGACATTCATTTACTTGTCAAAGCAGGGGACGTATACTTTAAATGGCGCAGCAAAATATATGCACTAAGAACTAGTTTCAATCAAAACTTAGTAGAAATAAATACTTGGAAGGGAATTCTATTTACGCTATAGGAAAGGTAATGCAAAGTTCTTTAATTCAACTATGATTTGATTAAAACAGAAACCATAATAGCTACGACTGAAACACAAACTAAGAACTGGCCTTATGCTATAGGAACAGGTACAGGGATCGATTCCCTATGCTGCAGGAGTAATACAAGACTGAGTTTGTATGAAAACTTCAAAGATGAAAGCTAACTGAAGATCAACAGAAAATAATAGCTAACTAACTAGCTATAGATACTTACTAAGTGGGCCCCCTTAGCAAGCATCTACTGATTACGCAGGTGCTAAACTCAGAACTTCATCAAACTTTATTCATGAAAATAGAATGGTATACATTGCTTTGTTGATATAGAAACTAACAACAAATTATGTCTCTTGTCAAACAGATTCTGCTTTTCATTATCATACTGACTCTTACATGATATCTGCTATATCTCTCTATCACTATGCTTCTATCTTACTCTAACTATCATCTCTCCCTTCTCACTCGCGCAGGAGGAGAACTTTATTTAAAATCAGGAGAGCAACTAACTAACTAACCCTATCAAAGAAAGACGTGGAAGTAAAGTGTACCCCAGAATCAAGGAATAAAGTTCATAAATGAATTTATGCGTTCAACCCGATCCGGAGAGAATCTAGCGCTCCACTCTTTCCAAACTGACTGTCATTAAAAATCTTTCCCAACAGTTTCGGTCAGAGAGTTTTTGCCGGAGCTTCCTCGAAGTCGTGCAGGAAATGGACTTTACTACAAGGCCGAGATCGGCTGCGTTTGACTCAATCATTCTTCAGCAACCTACGATACAAAAGGTAACAAATGCAAAAGAAAAGGCGTATGGCATATACATAATATCTATTCATTAATCACACATTTAAATCTATTTCATCATTCAAAAACTGCATGCGATATACCAGTCATTTAGGGAGTCAACAGGGTAATAAATGCAGTCAAATCAACACAATAAGCTACAGGAACACGAAAGTGTTTTTCTACAGGATATCCCCATAAAAGGTTTCAAAAGAGTTTAAACAGCCATGAATAACAAAAGTAAAGATATTAAAAGTCCATCATAATATCCAAACTATGAGCATATTTTTGGCTCATCAGTCACTATGTATGAGGTCTCTAGACCAATAGGACAAAGACAATTTCAATTCCATGCAATGCTTCTATGGACAATTCATGATGCCCCAGGGCTAACACATTTTTGTGGTATGTTATAACGTTCGACTACACTTTAACAATATTTAATTTGATGAAGTAGATATCATGCATGTTTTTAAAATAATCTATTTATTATATATAGTTATAATAAAAATTGACATATTTAATCCAATTATATATGATCTTGTAGGTCTTCAAACAAAGGGAAAATTTGCATGTCCAATTTTTGGTCCCAAGATGAAATCTCATCGTTCAACAAGTTTAGGAAAGCAGGTGTTTGATGAGTATAGGAACTGCCTCCATAAAAATCATAAGTATCAAACTACTGAAAAACATCTTTTCAATGGGAAAGAGGAGACTACATCAAAACCACGAAGAATGACACCTCACCTATGGAAGTTGGAATATAATAGAATTAATCGTCAAGGTTATACATCAGATCAAAATGTTTATCTATCATATATGATATGTTTTGAATTTATATTTTTATATTGTGTTGTGTTTACTCATGTTGTAATTAACAATGATTGTTGTTGTTAATTTGTTTAACTTATATGCTTCATGAAGGTCGTCAAGGCATTAATGGTCGACTTCCACAAGGACTGAAAAGTCATCCCAGACAATTAAGTAGGTTGCCCTACTATGAGCAGCTACAAATTATGCATTTGTTTGATACAATGCATATAGGAAATAATATAACAGAAATGTTAGGGAAAATATTGGATGGAAGACAACAAAGAAAAAAATTTCAAAATTTGTAGTGACATTCAGGAAGCCAATTATGCAATGAAAAATGTCATTCAATTAAATAGTGATGGAGACCAAATTAATATAAGTTCCCTTCCTTGGTTATTAACAGAGCAACAAAGCAATGCTATAAAAGAAGTCATACAAAAAATTTGATTTCTCACAGGATTTGCTGCGAACATAAACAATATAATAAAAAAGAAAAGTGAATTTGGGTCAGGGATGAAAACACATGATTGGCATACCTTCATTAAGGTAATTATTCTGGTATATTATATACACTTGTACAATGCATGTACTTTTTAGTGTATTGTGTTTACTACTTTTGGAAAAACAATGAAAAGATCATTTTATAATTGTTGCATTACGTTCTACCTCTATCTCTCCCAAACAACTTTGACAACAATGTCAAGAAAGTTATATATGATCTTGGAAAATACATGAGGTAAGTAGCGATATTTTTTCAATTCGTTGTATACATCTTATAATTGAGATTTGTTTTACTCATTATGTAATATATTGTATATTTTTGTTAAATCTCATTAATATATTTGTGCCTTGAATCACTTGTAGATGGTTGTCATATAAAGAAATCCATAAAGAAGATATAAATTATTGGAAAAGAAAAATTCTTCGTTTAATGTGTGAAATGCAAAAGTGTCTACCTTCAACATTTTTCAAAGCACGAGAACACTACCTCATACACCAATTTGAGGAGATTAAATTGTGTGGACCTATACACACAAGGTCAATGTGGATGGTTGAAAGGCACTTGAAATTTTTGAAGACTTTGGTTAGACAAAGAGCCCATCTTGAGGGTTTTATGGTGGAGGGATATATGGTATACTAGACCATGGTATACATTAGTGAATATCTTCCTAAGTTTGCAGCAAAGATCCATGTAGATTGTATTTGGGATCGCAACTCCATTAACAAATTTGAAGGGGAGTACCTGATGAGGAAAGGTAGATTGAGGAAAGTGAGAGGTAATTATAAGATGGTCATGGAGATTAATTGGAGTACATTTTACATATGGTTTTTATGTATATTGTACTTATTTAATTTTTAATCTTCAATATACATTAATTATAAATTAAGGTCGTATACTGTGGTATTTAACTAATTATACATCATTTATGAATTTCAATTTTTCTTTATACAGTTGGTCGAGAGTGGGATGCAGTACATTTTTATGTCACCAACAATCTTGATTGGATGATGGTATGGATTGAATGATGTCAACAATCTGGTCACGCATTAACATTGGAAGGTGTGGGTTCATTAGTTAAAGAAGCTCATCGTAATGAAGATTCCAATGTTACATAAAGGGAAATTGATTTAGCATATGGTTTAAGAGATAAATAGGTACGTATAAATATATTAATCACCCATATTATTTAATTATTTTCAATTATATTTATGTATATATATGTTAAGATTGTTTTCTTTATATACATTCGGCCAAGAATAAATGTGTTTATCAACTAACGATATTGCAATAATTTTTACATGTTTGACATATTGCAGGTGAAACACCACAAGGCTATGTGGTGCAATAGTCGTAAATTTTGAATCAAAATTTTGGATGTGAAGAAAACTTGTGATTCTGGTATAACTGTAGTCTTTCAAGTGACTAATGTTTCATCTAAAAGTGACATACACCCAGAAGTCTCAAAAAATTGATACTATGGGATTTTGGATGATATACTTGAGTGTGACTTTAAGTCCTTCAGATTAATTATGTCCGTTATCCTATGGTACAAAATACGATAGAATGAAAATGATCCTGAGAAAACTATTATTGAATATGATAATGGATTTACCATGGTTAATAGAAGGTTGATCGAACGAGTTGGAAATGAGCCCTATGTTCTTCCAAGCCGATGTGAGCAAGTATTTTACTCAGAGGTTCCAGGTAAACCAGGTTGGTCATTTTTTGTTAGACATGATCCAAGAGGAAGGCTGATAAAGTATAATGTGGTGGAAGAAGAAGATACCAAATAACTAGAAGATGATGTAGATGATGATCAGGATCAACAGTTAGTTGATGATGTCCCTGATGAAGATGTCGAAGAGGAGGAACTAGATCATGATGATGTAAGAGTTAATGTTCATGAAGATGATATCTGTGTGGATGATGACATTATCAAAATTGATATCAATGGCAATGATGATGATATGACCAATCCTTACAATGTCAAATCTAGATCAGATGATACAGACAAAGATTTGGATGAAGAAAAAGATCAATGACATTGAAATGCAAGAGTTATGCGATTATATTATCTATTTGATATTAATTTCTTGATAGAATTATATTTGACTTATGTGGTTACATAATTAATTCATGATGTTTTTAATTTTTATGCTATTACATAATTAATTTAATGATGTACTTTTTAATATTTGGAAGGTCAAAAATTTAAAATATTTCAATAGTGATGTTAACAACCTTGAAATTAGTGTGTTTTATGTTTCATGTGATCATAAAAGACTAAAAAGTCAGTTGTAGAGGTGGTTGTTCAGTGGTTGACATGTAAAGGCCTTTAAAATTTAGAAAGTAATCATTGTAATGGTTTTTGATGGTTGAGGATTTAAAATACAAGCTCTTGACATCCGAAAATCTATGTTTTTCTTCAAAATTTCTGTATTTTTCCTGTTATGCAGCACTGTACTGTCACATGTAGCCAGATTTTGATGTGAAATCAATTTCAAGTCATGAAGATATGTGTTAACTTTGATTTGAATCTAATTTGAGGGCTTAAGGCGTTGATTTGAGTTAGAAAGCTTCATTTCTTTGCATACAACCCGATTACCCTATTTTTGAGGGTTTTGTAGTCCAAACATGATATAAAGGGGATCTTACACTTTTTTTGATTATTGTAGCTTGTGTAAGAGGCCCCATGGATACGGTTGTAATTGTAGGATGCATGAATAGGGCGTAGGATGAGAAATAAATAAGGTATAGTTGTTGTTCTCAAGAGTTTTGTGAAGAAAAGCATGTGAAATGAGAGGTTCAAGCCTAGGTTTCAACAAAACATGTATGGGAGATCTGAGTTTATGAAATTTTATCCATGTGCAGACCTAATGGGTTGTTTCTAAACACTGAATATAAATGACACACACACACACATATGTATGTATGTATGTATGTATGTATGTATGTATGTATATGTATTTTTAAATGTAAAATATTAAAATTTTAGATTGAAATACTTAATTTATTTTAAAATATTTATAATTAATGTTTTATTTATAAACTAATATTAAGACATTAATAAATATAACCCTAATAATATGTTATTAGTGTTAAAAAATGAGGTGTTTTCTTAGCTTAATACTTTGTAAAACTTTAATATTGTTGATCTAAGTAAGCTCTTTCTTTGTTACATATATTCTTTGTGGGTGATTATCTTGATTAATTCATTTTACTATTGTAGAATGAGAGAGAAGTTGATAGAAGAACTAGATAGGATATTACAAAGATCACACAAGATATAATGTGGAGAAACCCTTTCGGTAAAAAAACTCCACCAAGAATTATTCTATTATTCAATCTCTGAATTACAATAGCTCCAATTCTTTCTTGAGAATGATTTTTCTATCTTTGTCAATCTTCTTCACACCTGCAATAACAAACTCTCACAACTCTATTCAACTTGCTTGAGTTAAATAGGCTTTAATCAGCTTTGTAAACTCAACATGAGTTACAATTACAATGCACAAGCCCTATCCCTAAAAGGTATGCCATATCTCATAAAAATAGGGTTATCTCATGAAGAACAATGCTAAAACATATGCTTCATCCATTTGGGCGTCCCAAACTGAAGCTACAACTCAACCTTCATTATGTTGATAATTCCAAAGCTCTTCCTCAAAATTGGTGCCCTTAAGTAATCCTACTTAAATGAGCCTTCAGAAATATCTTATCATGCATGAAAGGTAAATCCAAGAAAGCATCTTGGGCGCCCAAGTTGGCTCCAAGTGATTTCTAGTTAACTGAAACATTTACTCAAGACCATTCATGCAAGAATGGTCATCCCCTGTTAACTGGAGGTAGTCCCTATTATCTATCATACAACTCAATGTTATTAGCCATGTATTCCAAGTTAACTGAAGCTAACTACATAGAACTCAAAATAACCAACATGCATGCAACTGAAGATAACTGAACCATAACTAAACCAAACTAAACTAAATTGAACTAAATTGATTTTGAACTGAACTAAAGTGAACTAAACTAAACTAAACTTCAAACATGCAAACATCAAATCCTAACTCCTAGGATCTTTACATGCATTCAGAAGTGTTAACTGTTACTCTGTATACCTAACTGAACACAAGGTGAGTGTCACCTTACCATGTGTGCACCCACATGTTCCTATTATTTAGGAATAACTACAAATGTCAATTTCATGATTTATTTAATCCAAATAATTAATCTCATCCTAATCTTAATGTTGTTGAACACATTCCAAGAACTTAGGAGATACATGAAATAATTAATGTTTAGGATTTGCAATTAAATGGCATCCTATTTCTAACAATTAGGATTAGAGTTAGTGTTAGTATTAAATTAGGGTTAGAATTATGGTTTAATTAGGGTTAGTGCTCATTAAGGGTTAGGGTTCAATTAGGGCTAGGATTTAAATGGGCTTAGGGTTAGGGTTAGAAATAGTGTTTAATTAGTCTTAGAGTTAAAAATAGGGTTCAATTAGGCTTAGGGTTAAAATTACGATTCAATTAGGGTTAGGGTTCAATTAAAGGTATGATTATATTTCAATTAGGGTTATGATTCAATTATGGTTAGGGTTTTAGTAAATTATAATTATCTCACATATATGAGTTTAGGGTTATAATTAGAGTTAAGGTTAAGGTTGGGGTTTGATTAGGGTTATAATTAGAGTTAATGTTGTCATGAGAACTATGGTTAGTGTTAAACTAAGGATTATGAATAGCATTGGAATTATGGGTAGGGTTAGAATTATAATTAAGATTATAATTATAGATATACTTAGGGTTGGGAATAACATTAGGGTTAAGATTACGTTAGGTTTACCATTTAATTAGAGTTGGGGTTCTAGGATAAAGCTTGGGTTTAATGATAGGGTTAGGGTTGGAGTTAGAGTTAAAGTTCAATTACAAATAGGGTTAGGGTTCAATTAGGTTAAGGTTAAGGTTAGATTAGGGTTATGATTTAATCTCACCAATAATTCTCACTCTAACTCTAACCCTAAACTTAATCGTAAAACTAACACTGACACTATTTTTAACCCCAACCCTAACTAAATATATATCTAACCCTAACCTTAATTCTATAACTAAAAGTAATTCTAATCTTGTCTTTCATGTTGTGTTGCAAATGCTACTAGCATATATATATTATTTATTAATAAATATAAAATACGCCAAGAGATATCTTTGTCGAGGCAGCTATTTTATAATAGTACAATAGACGCATCAAAAGGATATCTCTCGGCATATTTTATATATATTATTAATAAATAATATATATGCTACTAAGTATTTAATAAATAAAATAAAATAAATATACCAATTTTTTACAATATAATTAATAAAATAATTAAAAAATGAATGAATATTATTTTAAAATTATTATAAATATATATATCAATTTTTTTTTTAGTAATAATTATTTCATTTTATTTCACAATTATTTTATTAATTGTATTTTAAAACTTGATATATTTATTTTATTTTATATATTAAGTATGAAACATTTTTTGTCCTTTAAAAATTATTTTATTACATATATTTTAATATTTGATATATTATTATATTTGTTTTATTATATGTATATATCAATTTTTTTAGTGTATAAGAATTATTTTATCAATCATATTTTAAAAATTGATATTTTTTTATTTTATTTTATTTATTAAATGTATATAACAAAATATGAAATAGTTACTTCAAAATTATTTTATTAATTATATTTAAAATAATTCAAAGTAAAACAAAATTATTTTTTAAAGAACAAAAATTTATTCTATATTTTTAAGAATTTAAATATACAAACAGTTTTTAAAAGTTTTTAAAAGTAGAGAATAATTTAAAAAAAATAAAATTATATTGAACATACTAAGGAAGTACACAACAGCTAATTAATGAAATGTACATTAACTAACACTGACAACCATTAACAAAAGTTTGGTAGGCATAAGCCATGTAGATGCCCATGCCCTTTTTTAGGCTAGGTAGCCATTGCCCCACCATACTCATTGCCAAGGAGATCCATGTGGCACCCGCTCGTGATATCGCAACTAATAAAGAACTCGCAACTTTTGATCATGCAATGGCAGGCAACCGTGGATCTCAACCATCGGCAATCCTGTTCATTCAACACAGTCGCCAACCTTGTTATTAACCATCGAGTACCTTTCTACCGAGATTATAACATCTCCATTGATTTAAAACACATGCATCTTATAACTGCTTTAGTAACCCGTGACATAATGTATTAAAGACACATCAAAGTATTTATCATTCCTTCGGCTTCTCCAGATGAGACACGTGACACTCTCCCATGATATCGCAATCAATAAAGACCTCACAACTTTTGATCACACGATGGCGGGCAACTGTGGATCTCAACCATTGGCAATCCTATTCGTTCAACACAGTCGCCAGCCTTGTTATTGACCATCAAGCACCTTTCTACTGAGATTATAACATCTCTGTTGATTTAAAACACGTACATCTTATAACTGCTTTAGTAACCCACGGCATAATGTATTAAAGACACATCAAAGTATTTATCATTCCTTCAACTTCATCGGATGAGACACGTGGCACTCGCCCGTGATATCACAATCAATAAAGACCTCACAAATTTTGATCACACGATGGCAGGCAACTGTGGATCTCAACCATTGTCAATCCTATTCATTCAACACAGTTGCCAGCCTTGTTATTAACCATTGACCACCTTTCTACCGGGATTATAACATCTCTATTGATTTAAAACATGTGCATCTTATAACTACTTCAGTAACCCGTGACATAATGTATTAAAGATGCATCAAAGTATTTATCATTCCTTCGGCTTCACTGGATGAGACACGTGGTGCTCACCCATGATATTGCGATCAACAAAGACAGTGTGGTGGGGTCATCATGGGATGGCAAGAAATGGCTGAGATCACATGACGATTGATCTACGACCATGTGAACTTGTCCCTCTACAAAAATAAAAACATTTATTAGGGGACAGGGCCTAGTAGTCATGTGGGGTGCAAAATAAAAACATTTATTAGGGGAGAGGGCACACTCAATCATGATGATAATACCCATTCCTACCACATATTTATACTATATATTGTAAATAAAGAAAAAACCAAATGTTGATAAAAAATGGACCCATACTTGAACACATGAGAACCTCTAAATGTTATATGAAAAAAACATAAATACATTCATGAAGAAGTGAAATAAGTATATTTTTTTTTTTCAAATAAAATATCACAACTCTCCTCTCTAAGTATATCATTTAAAAAATAAAATCCTCATTTAGTAAAATAAGACACTCATTTAAACAAGTATTGTTATCATAGTGAAAAAATATTGTTCTTATGTGTACAACAATTTGGGTAGCAATGTACAAGCATTGGATAATTTTATATTAATAGTTTGTCCTATCACAAATATAAAAGGTGAGCACAATAAATAACATGTATTTTCCCATTAAATGTGAAGGATTTTCAAAAAGTTTTAGTGTTCAACTATTGGTCCATTTTTGTTCAATAGAAGTTGTATTTTAAATCATTATGTGTTGTTTTTATAACAACAAATAGATTTTTTGTGTTCAACTATTAGTCCATATGTGTTGAATATAAAAGGTAGAGATATCAAATATTTATGGTTATCAATAAGTATTTGGTCCACTTAGGTTGTATATTAATTTTAATTTAAATTAAAAATATCATATTCTACAAGCAACAAATGATATTTTTTTGGCTCAACTATTGGGGGTTCCATGATTAAGTTTTGGTTGAACCTTTAAAAAGTCAAATTTTAGAAACTTCTCAAAAGATCTGCCGATGTGGCAAGTTTCATGATGAGTCGAACCTCCAAACTTTAGTTATAGACAAATAAGAGACCAATCTACCTTTCAAAAAAAAATGAAGGTTCTACGATATTCCAGTCAATTGCTACATGCTAAGAAAGTTAGCATGCACGAATATTGGGCCATCTCCCCTAAAGGAATAAGGGGACATCACTAGGTCAACGAAAAACAATGACATAAGTTTTTTAATGGGGGAACATGGGACCAACAAAAGACTTAGGAAAAATAAAGTCAAGCGAAGGAAATAAAACAATAAGAAAAAGGGGGCCCAACCTAGACGAAGTGATGGGGCTTAAGTCGTTTTAAAGCCTTCACGAAAAGTAATAGCCAAATAGATCCCATCCATGGTGTAAGATGAACACTAGATTTTTACGTGAAGACAAAGGTAAAATCCCAACCTTAGGCTTTTCCCAAACACCATAGATGACCAGAGACACAAGGCAGGATAAAATAGAACACATAGAACAAAAATTTGAAGTTCAATCACTACCCATAAACCTAAACCCTAAACCATTAACCCTT
>VDFB02000002.1:78993707-79067287 GCA_007258455.2 Sequoia sempervirens | reverse complement strand
ACTATCATATCTTTAATCAAATGGCATGCTACCTTGAGCATAACTCCCCAAGGACACATGCCATCCTTGGATTGTTGACATGAAATAACCAATCAAAATTTAGTTTCTCTCTCTCATATTAATATATATTACTATTATATTGAATATATATTATATTAATTATATTTTGTATTATATAAAAATATACTTATTATTAATTATTAATTACAATAATTTTATACGTATTTAATAATTTTGTTAAATAATATAATATATAATTATAATAAGTTGAGTTATTATATTATTTATTATGTAAAATATAGCTAATATATACTTAACTATATTGTAGAATATTAAAACCTAGCTAAATGGTGCCAAAAGTTTAAACTTAATTAACATACTGTAAAAACCTAATGAAACCATGTTGTAGCTTGTCAAATTGGAGAAGTGAAAGGTCAATACCAGCGCCAAGGAAGAGTTTGGAGTAGTGAAAACAAGGCCAATGCCAGTGTCAAGGAAGAGTTAGGAGTTAAAACAAGGTCAATACCAGTGCCGACAAAGATTTTGGAGGAGTGAAAACAAGGTCAATATCAGTGCCAAGGAAGAGTTTGGAGGAGTGAAAACAAGGTCAATACTAGTGTCGAGGAAGAGTTTGGAGTTAAAACAAGGTCAATACCAGCACCGAAGAAGAGTTTGGAGGAGTGAAAACAAGGTCAATATCAGCGTCGAGGAAGAGTTTGGAGGAGTGAAAACAAGGTCAATACCAGCATCGAGGATGAGGTTGAGGGCACTCAGGGAAAATCAATGACCAAGGGGCAATGAGTACTGTAAGTTTGGCACCCCCATTCTCTTTAACCTTCAATTTTCATGCTTAGTTTCCAAAGATCTTCTCGTACATTGGCATCCCCATTCTTGTAAAATGGTATAAGATAAGACAAAAAAAAAAAAAAATAGCTTAGTCTTTCACATTTTTATCCACCAGCCTCAGGTCTTGGAAAAACTCCCATAATCTACCCACATCTTGGTTGAGGTCTAGGATTTAATCACACATAGCCTTCATTGCATGATTTTGAAGCAATTGTAGACTTACCCCAAGTATATGCTAGGCTAAGGTAGATCTAATGAATGGAAATATAGGCATACAATTCTTTTTTAATACCTCCACCACAAACATATGCAAGGTGTTGGTTTTTTTTACGGTAAGCAGGTTGATCTTCTAATCTACCTATGGAATTTCCAATTCCAATAAAGGGCAGCTCGAAGGACCTGGACCAACTGACGAGGATTTGAAAGACCTACACTTTGGGCTCTGCAAGATCTAGGAGGGTGATCCGTTAATGCGTTTACAACCTCTGCACCATCATCATAAACAACATTAACAAAAATAGATAATCTCATTTAATAGCTCAACATAATAGGATAATACTGAATAGAATTGGTTGTTTATCAATAATATCAACTATTTGGAGCATGAGATAACTACAACAATATTTCATAGTATAAGATAGTCATTGATTTGCAATTTGTAGAAAGCTCTAGGTAAAGGCAAACAAATACCGAACCATACGAATAAGTACAACTTAGATTAGTGCCATATATCCATTGGAGGAGTCAAATTTATAAGCATCTAAGGGTTTATGATAGATTTAACACATAACATATAAGATCCTTGATAACATTGCTTTACAATCTCATCAATATGTATTCTAACCCAATACTACTTATCAAATCCTTATACAGAATATATCCACCTACAATCCCATTCAAGCATTTTAATTAATTCCTTGAATCAAAGCTAAAATAAGAAATATACACACCACAACAATGAGATGAACGAAACAACCCTTGATCATTTTATTCAAAATTCAGATATGCTTGTACAATGGAGAGACATGAGTTTGAATTAATCATATCAATTCAAATGCCAGTACTTTCATAAAACATCAAATCCCCATGAATTCAAACCTACTATAGAATGACTCAAAACGTAAATTTCATTTTCCCTAAAACTATCAGACTTTACAATTTTCTCTGCAACTTCATCTAGAATCGACCAAAAATATCTAACTTGCTAACCCGTACTTCTGGCCTTGAAATACTTCTTATAGAAAAAGGAGCAAACAAGCATCGGGCTAGAAAGCACACGTGTCACCAGCCAATTGGACTGCCTTGTGATATTCCAAAAATTTGTTACAACAACAATCTCCCCAGAGAATCTTCTTGTTCATCGTGCTCGCTGAGAATGGTTCATGCGGCAACAAAAAACTTCAAGAATTTTGTGCCTAGACTATCACCAAAAAACAAAACTAGAATCTATTGTAACTGCAACAACTGATTTGTCAACTATTAGTAGCCTACTTCTTTTCACTCTTCCTCAGTTAAATATACATTTACCCATTTCTGGTACTCTTCATCAGTTGGCCAATCAAAATTGATCACCTCATTCACCTTGACACTATAAGTTTTGTACTTAACTGCCACCTGATTCGCTTATCTTTCAAAAGACTCTAGGAATTAGCTGGTACTAATGATTTTTTCCATACAGCTCACCAACAAATCATAATCTGAGTTACCCTATTTTTGAGGGTTTTGTAGTCGAAACATGATATAAAGGGGCTCTTACACTTTTGTGATTATTTTATCTTGTGTAAGAGGCCCCATCGATACTGTTATAATTGTAGGATGCATGAATAGGGCACAGGATGAGAAATAAAGAAGGTATAGCTATATGGGAGATCTGATTTTATGATTTTTTATCCATGTGCAGACCTAATGGGTTGTTTCTAAACACTGAATATAAATGATATACATACACACACACACACATATATATGTATGTATGTATGTATGTATATGTATTTTTAAATGTAAATGTAAATGCAATTACTGGATGCTCTCCTAGAACAATAAATGTAAGATATCATTAAAGAAATCTATATCTATGTATATAAATATGTATTTCTAAATGCAAGTGTAAATGTAAAGAGCATATGGTTTTGTAGTGTTATAGATACAACATATATATAAATTAATGTAATTGAAATTCTAAAGTCTTCAACACATAATATGAAATCGATCAAACTATTAAACTACATGAGAAATAAATGAAAACAGTAAATGCATATGTATGTGTATTTGTAAATGTAAGTGTAAAATAAATAAGAATAATGAAAATTATAAAATAATACAAGGGAAGGTCTCCTCCCTTCCTAGTAGTGATAACCTCCTCCACACACAACCCTTAAAAATTATGAATAGAGGAATATAATCATTGAAGAACTCAATCATTACAAACATTTATAGTGATTACTAGAGGCACATAGACCAATTCTTCATAATAGAAGAATTTGATCATACTTTTCCAATGATGGCATTATGAGAAAACCTTAGGTTAAATGAATAATTCCTAGCTAAGTTCTTTAAATCATGTCCAACCGTATAAGAGAAGATCGTTGCTATGTGTACCTGGATACCATGGAGAAAGGCTCTTTGGGCTCTTTCATCAATCATCCTACCTTAAAACATACCAAAAGTCTCCTAGCAAATAGACATAGGAAGATTTAAGATGACTTAAAAAAAATTATTGCCAAAGCGTAAACTTATGTTGACTTAACCAGGCCTAGTACACACTCCCTCCCCGCTAACCACTTAGGCATATGGAAATTAAATGTAAATTTTCTACTATTTTTAGTCATGTAGGTGTCCAATAAACCACTTGGTGGTGTTTCCCTTCAAGTTTATTTACTTGAATGAAGAGAAAAAGTCCTTTCATTACAATTAAAGAATACATTTGAGGCCTTGGTTGTGTAACTGGTGGACCATAGTCACATTTAACACTTGTTACAAGGTTTGGGAGTTAAAATGTAATTAGATTTGATTTGTGATGGACACATTTGGACGGTAGTATCAATAACTTGCAATCTATCAAGACTTGATTACCTTATAACCTGTGAAATTCTAGCGATGAAATGATAGATTAATCATAATGTCACCTTGGGATCACATTACCATGAAAGAACTTCATCCAACATCCTTATCAGTGTAGGTACCACCAAATGGGTATTTTTCAGATCTGTCTTCCTCGAGCGAGGGAAATTTAGGAAGAGAAGAGGAAAGCGAGACATGTAGTATGTCTAAAAGAGGGAGATCAACCAGAGGTCAAAAGATTAGAAGAAAATTTTGTAAACGCATGGAATTTTTTCTTGCTGAAGGGTGGTCATGTTCTTATGATGATGAGAGCATAGGCGACGTTGAGGTTCCCTTGAGGTACAAACATCTACAGAAACAATGGGTACCCAAGGAACTTCCTCCAATAAACACTGATTTTTATGTCAACGAGAGGATATATCGCATAGCACCATTGTCATTACATGGTTTAGGCCTATTTTGCATGGACAACATAAAGGTCTGTTACGAAAAAGTTACTAAATTGATGGAGTAAGTCAGACCCTATTATGATTACAAAGATTGGATGCAATTGGTTCGATATACACGAAGTATGCGTAGGTATGCACTAGTAGAAAATTATATACAACTAAAAGATAAGGATCAAAATAAAGGAGTGGCTATGTACATTGACGGAAGGCCAAAAGCATTAGGGAATATTGCAAGGTTTATAAATAGTACATGACCTGGCTCAACAAATAAGCAACCCAATTGCATATTCGAGGCACGCGAGGGAAACCGTGTATTCGTATGTGCAATAAAATCAATAACTGTAGGGGAAGAGTTGCTAATCGATTACAATTTGAATCGCATAGTTACAAAAATAGTTACTATGATGGTGGTACGTACTATGTACCATTTTACCCAACCTCCAATTAATGACTCCAATATACCATTTTATTCTTATGTTTTTTTTCGTAAGTCTATTAGTTTCATTTTGGTAATGTTTTTTTATATTTAATTTTTGTCATAGCGAGACATTGATCGTACGGAGAAAGATCTGACCCAAAGCACAGATTGTGATGTATCTTCGAGCACTTCTACTCGATAGGTTTACCTCATTGTAATTGTGCAAATTATATATGAGTAAAATGTTTTATTATTATGATTTTTTCATAAGTTTATTGGGTTAATTTTGATAATGTTTTTAATATTCTTGTTGTAATCGACTGATCAGGGAAAGGCACCAGTAGTAGATGAGAGCATCCATAGTGAGGTGCAGTCAATATTTTGCGATGATGACATCGCTTATTCAGAAAAACCTCTTGATATGATAAGGAAGATCCAAAAAAAATTCAATGAAGAAATCGTTAAGTTGATATTCATAGTGCCTCAAACAGATGAGATAAGAGAGAGGGTTAAAATATTGACTGAGAGATCACAAAACTTGCAAGTTCTCATGAGGTTTTTAATTATAACATAAGTTCATTTATGGTTTTATATTTTGTACTCTTTTATGTCATGAACTAAAATATGTGTTGTTTTTACAGGGTTATTTGCCTCCTCATGATGCTCCTAGCCATGATCAGGGTACTGCAATTGCTACCCGAGGAGTAGGGGTTGGTACAAGTGTCCATCCTGATCTTCCTACACATACATCACATCATCTGACCCCATCATCCATGCCTATATTGTCATTTGAAATGTTAGAAACACATACCATGAAAGCATCCATTAATGCACCCTCTAGCAACGAACACATGCTAGAACATGTGTCAGGACATGTACCTGGCGATGCAGAGGCCACTAGTACTAGTGATGTTTAAGCAGCATTTCATGGATCTTCCCGTATTACTAGTACGGGAACATTTTCGGTCACACTTCTGGTGACCGAGGATTTCATTCCCATAAAGATAGAGAAGGTCCTAGGTACTTTAAAATGTTGTAATTATTATTATATATAATCCAATTGAAATTTACTTATTGATCACTCTTTTTAGAATATTGATCCCATGATCATTTTGTAGGAAATGATGTTTTTTATAAAAATCTAAGTGATATTACATTCAAGCTCTTTGGGCCCACCATACATAAATGGTGGAATGCCCAAAATCAAGATTTAAAAGATGAGCTTATTAATCGTTTAGTTGTGTTGTTCGGTGATAAAACATTCAACCGAACCAAGGTCCTTAAGAAAGCTGGTACCTATCTAAAGTATGTGAGGAACCAATATAGATCACATTTAGAGAAGAACAAAAAGTATGAGCATCCCCCCATGATTCCAGAGAGGGAGTGGAAGGACCTAGTGTCAGATGGAAAGGAGAAGGATGAAAAGAGAAAAGGAAAGACACCACCAGGCCAAGGAAGGTATGTGATACTATCAACAATGTAATTATATACTGATTACTCTTTCCTTTTATGTAATCTAACGTACTTCAAAATTTTCATAGGTTGTCTGACACATCGAAGGAAACAAAGGAAAGACTAGAAAAACATGGGAAACACAAACTTGGCTCTGGTGGTTATATGAAATTAGCCGCACGAATTGTAAGTATCAATAAATGAAATATAGTATCCAAATAATAAATTGAAAACAATTTTGGTTTTATCACACCATAGAAGCAAAATTCATGATCTTATACAAAAATGTAGGGCTCTGAATTCAACAGAGTTCCCACAGAAGATGACCTAAAGATTGCCTTCCAGCAAGGCTATGGAGCCATGACTGAACGCCTAGGAGTCTTGACTGGGAAAATACAACCTTCCACTACATCCGACACGTAGGTAAATAAACTCAATAAAATTTATTTAAAATTGAATACTTGTGCAATCTATTTAATAGTAATTTCCACCATATTTAAGTAATTACATGCCTATTTGTTTTAAACTTTCAAGCAATGATAATACTACACATGACATTGGAATGCAGCCTGGTGAGGGTGGAGCACAACCTGCAGATGAAGGTCATGGTGTGAATTTTGGTACTTTAGAGCATGTAGAGCTTGATCAACATGTTGAGCATGATCAAGCTAGAGAAGATTAGGAACACGATGTGGCCCCATTAGGTAAAGAGGACCATTCTAAAGTTCTTTTAAACATATTTAATTACAATCGGTGTATTAATTAATGTAACCTTTTGTGTTTCAACTTTAGAGAATGTAGAGCGTGATGAATGTGTTGAGCATGATCAGGAACATGATGTGGCCCCATTATGTAAAGAGGACCACTTTCATGTTCTTTTAAACATATTTAATTTTAATTGGTGTATTAATTAATGTAACCTTTCATGTTTCAACTGCAGATCAAGATTTAGAGGGTGTTCAGGATATTGAGCATGAGTCTATAACAGAAGTTTAGGAACATGATGTGGACCCATCAAGTAAAGAGAACCACTCTAATGTTCTTTTAATTAATGAAATACTTGTAACAATAATAATAAAACATATCAGTTTAACATTTCTTTGTTATTGAGGCAGACCCCCCTTGCAGTGACGTCCACATCGTGAGAAGATGACTATACATACATTAAGATCACAAGCAAAGGGAAAAACAAATAAAGGGGGGAAAAATGATTTAAAAAATGATACTCCACTTCAGAATTTTTTAGCTTTAAAAAAGAAACAAAAAAAAAGTGATTGTAATCATATCATGACAACCATATTTTTGATAATATGTAAAAACTGAAAGAATGAATATTATATGTTTTTGAAAAGGAAAAAATAGGTTTTACAGGGACCTGAAACCATAGAGTTTAAACAGCAAAAGATAACAAAATAAGTCCAAACAAGCAAACGGTTGTCCCAAAAAGGAAATGACAGCACAAAGAGACAACAGGGCCCAAAAAAGGACCGCCCAAAAAAACCAGAAACAAACACCACCGCACTACTCCAAGGTGTTCAATAACTCCTCAGCCTCCTTTTCAACATCCTTCTTATCCTGTAACCCCTACTTGAGGATTTGAGCCGTATGTGGCAAAGTCGAGGTCTTTCTCTTAGTGTTAGCCCGGGTACAAGTCGAAATCCCTTTACCAACAAATCTGCAACCTCCTCTGTCCGCATCCAAATCCATGACCAACGAACCCTTTTGGTTTTTTTTGAGCTTTTCCACCATAGAATTGATGATAATGGTGTTATGCCTGGAAATTTTGTGATTGTTTGCCATAGTGGCCCTAATATTTTGGCCTATCTTGGACATGCTACACTCGATACTAATCAATCTTTCCTCCTGTGATTGTTGTCTTTTCCTTGGTAAAGGAGTTTCCTGTCCTTCATTCTCTCTACAACTCCAGCTAATATTCTGCTCCAAATCCATGACCCTGTTGCTAAGATCTATATTACAGCCTTTCAAATCACAGACTTCCTTCTGGGTCCACTTGAGAACAGTGAAAAGGCCATCCATACTTTTTTCCGCCACACTCACAATGTCCTCAGGCTTGAGCTTATTTAAGGCCGAGTTAATTTCATCCTGAATAGGGGAATCATAAGGGGCATTCCCAAATCTTCCAGACGCAGGGGCACTAGGGGCCGATTCCTTACTGACCATGGGTTTATCAGAAAGAATTTCCATGGAATTCCTAGAATACGAAACAAGTTTCATAATAGAGGTACCTTTAAAACCTGAGACCAAACCCGGAGTAGGGAAACCAATAGACGGCTAGGGATTAAGACAGGGCGGCAAGGAAAAACCCAGGCTAGGGCACTCATTCAGAGGCTACAACTTAGGACATGACGGCGGAGCAGAATCCTTAAGGGCTTTGCAACAAGACGGGGGCTAGGGGGTAATGGTATTAGGACCAACAGGAACACAAGCAGGGGGGGCCTGGGGGTCAATTTCCCTACTACTTTCTGTCTCCTCATCATCCAAATCTTCAATTTCAATAGTTTTAGGCAAAGCAGGTAAATATTGATAATGCTCAAATATGAGCCTGACAAAACCAGGGTGAATAATAGCAGTCCTCCTAGGGTTTCTTTCAACTTCATCAAGGCAATTCTTCAAAGAAGAGAATAAGTAAAAAGGCAGAGAGATACGAACCTTGTGATGGAAGTGGTTCAGAATAACAAAGTGGTACCCATAAACTCTGGTGAAGCGCTCGTCAACCGTGATATATTCCATAATAACTCTTAAAAATTTCCTCTAGATAGATTTGATGGACTCCACATCAAAGTAGCTATTGGCGACCTTAATAGATGAATGAATATTATATGTTAATGAATGAATGTGAACATGTTAATTAATGAATGTTATATGTTAATGAATGAATGTTATATGTTATTAATAGATGGATGAATGAATGTTATATGTTATTAATGGATGAATGAATGATTACTGTTATATGATTAGGTATGGGGAATTGAAAGTGATGTGAGCGGGGGGTGGAGGGGCCAAATGAGCTTCCACCATCATGTGGTTGACCCTGTTAAGTAGAGAATATTAAAATATTCTCGAAACAAAGAGAAGCTCAATAAGGTAATTCACTTTTAAATATAATAAATGCATCATTTGAAGCATCAAACCAATATGCAAAGATGAAAGAAAGTCCTAACTTTTCACTATGGTGGCAGAAAAATGATTCTTTATACCCTGAATCCATGCTTTGCATCATAATTTGAAGTTGTTTCCATTCCAATGTTCTGAGTTTAGTTTGTTTGTTTGGATTTGTATGAATACCACATTGTGTTGTGTGTGGATTTGGTTTCAAAGCTCTATTTCTTCTATTTTTAGTGGTGACATAAATCTAAATTTTTACTTTTGTGGATAATAGGTTAGTGGAAAAATTGACAGCTCTGAAGGGTTTAGAGGCTCGATTGAGATAGATACACGAATATTTGGATCTTGTTGTTGATAGGAGGCTTCGACTTAACCATGAAATTTTTTACCATCTGCAGGTATGCAAAAGTTTCAATAACAGTGACAGGGAAGATTGCATGAATGTCTTCAAGAAGAATCTAATGAATTCAAAGAAAAACTAGGTGTTTGACAGAGGAAAGTATGGGCCTTTCTTTTGGGTGGCCTTGACCCATCATTTACCGAAATGAAATCTGATTTTGTTGCCAAAGGAATACAAAGGATTGAGGATTGCCAATGCATGGATGACTCTTGACAATCCTCTCAAAAATTTCTATTCCATGCATAGTAGTTTAGGAAATAAAAGGAACAGGAATTGCCAGTACATGGACAATCCTGATATTCCTTTTAAAATAAATCTTTCCATGTACAGTAGTATAGGGTCATGTTCATCTCCATTTCCATTCATTCCATCTTGCTCACTGGTCCATCACCTTGAGTTTAGTCTGCTCACCCAGAAATCTAGATCCTTACAATGATCTCACAATCATTCATCCCCAGATGAAGCCACTGTTAGAACTATAAAATTTTGAAAATTTCATGGCTACACATACTCATTAGTTCCTAAAAATGCGCATTCCATAAGCACAAGAATCCTCACTTCATAAGATTTTTCCTATATTCTATCATGTGATCCCATAGAATTCATCTAACCCTGAGTATTTCAATGAATAACTCATATTGACAAATGATGTTGAGGTTCTCCCCGATCCATAAAGCATTTTATATTAATGTATATTTTTTGTAGTCTATCGACAAGAGTTCGAAAATGTCATACTGATATGATTTCATCTAAAGACACATATCGGCAGGATGCAGTTCATTGTCTCAGCGACCAAAGGATCTTATCGGTGAGAAAATCTTCATCGATATAAGTCATAACAAGCACATGTGTGTTATACCGATGAAGCACAAAATGATTTTCGATGAGACCTAAGTCATCGGTGTAATTCATAACAAGCTTATTTGTGTATTACCGATCATGGTGCAATTTTGGAGCATCAAAAAGGAATTTGCAATATTCTCAATAAGTTTCTCAAAAAAGTGGGTCTCGTTGGTAGTATAGTACCATCGGGGTGAGTTCGAGGATGTCTTGCCAACCCATCATATCACTATAGCGGAATTATATCGGTAATAGGACTTGGAGATAATCATTGTCTTATCAATAACAAGATTCATCGGCGAGATTGGCATCATCGAAGAGAGATATGGAAGCCAAACTGAATATAGCTTTATCGATAGGAGAAACATTTTGTTTCGGTGATCAGAATTTTTGAAGGAAGGTTTTCGGCAAGATACAAGTAGTCGAAGGAAAGTCCTAGCGACCCCCAAAGTCACAGTGATAAGTTATCATTGGTGAGAATCGTAGCGATACACTTAAGACCAAAGGAATAATTCTCGGGGAGACTCAGAACATCGGTATGACTGCATGACACCATAGTGACATATGATCTATTGGCTATCAGTGAGACTCAGAACATCCATGAGACAGTGTGACACTAAAGCGATATGTAATATTGATTGTCGAAGAGACTCAAGGCATCAACGAAACTACATGACGTCTCAGCGAGTGTCTAATAAACATGGAAAATGACCGAATAAAATAATTGCCCGAGATTTGAATATGAAGGGATACGACTTGATTGATCTCTCACTAATGGTATATTTCAACAAATATTTTTTTATAAAAAAATTGCATTGTTTCGTCAAAATTTTGACGAACACAACTGATGAATCACAGAAAAGGTCCGATGAAGTTGCTATAGCTGCGACTAAGGCTTCGTCATAACTCCTTGTCCATTTCGTCACAATTTCGATGAAGTCCACCGACGAATAACATAAAAGGTCGGATGAAGTTGCTTAGTTGTGACAAAGGCTTCCTCAAAATTGCTTGCACATTTCATCACCATTTCGACGAACGACACCGACAAATCACATAAAAGGTCTGAAAAAGTTGCTTGGCTGTGACGAAGGCTTTGTTGTAAATACTTTCCCATTTTGTCTAAATGGCGATGAACTTCTAGTGTTCTTTCAACGCTTCGAAAGAGCCATTGCAATTGCATTTTGGTTGTAATTCGTTAGTGGATACACGAAGTTTTCGTAGATATTCTGACGAACATCCGAGTCATTTTATGATGCCAACGACCGACGAATCTATGCCATTATTTTGATGACTAATTTTTCATCAGGATTGCGATGAAAAAATAGTGACATAAATGTTTTCATCATTTCGTCGCTTTTCAGAAAAATATTTGTCGAACGACTGACGATCGTCCGTCAAAAAATGGTGTCAAATTCAGTAGTGACACTATATTTTTCTCAACTTTGATATTGTGTGATGTATAATGGAACTCCACAAAATTTTCCATGGGTACTTCATACTTTTATTTCTAAGGGGTTTGGCTAGAGTCACTGAGGCTCAATGATGCCAATATGGTGGGTAGATAATGAGCATTGATTTTGTGTTTTAGCTTTTAACGCCATATATTTGTTCTTACATAGATACATGTGTACATAGATTCTTACATACACTTGGCTTCAAAAAACATTGTTTATAACATGTTTCTTATGTCATAGCAAGTGGTAGGGAAGGTCCACTTGAGACTTTCGTCATGTCACGACAAAGCAAAGCATATCATTTATTCTAAGAATGAATAAAAAATGTATTGTGTCATCATGCTCTTCTCTTTGTGAGGTCTGTTGATTTGTTTCTAATAAAAAATTATGGTGTCAGTAAGTCTACAATTGCACTATGAAGTAATTCATTAAAAAATGATATTTTTATTCTAAAT
Organism: Sequoia sempervirens; assembly: GCA_007258455.2. Lineage (NCBI taxonomy): Eukaryota > Viridiplantae > Streptophyta > Pinopsida > Cupressales > Cupressaceae > Sequoia > Sequoia sempervirens. The sequence goes on along the minus strand of VDFB02000002.1, from coordinate 79,054,787 downwards.
TTCCTTGTAATTGACTACTTTTCAATCCTTTATACTTGTCCCCATTTTATTTTACTACTACTAACCCAAAAAACACATGCATACTAAAACTTTAATTTACAAAATTATGCACTAAATAGTAATTATAAAAAGTATCCAATATTAAAAATCTTTCTTTCTTCAAAAATATGTGATACCCAAAGTTCTCGACTACCTTTGTTAAACAATACTGTTAAATGCAATATTAGTAATTAAAGGCATGGGTATTTGTATGCATATATATCTTAACATAATTAAGTAATAATTAATTAATTAATTGAATAACCTAGACAAAAAACTAAAATATACATGTGCATCTAGGGCTAATAAATATAAAACTAAAATATAGATAAAATTATCTCATACCTTAAATTTTGGCACAAAACTATTGTTGTTAGAAAAAAAAATTATTTAAAAATTTAAATTTAATTTAAATTTTTCAGTTATCATTTTTAAAGAATAAATTTATTAAAAAAGTGTATTTATTGACAATTAATTTACTATATTCCTAACATTATTAAGTAAAATCAATTTTGGGCTGGAAAATGATTTGGGAGGAGGACTACATGCTTTTCAAAATCAACCTGCATGGAGTCGAGTTGGCAAAGAGGATCGGATAAAAATTGGTACCATGTTTACAAAGAAAGGTTTGTCTTGAAAGTCCCAACGTTTGTTACTCATTTAGAATTGTGTGGGACTTCAATGCTTGTGTTTATATTGCAATGAAACTTTAACTATTGTAACTAAAATTATTAAATATTACATATTAATAAAATAAAAATTATTGATGATTACTTGCTTAAAATTAAAATTAATGGATACATTGTAACTAATTAGATTCATTCAACATGGCCTATGCTTATATTTTATATTTTTATTAATCAATTTTCAACTAGTAGTTTTCTATGTGGAGATGCACAGATCGATTTCTCCCCTTTGTGGAAAAGGTTTGTACTCTCCCACCCCTAGCTAATGAGATATGAACTAACCTCACGTTACTTCCTTCTGACTAATTAACACACTTTTTGTTTCTCAACTCAATCAAATAATTGTAAATAATATAGATTTTTTGTATTTCTCTTCCCTTTCCACAAAAGAGTTTCCTTCTTCTTGTCCACTAGATAGCCTTTTGTAGTGCACCCCTATCGGTTGATTGTTGCATTCCTATGCATGCAACTGCTAGTTATATATATTTAATTTTTTATTAATATCAAGTGGCAAAATATGGTTATCCATTTCTTGAAGCACGAAATGGATATTCATTTTTCTTGATAATTTTTTGTCTTGCTTATTGCCTTGGGAATGCTTTGGGATTTATCTTGGGGATGTCAAACCTGAAAGGCCAACTTTCCCAATGTGTTTAGAGTCTTCCTTTAGTATTTAGACTTCACCATTTGTGCTAACAATTTTTTTAAACCAAATTTGATGAGATAAAAATGATTTATTCATGAAATTATCAATATTCTACCAATATAAGATATACTTTATTTTGAATTTAATATATAATTAGTATTAATTTTCTACATGCATTATGTGTGAAGTCCTAATTGATAGGCTAATTGAAAAATATCCATAACTTTCAAACAATTTCACATTTTTTTTAATCTGAAAGATGTGTCACACTCTATGCTTCACAAAATATAGGTTGAAAGAAGAAATGAATTAAAAATATTTTTGACCAAGTTAGGTTGGCCAAAAAATTAGTTTTTAATATTTTTGAAAAGTTCTAAAAAAAATCATAACTAATTATCTATTTGCAAAAAATATTGGAAAAAGTATGCATTACATCCAGGCATGTTTCCTTTACTTATATTGAAAGATTTGAAAAAATAATTTATTTTCCTCATACTTAGGTAATTGGCTAGAATGACACATGGTTTTTTTTCAAAAATTATAGTACTACTACATAAAAAATTTAAATTTCCACCAAATGATTTTTTTTCCTAAAATAACTAGTAGTCTACAAACTACATTCAAATTTTTACAAATTCTATTCCTACATATTTTCCAAATTATGTTAATAACCTATTCAATTTTTTATGCCAAGTTGCTTGACTTTTTTTTTTTTTTTTTCATTGCACTTGGAAGCATAGCTTGGCCCATCATGATCCAACACTCACCCACTTATCAAGCTCCCAAATTTATTTTTCAACACTTCTAATCTTTTATTTAAAGTCAAACATCAAAGCGAATCCCTATTTGAAGGTGTAAAAGTGTTGTAGGTATCAAGTTCAAATTTTAGACAAAGTTCATTTATCATACTAGATCCAAATTCACATGTTCAAAGATCATATTTGTAGGCATGGAATGGAGCTAAGTGTTCATATACTTTTGGGACTTTCATTTCTTAGTTGTCTCAATAAGTCCTCTCATATCTAATTTTAGAAACTAGATATTGATCACCTATTGAGATATTATTCATCTTTGACTCTAAGATATGCTTGATTTATTATTTTATTTCTATTTTAGATCAAATCAATTAGTACAATTGAAATAATTGTTGGGATTTAATATATTATCATGTGACATAAGTACTTCATTAGCATCCTAATAATGTTGTGTGATTGATAGTTTTCTTTGAAGTTATTGTTCTACATCATAAAGCAATGATAGGGGTTTGATTTAATGAGAATTATCCTACCTTATTAAGCTCCTAAATATTCTATATTGACACTTCATATTTAACATAGGTTGCACGCATCAAGGTGAATAGGTTCTCGATATCATAATTAGCGAAATTTAGATCTACACACAATTCAAATTTGCCACTATGAATTGTAACTCCATAGTTGCAAAAGTGAGTCAAAATAGAAGAAAATAAAGTTTCTTCCCAAGGTCATCATATGATAGGCCCAAATTTTCTAACATATGACAAATTTCTTGACAACATCTATCACATTCATATCAACATCAAGCTTAGAGTTAAATACCACTACTTAATTTCTTTAAATTTCATATATTTCTTTTATTATTATAATCAATCCTAACTCTTTTTCTTAAATTAAATTTCTTATCTAAATAATTTAATCAATTTATTTAAAATATTTATATAATATCATTTTCCTTAAAAGTACATATTTTGTTGATATAAAATTTGATAATATAAAATTTTGGTCTCTATATTTCAAATAAATAGGCATATCATTAGACTACAAAACCGATAAATTCACGTTAAGCATATGGAGGTTGGTTACTACAGCCTCTTTGAGAATCAAAACACCTCAGAAATATACTGTAACAATTTTAAACAAAATACAACTCAGGACACTCACATTGTCATAGACTATCCCTTTCAAATGCAATTATGGGGAAGCGGGGAAAATGCTAGTGGACGTGAGTGAGACTTCCTCTGGAATTTGATAATACTCTTCCTCATATGTGAGAGATTCATTGATCTCCGCCACAATCTCACTAATGGTAGGTCTACCAGATGGCTCACTTGCAATGCATCTTCACGCTAGATTCGCCAAATGAATCATGGATTTCATATTGTAACAATTACCCAACCTTTTGTCTGCTATTTCTTGAATGTTGGCGTTATCTTTATCTACTCCCACATATGATGCAACCTGTTTGAGTCAAGAATAAAGTAACTGTTTCAAGCATTTGCCATAAAAGTATGCCATTAGCACTTTTTATTCTTGTTTGTGAAATTAGTGGGATTTCTTACCCATTCGGTCAATAATATTCTATCCGTAGAAACTTTTATGTCTATGGGTTTTCTGCCACATACGAGCTCCAACATAACGACTCCAAAACTATACAAATCACTCTTATCTGTCAACATGTGAGTTTTATAATACCTGTCATTGAAAACGGGACAAAGATTAAATATTGGAAATATAAGGAATGAGAATCATATAAAAACCAAACTTGTAAGAATTACATTGGATCTCAATATCCAGGAGTTCCTTTTATAGTTGTATTGATCTGAGAAGTTTCCTCATTGCCAGTCACTCTTGAAAGACCAAAGTCAACCAGTTTGCCATTCAAATTATTGTCTAGAAGAATGTTTCTGGTCTTGACATCCCTGTGAATTATTTTTGGAGTGCAACCTACGTGCAAATATTCCAGCCCTGCAAATTTTATGATTTCAAAATATATATATATATATATATATATATATTTCAAGTTGATAATGAAATCTGAAATTGATTTGAAAAATAACCTTGTGCGGCATCCAAAGCTATTTTAAGCCTAGTTTTCCAATCTAGTTGGTGATATTTTGGTGCCTCTGGATCTACAAATAGAAAGGACTACATGTTTTGGCCATCTCTCACTTCTATTGTCTTTTGTTTGAATGAAAGACATATTTGGAGTTGATAGTTACCGTAAAGGTTGTCACTTAGAGACCCTCCAGACATATACTCGTAGACAAGCATGAGGTCTCTAGATTCATTACAGTAACCAAGAAAGGGCAACAACTTCTTATGATTGAGTTTTGACAGAAGATCAACCTGTTCATAATGTTGAAAGCAGTAAGATTTCTCATATAAATGCAGAAAGATATGAAGTGCTTTAGGAATGTAAGCATTACCTCATTCAAGAACTGTGCAATTGCATGTTGCCTAGGAAAATAGTTTGAAACGATCCGTGTCCAAGTTTACGGGTAAAATTTTCTGCCGCCGTCGTCATTTCTTTGAGAGTAAAGGCGTGAGATTTTGATGTATTTGTTACATTAACCATTATGGTGTGTTGTATCGTACAAGTAAATGTGGAAAGTGTACGAAGGAGTCTCGATTGAGTGCATGAACTCTTAAATTTCATGCATGCACTTTTTAAATTCATTGGATACATAAACATAATAATATACCTACTAAAATGGATATTACAATTACACATCCCGTACTCCAAGCGCAACCACTACTACTGAGTGGGGGTGATCAAGCACTACTACATAGACCCCTCTTTTAAGACATTAATTTAAGACAAAATATTAAATTTGTATTAAATTATTAATTCTGTCTCAAATTAAGACAATTAAAAAAAAAATTCTAAAATATATATTTTATTTTCCTCCCAATTTTCCTTTTCCCTCCAATATTGGACATTATCTTCAATCGTGCGCTAATTTCATTTCCCTTTCAGAACATAGAACAAAACAGGGGAACAACACAGACCAGAGGAACAAAGGCATGAGAAAGTGCTTTTTCATCAGAAATGACAAGAGGTTTTCAGCAAATCAAAAGGGCGTGAAGCTCAGAGCAAAAGGTCATGACCACGTGGGTCCAGGTTTTTGGGCAAGCGACAGGGCCTCTCAGCAACAGACCAGGTGTGCCCCACCTGTCCTTTTTTTCATCTTTTGTATCTTGTCTCTTTTCCTAGAAATGTATGGATGCATGTATGCTAGTTTTTGTGGAACTAAACATTCTTTGACAATTGTTTCTTTTAAAGATTTTTATTCGACCTATTAAAATGGCTTTCGACCTTCATTTTTATCATGCCTGTTAAAATGGCTTTCATTTTTATGTGCATGTTAAAATGGCTGGTACAAGCAGAGCATTTACCTACAACAAGAGTCTTCTCAGCATATGGGTGAATGTTTTGGAGGATGTATGAGAGGAAGAGTGGAGGGGTAGAGAGCACAAGAGTAATTGTCAGCATTTCAACTATATCCATCTAATATAGCTACATATAACCCATGTGTCCCTGTTCTTACATCTTATAATAGCACACCCAACACTTGTGGTGGTTCTCCACACAATCTGCATATAGTGTGTGCAATCTAAGCCTGTGCAAGTGCTATTGGCATGTATATACCACTTCCCTTCATCAATCCATGCATTCACTTCCTGTAGAGGTGTCCAAGATGGGCTGCTACCTCATAATATGTTTTCACTGTAGGGAGATGCTTTAGAATGTTCAAGGAGGCAACCATTTCTTCTCTCTCTCGCATAACTATGAGCATAAGCGGTAACCGTGAGGTTCCATGTAAGCTGTGGAACTCCAACGGCTTGTCTTGCCTTGTTCTTCGGAACAAGGAATTGCTTCACAGCCTCTGACTGGTTATTCCTTCCACAGGGCCTAGTAACCCCACCACAAACAGTACTAGCACTAAGGTGCCTATTTTCTTGTTGTTCTTTCTTTCAAAGTCCCTCTAAAGTCTCTAGGCCAGTCTCTGATATGGTGTTTTCTATTTCCCATAACTACCTTCTGATTTCAAATCTAAGTTTTATTTGATACAGTATTACTATGCTTTTTGGTTTTAAGACAATCTTGCAATAGTTATCTGTTGAATGGCTATCATTTTTGCTTATTGAATTCAGGATGAATTATGTCCACTAACCTGAACATCTTTTGCTTGGTTTTTTTGTTCAAATTTGCTTCTTTTGTTATGCTTTATCTTGGCCTTGAGATTAGTATTTGAGTTATTAGTTGGCAAAGCCTCTTGCACTCTATTAGTGTATTAATTTACACCTTTCAATTCAACACAAAATGGAACGGATGTGTTATAGAACCACTCTTCAAATTATTAGGGGAATCTCTCTACAAAGAAAATCTAACCTCAAACCCTAATCTAAATCTAGTATTTACTTACTGTTTACAACTTGTACTAGTGTGTTTTATAAGGTTGTCTATGCATAGAAATTAAAACTAAAGTTGTATATTTAAGCATGCAATACTAACAAACTTACAATAAAACCTCCCAAACCTATGTTTTTCAACTAAAGGAAGATAATGAGTAGTGAGAGAACACATAAGACTGTGACTGATTAAATGATACAAAGACTTGGTGGGTTAGAAGATGGAAATTCAAATTGTAGAAAAACCTAATTAAACCACTTCACTGAGACTTATAATACAAAGCCTACAATAGTGCATCTATAAAAATGGTGATCACTACATGCTTTGTTTCCTTATCGAGTTCTTCATATTCTTCATCTTTTGTAATAACATTTTCCAACATGGGCTCAGTACTAACCGTTGTATGTTAAACATCAGCTTCTTCACTGATGTATATGGGGGTTATTGAAGACAAAGATGAATATCAGTCAAACTTTAAAAGGAAATTCAAGGTGTTGCAGAAATTGTCAATATTTCACTAAAACTTCCAATCTAGTGAATTCCTCTAGAGCTAAATTATCTTCAAGGACAAAGAAGCTGGCTTTTACCTAATAGCGATCCTTCACTAGCATCATGAACAAAAAATATTGAATTTTGGCAACAAAGTCTATCCCCTCTACATATATCAACTAAAAAATTTTCATCATTGGTGTTCACGGAAATTACTGAATCTAAAGTTGAAACCTCTTGAGAGAAGAAAATATCTTGGTCCTCTAGCAATGAAGTTATATATTGAACAAAATTACCAAATTCGTCTACCATCAAACTTTCTATCTTCGGTTATTCAGGAGATGCTACTTGAACAACTTGAATGATCTGGTCTTGACCTTCATCTATTCAATTTTGTACATCTAAAAGCAAAATTAGTAAATAATAATCTTGTTTTTATTAGTAAAAATATATATTTTTCATTCTAAACCATTAGATATTTAACAATAGCTTATATGGTTTTGACTCATTGATTGATTCATGGGAGCAGATAATTTTGATTTGTGGGAGTAGAGAATTTGGTGATAGGGTGAGATTTTGGTCAACTTTCAATGAACCCAATGTATTTTCAGCTGCAGGGTATGACAATGGTGGTTTTTCTCCTCAATGCTGCTCCTATCCTTTTGGGAATTGTACTACAGGAAACTCCACTATTGAGCCATATATTGTTTCCTACAATATATTGATAGCACATGCAGTTGCTATGGAGCTGTACAGGGAAAAGTATCAAGTTGTTTTATCTTCTTTTCGCTTGAAAATTTACTCCCTTTATGCTCTTGCATCTTGTTATTTCTCTTATTTGATGTACTCCAATCCTTGACCTATTTTGGTTTTCGTAAACATTGATAGGGTATCAATTTCAATTTTCACTTTTCACCCAAAGCCCATATTTTTGCACCTCGATAAAAAGAGGACCACTAAGTGTTTTCTACCTAAGAATTACTCAATTGAGAAAATTTTGATTCTTTATTTTGTGTACAGGAAAAGAAAAAAGATTGGATTGGTTTGGCTCTTCTCATACAATGGGCAATACCACTTACCAATAAGTCTACAGATATAGCTACAACTAAAAGATACAATGATTTATTTATAGGTTGGTAAGTCAGATTTTCCTTGGAATTCAAATATATCTGCATTTCATTCCGTCAGTTAGTCTTAAGTGGTTCGATGTTGACTACTCCATTAGGATCCATTGATTGGAAGACTATTGTTTCCAACTACTTTTATTAAACAACTGATGAAGAAGATTCCAAATAGTTTAGCTCATGTTTTATTGAACACCAAAATCCATTCTAAACTACAAAATTTTCCCAAGGGATAGGTGCTTAGACTCACTTTTTAATGGAGACCATCCAATACGCATGAGGAAACTAGTAGGTTCTCGATTGCCCTTGGTTACAAAGGGAAAAGCTCAAAATATATAGATAGCATTGGTTTTTATTGCTGTCAATCACTATGTTTCTCTTTGCCACTTTGATTCTTTGATTAAAATGATTTTTTTTCTGCAGTTCATTCCATCAGTACATCTTAATTGGCACTAATTTGAATCCATAATTATGACTTCTTCCTCTGTTTGGTTAGGGAGGATTTAATATTTCCAAATATTTTATTAATCTTTTTGATAAAAAGATTTCAAATGGGTCAACTAATGTTTAATTGAACATGGACAGGTTCTTAGACCCAATTGCTCATGGAGACTATCCAGTGAGCATGAGGAAGATAGTAGGTTCTCGCTTGCCCTTGTTTACAAAGGAGAAAATTCAAAAGATATAGGGATCATTAGATTTTATTGCTATCAATGACTATTCTTCTGTTTACTGCTATAATGTTCCAGAAAAAGGGGTGTCCAAGCTAAGAGACTATTTTCATGATATGTTTGTTGGGTATGTAGGTATGAAGTTAGATCTCCCAAACAAGCCCAAAACACAAACAATATTTTGTTTAATTAATTTTTTAAGTTAGTTGAAAAATTATGAAGCATCATGTGTTTGTTATATATCTATATATCCTTGTTGGGGTGGCAGAGTTGTAACACTATTTTTTTACTATTTTGTGCTGCTTCAGAAATGTAGGGAAGCAACAAGGGATTACCATTAATAATATGGTAAGGAGTTCAAAAATTATAGAACCAATTATGTTCGTTTTATTTACTTTTGGTAGCAAACATTACTCTGAAATTTTTCTAGGACCATATCATAGAGCCAAAATATTATCTAATGGTGGAACTTGTCCCAAACATCAATATTGAGTTTGTCAATTTCACTTCCACCACAGGGCATGCAGGTCGTTATGGAATACATCAAGCACAAATATCATAACACTCCTGTGATTGTGTATAAAAATGGTGAGTACATTTCTCTCAACAATCCTTTAGTACAAGAAACTCCATCTGGTTTGAGAACTAATTTTATTGCCAGATTTATCCAAGAATTAATTTTAGCAATCCCTTAATTTATGCCATAATCACTGCTAGACTTATACGAGGAAAATATAATGCATGAAATTTATGAATTGGGAAAATGTTCTGAGTAGTTTTAACAAAGAATGTCCATATTTAAACAAAATGAGGGATCCAGAGTTCAAGAAGGTTTTAAGGGAAGATGAGGATGTATTTGGTTTGGGCTTTCCGTTTAATTGAATCTTTGAATCTAGAATAAGTAATTAATTTGATGTTAGATTTTAATCGTCCTTACATCAATTACTGCAAGCAACTTGCCTAGTTTTCATTCACATGTGTGGTCAAAATCATTTGTTTTTGTAGGTCAATTGGCCTAGCTGGAACTGAATATGATTGCAATTTTTTAGATTATTACTTTTAAAATCATGGAATCCCTTAAAAGTTGGGCTTTAAAAATATTTTTTGATTTACTGTAACAAAATTTAATATATTAGAAAAAAATATATTTTTTCCTTTTTTTTTGTTAAATATTCTACAAAAGTGAGTTACGGTGGAATTTAACTAGACATTCCATCGATAGACATCCCATTTGCATTCATCAGTTTAATTTTTCTGTCATTTATAAATTATATTAATATATGTTAACTATGTACATGTAAATTATTTATCATGTTCTTCATTCTCTGGTCTTTCTTGCTTCTTTATGCTTTTTTTGGGTTATGTCTATAATCTAATCCTTCGTTTTTCTCTTTTCTATGTCTATTGAATGTCCCAAGGAAAGGTCTTTGTATCATTTTTTTTTCATTTTTTGGAAAAGGAAATCTAAATGCATTACTTGTGGAAAAATGAATTCCTTGACTAGTGATGTTTATGGCTATTCTGATGAATATGCTTTTATTGCAAATAGAGATTGGGTTATGAAGTATACCTATTGGATGCTCCTTACAAGGATGTTGTGGTATATAGACATCTTTGCCTTATATCACTATTTGAAAAATATATTCAGAAAATGTATTTTATTGAAGGAGTGTTTTTAGTTAAGATTGTTTGATGGACAATAAAGCGATTATCTACTCTTTACACACAATAATACATTTTGTGATGAAACTAGGGATGTGTAGCTCAGAAAGTGCACAACTTTACTACTGATAAAGTGCAAGAAATGGCAAAGTGTTGGGAACCTGCCCCTCCTCTATACCTAAAGGTTGACATATCAGTTTTTTCTCTTTCATTCTGTCTGAACTAACTATTGTCTCCATAAAAGGCTTGAGAGACTAATATCTTTCTGCTTCCATTCTGAAATGAAAATTCTATTGTGTGTAACATTTATGGTATTATTATATGGGGCAATCATATGTTTTTATTTGTTTTCTGTCAGTTTTTAATGCTTTCCTTTTTTGTGAATTTTTATGATTTTAACTTGTTCATTTGTAGGCTTTATTTCATGGTGATGATTTAAATGCACAAAATATCACAGAGGTAAATTGCTAGTTCAGAACTTTATATAATTTTTTTAAATTGTGTATATTTTTAATGATGCATCATTATTGAATTATCTAAAACTCTCAGATTTGAAATATTGTTGTGCAATATCTTAAACTCTCTAGTTAGGTCAACTCTCTAGTTAGCTCATCATGTAGTCTATCTTAGGTTGTTGATGGTGTACTCTTATTATTATAATGCTTAAATATGATGATTTATAGTATGTAGAGGATTTTTATTGATTAGATATCTTTAAATAAGATAACCATCAATCCCAGCTACTCTCTTCCATTGATGGATGACTTGTGGGATTAGCTCCAAAATGTTAAATATTTCACTAGGATAGACTTCAAATATAAATTGTGCTTTCACAATGGTGATTGGCAGGCATTGGTAAATTTGAATAGCAAATTAATCAGTTCCGAATTTATCTCCAAAAAGAATACCATAACTACAATAACAAATTTGTGAGTTGCATAATTATAACTCTTCGCATATTTTGTGTTCTTTACCCTTTTTTTTCCCACGTGCTGCCTAATTATGATGAATATTGGCCATTGAGTTATTGTTTCTATCATAATGTTACCATAAGAATGAACTTACTTTTTTGTATTCCCTTATAGGAATATCTAGAATACTTGTGCACCACAGTACTGCTTCAAGATTGTAATGTTTATATTTTCAGCCATTTCTTTTATGCCAGGAAAAAAGTGAATATCAGACATAAATCTAGTATTTCAACTCATCTTTTGTACATTTATTTCTTGACATGTAAGTTAGTGGGTATTAATCTTAGAATAACATGCTTTCGAGCATTTCAAATCAATCTTCAATGATCTTCAACAACCTTCAATGTTTGCATTTACACCAGCCTATTTTAATATGGGTTGGATTCTCTTCACTTCAATGGTATGTGAATATTTGAAGATATATACAGTGTATTTACCAGTTACCCTCAGCTGTATTAGCACTCTACTCATGAAATTATTGGTAAGAAATATTGCATGGAATTGTAGAATTGATATTACTCTTACATGGTTTAATATGACCAATAATGTAACTGCACATCTACCCATCACATTGTTTTGGTTGTTTGACAGGATCTCCCCTGACTGTTTGCTAAATGTGAAAGTATCTTAAGGTACTGTGCACTTATCACCAACAATCCCAAATTTTGAGAACAGTATGGTCCCCCTTAATTGTATATGAATTCAACACTTTCTCATTGAATTATTATTAGATTCATCCCTGCCAATTATGAAACAACAAGTTTAGTAATTGAGAACATCAAAACTTGCAAGACATTTTCACCATGCCATTATAATCCTAGTATCTCTCTCTATAGAAATCAATATCTTATCCCCTAAAATGAAATTGAAACTTACAACACGGAAGAATATTTGCCTCTAGAATCAAAGGAGTTTCATTTCTAAGCCCTCTCACTGATCATGTATTCCTTCAGGTCAGTCCATGAGAGATCATAGCCACAAGTCAATCAAAGATACTTAAGGTTATGATATAGAAACCCACATTCTCTTCATTTAGAATTGAATATTATAAAAATGAAGAACTGTGCCTAATTTTCTAGAAGTTATATGTGTACAGCTGTAAAAAATAGTGATCTACAATTTCTCAGATAAGGTTCATTTCATTATTACATACATTCAATGTCAGTTAATTGGCTTACTACTAACTGGCCAAGAACTTTTGCAGTGATGAATTTTGTTGTCTTTAATTCTAAATACAGTGGAGTCTAGAGTGACTGTCAAAATAATGTTAATATTTCTTAATAGGATACATAATATTCCCACAGTCCATAATAGTTAATATTGTTTGTAAATAGATAGATATTTATCAGCATAGAGTCATTTCTGCCTTCAATTGTGAGTGCAGGAAGACAACATTTCAGAACCCTTTCATCCCTCTGCATTTGGAGTATTAACTAGAGTTATCTCATCTTCATTTGCTGCTGGGCTAGTTAGTGCAAGGTTTCTTCCCGAGTACTTAATTTTCTAGGCATGTTAAGGATTTTCTTTGACAGTTAAGCACTTTTATTTTAGTACGTATCTTGTGTCTTACTTTTGTCCTAATCTAACTACAATTTATACATAGGTGGCAACTATTCTAGCAGCATATGCTGCCATATATTTGAGAGTTTTTCTAGTTGAGCCAAATCTAAGGTCAACTTGCCTACTGGAAGTAAACTAGTTTTCCCTACAAAATCAACAAGTTTTTGGTCCTGACCAAGGCTTATTCGTAGTACATCATCCATACCAAACACTGCAAAATTATTCAAAAGAAGGTTAGTTTTTTTGAATAACTTTATGGACTTCTAGTTCATAGAAATCTTTCTTTTTCCTTAACATATCTTGTTCAATTGATTGTATAAATCTCATTGGTTTGTTTATGTTAGTTTAATGTTAAAAAGGTTGTCACTTTTCAAGATTGTTAGCTAATATAGTGTTCTACATTTCTAGGAAATGTTGTGCAGTTGCATCATAACTGTTAAGTTATTTAAAGATCATCCTGATATAAAATTAATCATTAAAAGGAGACCATTCCCGACTAAAATAATTGAGAAAGGTTGGTGACAGTTTTGGCTATAAATTTATAGACTGATAGTTAAGTTGATGAAAGTATTATTATGTTTTTTTTTTTTAATGGAAAATATAAAATAAACAACTATGCATTAGAATTTTAAAACATGGCTAAGAAAGTTTGGAACATGTCAAAAACAATTTATTGGTTAGTTCGTAGAAGCAGTCTTCTTTTGCAAATTTTCCTATGTACTATGTTGAAAGCCTGAAATCTCCCCAATAATCCAGTTATTAGGTACTATTTGTTTAAACAACATAATATTTATTAGGTACTGTCTATTTGTTTAAACAATGTAATGCATACAAAGGGATGTTTCCAAGAAAGAGAACATAATCTAATAGGCATTTTGAGTATTGCAATTTGAAATTGCATATTCAATAAAGTTGCATCATTATCCCAAGCAAGAGAGATGTAGAATGGAGTAGTAACAAGAATGCCATAAATGAGGAAGGGGTGCATGAATAACTACAATGTAATCTGAGCTTGTTTAAAAATTATTTAGAGGAAATCAAGAAAGTGGAGAAATAATATAATGAGAATAGACAATCAAGAAAATTTTAGAAGAATAGATGATTATGTATAGCTTTGTTTATCAAATACTCTAGGGTAAAGAAGAGAGTACTAACATGAAGCTCAAAATGTAATAGGGTGGTTTCAAATTATAGTAGTTTAGTGTTCAAAGATTGAAAATAGGCATCATCTACTAACAGTAGTTCTGCATGATGCATTAGGTTCATTTCTAATCAAATGTTAGACTTTTCCTATTTTTACTAATGCTTCAGCACCAAAAAAAATTTCTTCTTTAGTAAAATAGTTTATTATAACTTGTAGTCTTGTACTGTAATATAGGTATTTAACAATTCAATACACTTAGGTCTCTTATTTATAAGAAGTAGAACTACGTGGTTTTTATCAATCACCTCTTTCCTCAACCCTTGCAGCTGCATGAGGAAAAAATTCAAAGGTCCAAGGGAGCACCCACTAATATTTTTAGGTAGTCACCAAAAAATAGATTGCAACAAGGAAACAACGTTGAAAATCCCTATTCATAGAAACACATTTAAGAGGCATTCATTTACCTATTAAATGAGTTAAAACATGTAAATTATCTTCTAGTGCTGGTAAAGCTAGGACTTTTATTGGAAGGAAACAAATTTCAAACCTAGTGGGCCATATATTGACTGGTTGAGGTCAGGTGTAAGTCTTAGTTAGCTAGAAAATACATGCAAATCTAGTAAATTTCTTCTATTGTTTTGATTAGAATAGTTCTTTACTTCCTTGTAGCCAACCATCAATCGATATATGATTAGCCGATAGGCTATTATATGTGGGGGAACCCCACAGGCATTTCCAGTAGTCTGACGCCAGAAAAAAGGTGGGGGTTCCCTCCAGTCTAATTTCTGGTTGTGTACGGGTTGTAAATGCTTTGGTAATGGTCTCAATATGAATGAAAAGGATTGGCGTTATAGTCAAAGCGTGTGTAAGTTAAATTCATGACCTACTTCATAGTTTATCGAACATGTGTACATATTCCAATGACTAAGGTTACCGCATACAGCTGCATGGGTATGTTTACCGGCCTTTTACCATGTTTCCATTTGAACTCAAAAAACACTAATTTTGGTTAGCTAGGTAAAATATTTCGTGCATTGGATTACTAGACTCTCACCAGATGGGACAGTTGTCTTCATCGTCACCTGGAGCAATGCAAGAATAAAAATATGGTGACTCTTCAGCTGCCATCAATTAGCAATGCAAGAATACAAATATGGTGACTCTTCAAATGCCATCAATTAGCAATGCAAGAATACAAATACAGCTAAAATATAGTTATGTACGCATGCAAAATACAAATAGTCACTTCCCACTTGTCATTTCTCGGCGTCCACTTCCATCAAATATGTTTGCCTTTCTTTTTTATGTACTCAGGTCTTTTCCACCCCTACCGTGATTGTAGAACGCCTCTCGGTGTAATAATTTTTTTTAATATTAGATTACAAAATGGTAAAATGATAGATTATTGAATAAAATAAAGGTGAAGAAATAATGTGTTTCTTTCATGAGATAAAGTATTTCCATCGAAGATATAAATTTTTTCAAAGGGAGTTATAAGGTGAATAAATTGTTTTATCGAAGGAAAGCAAAAGGGTAAAATTTAATAAAATATTTGCATAGAGAAGTGGAATTTTTTCACCAATGGAGTCCAAAGGAGGATAATTATTTTACCCATGTAAAGCATGCATGACAAAATTTGTAAAATATTTATTTTGGGGTTAGGTATTTTTCACCAAGAAATTGAAAGAGAAGATAAATGAAGGGAAAAACATATTTACTGAAGGATTTATAAAGCAGGTAATTAACTAATTGGTCAAAAGTAAAGATTTCCAGTAAGGGATAATTGTCGAAGTTAATTTTTGTGAAGATGCAAAGACGAAGATTAAATTTAAATATTTAATTTTGCTAGAAGCAAATAATTAAATATTTTGTTAAACAAGAAGAATAATGAAGCATTGCAGTGGAAGAGATATGAAACATTGTGACCCTAAAAAGGAAATGTATATATGCAAAGTAAAATTGTATGAAAGGAGAGATTTTTAGAAGAAATAAGTAGGTTAGGTAATTAGATAGGGTGAACTGTTGCTGAAATAAAACATCATGCTATATATTGTAAAATATTTTTAAATTATTTAATGGAGAAGAATACATTTATCTGGGAATCCAATTATGGTGTCAATTGTTTGTCGAATTTATTGAAAACATTATCTGATTGTCTCCAAGGTTGTCATTTATTAATTATTTAAATTGAAATACTAAGGATATTCTTCAATTTATCAAAGCACACTTGTTGTTTTTGTGTGGTTCAATTAACTGGTTCCTGCAAGACAGGATTAAATCCTTTTTGACTAATCACAGTAATTTGGAAAAGGATATTTGGATTATTAAGAAGAATTTGATAATTACACTCTTGCACATTTACACAAGCTGTAAACAGTCACAAGTGCCAAGCAATTTGAATTATAACCATTAAACAAGTCATCCATTATACAGATCTTAACTCCATTAGCCCAACAAAAGTAGGCACTAGTCACACCATTCACATCTTAGAATTTTATAAAATCTTATTAAAACATTCACATTTCAAGTCTAATATTAGGAATAGGAGTAGTCTACAAGATTTTATATACTACGTTTGTGCCATCATAATAGATCTATCAATTCAGTCAAGTCATACAATCTTAAGTCTGCTTTATTCATATAGGTGCACCCGCCTAGGTCTAGCAGCACCTGAAGAGTAGAAGGTCTAAACTATTTGGCCTTGTCTGTTGCCCTAAAACGTACCAAGAGACTGGCAATCTCTTGAGGAATTTCACCTGCATTTTTGAGGGCTAACAAATTGGTGACTCTGCTGGGGACAAACATCAGAAAATACGGTTCCTACCTATCCATCCATAGAGTCAATACAGTTCTAAAATCAGTCTTTAACTAAAGGTTCACAATTTTTTCATTTGCACTCCCCATTTGAGTCACACACTTAACAAATTGGCGACTCTACTAGGAAGATATTTTAGAATATTCGGTTGAATACCATCATATAGATTCATTGAGGAGAAATTCATAGTTTATAAGTTTGAGGAAAAGTGACTCTGTTGGGTAAATCAAGAAGAATTTCATTTTTCTCACTTTTAAGAAAGTGAGTGGCGACTCTAGTAAAATTTTGATGAGAAATGCACGACAACCTTTGGGAATTACCTTTGAATGTGCTGAGAGATGAACTAAAAAAATTGAAAATAGAAGTTGAGAGTAAGAGAGCATTACTTCACAATGCAAACAATCCATATCATGCACAATAGAATATATATTCACCACAATCACCTCATGGTCAACAATGTGTCCCACATTCTCATACACAATATAATAATTTGTTGTACCAGTATCAACATCCACCTAATCCTCCCCCTCAACAATTCACAACAATAATCAGGCAATTTGATCTAACAGGGTTTCAATTATACCCCTACTCTATGGATAATAGTTGGAGAAGTCTTTCCCCTAGGCTTACAAGGAGTAGTGAAATTACTATTGAAGATCATTTGAGGAATTTCAATGCTTTCATCCAAGATGTGGATATACCTTATGAGGATTTACATATGAGGCTATTCATGATGTCACTCATTCATGAAGCTAGGGATTGGTTTAATAGCCTACCGATAGCTTCTATTGATTCTCTCCAAGGATTTTAGGATCAATTTCTTGAGAAATATGGAAATTTGTCTGCACCAAATTGGGCTTCCCATGGGTTATTAGAGATTAAAAAAAAATCAGAACTTGCAGCAATATGTATGCCAGAATCAACAATTCGAAGAAGAAGAAGCTGAGCATGTACATACTCAAAGCCAAGACTCAATCACAGAATTAGAATATGGAATCTATCCATTAGATGCATTTCTTGACATAAGGAGATATGAAGGAGAATCTAGGCACTCTTTGTTTCACAGAATGGAAAATGAATGGACTGATATTGTAGATAAGAAAAGGTATGAAGACAATGGTGAAATCATTGATGAAGATGGAGAAATTGATCAAATAATGCAACCAATGGAAGATGAGACATGTGCAAGTGAAAACAATTCCTATGATAGCCTACATGAAGATGAAGATATTGAAATTCTCTCTTGCATAACATATTGTGACAGTGTATGCTATGAAGGATCTGTTGAATATTCAGATGTTGATCTACAACAAGATGATTCTTGCAGTTATTGTAGTGATCAAGAAGAAGAAGCAATAGAAAATATGGTTCCATTTGACATTGAGAAAATAATACCTCTAGCAGTAGTTGAAAGCCATGAAGACACATTTGATGAAGAAGAGGTTTGTACATCTAAAAATGGTTTTAAAATTTTTTCAAACCCATTGTATGATGAAAAGATAGAAGAAGATCATATTAGATTTTGCCAAGGTATGCCATAAAATCAATTTCATGTATTTTCAAATGCACTTTATGTTGAAGATGAAGTGTTTTTTGATAATCAAAGTGATGCACCAAGTTGTGAGAAAATTGAATATGAAATCAACACATCTGAGCTACCAATTTTTGATGATGAGAAGAATGAAGAACACAACACACTACTACATTAAGGGGGGTTTTCAGATATTAATTTAAGACAATATGTTTTTAATTTTCTAATTTTCTTAAGTTAAGACAATAAAAAAAATAAAAAAAATCTAAAATAATGTTTTTATTTCCCTCCCTACACTTTCCTTTGCCGTGTCATTTTTCATTTCCCTCCTAAAATGCATTTTCCTTTTTGTTGGAGGTTGCGTTGTGGGCAGTGAACTAGGCAGTGAATATAGTGTTTACCAAGCTTGGGGGCAGTGTCACCAGGGTAGAAGGCATCACTTTTCAGGAGGTGGGGGCAACATTTATCAGGTGGCAAAGCAGAAACAGGCCAGGACCACAGAAAAGACAAAACAGAGAAAAGGGGTTTGTCTTTTGTGGCCTCCTCTATTTTTTGTTTCCTTTTATTAAGTTTGTTATTAGCTTGAGGACAATAGGAAATGGGTTCCTCTATTTTCTATTTAGTTATTCTTCATATATTAACCCTTTGTTTTTTGTTCAGTTAAACATCACGTATTTACCATGTTCCTCAAGAACTTTGGCTCTTAGTGTTTACCTTGTCAAACAATTCCTGGACCCTCTTTATGCTTCCACATTTTAGATGCGTACTTCCTGATAAACGTTGTGGTCTTCGGCTTTACTCATGTCAACTGCTTTTGCCTAAAATTTTCTAAAGCACTTTCAACAAATTCATTTTGTGCATATCCTACAATTATTGCATTACAAGAGACCACATTTCTTTGAGGTATTATTTCTAACAGGTCACACGCCTTGTATGTGCTTCCACCACATTTCCTTGAGGCATTATTTCTAACAGTTCACATGCCTTGTCTGTGCTTCCACCCTCTCTCATTTTCGTGCTTAGGCTTTTTTTTTTCTCCTCTCTCATTTTTGTGCTTACGCTCTACTTTTTTCTCTTTGATCCCAAACGGTGGGATTGGATTATCCTTGGCATCAAGAAAATATAAGCACACCATTCCCAAGGAGCAACTAAACATGGGTATGGGACCAAATACCCATAACAACAGAACTTAACTCCTGCTTTCATCAATAGCTCCTTGACTTTTTCTGCTAAAACATCACTTCTTTCATTTGTGGCTTTTACCTGCAATAAGAGAAATGTTATGTTGAAGGGTAGATATCTCCAAATACTGATAAATATGTAAAAAAAGTACTGGTTAAGTGATGTTTTCTTCATCCTCCAAACATTGCATTGTATACTGAAATGGTCAATTTTTTTTGGTAAAGATCTTACAATTGCCTAAAATTATTGTTTCCAGTAAAATAAATCGATCCTTCTCTTTCCACAATTATCAGAAAATAAAACAAGGCCTCTTAGTAACCATTTTAGGATTTCCCTAGAACTTTACTGTAATTGAATAGGGTATACATGTTTACTAACATGATATGGAGAACCAATAAGGTACATTGGACCTATGGGATGAGTAAGGTACAAAGAGATTAATTTACCAAGAAATTTTTTGACCTAATGCCATCAGGTGAGCATTGGTGAAGCAGCCTAGGAGCCCTTAAAATCTATCTATATGTGACATGCATAAACTGTCAATTTAATCATTCCTATAAGCAGCTGTAGTGCCCTTAATGTCTTCCTATATTGACATATAACACATGCTCTATCAGTGCTTATTGGCGCTAGTATCATATACCCACTTGATGCTTTAAATCATATAGTTTCATATACCCAGATGATGAGCTCTAAACCATATGGTTTCATATACCCAGTCATGCTCTAAGTCATATGGTTTCATATACACCATAACATGTTTGGTGGAATAGCTCAGTAGACTAGGCAAGCTATTCATATCATTGAACTTTTTTGTCAATTCAACGAACATAATCAAGATAGATAAGTATCTTTTTTATCTGATCATTTCTAGCTTCAAATTTTTTTCAATCATACTAAGCTTTTTATATTAAAATTAAATATTGAACCACTGTGAAGAAAAATTTTATAAACCGGTTCATAAATCAAGACTTTTGACTCATACCAAATTAGCAAAACAAATTCAGGCCTGACATCTAAAAAACATAGATTTACAAAAAAAATTAGACTACATAAATATCAGACAAATTATTTCATTGTGAAGTTGTGAAATAAGGCCTGGAAGATCCCGGTTACTTGTCTGAGCTTTTGAAGCCTGGCGAGTGGTTACTATAAGCAAAACAGCCCTGGTCCAGTCATTTTGGGAAAATTTTGAAT
This sequence comes from Sequoia sempervirens, assembly GCA_007258455.2. Lineage (NCBI taxonomy): Eukaryota > Viridiplantae > Streptophyta > Pinopsida > Cupressales > Cupressaceae > Sequoia > Sequoia sempervirens. The sequence continues at coordinate 79,033,898 of VDFB02000002.1, read as the reverse complement.
CAAATCCTTGTGCCTAACACCACAAAAGCAGCAATAAGGTTTTTTTCTTATACCATCCAAATATGTGTCCTTAATCCTAGCTAGTTGCGGTCCTGGTACCACTATGGGCCATCCATTCACCCCACCATCCACCACATACATCCATCCATCTACCAGCTCATCAAACATGCCATCTACCACATCAATCCATCCATCTTCGACCACATAGTTTGGACTGCTATTATCATTAGCCATTGTAAAATAAATCTTCTGAATTTTTTTGGAGATCTAAAAGATGTAAACGTGGGAAATAATAATTAGACACAGCAGCGTGGAGGGGTCAATGTGGATACATAAAGAGCCCAATTTGATGTAGACACAAATCAAATATTTGATATAAATGGGATAACTCTTTCCTGGCTGAAAAAATGCTTATTATGTTGTCTTTAAAAAGCTACATGGGATAACTCTTTCCTTGCTGAAAAAACGTGTATTCTTGAAGGGGACAGCTGTCTTTAAAAAGTTACATGGGATAACTCTTTCCTTGCTGAAAAACACGTATTCTTGAAGGGGATAGTTGTCTTTAAAAAGTTGCATTCCACATGTCATGGCTATTACTGTGGCCTCACAAATTTCTCCCATTGCAATTACCATTAGATTTTAATTACTGTGGCCTAATAATTAGAAGTTTTCAAATGAAAAAATAGGTTACGATAGGTAAGGCTTTGGTCCAAATGGTGGGAACCGATTCATACTATATGTGGCAACATTTTTGGTACGAATATATAGAGAAAAAGTCATTTTTTCTAGGTAGATGTTTTAGAATTTTTTGTATTAATTATTTCATTAAAGTTATTACTAGCATATTGACATCGAGAGCTTCATATTAGCTTGTTCCCAAAGAATTTTGGATCAATTTGATTGACTTTTGATTGCTTTGGGATTGAAGGTCAAGAGGAAAAGTTTTGTGCAATCACAAATTGATTGTAACTTTGCATTTAAGTAATTGAATATGGGAGAAATAGTCTACGAAAAAGACATTTTCACATTTCATTGTGTTTAAGATCTCAATCATTCGTGCTATGTTCATACACTTTACAATTTTGTAGAGCACTCACAACAATCATATTGAAATGGTGAAATTAGCAATGTCAGTTCCATTTTCTATTTAGTTTTGTGTTTACTTAGGTTGAATATGTCAATGTTTACATGGTTTCACTTCTAGTCTAATTTCTAATACTATTAATCCAAGATTATTATTGTATTTTTCTAGTTTCTTTTTGAGTGATATAAAATCGATCTGGTTCAATTTTCACGTATATGAGAATGATTCCAAAATTTAAATCTTCAAATTCAAATTTCAAAGGTTTTACTCATTTCTATTAATTGTTATGAGCTGACTTGACACACAAGTTTGTGACATGTTGCTATGTCATGGTATAAAAGAGGACATCAAAGAGAAAATCAATAGAACACACTTAAATCTCTAAAGGGAAAGAAATAATTTGATCAACATCATTGTATAGGTCAAATGCATGTTTGTGTGTGTTATCTTTAATATAACTCAACAACTTAAATCTTGCATGCCAAAGGGTTTGACCCAGGTGAACCCATTTACTTATTGAGATGAAAAGCTCCTAAACAACGTCTCTAGCACCACCTTCACAGATCCGTCTATCAAGAAGGTGAAGGAGAGTAATTTTAGGTGCACATTCTAACAAATCATTTTGCATAGTAAATATTTGATCAAGTTTGTGATAGTTGAGATCAAATTTGTGACACTTGGGATCAACCTCCATCATTTTTCTATGTTAGTTCAGATTTTGAGATATTCATCAAATCAAGGTCATTCTTTTCTAGAAGTGAAAAATTAATTTAACACATCACCAACATCATTCAAGATTCCCTCATTAGTTGTAGAGCTAAGCACTAATATTCCACAATCTTTAGTTTTGACCTTCTTTTCTTTTTAGGGTTTTTAGAATTTTTTAAATTGTATAGTCTTATTTTTAGATGTGATCCTCTTTTTACTTGCATGTTTCATAGATATATCTTCCTTTAGGGCTTTGTGATCCATTGTGTACTCTTTCTTTCGCCTATCATACCCACTATTATTTTTTGCCTCTAGGTTTTCATTTGCTAATTTATTTCCAAATTAGAGTTCTTGATATATATATATATATATGGCTTCTTACATTCTTTTATAATATAATTGATTTTAGGGTTTGAATCCACCCTTTATTTGTGTGTAATTGATTTATCTTTATTAGGGTTTGTGCCTCTACTATATGATCTTCCCTTGATCCACACCCACACACCCACCTTGTTCTTCATGTTGATATATTTGTTATGATAGATTCTCATGTTCCATTATCTTTAGCCTCTATTCATGCTAATATTATATATTTTGATATGTTAATATACTTTCTAGCATTTGATCTCACCATCCTTGATTATATCATGTCCTTTTATATTATACACAAGCTTATATTATCTATGGGGGTCTTGTTCCATCATGTTTGTACCTTTTCCTCTATCATTCATTTATTTATTTTCCTTCCTTCCCTCTTCTATACCCTCACTTTACCTATCCATTAACTTTTTTTTTTTTCCATCTGTCTGACATCATGTGTTGCAACTATGATGAGAAAACAACATGTGACATGATTTGTGAAAAAATGGGTCTAAAAGGTTATCAAGTTTGTATGAAATATTTTCCTTGTTAAAGATTGGTCACTATCATTAGTAGCTGGGTTATATTTTATTTTATTTTTTTAAATAAGAGTGATAATTTGAACATTTACTTCTTAACAAAAGAACGAGGCATTTTAAAACTAAAATGAAAGTACATCAGATACAATGAATATTTCAAATTAAGAATAAAAATAAACAAAAGCCAACCTAAAGTACTAGTTTGCACATAGTTTTCTATAACTAATTAAAAAGCATTACACTTTTCATTCCATTATTTATGATTTCTAATTAGGTTTGAATGGTATGTACTGTTGATCGCTGTTTTTACACAACAACAATAACACAGACAAGATGCAATATCCTATCTCTCTTAAAAGGTAAATCTCTATCAGCAAGCCTCAAGAGATAACCTCAAGGTATTCATTTCAGGTCTTGACAATGCATAAAAAACTCAATGATAAATGTGAAATTAATGGTAATCACAATGGAACCTTACTACAAGCCAACTACTAAATCGATTCTATCAGATTTAACAAGCTGGTGATACTTCAATCCTAGATTTTACCCGATAATCAAAGAAATAGCAAAACAGAGGGTTTTAAAGAGATTTCTAAATCTAATATTAATCCTAGGACTAATAATGAAAGTAACCAATACCCAAAACAGACCAATCCTTCAAAATTGATTTCTACTTGACCTAGATAAATCAGCTATCTTATGGAAACAGTGCAATCTTCTAAGGCTCTTAAGATTTTCAAACCATGAACATGCATTCAAGTAACCCTATTGCAGTTAAAATGAACAACATTCACGATTGAACTAAGCACAAGGAATATAAAGTCTAGGCTAACTTTGCAAAGCAACTAACAATCAGTTGGTTGCGAAAAGTATGGACTGAAGGATTGCTACAACATTCGAATACCCAACTATCAACATTATTAACTCAAATTTAATCTAAACATTAACCTCCTCAAGGAAATTTTAAAGATGGAAAACAAGAACCATGCAAGACAAGAGAATACCAGTATGGCACCAAATCACAATGACATTACTTATATTTAGATTGTCCACTGTAGGAACAACTCTGGCTTTCTGTTACAATATTTGTTTGGGAGCATCTACTTGCTAATTTTAATCTACTTCTAATGGGCTAACTTCTAACTATTTTTCTCTAACTATCTAATTCTCTAACCCTTTTCTATCTAACCCTTTACAAAGAGGCCAAAATTCCCAATATATAGAAACTTCAAAGAAAAACGGTGGCCAAGCAAGGGTTTCACATCAATAACTCAGCACAACCACCCGTCCAAGAGAGTCTTCGAAATGGTCAAACATCAAATAAATGTGCATCCCATCGAGGTCGGCCCAGGATCCGTGATGCAGCCCGGTCAAGGCTCAGGAAAATAATGGGAAGCACAAATTTCACAGTAGCCCATCATCAACTCTTTTCCCTATTGTCCTTGCGCCGATCTGACTCTTCGTGTAGCCTCAAGAACACTGCATCTAAGTCAGCCATAGGCGGCACTGGCAGAACCCTAAGTTTCCTCTCGATGGATGCAATCTCCTCCCTTGAGTGTTTGACTGACCTATCCCAGTCTGCTTTGTATGTCACATGCTTATCAATAACTGCAAGGTAGGTGGCCGCATCATCCACTTGGTGCTCGGAAACAGGACTGCCATCAAGTGGTGCATAGACATCATGCCACCATTTTTTCAACTACTCTAAACTCAAATACCTGGGTGTGATCTTCCTTCGTCCTGTCATGATTTCAAAGAAGGCCATGCAACCAGCATAGATGCCAGCTAGGGTGTCATCAATGTGTTTTCTCTATTTGTAAATCTTTCTTAACACCTTCTGCCTAATTTGCAATGCCTCGAACCACTCCCATGGTTCAGCAGCTCTAGAGGAGGGAAGAATTCCATCACTCACCAACTTGTCCCGAGTGTACTCCATAATAGTCCTAGTCTTCTATAGCAGGAGGTTGGTGTCCTCTTTAACCTATGTTAACACCTATTTCAGCCATTCAATTGTCATGACAACATCCCTCCCAGTTGGCAGGATCTCCTTAATGCTCTCATCACCCTTAATTTGTACTCCTTTCAACCAATTCGTGGTGGAAAGGGTGGAAGCCTTCATCTTTTCAAGCTCAGTTACAGTCTCCTGAGGCAAAGGATTGGTGGTAGAGGAAGAGGGATAGATGGATTGCAGTGGCTTCATTAATTCCTCCAAGCATCTCTTGAGATTCTCATTTTCTCTCTTCAGCTCCTGCTTGGTTTTTACTTCCCTCCTCAATTTGTCCACAATAACCGTACTGGAGACCTCATAATCTTCAATGTCCTGCTCAACCGATGTAGGCCCAAGATTGAAAGTCTATATATTATAATCATTTCTAGCCACATCGTCTCTATTTTTATCTGGGACAAGGGTAGCAACATGAACAACCTTATTATGTGCCTCATCCCTCTCAACTCTCGAGATCACTCTAGCTTTCTTTTTACCCTTGTCTTTTCCCATCCTAGCTAGCAGTGCATCCCAATTCGGTGGACTATCTTCCACAACCACCTATTTTCTCTTTATTTCCCTATCAATCCATTCAGGGACACTGGACTCCAATTGCTCCTCAGCCTGCTTCTCTACATTTTGTTGATCTTCTGCTATTTCCTCATTCAAATTTTGTTTATCCGAAGTTTCATCAACTCTACTTTCCTCTTCTTCAACATGTTCCTCCTCCTATTCAAGTGATGGATCTTTCACTGCCTCTTGTATCCAATCCCCTATAGGGGTGGAACCTAGCAAGTGCATAAACCAAAAATGAGGTCATGGTGAAGGTCTTTGTCTGCAACACATTGGACAACTGCTTATGAATAACTTGGCTGATGACCCCTACCCAATGGTAGTCAATTTTCTCTCATTCCATCCTTACAATGGCATGGTACATCTAATTCTCAAATGTACCAGCACTTTTCAATCCAACCACCCTGCTAAGAAACTTGATGGCATCGTAATACTCCTTGAATTTGGCTCTGAATAGCTGTTTGGGAAATTTGGAATAGTGGGACTTGGGTTTCTCTAGCCAGGAGTTGATCAACTGTTGTGATTTCACAGTCTGTTCATTGTAGAACTCCTGAGCCGCCTGAATAGTGAACCCCACCACATGAGATTGTTTTGGCATATTAAATGTCTGGGAAATGGAGACCGGGTTGAGATTTGCAATAATTCTCCCTTGAGGACCAATTATCCTCTATCTGTCCTGATCATAGTGCCTTGCACACTCAAGGACCATCTCATAACATTGTATTGTAGAAGGGAAACTGGCCACATGCGCCAAGCCTGACTCTTTCATTCTTTTAGTCACCAAAGGAGGATCCTCAGTCGCCATCCTTGCTTTAAATTCTTCGTAGTCCCAGAGGCCAACATTGGTATCGGTGACTTCTGACCAGATAGAAGTGATCTTACTCTCAGGGACCTTGCTCTTAATGTCTAGCTTGACCTTCTCTGCATCAAACAATGAGGAACCAGCTGCAACCTTCCTTGATTCTGCCTATATTCAACATGAAAACATAATAAAAATCATAGGAAAGCAAGGTTAATCCATCAAAACACCATTAGAATGCATTTCAGATAAACAAGGTGTTGTTAAAATTCCTATAAAATGACTACAACAAATTTCGGGTTTCAAGGCCACCCACAGAATCTAGGCTAGAGAGGAATTTTGGGAAATTCTAGTCTACTTGGATTCCAACGAAATAATGAAGAAATACCTACTTAATCACTAGAATCGATCATTTTTCATCAATAAACCATGTGAGAGATCCATATATGACATGAATAAACCAGAGAGTGCATTGAAAAACACCAACATGTCACGTTACTCAATATCCCTTTGCATTTTGTTAGAATTCAGGGAAATCCATGAGGGATGAATTTCTACAAAAAACAAGCCAAATTTGATTTTCGGGAAGTCTGGGAGATGGCGGATTTCACAAAAATCAGGACCTAGCAGACATCTGCGGGTAGCACACAGTTTCAAACCACAGGAGAATCCAAAGTGAGGGCTTCGACGTGAGTTGAGATCTCGTGGAGAAGTCATAGCGAAAGACGGGTGTCACGCCGAAAGGTCAATCAGAAAAGGGGGGTCACCAAGACACGGTGGTTTCAGTGTAACATCCCAGTGAAAAGGGACATAGCAAACAAATCGCATGAGCCAAGGGTGGTCGAGGTAAGGTCTCAGCGATAGTTACAGGTCTCACCGACTGGTGGGCCCAAGCAAACACCTCGGCCAGACTCAAGCTTTTGGTAGAAGGTCTCAGCAAAAAGGCAATGTTCCGCCGATAGAAAGACTTTGGTGAAGGTGATAGTGCTCAGTGAAAGGTCTCACTGAAAGCAACAGTTACAGCAATAGAACGGAAGATCGACAAGGCCTTAGGGATGCGCTATGAAATCTCGGTGACTTGGTTTATCTTGCCGACAGGAAGACTTCGGCGAAAGCATGACCTCGTCTGGGCAACCAAATACAAACCTAAGAAGGCTTCTTCAGCGAAATGCAGGGCGATCAGTATGAGGTTTCCCCAAACTCGAAGGGTTACGACGACTTGGAAAGAATACAGCACGGCAAAAGAAAACACGCTCGGCGGGAGGTCTCGCCGAAGGACGGATGTCCTAGAAAAACAAACAAACATCGATCAAGCCAAACGGATCTCGCCATGACCTCTTGGCGAATAGGGGTAGTTATGCCGAAAGCAAAAGTGAAAAGCATGCTGGTAAGAGATTTCTTCACAGGGTGAGGTCCTGGCGAAAGCGAAAGGTTTCACTAACTCATGGGCATATAAGATCCTACCGGTGCAAGAATGAAAATATCATGGCGACCCGACATGAACAAAGGAAGACTACTTAAATAAACCCCAAGGTGATCAATGTAATACCCCTCATACTGTTTGACTTATTATTTTCTGTGCTTGCTTGAATACTATGATGATACTGTATTGTTTGATGTGGTTAGTCAGATACTACGATAATACTGTTATTGTTTGATATGGTTAGTTAGATGCTAGATGATGTTGTTATTTCATTTTGGACATGATTACTTTATATAACAAGATGGTTGATTATATATGTTGATCCTCTGAATTATGATTTAATGCAGTGATTTAATTTAATATGTTATGAGATGATTGTTAGTTAGAAATGTAATTCTTTGATTATGCTATAATTGTTAGAATAGGTGTGACGGAGGACAATATAGCATCACTCGTTCGCGAGTGCCCTGTTATGTTGCAATTCCTTCTCACAATGCAGTAACTTGATTTAATGCTTTGATATATATGTTTATATGCACATGTACACAACTTCGTTTGTATGCAGGATTGCAGGTATAAGTCTCGATTCCACCTGCTTCGGCAGGACAGGGCGAGCACCAAATAACCCAACGGATAAATGTTGATACAGAGGTGATGATGAAGTCCTCCCGTTCCATGATGTCAGGTCGTCTCATTGTTGGTATAGTTGTTGATTTTGTGTAATTGTCGTCTTTGTCTGTTGTGGTTGTGTTTTGTCTTATTTTATGAGGGCATTTATAATTATGATTTATCTTAATGATTGAAATAGATTATTTATTTTAATGCTGGATTATATTGTAATTAAATATTTAATTATTTTAATTATTCTTGAAAATCATATATTGCAATTGAATAATAATTAAATATTAAATATAGCTTAATTATCTTAATCAAGTAAATTGGTGGTGGATAATTAAGTGAATAATTTATTTAAAATAAATTTGAGATGTGAGTTGCAAGAAAAGTTGAAAAATGGGAATTAAAGTAATAAAAACAAATAAAGAAATTTGTGCTTACGCACGTATTCGGATGTTGTTGGTTTTGTTTTGTTATCGATTTTTCTTTTATCCGGATTTTGAGAGCTTGGAGAGATGAGGAATATGGACGCATTTAATAATGAATTTCTGAGAGTTATCACACACACAATGTAAGAAACGGTATGGCTAAGCGTCGCTTTAAGGTGGAGTTCGGGCTAAGGATTGGAACGGATTCGAGCGATCGAAGTTAAGCAGGCATCTTCAAATTCGCATTGGACTCCAGGTTCCTCTCGTTGTTCTCTTCTCATACCCTTTTTGTTTGTTTCTGAAAAGAAAAATATATTTTATTAAAAATGAGTTTTGTGAATGTAGAAAAACCTCTGTTGAAAACTGAATCTAGGGCAATTTATTAAGCTAGAAAACAAAGATGATCATTGATCTATACTGTTCCAATCTATCAAATCCGAAACCTCTGTCTTCTGAAACACTCAGTTAATCAGTATGAGGATTTTGAAAGATAATATGTGCAGAGAATAATAGATTGGAAGCTATATTATTATTATTATATATATATATATATATATATATATATATATATATATATATTAAAATGGGTCTATGTTATTTTTTTATTTCCTCTGTTGTTCTTAAATTTTATGGAAATCTGTTTCTCTATCTATTGCTGTCTCTGTTTTTTTTAATATATTTATGAAACTTTTATATATATATATATATATAGATCTTATTATTTTATTTTTAAGAACTCAAGGCCTACCTATTCCCAATCCTATGACTTTTAAACTTCCCTCTAAAAATTCAACTCATTGTATGCTGCATTTTGCCATATAAATGGGTAACCAAAAACATACTTTTAAATAGAGCTGGTATTGCAAATTAAAAAAATAAAGGTGTTATTAAATCAAATTTTGGCTCATGGCCATATCACTATATCCAACCCGGTTCTACCTACCGGGACTATCGGGCGGTTTATATTTTGTTTCAAATTGTGTTGTAGAATTTTTCACAAAACAAAAATGGCGTGAAAAATCCGAAGGCTTAAATTTTTTGTTTTGCCCGCTTTATGGGGATTGTGGAGGGCATCAGAATGTACTCCAATTCCGCTCTATGTGTGGCTTAGATCACATAAATAGTCTTCTAATGGGATTGGCGCAGCGAAATCGCCAGGATCTGCTTACAGACAGTACTGCGGGGACCTGGGTTGTAGCGCAAATTCCCATCACCGCAAAATTATCAATCTCTCATTTTTTATATATTAAGTTATATATATATATATATATATGTCTATTTTATTCAGTTTATTTAGATGCATTTAATTTTAATTTTCATATATATATATATATATATTTAATTTGTTTTATAAATATATATAAATATTTATATATATTTAAAAGTAAAAAAAAAATAACGAAACGGGGTTTCTTTTATAAATAAAATATTTTGATTTCAGAATTTAATGTACTATTTAGATGTTTTTCTGATGTGTTTTGTTAGGAATCAAATATTTGGAGGTAGGAATTATATTGTGTTTGTAGTATGTTCTTTATCATGTTTTTTTTATATACACCCGAGTGAACCGTCTTCTTTTAATTATGGAATCGTGAGGTCTTGATTTTGTTCTTCTTGTTATGACTGTAAATTTCACTCGTGATGTGGGAACCCTCTTGTTTTGTAACCCTAGTCCAGAGGCTTGTTATTGTTGAAGTTGTCTTCATAATACCTTTGGTTTCGAAGCTTGGTAATTTGTGCTTGGAAGGGTTGGACGTTTTCAAGATAGTTTGTGATGGATTGTCGTGGAGAGGATAATACCGCATGTGTGACTGAAAGTATTATGGTTTTAGGATTTTTATGTGTTAGTCCAACCTACCGCTTGAGATATGCTAGGGTCATAGGAGGGAGAGTGGTTTTGCATACTGATGAGGAAGGATGATAACCTCTAAGAGTAGTACAGCGATAACCTAAACAATAGAATTTAGGGGGATGGGTAGTAAAACACACAAGATAATTAAAACTAGATTCCTTGTCTATGCATTAGGGCTACCATAGACTAGTGATAGACTGAGAAGGTCGTGGTCAAGATAGTCATAGTCTCGCCTTTCACGAGACTATTGGTCTGGGTGACAGCTACCCTATGGTTCCGCGCTTAGGGAGGAAGGGCCAGATATCTCAGAGATGGGTGCCTACGCTCTCGCTTGGAGTGCGGGAAGGGCCGTGAAATCCCATGAGAGCTATGCGATGACACTCTCCACTTGACACCCTTGTGCTTTGTTATTGTTGCCTCTGGATGTTATCTCTTTGTCATGTATCTTTGATTTCTTGTGAATTAGATTCGTGATTGTTCCGTGATATTACTTCATGTTATCGTGTTGAGTTCTTAGTTTAACTTGTTATGTGAATTGAGTACGTTGATGGTTGTGCATTGCATATTTGAGTTGTACTTGTTCTGTATCATGTTGTTGAGTCGGTTGACATCCATGGTCGGGTTCACTTCCTCGTCACCTCTGAGCACGGGGGGTGAGTTACTTCGTAATTCACATGGTTGGGTGGAACGTGCTCCGCACCCGTTGGGTTCCCCATCAGCGTCTTGTCACCTCAGCTTTCCGCAGTGCAGATGTTCCAGTGATCAGTTGTACTTCATGTTCCCTTATTGTGTATCAATCCCCATGTTGGGAAATTCAATGTAATTCTTGTATCAAAAGAAGATTGTAATGTAATATTATTTCAATGATGTAATAGTTAGGTTGGAATTGGATCATGTTAAAAGATTTATCATGGATGTAATTATGCGATGTTGTCATACTCGCATCATGGCTATCAGTTGTATCTTTGTATATGGTTTTTATAAATTAAATGGTTATGTTGTTTTCATTATCATTATGTTGTGTTGTGATTTCAATGTAACCTCGCGTGCCCCAGAGAACCATGTGGTTTTAATGCTATGTGTTATGCTATGTGTTTATGATTTAATGTTGTTACATGTTATTTCTATTATTTAAAAAAAAAATTATTCGCATTATGTGTGTGTTCTCTGGGGTTTGCACGATGGGCGTTACAACTTGGTATCAGAGCCAAGGTTGCAAACGCTAGGGTCTTTGGGTAGTGTAGTCCATTAGGTTACCGTTTGTGCAACTCTTGTGCTCATGTCGTACTTTATCTTGTGGCGCAGAACTATGCCTCGAGGTAGAGGACGTGGTCGTGGAAGAGGCCGTGGTGCCGGACGTGGAGCAAACCGGCGAAGCCCCTCGGTTCCTAGTTCCCATGGCTCTGAGCATGAGGAACAGCAGAGCCTTCATAGTGTTCCATCAGGTAACCAGAATCCAGTACCGCCAGGTCTAGACGGTCAGTTACAGCATATACTTGGAGAGATTCTTGACCGATTGGGACCCAGGCCAGATGAGGTACACCAGGTGGAGAGGGAGAGAGAGAGGTCTCCGAGGCGCAGGGATACAGATGTGGTTCCAGATGCAGTCGTAGCAGGCCATATGAGAGATTGATGAGGGCACACCCTCCTACTTTTGATGGTTCTGAAGGAGGTCTTGAGGCTGAGACCTGGTTAATTGGCTTAGACCGTTGCTTCGCCATGCACCCCTACGGTAGCAATACCAAGGCTCGGTGCGCAGTTATGCACTTGCGAGGCTTCGCGTCTACTTGGTGGCGTCTTGAGGAACAGAAACTGCATCTTGATCTCAGTATGGTTACTTGGGAGTTGTTCCTAGACAGGTTCAGAGCTCGTTTCCTCTCAGTTCACTGGAGGCAACGCAAGGCTGACGAGTTTCATGATCTCAAGCAATTGTCTATGTCAGTGGAGCAGTATGAGAGGCGCTTCTATGAGTTGAAGCAATATGCAGGGATTAGCCACGATGAGGGCATGTTAGTGCAGCATTTTGTTCGAGGCTTGAATGCCCGCATCAGTGGTGGTGTACGAGTCTTTGAGCCGAAGACGATGGAGATGGCAGTGGAGAAGGCTCGCTTAGTGGAGGAGAATTTGGCCATGGCTTTGGGTGGTCATATCGGAGTACAGATTGGTAGCACGCCCACACCTGGTTACGTTACTCATGGAGGTCAGTCGCAGGGAGCAGGAGCTTCTAGGAACATGAACCCACCTTCTAAAGGGGGTCAGCAACGTCAGCAGCAGCAGCATCAACAACAACAATCACAGCCGAAGCATGAAAACTTTCAATCTCAGCAAGGTGGCAATTCGCAGTTTCGTAGGGATCGGAACAGGATCAGGCACCAAATTCGACAGGAACGTTTTGCTCAGCCTGCACCTAGTTTTCAGTCAGCGCCGAGTCGAGCAAGCTTTCAACAATCCAATGCTCCATCCGAGGGCAGAGGATTTGGCCGAGGTACTGGTTGCTACTCATGTGGGCAACAAGGGCATATCGCTAGAGTGTGTCCACAGAAGAGCACTTCTGGTTTTTATCAGAGACCTGCCGCTTCTGAGCCGACGGTGGGTGATGCAGGTAGATCTCATCAAGTGTTTTCCGTTGTCGACAATCGCCAGGGTGGATACCAGGATGCAGGTGCAGAGGCTTCTGGTAGAGGACGAAGTTCTGGCTTCGGAGCTCGCGAGTGAGCTCGAAAGGTTTCGATGGTGTCCTAAACGTTGTGATCTTGGTGTCATGGGAGGATGTCTCCCTTATTTGAGAATCTTAATTTTTCTTTTTCTTTTTTTATTTAATGGCTTCCAGGAGTAAGCCATATCCTAGGGGGGGAGGATGTAATACCCCTCATACTGTTTGACTTATTATTTTATGTGCTTGCTTGAATACTATGATGATACTGTATTGTTTGATGTGGTTAGTCAGATACTACGATAATACTGTTATTGTTTGATATGGTTAGTTAGATGCTAGATGATGTTGTTATTTCATTTTGGACATGATTACTTTATATAACAAAATGGTTGATTATATATGTTGATCCTCTGAATTATGATTTAATGCAGTGATTTAATTTAATATGTTATGAGATGATTGTTAGTTAGAAATGTAATTCTTTGATTATGCTATAATTGTTAGAATAGGTGTGACGGAGGACAATATAGCATCACTCGTTCGCGAGTGCCCTGTTATGTTGCAATTCCTTCTCACAATGCAGTAACTTGATTTAATGCTTTGATATATATGTTTATATGCACATGTACACAACTTCGTTTGTATGCAGGATTGCAGGTATAAGTCTCGATTCCACCTGCTTCGGCAGGACAGGGCGAGCACCAAATAACCCAACGGTTAAATGTTGATACAGAGGTGACGATGAAGTCCTCCCATTCCATGATGTCAGGTCGTCTCATCTGTTTGGTATAGTTGATTTTGTGTAATTGTCGTTCTTGTCTTTTGTGTTTGTGCTTTGTCTTATTTTATTATGAGGGCATTTATAATTATGATTTATCTTAATGTTGGAAATAGATTATTTATTTTAATGCTGATTATATTGTAATTAAATATTTAATTATTTTAATTATTTTGAAAATCATATATTGCAATTAAATAATAATTAAATATTAAATATAGCTTAATTATTTTAATCAATTAAATTGGTGGTGGATAATTATGAGAATAAATTATTTAAAATAAATTTGAGATGTGAGTTGCAAGAAAAGTTGAAAAAAGGGAATTAAAGTAATAAAAACAAATAAAAGAATGAAAAGACAGTGTGAGCCAATAGGGTTTGAGTGTTGAAAAGAAAGCTTGTTTTAAAGATTGATTTTTCTTTTATCTGGGATTTTTGGAGAGCTTTGGAGAGATGAGGAATATATTTTATTTAATAATGAATTCTTGAGAGTTATCACACACACACAGAAGAACAGAAGGTTGGAAGTGCTCAAGTGAAGGTGGAGTTCATTCTGGGCTAAGGATTGGAAATCGGATTCGAGCGCATCAGAGTTAAGCAGGCATCTTCAAATTCGCATTGGACTCCAGGTTCCTCTCGTTGTTCTCTTCTCATACCCTTTTTGTTTGTTTCTGAAAAGAAAAATATATTTTATTAAAAATGAGTTTTGTGAATGTAGAAAAACCTCTGTTGAAAACTGAATCTAGGGCAATTTATTAAGCTAGAAAACAAAGATGATCATTGATCTATACTGTTCCAATCTATCAAATCCGAAACCTCTGTCTTCTGAAACACTCAGTTAATCAGTATGAGGATTTTGAAAGATAATATGTGCAGAGAATAATAGATTGGAAGCTATATTATTATATATATATATATATATATATTAAAATGGGTCTATGTTATTTTTTTATTTCCTCTGTTGTTCTTAAATTTTATGGAAATCTGTTTCTCTGTCTATTGCTGTATCTGTTTTTTTTAATATATTTATGAAACTTTTATATATATATATATATAGAGATCTTATTATTTTATTTTTAAGAACCTGCGTCGGCCGTACCGCAGTCCTATGAATTTTTTTAAACTTCCTCTAAAAATTGAACTCATTGTATGTATTTTTGTTATGCTGGGTAAATCAAAAATACATTTTTAAATAGAGTTTATATTGCAAATTAAAAAAAATAAAGGGGTGTTATTAAATCGAAATTTTTGGCTCATGGCCATACCGGCCGTCCGAACCCGCGTCTGTACCAGACGGACGGATTTCGAAGTGTTTATATTTTATTTCAAATTGTGTTGTGTTTTAAAATTTTTCACAAAACAAAAATTATGTGAAAATCTGGGAAGGCGAAATGTTTTTTTTGTTTTAAGTTCAGCTTTATGGGGATTGGGGAGGGCACGGTAGTCGTACCCACCCCGCGCCCTATGTGTGGCGGACTGCCACAGCAGTCCTACGGACTGCTGTGCGCAGTCCCCACTTGGCCTTGTGTATTCATTGAATCTCATTTTTTTTTATATATATATATATATATATATATATATTTATTTTATTCAGTTTATTTAGATGCATTTAATTTTAATTTTCATATATATATATATATATTTAATTTGTTTTATAAATATATATAAATATTTATATATATTTAAAAGTAAAAAAAAATAACGAAACGGGGTTTCTTTTATAAATAAAATATTTTGATTTCAGAATTTAATGTACTATTTAGATGTTTTTCTGATGTGTTTTGTTAGGAATCAAATATTTGGAGGTAGGAATTATATTGTGTTTGTAGTATGTTCTTTATCATGTTTTTTTTTATATACACCCGAGTGAACCGTCTTCTTTTAATTATGGAATCGTGAGGTCTTGATTTTGTTCTTCTTGTTATGACTGTAAATTTCACTCGTGATGTGGGAACCCTATTGTTTTGTAACCCTAGTCCAGAGGCTTGTTATTGTTGAAGTTGTCTTCATAATACCTTTGGTTTCGAAGCTTGGTAATTTGTGCTTAGAAGGGTTGGACATTTTCTTATGATAGTTTGTGATGGATTGTCGTGAGAGGGATAATACCTCGCATGTGTGGATTCGAGTATTATGGTTTTAGGATTTTTATGTGTTAGTCCAACCCATGCCTGTTTGAGATATGTTAGGGGTCATAGGAGGGAGAGTGGCTCTTTGTGGGCGCCGGCGCCTCGGATGAGGAAGGGCCAGGATAACCCTCGAAGAGTAGTAAACAAGTGATAACCTAAACAATAGATTTAGGGGGATGGGTAGTTTAAAAATACAAGATAATAAAACTTGGATTCCTCGGCTATGCATTAGGGCTACCTTAGACTAGTGATAGACTGAGAAGGCTGTGGTCGCATAGTCATAGTCTCGTCTTCACGAGAGACTATTGGCTCCGCATTAGCTACCCTATGGTTCCGGCGCCTCAGTTAGGAGGAAGGGCCAGGATATCTGTAGATGGGTGCCGGCGCCTCAGTTGGAGGAAGGGCCAGGAAATCCCATGAGGGCTATGCGATGACACTCTCCACTTGACACCCTTGTGCTTTGTTATTGTTGCCTCTGGATGTTATCTCTTTGTCATGTATCTTTGATTTCTTGTGAATTAGATTCGTGATTGTTCCGTGATATTACTTCATGTTATCGTGTTGAGTTCTTAGTTTAACTTGTTATGTGAATTGAGTACGTTGATGGTTGTGCATTGCATATTTGAGTTGTACTTGTTCTGTATCATGTTGTTGAGTCGGTTGACATCCATGGTCGGGTTCACTTCCTCATCACCTCTGAGCACGGGGGGTGAGTTACTTCGTAATTCACATGGTTGGGTGGAACGTGCTCCGCACCCGTTGGGTTCCCCATCAGCTTCTTGTCATCTCAGCTTTCCGCAGTGCAGATGTTCCAGTGATCAGATGTACTTCATGTTCCCTTATTGTGTATCAATCCCCATGTTGGGAAATTCAATGTAATTCTTGTATCAAAAGAAGATTGTAATGTAATATTATTTCAATGATGTAATAGTTAGGATTGAATTGGATCATGTTAAAATATTTATCATGGATGTAATTATGCGATGTTGTCATACTTGCATCATGGCTATCAGTTGTATCTTTGTATAGGGTTTTTATAAATTAAATGGTTATGTTGTTTTCATTATCTTTATGTTGTGTTGTGGTTGCAATGTAACCTCGCGTGCCCCAGAGAACCAAGTGTATTAATGTTATGTGTTATGCTATGTGTTTATGATTTAATGTTGTTACATGTTATTTCTTTTATTTTAAAAAAAAAAATTATTCGCGTTATGTGTGTGTTCTCTGGGGTTTGCACGACGAGCGTTACAATCAATATGATGTCTCAGTGAAAGAAAATGGTTACAGCGAAGGGAATCCAAAAGAGATGGAGAGTCCCGAAGTGCGACACTAAGACATGATTTCACCCAGGCACTGAACCAACTGAGGATTTCAAAGAGTTTAAACTAGGGTAAGCTAGGGATGAGCCCCTTCATGAATTTTCTTTGTATTGCAGGCCCGTCCTAAGATGAAATCTTCTGATATGGCATTGCCCTAGTTTTAAACCCTATTCATCCGTCACAGTGCATGGACAAGCCTAGAATTTAGTTGCTTCACTGTTGAGTCACCACTAGGGTTCACGAATTGCTCTTAGGAAAGATTCATTAGAATGTAGATGGACATGTGAACTCAAAACTCGCCCGGGAGACAACAAGGACGCAACACCGAACAACCCCCAACACAAAATAAATGAACACATAAGAAACCAAATCCTACAAGCTCCCACAATACCAACGTGCCATTCATAAATAAAATCAAAGCAAAGCAATCAGGCACATACCATCTTGAAGCGAAAATTGGTCACAGAAGTAACAAACGCGGAGCTCAAGGATACCAACAATGAACACAGGCGAAAACATGCAAGAAATATCCATCAAATCAAATAAAGCAAGCCCAAACACCCCAAAACGAAGTCAATTAATCATAGAAAAGAACTTATTAGCTCAAATGATGGCAAATAGTTAACATAATGGCGCAAAAGATCTCAGAAATCAAATAGGATCTAGCCTTCAAAGCACGTACGAAGCCATTAATGCACTTGACAAGACAGTCATGAAGCCTGGGAAGCCAACGACAGGGCAGAGTCTGGGAAAATCTGTGAAGACCCAAACTTCTCGAGCAACAAGGTCCAACCAGAATCCAAGTAGGATCTGGGAAAATTTGACTAGGGCTGAAAATCCCGAATTAGGGAAAAATTCTGAAATTCATCAAGAACTTAGGATTTTCAATGAATAACCTAGGAAAACACTTAGGCATTCAAAAAATAACAATTTAAACACGTGCCTAAGCAAGACCGAAACCTCAAAAGAAATGGCCAAAACATCAAAACCGAAGCGAAAGAGGGTCCCTGCTTACAGCGAGGCGTGTGTGCGAAAAACTGCACATGTACCAAAAGGTTGAATTTGCAGACTTTTTTCTTGCTAATCAGTTTACAAGCTAGGTAGATTTGTTTGTCTATAGATTGCAAATCCATAGTTTGGGTTTTTGATTTCAATAGGACTATATAACTTTCCTATCTATTTTGTAGATCGCAACATTTAGATCTCTCTGGTACATTTCTTTCTACCATGCAAATCACATATTGCACAGTAGCCCAGACAATTCAGTATGCTCAAGCCCCTTCATTTAGTTCCAATACATTGTTGCAGTACTACCATATTGGTGGAGACTTATGCAGGTAAGTTTGCAAAAACCCATATCATTTTTTTTTATTAGTGGATGTCTCTAAATCCAGCAATAAAATCAACTTTACCAGCAATAATTTTTTTTCCTTAGTGAATTTCTAAAAAATGTACTTATAATGTAACTTTGCTACCACATACAATGTACAATAAATTTTGTCATTTTTGGGCATTGGAGGGAAACTCAAATTATAGTTGAAGAATATATTATCATAGAATAATTGGCTTGTCAAATATGTTAAACAATTAAGGATTGAAATGAAGCCATGATTTGGATTGACTCAGCTAACCCCTCAAAAACAATATGCAACTATGATGTGTTCCAAAAACCAGTAGATGATAACTAAGTAGAAGAAAACAAAATGCTGACTGGAAATAATTTGAGCTTTGAAGGCACTCTCACATTCCTAATTGCTCAGCCAAGGCGTCATTTTCCAGGTTCATTTATATTAGATTGTTTAGGCAGTCTCTAAAGCTTTAGTAATTGAATTTAGAATATGTTTATCATCATTAGGGATTGTTGTCCTGGAACAACATTTTGTAAGAGATTGGTACTTGAAAAAGTTAGTTATAGTTTGCATATATTGTTGTCTCAGCAGATTGTATTGAGAGTCATATGATGAATACATTTGAGTATGCACTGGAGTTATGGAAATCACAAAGAAGATTCTTAAACACCAAAAATGAGTAAAAAGGAATCACATAGAAGATTCTTAAACACCAACTCAGCTCATCGGCATTGTAACATCTGATCTTTGTCCACAGTAACGTCATGTAGTGGGAGGAAGCAATCAAACTCTTTTGGTTACATTAATTTAATTCAAACAAGGCTAATCAGGTTTTACAAGATCTATGTTTTATTCTAAATTATATACATGCAACTAAATCTTAAGATTGATAAAAACCTTTTCAATGTACAAAATAGAAACCAAAACCTTGAAAAACAAAATGATAGTATCCAGAAAGCGAATTGAAGCACACCTAATTATCCTCTTCCATCTTCAACCCAGCTACCTATATAAACTAGAGCAATGGTGACTATAAGATCTGGTAAAAATCCATATTGCATGCCCATTTTAGCACAAGCAGAGAGAAGGATGGGAGAAGTTGTGGATTGTTAAACAACCACCAATTGCATTGATTGAAGGTTTCTAAAGCCTCTTTAACAAATCCATTTGTGCATATCCTTTAGTCAGGGTATTACATGAGATTACATTTCTTAGAGGTGTCTGTCAAACAGTTCATACACCCTACATGTGCTTTCACATTCTTGCTTGCATGTCTACTAAAATATTTGTAACTGTGGTGCAGTCCAACCCCCTGTGTCTTATTAAACAGAGAAAGGTTGCAACTAGTAATCACACCTCACTAATTTAGAATGAATTAAACAAAGAATTTTAAGAATGGTAACATCATTCACTTGGACACAATGATAACAGAATGCTACGAAAATTCAACTTTTATTCATTACTCAATTGGTATACACTTCTTCTGAGAAGTATACTCTTCTACATGCTTGAAACACTCAAAATGATCAACAATAGTCAAAGTTTCACCACAGACTTCGCTTTTCCCCAGCCTCTCTATTCCTACGATTAAGAGAAGATCATATCTCCCTCTCTCTTCAAACCCCTTTGTTGCAATTCAGCTTCTCCAGACCCGAACCAACCCCAAAAATAGCCTCCTCTCTCCTTATTCTTGTGAAGTCAATTCTTTTTTTTTTATTATTCAAACTTGTGCCAGTAGAGTGGATTGTAACTACCACTCCAAGGAAGGAAAGAAGATAATGCATGGAGTAAATTTTGATAAATGGCCATCACATGACCCAAAGAAGGCACTCCATTTCATACGGACTCCAACAAGAAACAATGAAAGAAAGAAACACCAGTCAGAAAAGAAAAACCACTCGGAGGTGGAAGAATGGGAGAAGTGTGCCAGCAAGAGTAAATGCCACATCAAGGACAAGCCAAGAATAGAAATGGAACCACCACCAGCAGTCAAAACCAAACAAACAAGAAACAAAAGAAAAAGAAAAAAAAATTTAATCACTTCTTTTTTTGGGTGATGCGGATTGCATGTCCACCTGGATGCTCCGTCATCAAACTGCAACATTTGTCAAAATTACTTTACATTTTATGCATTCATGGAGGGCTATAAATGGTTTCAAAACTCTTGTATTCTACATGTATGTCTACCGGAGTGTTTGTAACTGCAAAATCCTTATAACTTTGGTTGTAGGAAACGATGCATTTCAAGTTTTATTGAAGTATTATAATGAATGTAGGATTCTTGAAGTTTATCAACATCAAACAATTCAGTTCATGAGTTATATGTAAAACCTTAACTATCATAATGACTAAATTGTCATTGTTTTGAGCAGCTGCAGGTGCTCCTTCTCCCTCTTCATCTGCAGGTAAAGTTAACCACAATACATTGGTCGTATAAACTCTTTCATTTTTTATGGTTGATGGTAGAGCAGAGGATTCAGCAGTTGAGCATCTTAGTTTTGTGTCGCTAAAAATTATATGCGGTAATTTCAAATCACTTTCATTATTTTATAACCATTTGTTTGCAAGGCTTCTACTTATCATTAAGATTTCAGGTCCACATCATCAAATATGATGTCACATCAGCATTTTTTTTTTGTTGAGGTTTCCAAAAAAACTTTCAAAAAAGATAGACCAGTAGTTGTGCATTAAGTCATGTTTTATTGGTTGGTCAATTTGACATCGCATGATTTGTTGTTTTATAGATTTATTGAATACATTTCATTCAATTATGTGTACTCATAATCAATACTAATAATTTTAAGGTCTCAACTTCTAGTGTTATCCTATAAAAAATATTGGACATTAAATGAACAAATACATTGATCGTGGTGATTTCAAATCACTCCCAATTGCTGTAATTTCTGTCATCATCATTATATTGTTGTTTTGTGAGTAGGTGCACCAGCCCCCTCTACATCTGCAGGTATATAGAGCTTTCTTTCTATGGGTAATTTACATCTTTTCTGAAACAGGAAGAGGAGATAAATATAACTCAATTATGATTTGGAATTGGTGGGCTTGCAGGTTCAAGCAATAGTGCATTGACAGTAATTGTTCCATCCTCTTCCCCTAAGCCTGCAACATCAACTCCCGCTGTAGTATTTCCCTCAGCAAGATCACCCACAAGTTCTATGACAACCCTTGTATAACAATAACTTCAATCCAAAGTTCTATGATGAGTCATGTCCCAGTGCTCAGCAAATTGTGATGAAGGAAGCTAGAATGGCGGCTTCTTTACTTCATCTTCAGTTCCATGACTGCTTTGTGATCAAGGTGCATTCTTTCTTTTCTCTTTTTTCATTTTCATATATATATATATATGGACAACAGTTATTAGGATTGATCCTATAACTTGTGCTCATGTTTTAAATGTGTCCCCTTATTCATATGCTCATGAGTATAGTATTTAAATTGGAATTCAAACCAATGACCTCTGTCTATGGCTCAACTATCCAATATGACCCAAGAATCAAATTTTTGTTTGCTTTGTTTTATGATGATGATAATTTTTAATTGTCATTTAGATGAAATTGACACTGATTTAAATAGTGGGTGTGTTGTAGTTAACACATCAATCATTTATTTAAATAATGATGCTCATGAAAATTAGTTATTTATTACACACTTTCATTCTAAGATAAAAGTTGACATATCTTAGAAGCTCATTATGCACTTCATGAAAATTCGAGTAAAACACTTGGTCTCTGCTTCTAGCGAGTAAAACACTTGGTCTCTGTGTAATATGTATGAATTATAAAATTGAGAAAAATATGGTTTGTACTTATTGAAACAAATCAGTACATACAAAATTTTAGCAGCTGGGTTTTATTTTGTTAGTGTCTGTTCTATTCTTATCTTATTTTATTTTGTTTGTGAGGGAAATAATGCAGATTTATAAGTGATTATTGTATCTTGTTGTTTTACTTTATAAGTGAATCTTGAGCAAAGAATACAAAGCCAGTAGTGCAAATCTATCTAGTTAGTAGTTACAGTAATTATGATTTGCGTTAGATGAAGATTGATGAAGTAATTGCCTAATTGCTTTGTTTTGACATATGACATCAAATAGAGTTTTCAAGTGGCAGTTTTAAAGCATAAAGGAGCATTTGGGAAGGAAAAAGGTCAGTTTGACACCTGCAGCAACATTTTGCAAGCACCTAAGAAGGTATTGATGGGTAGTTGAGTAGGTTGCAGGCATATAGGGACAGTTTAAGCACATATAGCAGCAATCTTGCAAGCATCCAGAAGGTTAAAGAGTGGATATAATAACTGACAAAGGAAAAGAAATTTGAAAAGTCAGGAGTCTTCTTTCACCAATGCCTTGCTGGAACTTTTTTGTGGAGTCAAATAATGGAAGCAATTTCAAGGCAGCCAAAATAAATCAAATTTACCAAGTCAAAGTTTGAGGTGGTCATTGATGCTTCTTAATGTCATGTCCTACATTCTCTCCAATGAAGGATATACAAAGAAAACTAAAATCACTTTTGTAATTAGTTCTTTTGATTTTGATACATAATTGTAAACTTGACACAAAGTTTCATTCTAGTCACTTTGACATTGTACAGGTCAGATTTTTCAGTTTTAGACTGAAGCAAAACACTTTGTAACACATTTTCAAAGCAAAAGATACATATTTTCAGACTATGTATGGTTGCAAGAGCATCTCCTATCAATAAAATGAGCATTTTGGCCTTCAAAAATTTTGTTTCTATTATGTGTATGAGTTAATTGATGTCATTTTCTATGATTTTCAAACATTGAATGTTGAAAATCACACAAAAAATATTTAAAATAGATTATTTTTTTTTTTAATATATTTTTTCATATTGTCTCTAAACTTTAATCCCAATTAAGAGACAATATGTCTTTAATTCCAACACTATTGTCTCTAAAGAGACAAAAAAACTTATGTTTCATATTGTCTTTAGAAAGACAATTTTTAAGACAATAGTTTAAGACACCTGCTTAAAGACAATAGTTGAGACAATACACAATTTTTTTTGTCTCAAATTAAGACAATTTACTCAATAATTGTCTTAAAAAATGTCTTAAAACCCCCTTCAATGTAGTAGTGAAGGCACTCACGCTTTGTCCTGCAAAGGTGTTTGTTGCCATTGAAATTGCGCCAAATAAATCAAAATTTTCTATCGAATAATTTCAAATAGAAACAAGAAAATGTAAATTTGCAATGCATATCTTCAACAAATTCCTTTGTTAGAGTAGCCTAGTAAGTTAATTCAGTTCCACATATTCATGTCTGCTTTACACTCTGAATTTCATCTTATTTTAAAAATCGACAAAGTCACTACTACATAGAGGGTGGTTTAAGACAATTTTTGAGTAAATTGTCTTAATTTGAAACAAAAAAACTTGTGTATTGTCTTAAATATTGTCTTTAAGTGAGTGTCTCAATTTATTGTCTTAAAAAATTGTCTCTATAAAAACAATTTCACTTTTGCTTCTTTAGAGACAATAGTTGGGATAGAGACAATATAATAGAGAGACAATATGAAAACTATTGTCTCTCTAGAAACAATATGAAAAAATGTATTTAAAAAAAAAAATAAAAATTATTTTAAATATTTTTTTAGTGTAATTTTCAACATTCAATGTTTCCAGATTTTCGTCATCCTCCTATTTGCTAGATTTTTTATTTTTTATTTTTCCACAATATTACATCAACTATTTTGAAGCTTACACAATGAAACAACTTTAAGAAGGTAAAAACAACTTGTCTTTATTGATCACAATATTCATAAACAACATACATATCTGAAAATAAGTTGCCATGCCTATTCTTTGCTAAAAAGAACCTTCATATGTTACAATATACAGCTCCAAAATGAGCAAGAAAACTAACTTTCTGAGTTACAATGCACCAAAATGGGTAGAAAGAAGCTTGTTGCACCTTACAATGCTTTTCCAAAAGTGAAAGAATTAGCTCAAAAATGAAAGAAGGCTTTCTTTTTGACATCCTACGTTGGAGAGAATGTAGGATAGTATCTAATGACAATTAAGGGACTCCTTTTTGACTGTTGACTGATTGACTTCCTCTTAGTCGTTGGAAAAGGTTTTATCCCTCCTTGACTGCTGGAAAAAGCTCCTAAATCTGCTCCCAACTTCTCTAGATGCCTGCAGCTATCCATTCTTGTTCCAAACTGCCTCCTTGATACTCTCCACTTCTGTCCAAGTCACCAAACTGCACCCTATATTCTTGCAACTATCCTCAACTCTTTCAAACTGCCCCTTCAAAAGATCCAACTGCTCATTAAGATTGTCCAACTGTTCAAACTGCTGAAAACTTATTCAAACCTATCAAAACATGTGGGAAACAGGTTTGAAACTGTCAAAATCTTCTTTTGTAGGTGTGGGAGATCTTCAAGGTCACAACAAAGATTCATGTTCTCAACCTTCATGGTATTGTACTAATGCTTTTTTTTTAAGTTTCTTCAACCGTAACTTCTAAGTGACAGCCATGCTAACATAGGTAAATCATTACCCCTGCCATAGACAAAACACTATTTTCATGAGGATTGCCCTTTGTTCTTTGTCTGCCATGTATACTCTGTCCCATTATCCTTTATCTGACTGCAACTCTTCATCTCATGAAATCGACTGATCTTTATGACATCCTTCATATTTCATTAGCTCTAGGATTGATAGGTTTAAATGGCAAGTATAAGTGGCTTCATCACAGTCTTCTTTATGATTCACTTTTTTAAACTGTAATATTTGCTCCTACTCTCATGCATCTCATGCATAGGTCTGTCTTCTTTACCCTGAAAAGGTTTGATCACTATCATTTCAATCACCAACTTCCATGTACTTTGATTCTAGAAGATGAACAATCATTTCCCATAGTCTTTTACGTTAACTTCTATGCTTTCTTCTGGTTTCTTTTAGTAACCTTCTGCAGACATTGGCTAAGATTATCTACATTCTTCTTGTTGATTGTGAAAACTGTTGCTGTCATGACTGTTATAAAATGTTGCCACCCTATGCCTCCAATACAATGTAGACCTTTTCCCGAACATTAACTCTTCGAGGGTCAAATACTTAAAGAGCATTGCATCATGCCCTGCTGTTACCCCAAACAACTCAGTGGCATCATTAACAATTATTACATATAGTTGATGTTGACCAGGAACCAACATGCATCTCTCATCTAGTGCCTTATCTATAGCCATTGCAAATTCTATTAGACTAAGATTTTGTAAATTTTTTGGTGGGAACAAAATTGATTTTGCAATAACAAGTAATATAGAGTTAGAGTAAAGATATTTTAGAAAATATGAAGTTTTTGGTGGGAATAGGCTTGGTTATGCAATAACAAGTAATATAAAGTTAGAGTAGTGAAGGAAGTGTAATACATATATGTAGTTGATGTCAACGAGGAGCTAACCTTGCACCTCGCATCTATCGACTTTGCAACTTCTATTGAACTAAGATTCTACAAATTTTGTTGACAACTTCTATTGGACTAAGACTCTGCAGATTTTGTTTACAAAACATTATTTTACAAAGGACATAAAAGAAGGAGATCCAAAAAAAAATGAAGCATTTGCATTATGGTGTTAAAAAACATCACAACAAATAATGCATAAAAGGAATATATATTGCTCAAATAATAAGGAAAAGAAAACTGAAGGTATTTCAATCTCACACCAACCAAAATAGTTGGTTTACTCCTTAAATGTGTAGGTACTTGGACATAGAACATATGAGAGAAGATGATTTGTCATATACAATGCAATAATTCCCAAAGATGTTATGAAATGTCATTTTTGGAGATGAAAGGAAACATCTCACTGTATCGTAGGGAAATGTCTTGTTGAAGTTGCAATCTCTTGGAACACACAAGTTTTGGGCCATGCCTAAGTAGAGATCAAAGATTTGCCAATTCTCGAAACAGAAACATATGCCAGATTATACATTCAAGGATCCTTACCAACAACATTCCCAACTACTGCCCTTTTAGGGTTTTAGTTTAACATCAAGGTTGCAAAAATAGTATTTAAATATAAAAAATGGACTTTAGTATGGATGCTTGCTTGATTTTTTATGGATGTAATTTATCAATGCAATAGATTTGAAACATTTCACATCTGGAACAGAACTGATTTTAATGAGGAATAGCTCATACTGATTGCAAAAACATATCTATGAAATAATGAATACAATCATGGCCACAAATTTTACCTTTACAGGACACTTAGCAACCCAAAGCATTTTGATTTTGTTTTGATCAGAACTCATGGTTCAATATTTAAGCATATATTATATTTAAACCTCATTGGTGCAATATAGTTGACAAGCATTAACACCAGATAAGTCATGTTTCAGATGTATAGTCCACATTTTTTAGGTGCCCACGTAGCACAACTTTTAATATTTGCATTAAATGGTTGGATCTCTATACTTCCCATGGGGATTAGAAACTGTCCTAAGCACATGTAAACAATTTAAAACGAATTAAACTGTTTGTAGCACACGACCACCTTTTGGATGGATATACATTTCATTTTTTTTAGTTGTGTTAATATCTGCATTAAATGGTTGGATCTCTATACTTCCCATGGGATCAAAATTTTTCCTAAGCACATGTAAACAATTTTAAAACTAATTAAGTTGTTAGTAGCACACGACCACTCTTGGATAGATATACATTTAAATGTTTTTAGCTTGTGAGTTGCAAAAATGTTGAAAGTGATGTCAAGAGTACATGATTATATTACAAATTGCTTCTCCCTCAACATAGAAAATCTGAAGCATAAAATATGGAAGAGAGGAGCAAGGAAATAGAAGTGTACACTGACAAAAGAAGATTGACCAAAAAGGGTACCAAGAAAGATGCCCCAAATGAGTTTTGGTCTGAGAGAACATGTTTAAGGCTATAGATGGTTACATGGCTTGCACTTGATGAGACCAGCCACTAATAGTAAGTCTAAACTCTCCACCAGACTTGCCAAGAGGTTAGCAAACAAAATTTCAAATCTAGACTCAAGAAAAATATTAGCTAAAAATTGTTATGGACTGGAAATTTCATGATTCTAAGAGATCAACAAACAAAAATGTATAAACTAAAGTCACACACATTATAGTTGAGACAAAGTCATTTTCTGCCGAATGTTAAGGCATTCAACCAAAGTCATTTTCTGCAGAATGTAAAGGCATTCAACAAAATGTATTTTTTAACATTTAACAGAAAATGAATTTTCCCTAAAATGTAATAACAATCTTTTATAGAGCCTTGTATCACTCTGGAATTCCTATATTAATTGTGTCTTGAGTTTTGCGAAGCTTTTGTAATTTGACGATGGATGGATTGTATAAAAATTTTAGTGTTATTAATTTTTTTGTTAAGATGACCATTGATGTAATTTTTGGCTTTTGGCTTGCTATAAATGACCTTCTCCACCCTTGGTTATGGGCTTAGCTATTGTCTAGTCTTCTATATAAATGTAAACAAATAAATAACAAAAAAACGAGGGAGCAATGAGAATAAACATGATCCCAAGAGTGTAAAATTTATACCAGCGTCAGGAACACAATTCATACAATACGTAAATCTCATAATCTTAGCTTTGTCACACTTTACTGATATTTTACATTCCCACTAAATAAGATCACCATTGCAAAAATCCTAAAAGGTATAAGTTCGGTGACAAACCTCTGGATGATCTACAGAAAACTTCTGAAATGATTGAAAACTTGTAATAGGATTATGATAAGATGATCCCAAAAGCTGTGGTCCATGGGCTTCCATCATCCGTCCCAGATTTGTAAGTCTAGCCGATACTCTGTGGTTTGCAACTAAACAAGTAATTATATTTAGAATCTGCACTAAAATCTTGTAGGAATACATGTAACTAAGTTCAAAACACTACAAACATGATTATTAACTGGAATGCTATTCAAAAGATTGACAATAAAATCACTGTAGCAAACACAAGGCAATGTACATACTTCAATTGCAATATTTTCTTTAACTGCAAGCCTACATTTTAGCATTTTTAATTTGTCTCTTGCAACACAACACAAAACAGAACAGAATGTACAATAGAACCATTCTTCAAATTGTAAGGGAAGCTCCCTAAGACCTAACTAAACCCAAAACTAATCCTAGATTAGAGCTACAGGGAAAATTTACATGTATACACACCATACAAGATTTCAATGGAGGTTTATATAAATGAGATTGCCTATGTTTTTGCCCCACATGCATGCACCAAGCTATTGTTGGAGCTAGGTAACTGCACAAATATATTTTTGTTACCTTGTTATGTTTTTGGATTCCAAATGTAAGCAATATTTTCGTTATTTGTAGCTGAACAAAATGAGAAGTAAGTAGAAAATCTAATCATTCTTCTTATTACAAAGAAGATTGTTACGCCCCTAATATTCATCTTCCTAAGTGTTATAAGGTTAAGCAATTGTGGCATGCTTAACCTTGATATTTTCATTTATTAGCTCTAGCTAATTCCTTAGGCTAGCCTAATTAGGATGAAAGGGTGTCCCTACTTAATTGTGTCTATTAATAAGAAAGAGAAAGGCTCTTCCAAACCATCATATGTTGTAAAGTTAATTTCATATCCCTATATTCTAAAATTTAGAGATTCGCCCCTTGCACTAACCTGACATTTTATTGATTTTTACATTTAATTCCAAGAAGTATCTTAACAAGTGGTACCACAATTTGGGCCAGGAATTTCATTTTTGTCATAACTTAGAAACCATTTTGAATTTGACTGTGATATCTTAAAGGTTTTGAGTAATATATCAAAGGAAGATTTGATAAAAAAAATTAGCTTTCTATGATTGGTTTTGAACGAGTTATTGCAATTTTATTATCTTTCATTGAATTGCTCTAAAGAGCACAATTTTTTATATTTTTTTGCATTTTTGGAAAGCGTTTGAAAAAATAGGTAGGGATAGTTGAAGTTCTTTATTCCAATTGGAGGAAAAATAAATTTTGTAAATTACAGGTCAAAGGAGGGACAACGAATTCAATTATACCTCATGTTTTAAATTTTTATGGTTACAACTTGCACCAAATACTTTCCTCCCTTACCTAATAAAAAATCTAGAATTCAAAAAACAAATACCTCAAAAGCCACGTCATGTTTTGGATTATAGAATTTTTCTACAACTACTAAGTTTAGTGACACACCTTACTGTCCACAACCTAAAGTCAAGGGGAAAATTCCAGTAGGTTGTGAAATAGTGCTAGATGATAGGTTGTCGTTAAATCCCATTACTTTCGAAGATAAAATTCAATATGTCGACCGGGTAGTGTTCAAGGAAGTCTACAATAGAAGAATACTTGACTATCTCCCTTAGATTTTCTAACTTTTTAGAGCAACTAATGTTAATTTGAACCTAAGGTTGTGTAACTATTAAGTTGTAAAGCAGTTTATCCTAAAGAAAACTGGAAATATTTAAACTAAAAAGAATAGAAAAACTAACTTAGAAAGCATGATAGCTAAATGAGCAAGTACAAAAATGATTAAATTAAAGAGCTGGTAAACTACGGATGCAGACAAACTTGTAAACATTCCATGAAACATCTTCTTTAACGGTAAAGATTCTAACAGTTAAAAACAAGAAACTACGGAAGTGAAAGACAATGAGCTCTCTGAAACTTCAAACACTACAATTATAAACCCAATAATTCCCTACAAAATGACTGTTCATATAGTAAAAGTAACATAAAGAAAAGTACTTATCTACTTAAGCTATCTTCCCTCGAGTGGCCAGCTCGTGGGTTATTACGTTCATTCTCAAATCACATACACAACTGATTCAAAAACCTCTTCATTAAGCATAATTTTCATCCATAACTCGCAACTCAGAAGTTTTTACATAATAATCTCTTTATTCATGAACTCAAAAAACAAGTTGACAACATAACATTACTATTTCACGCGTTATATTTTTCTTCTAGAGATTACATATTTTATAGAAAACTTCTAACTAAATCCTATATTTAAGAAGGAACAGATAACCATTGAAAAAGTCTATAATAGATTTACAAACAAATTTTATGTCTTTAAAACCCATTACATAAGTATTAAAGAGGCTCAAGTCGAGCCATGAAGTTTTTGACTTGAAAGAACATAACAAAAATTAAGACTTAAAAAAAATTATATCTTCGGTCTCCATCATCCTAAAGTTCTAGAGCATGTTTCCAGCACACACCTTTAGCTTGTTCTGGAGCATGTGCTTGCTAAATAATCTAACTGCAACTTGATGACCGATTATTATCCTACAAAATACTTAAAACAACCCATTAAATCTGTATTGGCAAAGTACTTCAATAAATCATAAGAAATAAAGTTTGTACAATTTCTCCTTAAAAGACAAGCAATTATTTCTCCTAAAGTTTAATTAATTGGCGGAGGATAGGAATTTTGCATATATAGAATAGGCCTTTATTATGTTATTATGATGAGGTTATTTTTACCTCATCATTTCCTCCCCTCTCTAATTCCTAGCAGGTCCTCCTGCCCCTTGATGTAGCCCTATCATTTGTTCCATTCTTCATATTTGGCACTGACATCATACAAATCCCTTGTTGTTTTATCAAAATTTATATGTGCATGGTGGAAGCCTCTATGAAAACAAATTCCCCCTTTCCATTCACTGAAGAATTTATCATCTTCATCTGTATTAACATAGAAAGCAGGGGTTGGATAGAGCAATAAGGGACACCTATATCTCATCCTTATTCACTTTATTCTGAGATCTTCCAATATTTTGGCCAAGGCACCTGCTCTTCTGAAGGACCATTTGATATTAAGAAGGAAGACCACCTCTCTTTTCTTTAGATATGCTGGTAATGGAGTGTATCTCTCTTCACATGCGTGCCAAGCTTTACCAATCAATTTTTTCCCTTGATCCATGAAATGATTATAACAGATCGAAGGCTTTCATCATATCTTTCTTTCATTTTCTCATCCAATAGAAGAGCTAAAAAGGTTTTCTTAAAAGCTATAGGTCTACTATTGGGGGATCTCATTTGAAGACCCACATTTTTCTCTGCTTGGGCATATTCTCTATTGTGCTCTTGCCAATGCATCTGATTCCGCATGGTGGATAGCAAAGACCTTAGTTGCACTTCTCCAACAAAAAGGTTAATGAAGAAATCAATATGTTTTTCTAATAACTGATCATGAACAAAGAATTCACAAAGCATTTCCTGATCTTCAGGAGTTGATTTTGTTAATATTTTAACAAATTCTTTATCATCAAGTTCATAAGGTTGATCATTATAAATTCTTAGCAGTTTCCATCTTAACCAAATTGTTCATTTAAAAACATTGAATACAATCTCAATGGTCTTCTACAAGATAAAAGAAATTATGCTATTTGACATGCATCATGCTTCCCTCTATAAGCTTTATGAAATGATTCTTTTAACAATACCATTTCCATTTTCAACCTGTAATACTCAATCTTTGCATTTCTTAGGAAATAGAACTATTCCATCCATTTCATTAACAATGGAGGAATCTGAACTTGGAACCACTTAGTTACTGTTGGTTTGGTTTGAACTTCTTTTGATTCCACCATTGGTTTATTTATGCTTTCCTGCAAATCTTGTTCTAATTCCACAATCCTACTAAGAGAAGCATTCAATTCTTCTTTTTGTCTTTTCTTTTCTTCTTTAAAAGCTGAAAACATAAGCATAAAATTCTATTTTAAACTTTGAATTTCTTTATCTAGATCAGCACTATGTGTCCTGTTTTCTTGATTACAATTTTGAATTTGTATTTGCAATTTACTAATGAATGCATCTTTTTCTTGTATCTACAGCTTAAAATCCTGTATTTCCTGATCTCTTTTACTTATCACAATAGTGTGTACTATTATTTCTTCTTGTTGTAGTTCCATATGATCCTTATTGTTGTGCAACTGATTTCTCAGCTCATCAATTTCTAATCTTAGCTTTTCCAACTCTGCATTAGTACTTTCACTTTCTACCATCTCAATGACTCTATTTACAACAGGGGACAAATTCCCTAAAGCACTATCTTCAACCTCCATGGAAGGTGGAGATTGCACCTTTTCTGGTTTCTGAATTTCCTTGTCAAGGGCTTCTTCTTCAAACACTAGGTGAGGATGTATTTCTTCAATAGAGGTTTCTTTTTCTAGGGACTGATGAATTTGTTCACCTATTTCCAAGGGTTTTTGCTGCTTTTTGGATTTTGATCCACTTCCTATACTCTGCACTGGGGTTTCTATAGAATCAAAGGATAATTGTTTGCTTCTCAAATGAGGAGCATTCTGATAAGTAGGAATTGTTGGAGCATTATGATAAGTAAGAATTGTTCGTCTTTGTCTCTTCCTAAAGGGATTATTGTCTGCATTTGGATATATGATCTCGACATCTACTGACTTGTTTGGGGTTTCAAATTCATCACTTACAAATTTTGGCACTTCCTCACCAAGGGTTGTGGGAATTTGGGCTTCAAGAGCCTTAAAGGCCTCAGGGGAAGTTACTCCCAAAGGTGAAGCAACTTGTTTAGAAGATTCCTCTGGTTCTAATTTTCTTTTGAGCGAAGGATTTTCAAACTTCCACAAAAATTTCTCCCACTTGCTCTTAGGTTTCTTATGAAAAGTGATATTTACAAATTAACTAAATTAACCCATGATGTTTTAATGGCCTTGAACCAGCCTTATATCTTTCTATAGAAGATTTAAGAGAATCACTCAAAAAGTGAGGCAAATTAACCATAAGGGCAGGGTTTTCTTTCCCATACCGTAAATATATTAACATGCGGAATGTAGGTCCTACCACACTAACTCATTTGACTACAAAATCCGACGAAATATGTATAATTTGATGTATCGTCGGGTGCTTGTAAAATTTGATGTGTAATTTTCAAAATTTTAAAATTTTATCCCCGATGTTCGTCGAAATTTTGACAAACATGAAAAATAAGAAAAAAAATCAAATTGTTGCTGACATAAAGAAAAGTGAGTTTGCTGATTTATTGTGACAGTGTTTTGCTCTACTTGAGACAGTTTGTGGAGAACTAAGGACGATTTCCTTTGGAAAAATGAGAAAAAAATCAAGAAGATATCGCTAAGTTGAGGGTAGTCATTGTCTTTTTGCATAATTCAGTTGTGAAGTTAGATTTGTAGTTCCAGGTTTGAAAATCATATTTTAAAGCAACATCTCATTAGATTTCATTTTTAGAGGTTTAGGGTTTTGAGAATTTCATGTCCATATTTTTTTACGTGGAATCACCATAAGATCACAACCAAGGAATAGATTCTTGTGACTATAATTATGTGATCCATAACTCTATTGGTCATGTGGCACAGTTGTGCTATAACAAATACATAATGCATTCATCTGTGACCCAAGTTTAATGTGGCTATGTTGTGATATAAATGGATGCACTCATATAATGTAGTTAATTCAGGTTGTATAATGTAGGTGTCAATCATCATTGGGTGCATTCAGGTTGTCTCAAGTTTAAAAGGTTATGATGTAATTCTAGCATGATCCAAGAGTGATTACCTCTTGCTGCAATAAAGAGCCTATAACTCTGGTTGATATGCAGAGTGGTTATGTTATATCAATTCTGTAGTGCATTCAAGCACAACCCATGTTTAATGGGCTATTCTAGAGAGTGATCAATAGTTTCTAAACCTTAAGAATGTTACTTAAAAGTGTATAGCTAAAACTACAAACCAAGTTTGTTACATACTTGAATGTAATCTTGGGTTACCGCAAACTATAATAATGTGATCTGCAAATAACCATTATGGAAAGTATTAAAGCAAGACCCATGCTATATAGGATACATTTCCCTAATCAGGTTTACATACCTTAATGATCAAACACAAGCTTCCCACATACTCTAGGATACAATCCAAGATCATACCACAACCCTGTCAAGACAACTAATTTTCTGACCCAAGATTTAAGGTTGTTTTTTAATACCAACAGAATCATTGGTAAGAGCGTGATTAGGGTACAAACCATAGGCCTCCGTAGAAACATAAACAATAACTCTAGCGGATTAGTGAGGTTGCAATACCATAAATATTGAGACATTGTAGCTAATAACAAAATCTTTCAATCTAAATATTGTACCCAATAACAAGCACACTATGTAGCTTAGTGACATTTGTACTAAATGCAATCTACTGTAAGAAGAATGACAGTCACTTGAGATGTGATAGTCAAAAAGAGGCTGAGCAGTGACAAGATAATAAAGCTCAAACCTTGCATAGTAAAGTGGAGATTTTAACATTGAGTTTCCTTACCCCCTTGCTAACCTTAAGGGTTTTTCAAATGCTTTTGGTAGTGTTAGACAAGGAAAATGCAATCAAAGAATGACTGTCCAAATGAAGTAACAGTGGTATTCATAGGTTCAATGTTTCTTCCTGGCCATTAATGTATAATGGAGGTAGTGGATTGCATGTTTGAGCAGTGTTTTGAGACTCATCAAAGATGGGAGAATAGTGAATAACACCTTTTGAACTGTGAAGTAGTGTCAATAAGGTTGAAGGATCTTAAGATCTACAATACCATGAAATAATGAGTCCCTTGTAGTAAGTAGGCAATCTATAGGGAATAGTTTGATTTTATAGAAGGATGCTCATGAAAGGAATCTTCAAGTGATAGTGAGTGACCTGCTTGAGATTGCAGCTGAGGGTGCAATACCCAATCTTAAAGGAAGTTAGCAAAGTAGTAAATGTGCAAGAAAATCAAATCATACACAACAAACAACTCACAATGCTATCTTGCATAATGCCTTGAGTTTGAAGACAAAATTTTTATTGTATCTTGATGAAAATGGTGACCTTAATGGTCAATCACTGGCAACCATGATTTTAAAACATGCTATTGTGCTTATGGAGGCAACATTTTTAGGCAAGGTAGTGAGTGGTGGTTTGGACCAATGTCAGGTATGAAGGACTTGCTTTATATGCATACTATGCAGTCTAGCTTACAACAACGTTCTTAGAAGAGATTGAAGGTGGGTTATGGAACTCAAGGGTTACCATGAAAAGGATTAAAGCAAAGAATAAGATCTATTTAAAAGCCACGGTCATGAAGATATTAAAGATGTCACATTCAAAACCCTAGTAGCTGGAGTAATGAATACAGTGCCAAAGAGGATAGTGTGTTGGGGAAGATTTAGGAGATCTCAATATTATCCAATTATAGGGAAATACATCATTTATTTATTTTTTTAATTAAAGAAATAATTCTAAACCCTATATAGGATACATTGATACTTCAAAAGCCTCTGAAGGAATTTGAGATTATGCAAATATATGTCAAGTAAATACCTAGATTACAAATAGTAGCGGGAACAATGTAAGATTTGTTGAGCAGAGTAGGAATGAGATAAATAGCAATGAATCCTATGTCTCCTTTCACGCACATCTCCTCACTGTTCTCTATCATTCTTTACTAAAACACTTCTCCATTTTGGCGGTCTATGCTTGAAAATAATGTGTTGATGAAGGTTTTAGAGTATGTTTATTAAAATGAAAACTCCTTTCTGGTGGGCTACACCTGAAAATAAGATTTTGACAAAAGTTTTAGGGTATGTTTATTAAAGTTTTAGAGTATTTTGGCAGGCTATATTCTTGATTCCTTAAACGATTTATTCAAAAATATTGTGACTAAATAAATGACTAACTATTTAGTCATTTTTATTTGTGTGACTAAATAATTTTTAATCAACGACCAAACTAGTAATTTATTTACTCATTTTTAGCTAAGTTGCAAAAAATGAGTATAATTTAGTCATTTTTAGTTGTTGTGACTAAAAGTTTTAGTTACCTAGTCATTTATTTGCCAAATTCTACTAGTGTGTGCTTCCTTGTGCGATTAGGGCTCTCTCAATGTTGAGGGTCGTAGGGATAAGCTCATCATAAGAAGTGACACATTGCATCTTTAACTAAAAGGATAAATCTATATTGATATTAGCAATGATGATTCTGACTTGTTGCTCCTTAGGAATGGGTCACTTGCTTTTACTAGCTCACTACCTCCATCGTTGTAGGGAGTTTGCGATCAAGTTCAATATTATGATTTTAGGAGTCTAACGGTTTGAAATCATAGTAAAATAAAAATTTAATAAGTTTTGGAATTAGCATTTTAAAGTGTTTTTGGGGGTCATTAACTTCAGACTATCTTCTCTTTTGCAGGGGTGGTTGCATGCCAAAAATTTTTGGTGTAAAATATCAGAATTATTAGATTTTGTTACCTGTCTATGAATAAAAATTATTGGAGTGTGAAATTGATATTTTTTGAAGATCTAAATAGTCAAGCTTGGTAAATAAAAATCATGTCAGCTAATATTAGTCCAAGACAAAATGAAGAGACACTTGATAGATTGTGGGCTAGATTGAAAATAAAGGGTTATGGGAAATGTTATTGTCCTTGCAATAATTGCAAGCACTTAAAGATGAGATGAATTTTAATCACAATAGTTGATAAACATTGTAGGTGGCATGGTCACATTGAAGGGGGGCATGATTATCGTCCATTTGTAAGTTGTTCATTATATGTGTTCATATTGATTGAATTTGTAAATTTTTATATCGTTTTAACATTATATATATATATATATATATATATAATCACATGATCATGATCATGGTTTATTTGTGTCTATCATTATTATAAAGGTGGGGCACCCTAGGGCACATGATATGGATTATCACGGCCCAGAGAATGTGGTTTTGCAAGCGGACAAACATGGAGTTGTGAATATCGAAGATGAAGTTAATGCTCCTATGGAAGAAGATGATCATGCACCATAAAACATAGTTGAAGATGATGGTACAAATACATTGATCCATGACACATTTAATGGCAGAGCTGATCATGATGATCGAGATGACTTTCATGATGTTCATGATTTACCTATACTTGAGAAGGCATACGAGCCCCTTTATGAAGGCTCCCAAACAACTCTTCTCTTTGTTGTATTGTTGTTGTTGAACTTGAATGTTATGAATGGTTTATCAAACATATAAATCTCACAGATGTTAAGGTATGTCATATATGTCATTTTTTTTCATCTATTTTAATTATTGTTAGTTCATCACTAGTAAATAAAGAATGAAATATGTACCATTAATATTCTTTATATTAACAAATTATTTTTTGTTGTAGATTGATTGGTGAATTTTTGATACCACCATTAAATAGTTTACCTCGCTCATACCGAGATTTATCTGGCATTATGAAAGATATCAAAATGGAGTATCAAGAAATAGATGCATGCCCCAATGATCATATTATATATCATAAACAACATGAATTTGCAATAGAATGCCTGGAATGTCATATCAGTAGATATCGAACAGATCAACTAAAATAAAAGGTGCCTCCCAAGGTTCTTTGTTATATTCTCATTATTCCACATATGCAATGATTACTTAGGTTTGAAAGCTTAGCACAATTTATGGATTACCATGCACAGAATAGAAGTAGAGATGACATTCTTTGAATGTTTGCGGATGGTTCTATATTTAGGGACATGGAGGAAAAATGGCCACACTTTAAAGAAAAACCTCATAATCTTAAGCTTTCATTGGGAGCGGATGGTGTTAATCCATTAGGAGAGCTGAGATCTATTTACTCAGTGTGGCATGTTTTTGTTATAAAAAATAGCATTCCTCCATGGATGTCAATAAAGAGAGAGCACATAATGTTGTCAATGATTGTTCCAGGTATTTGTTTACATCAATTTTCTTTAACGTAGTAGCATCTCATTTTTCTTATTTGTTGCACAATGACTTATTATTTTTTCATTCAATAGTCATGTACATTAATTTATATATATTGTAGTAAAATAGTTATAATAATTATGTAATGTTTATGTTCATTCAACTAGGTAAGTACCAAGTTAAAGATATGAATGTATATATGGAGCCTCTTATTGACGAGTTACTAAAGTTATGGAATAGCATCACTATGTATGACGTCTCTAGGCCAATAGGAAAAATACAATTTTAATTCCATGCAATGCTTGTATGGAAAATTCATGATGCCCCAAGGCTAACACATTTTTGTGGTATGTTATAACGTTTGACTGTACTTTAACAATATTTAATTTTATGAAGTAGATATCATGCATGTTTTTAAAATAATCTATTCATTATATATAATTATAAAAACTGACATATTTAATCCAATTATATATAATCTTGCAGGTCTTCAAACAAAGGGAAAATTTGCATGTCTAATTTGTGGTCCAAAGATGAAATCTCATCGTTCAACAAGTTTAGGAAAGTAGGTGTTCGATGAGTATAGGCACTTCCTCTATAGAAATCATAATTATCGAACTACTAAAAAACATCTTTTCAATGGGAAAGAAGAGACTACATCAAAACCACGAAGAATGACACCTCGCCTATGGAAGTTGGAATATAA
Organism: Sequoia sempervirens; assembly: GCA_007258455.2. NCBI lineage: Eukaryota > Viridiplantae > Streptophyta > Pinopsida > Cupressales > Cupressaceae > Sequoia > Sequoia sempervirens. The sequence goes on along the minus strand of VDFB02000002.1, from coordinate 78,994,847 downwards.
TAGAATTAATCATCAAGGTAATACATTGGATCAAATTGTTTATCTATCATATATGATATGTTTTGAATTAATATTTTTATATTGTGTTGTGTTTACTCGTGTTGTAATTCACAATGATTGTTGTTGTTAAGTTTTTTAACTTATATGCTTCATGAAGGTTGTCAAGGCATTAATGGTTGGCTTCCACAGGGACTGAAAAGTTATCCTAGACAATTTAGTAGGTTTCCCTACTATGAGCAGCTACAAATTGTGCATTTTTTTGATACAATACATATCGGAAAGAATATAATAGAAACCTTATGAAAAATATTGGATGGGAGGCATGATAAAGAAAAAATTGTCAAAATTTGTAGTGACATTCAGGAAGCCAATTATGCAATGAAAAATGTCATTCAATTAAATAGCGATGGAGACCAAATTAATATAAGTTCCCTTCCTTGGTTATTAACAGAGCAGCAAAGCAATGCTATAAAAGAAGTCATACGAAAAATTTGATTTCCCACAGGATTTGTTGTGAACATAAACAATATAATAACAAAGAAAGGTGAATTTGGTTCAGGGATGAAAATGCATGATTGGCATACCTTCATTAAGGTAATTATTCTGGTATATTATATACACTTGTATAATGCATGTACTTTTCAGTGTATTATGTTTACTACTTTTGGAAAAATAATGAAAATATCATTTTGTAATTATTGTAGTACGTTCTACCTCTATCTCTCCCAGATAATTTTGACAACAATGTCAAGCAAGTTATATATGATCTTGGAAAATACATGAGGTAAGTAGCGATATTTGTTCAATTCATTGTATACATCTTATAATTGCCATTTGTTTTACTTGTTATGTAATATATCATATATTTTTGTTAAATCTCATTAATATATTTGCGCCTGGAATCACTTATAGATGGTTGTCATCTAAAGAAATCCATAAAGAAGATATAAATTATTGGAAGAGAAAAATTCCTCGTCTAATGTGTGAAATGCAAAAGTGTTTACCTTCAAAAAATTTCAAATCACAAGAACACTACCTCATACACCAAGTTGAGAAAATTGAATTGTGTGGACCTGTACACACAAGGTCAATGTGGATGGTCGAGAAGCACTTGAAATTTTTGAAGGCTTTGGCTCAAAA
>VDFB02000002.1:78842264-78986355 GCA_007258455.2 Sequoia sempervirens | reverse complement strand
TAGATGAGGAAGGATTTGAGGTCTCATCTCCAACTCTCCCTATGACACAAAGTGGATGTGTGTACCATGGTGTGCATACTGGTCATGGAAGGTCTTCTGGTTAGTGAAAAGGTGGTGGTGAAATGAAATTCTTTTGTTGATCGGTAATTTCTATGGCGGTTGCTTTCTCTCTACATGTGTGGCTTATTTTTTGAGGTGTTAGATGTTGACTATGCGCCCTCTGGTAGTGTGAATTATGAATTTGTTGCTTACATGGTGGTCGAGGGAAATTTTGGTGGTACTTTGTTTCTCCTCTTGGAAGTTGTTGCAATGCTTTTTCCCCATTCTAACGTAGTTGGCATGTGTGGAATTTTGGAAATGCAGTTGAAATTAAAATTGAAATAAAATTTGGTAATGAAAAATGTATTTTGATCCAGAAGCTTGTTTTCTCCCTTGTGCTATAAAATGGAATTCATGGCTCATTTGTAGCGGTTCTAACTTTTGGGAGTCTTTAGGTCTTATATGCAAAAAGGGTAGAAAATAGAAGAATACGAGGAAATAAGATAGTGGAATTGTGTTGGTTTTGAACTCTACATGTATGAAAATCTTAAATGGTTTTGTAGAAATTACTGATATCGAAGTAGATTTTATACATAATTCATATGCTCTTCTCTATATATCTCTTGCAGATTTTGAATAGATTATCAAGTATATCATGTTCAAATTCGAGTGTTTCATTTGAATGCATGTCTTTATTTCTGCTTTGGTTCAAAGAATCGATTAAATGCTTAAATGAGGTCATCGATTTGTGAGAATTTATAGAGAATTTGGAAAGAAGTGATGTGTTATGTATAGAGAGTTTTCATAATGCAAGTCAGTTTTGAAATAGTCCAGAATTATCAGGTTTAAATAATTTCTATATGACTTATTATAAGATGCATGACTCCATCGCCCAATTGATGAAGACACTAGTCTATTTGTTGTGGTATTTTTCATTTGAATGATAATGACAGTATATAAGGCTATGGACTTAGGGTTAGAATATAAATATTTTAAAATTCATTTACTATGAAACATGTGTGTGAAGTATTCTCCTTATTCCTGGTGAATCGATAGTTGTTTGCTTGAAGATTATCCAACCTTTGAGTGAATTACGCTATTTACCTTTGATAGGACCTGATCTATGATTTTCTATGTCATTCATTAAGATAGTCAAATGAAATGTGAAAGGAACACCCTCCTGGGTCCCATAGAGCCTAAAGTGTAGAAGGTTTCAGTCTCCAACTGAACCTTGTCAGTTGCCCATTCATTTTAAGGGTCTTGAGTATGGGAGTTGGCTACTCTTTAGAGACTCCTTAGGTATAATGGAAAAACACCAACACACTATCAATGGTTCCACTATCAATAATTTTTTGAATCTTCCAATTTGTCCAAGTGGTAGTGTCAAAATATTAGAAATAATGTTTTTAGGTGAGTTTATGTGAGATCACATATTTTTCAACATTGTCAACTTGTTCAAATTTTTTCTTCTAGAGATCTTCAAGCTTTCTTCCACCTAGATTTGCAAACATAATATGAGAGGGAAAAATTGTTTGTTTTTGGTGAATGGGGGTTTTCCTTGGTCAAACCCCATTTTGGTAATAAAACCTTTAAATGAATAAAATCATGAAAGAGGGAATGAAAAATAAACAAAGTTATGTTACCACTCAATAAACCCTTGAATAAACCTTGGAATAAAAATTTACAACTTGCATGAAATAGCTTCAATGGATGTGAATCTTGAAACTTGAATCTTGCTTGAAATAGCTCTTTGAATACTTGATTTGATCGTGAAACATACATCAAAATGTTAGCTCCAAAAAGATGCATGATGCAAGAAGACTTTGACATGATAATTGGATCTTGAATTTTGTAATAAAACTTTGATAAATATTCTATTGAATTCCTTGAATTTCTCCAAAAATTATCTTGAAAGTGATCTTGAAGTATCATAAAATTGCTAGGTGAAACATAGTGAAATAACCTTATATTTATAGGTACGCATCCTTAATTTCCTAAAATTCAAATATCACAAGCCAACATTGAATCACAGATTTGAATATGCTAAAATACTACCAAAAAAATAATTTAAATTTAGGTCCTGAGGTCTAGGGAGGACCCATTCGCCCATGGGTGAATGGGTCCTAGGTCCATAAACCTAGGACACACATTGCTCAATGAGAAGTGCTATGTTAAGGCATTAATGAATGTCGGTTTTCATCTTCGAAAAACATAATTAATGCTTGTAAAATGAATTAAAGGGCCAATTAAGGCATAATTAAGCTCAATTAAATAAAGGTGCCCTAAATATTTTTGAAAGTGTAAAGAGATACACCTTACAACACTAAATTAAGGAACAATTAAGTCCAATTTAACTAGGAGAGCCCAAACAAGTAAGAAAATGTAAAGGGATACATTTTCCATCACAACATTTAGCCCCCACTTTAGTGAGAGGATGACCTTGCATCAAAATCACACTATTAAAGTAGAGATTCAAAACATATGTATGCAACAATGACAAGATACTCAATCATACAAGATAAAATTTTTAAAGAAAAGATACAAAAAAAAGGGTAGATCAAGCCTTAATTTTCCAACGTAATGTGGAACATGCCTCGACTATTTGTCCAAAAATGTTCACAAGTGGAAATTGTTATCCACTATGAAAACAACATGCACGATCACACGATGGAACAATGGTTGTCCATTAGGTGAGACCCCAAGTGTGGAAAATGAGAGAATATTATGAGGCTCCCATACCATACCAAAGCTATATCTCTGATAACTTCAATAAGGCACCACCAAAAACAACAAAAACTTCAATCTTGATAAGGCCTAACAAGCTATGTTATGCTAAGAACCTATGAACAAACAAGTCAAGGCTCCATTGGAAAAAAAAGTGTGTTATGCTTCATGGCCTTGAAAATGGTTTGAGCTTCACGAGGTTAGCAATCTACGTTATGCTAAACAATTATGAATAAAAATCAAAATAAACACATGTTCAAAGGGATTTTTCTTAGTCCGTGTAAGGTCTCCTCTTAGGGAGCATCGTACCTAATGTCTCCAAGAGAGGAAAAGTCAAGGATAAAAGATTCACAAATTATGGAATGCAATGCATAGCATCACCACTAAGAGGAAAGTCGTATGTCAAGAAAGGTCACACTCTTGGAGGACATCAAACCCAATGACACCACCAAGGAAAATATGCATCGCAAGAAGTAAGAAGATCACACAATGAAACATAAGGAATGTCAAAAATTTCAAAAATAATAATGCCAATGTATGCCCCCACTTTAAAGAAAATGCTAAACACCATGTTGTGAGAAATTTACTTTAAAGTAGAAAATAATCAATTCTAAAAATAAGGAAGACATGAAAGCTTTTTTGGAAAGCCCTATGCCAAGTCATATGTTTCCAAGTGAAGCTACACCATGAAAGAGAAGAAGGGTTGCCGCCAAAATGAAATTCCAAACACATAAGGGATCTACAAATTTGGGGTTAGTATTTCTTTGTTATAATGATATTATAGAGCTCAAAAACATCATCATCATTCCCCAAATAACTCATAGAACAGGAAGAAGGACACCTAGAGAGAAAAAACAAAGAAAAATATTTTGGGTGAACATGGAAGAGACCTAAATGTCTCAACACCTTACATCATCCCCAAAAGGAAAACACAAGACAAAAGAAAAGATAAAGGTTTATGACATATAGAAGAATGTAGATACAAGCAAAGTAATGTACATGAAGAGATACATCAAACAGAACAATACAGGGGATCACATTGCGCATGTGTAATCACATAAAGAAGATGATAAATAAAATATAGAAAAAATACCAGTAAGGTACATGTGAGTCAACCTATAGAAAGTCATTCGCATCCCAATCTTGTTCAGCATATGCAAAAGGTGAAAAGCTAGCCAAATGAACAACATCAAGTGCCAAACTAGGACTAGCACCAAGTTCAACACTCTATTTAGGAGGGTCATCATTTAAGCTCATGGAGGAGGAAAAAAATGAATTTAGCTCTTTATTCACTTCCTCATCAATCTTAGCAGTTCATTATCATCATCCAAGTTAATCACAATAGCAAGTCTAATGAAAATATTCATAGAAGCTTGTTGTTGTTTATGTGGTGGTGAGGGTGGAGAGGCATCATGAATTACTTGAGAAAATTTTGTATTTTAGTTTTCTATGTTGTTCTTTTCTTCTTTCGCTTGCAACAAATGAGAAATAACACATCTACACCTATGTTCTATAGCATTTTAGTTTCTTTTCATATGGTTTTCAAGTTATGATTGTGTAGGATCAAGTTTATCAACCATAGATTTATTTTATTCCTATCAAGAAGGAATGGAAGGAGCCATGGGAGGTTGTTCAACCACTTTCTCTTTATCTTTGTAAACTTGTTTGACTTTAGGAGGCACAACAAGATTTGTTTGATTATCTTGTGGTTACTTATTTGAAATAGGGGGAGGATCTGTCATATGCTAGTCTTGGTTACTTGGAAGATCTTTTGGTTTGTTCATGGTTTCATCAAGGATAGGAGGCTCAATCATGGGTTGAGGCATATTTCTAAGGGATAAGCATGCTATGTGTTTTTCCTTAAAATTTTGATAGGATTTGAAAAAGAAGTCTTCACGGGGTCTAATAGGTTCTATACGCTCAGGACAAAAGAAATCCAATGAGAAGTTCCCATGAGAAGAAATAGGATTAAAGACACTATGATGCACAATAAATATCTCATTACCAAATAGAAACTTTAAACATTTATGCACAACTTTAATAGGATGAAATTCATGTAGCGAAGCCATGTATATCCTAACTTCACATGAAATTGGTCTGAAGTTGGGATGATGTTGAATGAGACATTTAATTGTTTCGGTCCAACTTTTAAAGGGGGATTTATCAAACATATCATAGGGAAAGAAAAAACATTATTCATTTTAATCCATGCTTTCAACTATTTATAAGTATCTTGATAAAGCTCATGCACAAATAGGTTTTCTTCAATGATCACATTCTCTACACAGACAGGATCAATTAATATTGGGCATTAGTAGGCTTGTCATTGATTATTCTAGCTATGTAAAGAGGACCATCAGGTGCATGTTTAATTATGTCATTTTGCGAGAAAGCAATGTCAAGGGGCATATTATTTTAGACCTTATGAGGTTTAACTTCAATAAATCCAACCATATTGTTCATGTTCAAATTTATAACAAGATTATTTTCTAATTATCCTATGCAAAACCCTAAAAATGATGTCTTGTAAATGAAATTTTGAATTCACACAATGCACTAAATTTATCAAATGAAGCTTAATATGATCAATTTGAGATAATAGAAATTATTCAAACTATAACAACAAACTAAAAAAAACAAAATAGAATATAGAAACAGAGATTTTAATTCCTAGAAATGCATGAAAAAATCCCTAATCAAGGACTCATTCTCCCATGGGAGAATAGGTCCTAGCTGAGGGTTTTGAAAAATGAATTTATAGATTTTTGAGTTGATTCTTATGGTTTCCAAATTTTGGACTAAGACGGGTGGTTATAGTTTGAATTTTCTATAAATTTAAGTTTAAATGCAAATGCAAAATAATGCTAAATGACAAACTAGGAGACCTAATTTGATGTCCAATTTTTCTTCAATTTTTAAATGTAAATGAATGATGATGCAATGTTATGTAAATGCTTTACAAAATGACTATTTTTTTTGTATTTTCTAGATTTTAAGAGATGCAAAAATGCAATTCTAAAACCTTAAATGAGATACAAACTAATGCAAGTTGAGCAACCCTAAATGAAATTCATTGCAATGCAATTTGCAATACAAATGAATACAAATCCTATATCTAGGGATGAAATAGACTCTAAAATCATAAAGATTCAATGCTCAATATTTCGGTTCAACAAAATAAGGGTGAAAAATGTAGGTGGGTTATCAAAATGGATTGATGAACCACTTAGGGGATGTATTTCTCACTCATTTCATTAGAAAATGAGATCCCCACAAATAATTGGCTTACAACCCTTAGGTTAGTCAACTCAATGTGTGAATCTACATATTTCCTTATGACTAAAGGATGGGGGATAGATTTACCAAGCACTTTTGGGAGAAAGATTAAAATAGCATATCAACCCAATTAATTATGCCAAATTAAACTTGAAACAACAATATTAAACTCAAAATAAGCAAAACCAAAAAATAAATTGTAGGTCTGAGAAAGAAAGAACCATGTTTACCAGTCACCAAAATTTAGTTTCTGAAGGTGGACTGGGACTCATTCACCCAAGGGAAAATGGGTCCACTATCAGAGCTTTTCTACAACTTTCGGAAGCCTCTACTACAGATTTGAATCTTCCAATTTTTCCAAGTGGCAATGTCAAAATGTCAAAAATAAATTATTAGGTGAGTTTCCATGAGATGACAACTTTTGCAACTTTTTCAACTTCTTCAAATTTTCCCTTTAAAAGACCTAGCTTTCTTCCACCTAGATCTACAAACATAACATGAGAGGGAAAAATTGTTTGTTTTTGGTGAATGGGGTTTTGCCTTGGTCAAACTCAATTTTGGTAATCAAACCTTGAAATGAATAAAATCATGAAAGAGGGAATGAAGAATGAAAAAAGCTATGTTACCGATCAACAAACCCTTGAATAAACCTTGGAATAAAATTCTGCAACTTGCATGAAATGGCTTTAATGGATGTAGATCTTGACACTTGAATCTTTTTTGAAATGGTGCTTTGAATACTTGATTTGATCATGAAACCTACATCACAATGTTAGCTCCAAAAACATGCATGATGCACAAGACTTTGATGTGATAATTGGATCTTGAATTATGCAATAAAAATCTGATAAATATGGTCTTTAATGCCTTGAAGTTCTCCAAAAATGCTCTTGAAATTTCTTTTGAAGTCTCCAAACATTCACTTAAAAGTGCTCTTGAAGTCTCATAAAATTGCTAGGTGAAACAAACCAACATTGAATCACATATTTCAATATGTTAAAATACCACCAAAAACATAATTTAAATTTAGGTCCTAAGGTCTAGGGAGGACCCATTCACCCATGGGCGAATGGGTACCATGCCCATAAATCTAGGACACACATTGTTCAATGCAAAGTGTTATGTTAAGGCATTAATGAATGCCAGGTTTCCTCTTTGGAAAATGAATTAAAGGGACAATTAAGGAATAATTAAGCTCAATTAATTAAAGGAGACATAAATAAGTGTAAAAGTGTAAAGGGATACACCTTACAACACTAAATTAAGGCACAATTAAGTCTAATTTAACTAGGAGGGCCCAAACAAGTGAGAAAATTTAAAGGGATACATTTTTTGTCACTACAATCACAAGTAGGGGAGGTATTGTGAGAAGCGAAAATATGATTGTCATTATTTTCTATGCTTACATCTGAGTCTTTCACTAGAACATTCTCACAAATAGGAGAGATATTAGGGGATGTGGAATTAAGGAATGTGTCAACATTTTCACTTTCTTGCAGTAAGAGATTATCATAACTAGGAAAGATATTGGAAGAATGACTAACATGCTTGTTAATGAGATTTTTCTTGGCATATTTGGAAAGGAAAGATACTAAAATTGTGTGCCCAAAAATGAAAAGTACTTTTATCCAACCTATACAATGCTTTTGGAATGTAAAAACTATGTATCCAAAAATGAAAAGTACTTTTATCCAACTTGTACAATGCTTCAGGAATGTAAACATTGTGTACCCAAAAATGAAAAGTACTTTTATTGAACTTATGCAATGCTTTAGGAATGTAAACATTGTGTACCCAAAACTGAAAAGTACTTTTATCCAACTTATGCAATGCTTCAAGAATGTAAACAATTTTTATGACAATTTTTTATCGAGTTTACAACAAGTGAGGAAAAATAACACCTTTTCTTACACATACTAACTATTTTTTTAGAATTTCAAAATAAATTTTGAATAGTGGAAAAAAGAAGCCAAAACAAAGATTTAGATGCACCCAGAAATTGGTCAAAATGTCTATACAGGCACTCATTCACCCATGGGTGAATGGGTCCCTACTCAAGGTTTTTTTAAAATTAAAAATGCAAATTCTGAGTTGTTCTATGTGTTCTCTATTCCAGGTTGCAAACTAATACTTATAGTTTTAGAATTCTAGAAAATATTAGTTAAATGCAAGTTCTAAATTGCAACCAAAATGACCTATTTTTAAATGCAATTTTGATCCAATTTTTTTATTTAAGTACTAAAAGTATTCTATTATGTAAATACTATGCAAAATCAATCTAACATTATGTAATTTTTGTTGAATTTTTAGATTTAAAATGAGTACAAAATGCAAGTTTACCCCTAAAATGTAAGGCAACTTTATGCAAAATTTAGAAACCCTAAATGTAATGAATTAATTCAAATCTAAGATCTAGGGTTTGAATGCACTCTAAATAAGAAATTAGAATGTTCAACATGTCGGGTTCAGCAAAATGAAACATAGAAAAATAGGTTGGGGGTCCAAAACATAGGGTTTTATACTAAATTTGGAATGTTTCACCAAACTTACTATAAATAGGAAGGGAAAATGGGGTGTAATGGACCTACCTATTTTCTATTTCATTTAGGAAATGAGATCATCCAAGATAGAATTAACTTTTAGTCCTTGGGTGAGTCAATTCTATGGAAGATCTAACAATTTCCTTTATGTGTGTGTGGATGAGGGGTAAGGTTCAAACAACACTTTTGGTTGATGAAAATAAAATAGAAAATGACCTCAAATCTATAATCTAAGACCTAATTCATGTAGATGTTCACCTAGATCTAACAATAAAATTCAATTTTGTATTTTTTTGATGAGTGGAAGACACTTAAAACTTTCCTCAAAAATTGGTTGTTAAGTGTCTAGAAATGGTGGATGGGTCCTCAGATAGCTTTTTGAACTGAAGTTTTTCCAACCTCTGAAGAAATATTTGAGATGTAATTTCCCACTGGTTTCACTTGAAAATGACAAAAAATAAATTAGAGATTTGAGTTTCCATGATCTTGACAATTTTTCTTACAACTTTGATAACTTTTACAACTTTTTGCAATTTTGATATCTTCAACCTAAAATTTGCAACACAAACACACAAGATTTTTTTTTGTTTTTGGAGAATAGAGTTTTTCCTTGGTCAAACGCCATTTTGGTAATTAAATCTTGAATTGTAATAAAACATGAAAGGAATTATGAATTATCAATTCAATGTTACAACTCACCAAACCCTTAAATAAACCTAAATTGAAAATCTGAAATGTCGGTGTTGATCTTGCATGAAATGGCTTCAATGGATGTGGATCTTGATGCTTGAATCTTGACTTGAATGTTGTCTTGGATCTTGAAAGCTACATCACAATGTTAGCTCCAAAAACATACATGATTGAACATAACTTTGACATGATGCTTGAGATCTTGATTGCTATTGTCGATCCTTGATAAATCTTCCCTTGAATGCTCTTAACAATAATCTTTTCTCTTGTGAAAAATCTCTTGAAAACATCTAGTTGATTTGATGGAATAACCTTGTATTTACAGATATCTATTCTTAATTTCCTAAAAATTAACATTGAAAGCTGAAATTGAAATTTTAATTTTGGATTGTAAAAATACCACCAAAAACATGTTTTAAAAATGAGTTCAAAGGCCTAGGGAGGATCCATTCATGAATGGGTCCCAGGTCCCTATTCCTAGAACACACATTGCTCAATGTAAATTGTTATGTGTTGGCATCAATTATTGTTGAGATTCCCCTTTGAAAAATGTAATTTATTAGGCTTGTAGATGTAAAATAGGGATTATTAAGGACTAACTAAGTCCATATTAATTAAGAGGGCCCAAAAAAAGTGTGAAAATGTAAAGGAGTACATTTTTCTACACTACAAAGTTATGAACACACAATCTACCATTAGAATTCCTTGAATTATTTGACAACCTAAGCCACCTCTCATTATAGGATCTCCAAAACCTCATGGCCATATCCTAAATTTTGTAAAACAACTCACTAGTCATCAAGAGAAACAAGATATATAGTAGCAACCAAGCTTCCATGTAATGGCTCACATATATAACACTAGAAATAATAAGAAACCAAAGAAAACAACAACATCCATTCAAATACCTCAACCATATCTTTCGTCCCTGTCTAGCCTTCCTTAATGCAGTGGTAAAGAGTATGATCTTGTTGAGCAACTTTGTAATACTCTAGCCAAGATCTCCCTTTTGGATTTGATTCAAACATCACCTACATACCACAGGATGCTCCAAGAGGCCTTGAAAAAGATTGATATCTCACCTTCTATCAAATCAAGTGATGTAGCATCCTTGTTTCATTTTACGTAGGAAAAAAAGTTGGATATTACCTTCTCGTAACATGAATTACCTCCACTTGATAACTAAAACCAACATGGGGCTCTAATGATAATGGTTGTTATTAATAAAACTATGGTTAGAGGTACTCTTATTGATAATGAATCAAGTCAATGTTTGTAGCATTGATCTTCTAGATAATTTTTTTGTGGATAATAATTTTATAGAAACTAATGATCTTTCTATCCATAGCTTTGATAATGTTAGTAAGCAACCTTTGGGGAAAATCACACTACCCATTAAATTATGACCCGTGATTTTACGTACCCCTATCCATATCATGTTGGGACCTCTTTCATATAATGTTCTCTTAGGTAGACCGCATATTCATGTCATGAAAGGACTCTCATCTACTCTTCACCATGACATGAAGTATGACTATAATAAGAAGATATATATACAATAAAAGTGGATGAAAAAAGTTATAATTCACAAATTGAAACCAAACATAACACTTTCAATTCTCTTAACTTACCTTAATTCCATCTTCAAAATAAAAAACCATTACCTTCCAATGATAATGATACTATGGATACGCTCTTGTGTGATTATTGGAATTTGTTATATTTTACACCTCGATTCATTGGAGAGTCTAAAATCTGGCCATTAAATCCCAAAGAGTCAAACATTGTATAATCTAGTACAAATATTGATCAAAATAATACTTCATCTTCAAATGCATGCATGGGTGATGATTGGGGTGCATTATATTTTACACTCTCCTTTGTGGGAGAGTAAAAAATCTCACAATCTCAATCAAAGGAATCTTTCATTTCATTTTTTGAGCCTTGTTCCACATCAACAAATTCAAAAACATCATCCCATGATGGTGATGGGTGATCTTTAGTTTTATTTCCCCATATGTTGGTGATGTCTAACTTTAAAAAACTTAAAAAGGATTTGAATTCTTGTGAAATAATCAATTCTTCTCATAAGAATATAGAAAAGACTCCTCCATATAAGTTGGAAAAGTGTTATGGGATTCAATATAATTTAATTCTTTCTAAAAATTTATTTAAGGAAAAAATGGAATAAGGAGTTCAGGATCATGCGAAGTCTATGTCATATCTATCAAAAAAGGGGCTTTGGTAAATCTAGCCTTCTTCTCCTGAACATCTACATATCATCGTCCATTATCTACTATATTTCAAAACATCATGTCGTAAGAAAGAAAGCTTTTCTTCAAAGATAAATTTTTTTCTCCTCCACCTTTTTCATAGCAAGAGCATATTTTGTCAAGGTTTCTCAAATCCTGCTTGATTCCTCCAACACAAGATAAATTTAAATATAGAAATATAGTGTGGGAAAAAGTATCCATTTTTCACACTTAATTCAGAAATAATTAATAATAAAATGAGCCTAATATTTCCTTAATTTAGTGTTGTAATTTGTTTCTCATATTCACATTAATTTTAGGGCCCTTTTAAACTAAATAGACTTAATTTTACCTTATTTAGGGTGTTATAAGGTGTACCTTTACACTTTCACACTAATCTAGGGCTTTATTAATTGATTGAGGTTAGTTTTCCTTAATTCACCCCTTTAATTCAAATCCAAACCTAACTAAATGTAAATTGTTATCCATAAAACCCAACATTCATAAATTTTGTCACACAACACTTAATTTTGGAAGATGTGTGTCCTAGGTAATTTACCTAGGGCCCATTTTCCATAGGGAAAATGGGTCCTCACTTAGTCCTATGACCTTTATTTTTCATAATGTTTAACACTATTTGATGTGTGTCCTTGGTAAGTGACCTAGGACCCATTCACTCTATGGCGAATGGGTGCTCACTTAGACTTAGGACCCCTCTTTGAAATATGTTTTTGATGGTATTTTAATGATTTCAAATCTATAATTCAATGTCATATTTTGATATTTGAATTTTGGGAATTAATGTTAAGATATGCATAAATAAGAGGCTATTTCATTATGTTTCATCCTAAGATCCTAAGACTTTCAAGCAATCAAGAAATTTTCACAAGAGAATTATATAGGAGCAGTTCGAGAGAATTTCTAAGGCATTCAAGGGAAAATTCATAGAAGATTATTGCAGCAATTAAGATTTCATTGTCATATCTAAGATGTATTGCATCTTGCATGTTGTTTGAACTAATATGTTGATGTAGTATTCAAGATCTAATCAATCATTCAAGGACATTATCTCTAATAAAGTCTCATGATCAAGACCTACATTCCTAGAGGCCACTTCATGCTAGTTTGTGAATTTGTTATCCAAGGTTTCAAATAAGGTATCATTGTTCATGTTTCATTATTTCATCCATTTATATTTCATTGTTTCATCATAAGGTTTAATTACCAAAATAGGTTTGACCAAGGAAAACCCCTATTCCCTAACAAAACAACATTTTTCTCTCTTTTATGTGTGATTGTAGATTTTAGGTTGAAGATCATTTATAGAGAAAAATTGAAGAAAGTTTTCAAAGTTGCAAGAAAAGTTGTCAAATCATGGAAACTGATATACAAGATTTATTTTCAGCTTTCTGACAATCAACAACTAGAATTTGCTATTGTGAACATAGAAGAATAGAACCTAGAAATCATTTCTAGGAGCCCTAGCTAGGACCCATTCGCCATAGGGAGAATGAAGCCTTAGTGAGGTCTGAAGAATCATCTTTGGTGAGAGGTACACATCTTTCTCACTTTTCCATATCTGTAATTTGTTAGTTAGTTCTGCTAGTTTTCAGATCTATCCTACATTTTGAATGAAAATAGAGAAATAGGTGCATTGTTATCAATCCATTTTAAACCATCCCCCTATTTTTATTTGTTTCAATAAATAACTCATTTTGGAATATCATTGAGTGCATGGACATTCCACAAATGAATCCCAAGTCTTGAGTAATAAAATGCAACACCTTAATGTCTTTGGTTCTCTTTCATGTGTTGATGCACCTAATCATTCTAAATAATAAAGTTTTCTTCTATCGTGTTGCTCCTCACTATGTGGAATTTGTAGCTTCATTTATTTTCCCATTTCCACTCATGGTGGCACAATGTTAAGTACAACCATATTTTCCATGATAGCAACATCATAATCTCTCTCATGGTTGTCTTTTCCTTTATACTTAGGGGGAAAGGATAACTAGTTTTGGGAGGTGTGTATTCTTTGTAGGGATTCCATCTTCCCCTTATTTTCCTTAAAATACAAAAATAGCAAGTATGTTGATATTTTAAGGGGAGGCATATTACCTTATCCATTTCATTATCTTGTGAGATTTGACTTATTGACATACCTATTTAGTGGTGGTGTTGTTTGTAATGCCCCATGAGGAATGGTTAGCAATTTGTCTCCTATGAAATTGAGTATTGATTCATCCCCTATGACATTAAACTTTTAAAGCATGATTAGAAAAATAATCCATCGATTTTCCATAATCAAGATTACTAGTCTACAAACTTGAGCATTTTAAAATGGTCACCTAGCATAACACAACTTACTTGCTAATGGAGCCATGTTTTTCTTGAGATACGTAACATAACACAACTTTCTAGCCTTGTGAAACCCATTATATTGCATGGACACATAGCATAAAATGGCTTGTCATCTAGTAGATCTATCTAGCTCATGATTGGTTGACATAATACAACTTGGTAGCCCTTATAAGAGTACTCTCTTGTCTAACAAATTATTCAAGAAATGATGTTTGGTATTTGAGAAAAATTTAAACTGAGGTTCCTTTATCGTTATATATTTTCCATATGATCTTTAATTTGGGGGTTAGTGCATCTCCTAGATTTGATGTCATCCTATCTCTTCAATGTTCAAATAAGTGAACCCTTCTTGGCTTATTCTTAATTTAGTGTAATTATGAGTGTGACTTCATACTCTCACTAAAATGTGGACTAAATGTAACATCGAAAATTCTCACCCTTGACAATTTCACACTAGGTTTATCTCCCCCCTATGTGCTTGGACCTAATTGTGCATTTAATTACCTGCTTTATAAACATCTTCATAAAATCAAACAAGGGAAATAAAAATAATCATTGAATATTTTCCCCCGACACTTTGGACCTCGAAAAGGATGGATTTGGTCTAGGGTACCCTTGTTCGAATCAAGGAACACTAAGAGGAGGGGTGAATCAGTGTTCTACAATTTTTAACTTTATTGATCTAATCCTTAAAGTATTGATAACATTCAACCAAAATAAAGATGCATGAACATAAGACAAATAACCACAACACCATAACACAGGGATTTTTACGTGGAATCCTTGTTAGGGGAAAAACCACAGTGGAGGTCAAACCATAATATTTTTTGAGTATACTCTAAAGGAAAGTTTACAAAATGGGAATGCACTTGCATTCAGGCACACTGCCTAGAGCTCACTACTCAAAAATAGAAAGACTCATTGCCTTACAAAAGATTTGGATTACATCCAAAGGATTGAACTGACAAAGTAGCATCTACAAATGCCTAATTACAGTTCCAATTAGGCTCATCAATTGATTTCTGGGCCTTCTATCTGATTTTGCACTTCTGCTATGTTCTGCTTCAATTCACTTCACAAGATCCTAAATGCACAAGTGAAATTGTGCATAATCACTGTATAACTCTTTTGAAATTTGCAACACACATAAACATCCAAATGATATAATTGATCACTTATATATATCTGCGACTAAAGATTTAATCTCAACATGTCAGCTTCAGCAAAACATTAAAATATTTACAAACTGTCGGCTTAAATCATGAATAATATTCAATGTGCATCCACCAAATTCGGCCACAACATAGCTAGGACCTAAATCAAAATGTTGAACACAAAAGTCACTTAAATAATTACTTCTCAAACATCCACAACACACTATATTGACTAAGTTGGCCTTCATGCACTGATGAACAAAAAATTAACCAACCGGATCTTCTAACTTGCACATAAATCGATATGATGAACTAATATTCATAGATAACACAGATAATACACCAAACAATCTTCCCTAAGATCCACAACTCAAAATACTAACAAAAAATTTCATGTGAATTGAAGAATGCAAAACTATCAGTTGCTCTATTCTAACTTGACTATCTTCGATCTAACTGCTGGTTGACCAAATGATGACATGTGGATTGACTAACTGACTAGGGTTGCCATCAATGACAACACCAGAAAATGTTTGCCTCGTAAAAGGGGTCTCAACTCGATAGTCGAGATAAATGGATCAGCAGATTATGAGGCTTAGATCAAGCAAATATGCACCACTTTATCTACACTCACCAAAATGTTCTCACTAATTATATCGAAAGTGTCAAATACCACGTTTTCCATGTATAGCATATCGAGGGTTTCCACAGAGTAATTGAAGCCTCGAGATTCAATGGAATTGGAATAGACAAACGATAGTCTCAAAAGGTGGGGCACATTCAGGGTGAGGGGCAATTCATAGCAAGACTTACTTAGAGGCTTGCGAAACAGTCAGAGGCTTTCCAAATAAAATTTTAAACCCGCATCTTCGGTAAAGCTGTATGATTCTGCTTTCTCGCCTATGCTGTTAATGAAGTTGTTATCAGTAACCCATTCAATAGTGGTGTTAGAATCAATGTAATTTTTTTCTCCTCCACAATCAATACTTAAAAATCCTGTCACAAAAATTATATAAACATACGCATGTAAAACATTAAGCTGTAAAACAAAGGAACCCAAGTAACAACATTTGAAACAAATATTGGAGGAGGAATAGAGTACTTGGTTGAGCATTAGCAAGAAGTATGCACCACAAGAGGAGGAAGAGACTCACAACGCCAGCGTGCTTACGACAAGCAATAACTTCCATTGTTTGCTTATTTTACAAGCAGAGCTTACAATACTGTGCCATTCTTACAACCCAATAAAATATATACCACTCAACTTTTACATTCATTTTACATAAATTATAGAATTCCTGAGGGTTTTAATAGTCAAACTATAATTTTATATTTTTTATATCTTTTTTATTATTTTAATATTTTTTTCTAATTTTATTAGTTAAAAATTATCCTTGATTATTAAACTAGTGCTTTCACCTCAACGAGGTGCAATGGTTACGCCGATAGCAAGATATACTCTAGAGTATATTGAAGGGTAGGGGGGAAATCGCAAGAAAATGTAAAATGCTTTTCTTATGACTAACTATTTATAGCAAAAGTCAATTGATTAATTCATTCCCATTATCTGTATTCACTAATGCCAACTCGTATTTTACTTGTCTTGACAGTTTCCAATGTCCACAAGTCAACACTTAAGCATGTTGCGAGAGAATTTAGAAGGAATGAACAAGACATATATAAACAATAAGAAACAATAGTAGCATGACTACTCACACTCGCAGTTGCACGGTATGAGTAGGTAGATAATATGGGCACTATGAGCATACACCCCCTTTCAGTAGTTAATCGAATTAAATAGTAAAGTGGACTGTATAGGGTGTGCTTTAATTCTATTTACATAGTGAAAAAATAAAAACTAATACAACAAAAACTCAAATAATGCCAACAATGGCTAAGAGTGAGATAGTGGACACGAGACAAATTGCTACCTCAAAGTACAATAGTTTTTCAATGAATGAAGAAGACGTCAATTGTATCACATTCTAGACAAAGCCATACCATAGCAAAGATAAGGCTACAATGAGGTCTACAACATGAGTGCTACACGATAAGAGGACTGACAGGCTCTGCCTAACTTCTATAAGGAAGAGGGGCAAGCTTTGACACAAAACGTTATTTCCTACTCAAATTCCACAGAGGGAGAAGTTATATTAATGTTGACACATGATCAAAAGAAAGTCAATGGGACTTAAAAGTACACGAGAAAACTTTAGATCATTAATGTTAAAACCTAAATGTGCGCATTATTGGGTATCTTCATAGTAATTTTCATTTTAATAAACTTACACTAAAACCATCGTGGAAACACTTTTTTTTTCAAACTGCAGCTTGTTAAATTGAAGAAGTGAAAGGTCAATACTAGAGAGGAAGAGTTTTGGGGAGCAAAACCATACCAGGTAATAATATTTCACAAGTTATATTTTTCAGTAATCATTTAATGTATGGCCATAACTACAAGGTATTCAAAATAGAAATGCCATTTAACACCAAATTTTTAACATAAATAATACCATTTCACTATTTCAAATGTAATAAGGATTATACTCTAATATACTAAAATATATCTAAAATAATATGATTTAAGATATAGTATAATAACCTATACCAACATATCATGATATTTTATAATTAACCTATGGCTACCCTATCTAGTCATAACATCCAAAACATTGTATAAATGTTAAGGTGTGATAGCCATCGATAGGTTCAATGGTAAATTCTTTGATTTATTTTTGGAGGAGATAAATCACATCCTCAACATGGGAGATCTATGCCAAATCAGAAAAATTGGCTTGGCAAAAGAAGGCAGCAAGGTATTCCATATTCAAGGCTGTTACTTAATGCCGTGGAAGAGAAGATAATAATAAATAATCATTTATCTACCACCAAATATAAAGTTAGCAATTGCATTTGGTTTGTTAAACGTGCCCCCAACCTTAAGTACATCTATCAGAGTTGTTAAGAACCTTCAAGTATGATCTAATTGGCACACTGTATCTAAATTCCAGCTCCATGATTGTTGCCAGAGAAATTGTTAGAGAAATTGTTCTGAGGGATGTGGATTGTCTCCATCATTTTCAATAGGTATGAGTGTTCTTGTAGAGAATATTGGTGATGTTAAATGAAGAAATCTGGAAAAGAACAGCTTGCACTCTAATATTGTGCACTGTATCAGATATCCAGTAATAATGAAGGGACATCCATCAAGAATCACAATAGAAATTTTCTATCATAAGTTGTTGTTACATTTTCCTTGCTAGACATAAATAAAAAATGTGGAAGCATAGACAAGGTGAGTGAACTGGTAACAGAATGCCTCATATAAATGTGATCTCATGAAATGCAAAAATTGCAGGGTAAGCACAAAATGTATTTGTTTACAGTCTTTAGAAATTTCCAAGCAAATGCAATCGGCGGTTGTAAAGCTAATTTCTGCAACCTTTACCAGCATCCTCACTACCTGCGCCAAAAAGGGAGTTTTGGTATAATGTGCGTGTATATGCAAGGCATGTGAGTTGTTTTCAAATAGGTGTGATCTCATGGAATGCCAAGATTGCGGGATAGCACAAAATGGAATTGTTGAAAAGGCTTTAGAAACTTTCAAGAAAATGCAATATGCAGGTATAAAGATGGATTCCAGCATTTATCAGCAAAATACAAAAAGCATAGACCAGGCACATGAACTGTTTGACAGAATGCCTCAAAGGTTTGTGGTCACAAGGACTTCATTGATTGCACGATATGCACAAAATGGAATATTTGGAGCGGCTTAGGAACTTTCAAGCAAATGTAATCAGCAGGTGTAACGCCAAATACTGCAACCTTTTCCAGTAATCCCCCTACATCTTCCAAACTGGGAGCTTTGGAGCATGGCACAACATCCTTCATCAGACCAAAAAACCAATGCTACCATTTAACCAAAAGTGACAAATTTCTTCTGGAATGCAATAAAACACCACCAAGAGAATCATTCAGCCACATACAGATTCCTAAACCATCGACGGTGACTTACCTCAAGCTTCTGCGCAACTTTTGTTATCATTCTGCCCACATGCTAATCCAAGTAAATGGGTAGAGTTTGCAGGAAGAATAATACTACCAATGTTATTTCTTCTATCTCCCCTGAACACAAGGTCCTCTGTTCCCCCCAAAATTATGTTTCCCCATATAGCCCCCTCTTGAGCAAGGGAGCAACCATCGCTCCAACCCCTAGAATCTTCCTGCTAGAGAATGATGATTTCCCCTTTTCCCATGTGAAGATTGAACAACAAGAAATAGGGCTCCATGCCTTATAAATGACTCCACCAACTCCCTTCCACTCCCCCATGCTTGGTAATTGCTTCTTGCAGGAGTAACACGCAGCCTTGATAGGGGTAATTCAGACTCTACACCCTTTGTCCTTTGTCCTTTGTCCTCTGTCCTCTAGACTTTACGCCCAACTTTGTCCTTTGTCCTCCTTCACTCCCACTCCCATCGTCTACCACTTATTAAAACCATTCATGTGCCTTTTATTTTTCGGCAGCGACAAAAAACTTCACGAATTTTACGACATCAGACATCAGACAAATCCGATGGGATTTCCCACCCACAATAGCCTATCGACTAACCATTCCTGTGCCTTTTATTTTCCGGCAGTGGCAAAAAACTTCAGGAATTTTATGGCATTGGACATCAGACGAATCCGGTGGGATTTCCCACCCACAATAGCCTATCGGCTAATTATTTATAAAATATTGATAAAGAGTGATATGACAAAGTATTTATGGACAATTCTTATTAATGTAGAGTGACTTGACTTCACTTGACTCTTTCATTCTCAAATTATTGATCAAAACAATTTGACAAAGATGTTTACCAATAATTCTTATTGATGATGGAATACCTTTAACTACTATAAAATGAATGGGATTTATATTTCTAGCATGATTTTTATTATTTATGGAAAAAGGGATTTTTTCCTTTACTTACAACATGCATAGATGGCATTGACAAGTTAATGACTAATTTTTTGAATTATGTGGATTTACTTCAATTTATCTATTGTAATATATTGTAAGATAATATTTTTAACTATAAATATTCTTAAATTAAAATGAAATATCTCATAAATTAAAATTTTGCAATAGTATAATATTTTAAAATTTAAATAAATTACATAAAAATTTGTTGACAAAATAAAATCATTATGGAGTGAAATGAAAAGTCATGTACCACAATATAATTCCCTACCAACCAATGTTGTATTGTATTCACCGTCACCAATTACCCATGGAAAATTCACCACCAACAATTCACCAAGGAAAATTAAAGAATAATAAGAATAATATTAAAAAATATTAATGCGGTTAATTTTTTGTGTGGTGAATTTTACTTGAGGTGAATTTGTCATGCCGGTGAATTTTCTTGTAGTGAATTGTTGGCAATGAATTTTCCTCTCGTGAATTGTTGGCTGTGAACAGTCAATGCAAAAAGATAAATTTATATTTATCTTTTATTTAAATTCTATATCTAACTCATTTAATTCATTGTTTCAAATATCAATTTCATTAATGACTTGAATGATATAAGCACTATTATATATGTCATAATAGTCATTTTCTATTGTGATGTGGTAGGGTAAATTAATATGAAAATAAATATTGACTTTAATAAAATTACATTCTTGAATTTAAAATTATTTTGTTTATTTGAATGACATTTCTAATGTCAATAAATCTATACATTAAGATATGCACAAATAAAATGTAATATTCACTTTTAATCCATAGGAAATTTCATCAAACCATCTATGGCCATAAATTGGTCTTTCGAAAAAATATCTACATATTGTTTTGTCATCAAACCTTCTATGACCATAAGTTAGTCTTTCCAAAAATAAAATATCTACATATTATTTATGTAGAAATGTCATCAAACCATCTACGACCATAAATTAGTCTTTCCAAAAACAAAATATCAACATATTATCTATGTAGAAATGTCCTCAAACTCTTTAGAACCATAAATTAGTCTTTCTAGAAATAAAATATCAATATGTAGAAATGTCTTCAAATAACCATAAATTAGTCTTTCCACAATATGATTCTTGATGTTTCCACATCTTGACATCGACGTGAATGTTTTGTTACGTTATTAGACCACTCTTGTTTTTTGTCTTTGCGAAGTTCTCTTTTCATGCGTGGGTCCACAACTTGAAGAGATACTTTAATAGCCTACTAAAGGACTATTTTAATTTTTGCGCTTCTACCTACTTTATGGAGTATTGGAACGTTGGAACGTTGGAAAGAACATATATTTTCAATTCAATTTAATCATTTGTTTTTAATGTAATAATTTCGTGTTGTAATGTGATTTCAAAGTTTAAATCCTAATTTATTTTAGGATTATTAATTAGTTTATAAGTATATTTAAATATTATTAAATATTATATTAGTATATGAGAATATTAATACAATATAGATAGATTTATATTTTTTTGATTTTTTTTAAAAATTATTTAAAATAATTAAAAGCTGAAAATATATTATTGTGTCTAGTTTTTAATAATTTTAGATTATTAAAATCAACATTCATTGTTGTCAATTATAATAAACAAGTTAATATGAATGTAAAGATGAAGTAGACTAATATTTTGTGAGATTTTCTAAGCAGATTAAAATTTAAAAAATTAATTTTTAAAAAAATCTCATTTAGTTTTTATTAGAGTAAAACTGGAATGGTTATTACCCACTACAAACGGTTATCTAGACCCACGAGAAGCTCACTAGAAGTGAAATACCTAGAAAACAAAAACAAAAACATAAATAGCAAAAACTTAAAAAATTAATTAAATATTTTATTTAGTATTAAATTTTTTGATTTATAATAGAAATTGAGATCTCTATTTTACTATAATATCTTTTTCTTTGCATATTTATTGAAATTATTATTTTTCTATTGAAATATATATTTTTGACATGGTATGTTATCTTTTCCAATATCTTGAATAGAGGAAATTATTATTTTTTAATGGACCTATGTTTATTATAACATTAAAAATATAAATAATATTTTAAACAAACAATACATAACATATATTAAATGAAAAGATAGTGTTGAGGGCTATATAGCTATAAAATTTGTTTTTCAAATGACTATGATCAACCCCTATGTGCATAATGCAAAGTGAAATGTTTTATCTTCTAAATTTATAACATGTGGATAGGAAGGAAGAGGTTTCTATGGAGGTACCGCATACAAAATATCAAATTTTAAAGTTGCATAGATCTATCTCTTATGTGAATTAGATTGAACCCCTAGTGCATTTCTATAAAACCATGTAATTAATGCCTTTGTTGCAATTGAAGAAAATTGGAATTTCATCTTAGAGAAAAATATTAAATTAAAAGATCAAATGATGAGAAATAAAAAGAATAAGTGAAATAAAATTTAAGAGTCGAATCCTATAAAAAACAAGAGTTGTGCAATAGCTGGAGTCCCTTCCTATAGAAATATTGGATGTTCATGATTTATTGGCAGGGATACTGACAAAGCACACTCATGAGGACATGGATGGTTAAGCTACATTTGAAGATGAAAATAATTTCAAGATTTGATCCCCACTACTAAACAAGATCATCAAGCAAGCATTGTGGCTCTATACAAATTAGAGTTAACAAAAATGAATCACATTTAGAGGGAAGAAAATCAAGTTGCAGACCTGGTTTTATTCTTTTGGAAAGGAAATGAACATAATCACTGTATGCAATTCTAGGATGAGCAATGTGTTGTAGAGAGTGATAAATAAAAGGTCTTAGAGTCCAATTTTGTCATTAGAAATTGCAAGAATTCTATACTTGGTTATTAAAACTAATTTAGAGAGAGTTAGATGTTGAATCATCACATTTTTCTTATAAATGCATTTATCATATCTTTGTTGAAGTAGAAAGTACTGCAAATGAATGGTTGTTAAAGACCTAAAAATAGATGACCATTAATAGTGGTTGCACCTTTCCAAGGAAAATAATGACCAAAATTTTCTTTTCACAAGTGAACAAGTTTCATTTCTCTTTTATTAATATTGTGGCTTTCAAAAAAAACATAAAAGTTGTTGCATGAGTACAATGCCAAGCCTACAAAAGGGCACAAAAGAATATATGACAAAGGATCAAAATTGGATGCCTTATAAAACATGAATCTTGTGCTTTTCGTTTAGGGATACATTGAAGAGGGATGTGTCATTTCCTTAGCATCTAGACCTCAATTAAAATCCCTCTATACTTTGTCGATAGGTTCCTGCACACAATTAACATATTTAACTGTGTGAAGGCAGAAACATCTATGCAATAAATTCTCAGAAAAAGAAAAGAAAATTCTATTACTATTTGTACAATGTTTTATACATTAAAGTTCTCAGATAATATGTTGTGGTTACTTAAAACACATGAAATTGCATAAGAACCTCTATTAAAATCCCTGTGTACTTTATCGATAGGTTCCTGCACACAATTAACATATTTAAAAATGTGAAGGCAGAAACATCTATGCAATAAATTTTCAAAAAAAGAAAAGCAAATTTTATTACTATTTGTACAATTTTTTATACATTAAAGTTCTCAGATAATATGTTGTGGTTACTTAAAACACATGAAATTGCACAAGAAACACTGAGAATGTTTCTTAGATCATCAGATCATTGTATTTTTTATAAAAGGTATTTTGAAGTTGTAAAAGTTTACCAATAGACTTTACGGTAGAATTCTTAGAAATACTTTGACATTAATAATCAATAGAAATCGGAAATAAGAAACTACAACTACTAAAATAACCTATTACAAGTAGAAAAGAAAAGAGATAAGTATCACCCAAAGAACAAAACTCTTACACAGTTTTATCCAAAATATGTATTGAATTAAACTAAATGTTCATGTTCACAAGTACTTTGTTAATGATACCTAACCACCACACAAGCCTTACAGCATATTGATCATGGACGAAGGGAACTAGGTCCTTCACAAAGAACACTCTAACAATCAATCAGCCACCACTAAAAAAAATCATAAAGCTTTGATAGTACATTAGCTTGTTTTAATATTGTATTTCCTTTTTAATATTTTTTTCCTATCAACTTTAAGAATCCTTAGCAAGGATCCTTGTACTTTAGTTAGAGAAATGTGTGTCTTTATTGGATAAAAATAAATATTGACAGGAGATGTTGTCATTCTGAATAACATTTTAATGGGAGTTTTAGATTTTGTACCAATTGGGGGCTACATAGTTTTCCTTTGTCTTTCTAAATAATCTTATTCCTACTTTGTAAATATACATTGGAAAAATGCTCTTAGATGTTTGATGTCTTTTGGTAATTCCATTGTCCACATAGAAGGGTCCCAACCTCTCTCCTGGTTTATCAAGATAAAAATTGCTTTGGGTGCAGCAGAGGGCCTAGTATTTCTTCATAGAGGGGTTGAAAGACTAGTTATTTATCAAGATTTTAAAGCATCAAATATCTTGTTGGATTTAGTTAGTACCTACAACTTCAATACTTAGATGGGGATGGGTGCATGAAGTTGGGTTACACTTTTGTGGCCAATTCCAAAATAAATTGAAAATGACATAACGCGAGCGTGTTATAATGCGCTCGCGTTATGTCATTTTAAAAGCAAAAAAAAAAGTGAAAGTGATTCATTTTTTGTTGTCTATTTTTATGCTCTTCCCGCAACCAAAAACCCTCATTTTCGTGCTCATTTTCTAGGAGGAATTCTACAAAATTCATCAACAACAGTTGCTTTTTCTTTGCAAAGATGGCGCCACTATGACGAAGAGGTGTAGGAGGTAAGTATTGTTTGCTATTTGTTTTGAATTTCTTAGTTTAAGTTGATTTTGTTTGTTTTAGGTTAGATTTGATTTTTTTTTTAATTTGTAGGAGATGCAAATGATCCTGCAAATCCTCAAAATCCTCAACAAGAAGAGCAAGAAAATCCTCAACAAAATCAACCTCCCCCACCAATCACTCAACACCCTCCTGACACTCAACAAAATTTGAGTGAAATTGAGAACAACAAAAAAAATTGAGGATTTTATTAGTAGGTTGAGTGATCCAAATGCTTCAACCAAAAAAAGAATGACCCTAGAAAATTCATTGAAAGAGATGTTAAAAAATGTAGATTCAATTACCCAACAAATAACTAGATGGCAAGATAGGAGGTAGGCAACTAGGGCATATTATGCAGATAAACTATCATATAAACAAGTAAAAGATTTAAAAATTACTAAAGGTGATTTGTGCTCTTTATTCACTGACCCTAGAACACATCAAAATCTTAGCCTCAATGTGAAGAGGTTTCCTATTCATTAGTGCCACCACCAAGAGATTAGGAACCATTTTTATGATAGGTGGTACTTGGTCTTTGATTACCCACTGTGCAACAATTGTGAAGTCCCCTAATATTTTATTAGGAAACTATACAGTGAGTTTGTATTGAACCAAATCCAAAATTATTTTGATATGAGGGAGTTCCAAGGGAGAGGTGAGGGGTTGGCTTAGGATAGGCTTGGTGCACAGCCGAATCCTGCGTGGCAAGGGAGATGACCTCTTGTTAGGCCGCCTCGTAAGCACATTGTTATGCCTGTCATTGCGAAGGAGAGTGTCGACGTAGAGACATTGCAGGCGATCAACACTTTGACCCGGAGTGTCATTCATCATACTAGCCCTATTGTACAGTGCCATCACGAGGAGTCTTCAGGTGGTGGCCTTTGAACCCATGTGTGTCAATCTTGTAGGGTGACTTGTTCATATGACCCCACCGGCACTCAAGAGGATGCTACGCAGGATCCATATGCTGCTACACAAGATCTATATGCATCTATGGGGATGGAGAGGATAGCTGAAATTTTGCATCATGCATATGGCATTGATACTCAAGTAAAATTCAACATTTTCATTGAATTTAATTTATTAAATTTTGATTCTGAAATGCAAGATTAACTAATTTAGTTTTATTATTTTAATAAAATTGCAGGGTCACAGTGTTGAGACTGGATACACCGGTCCTCAACCTACTTATTTCTATAGTACACCTATCAGTGGGGTATGTAACTAGTAAAAAATTATAAATTTATTACATGTTAATATAATTATTTTATGAATGGTATTTTAATATGTGATTTTGGATGTTGAACAGGCTAATATTGGAGGTTTCAAGCAAACACCTCCTAGTGCCAGTGGATTTACTCAAACATACATGGAGGTAATAGAATAAAGAGAACTTAACTAATGAATTCTACTTAATAGATTTGTGTAGTTTATATTCATATTGTTGGTTACATTGCATTACACATCATTCAAACTCAATGCATTACTTCAAATTCCATAACTAATAACTAGATGTTGATAGATGACAAAATTTCAACTGTACAATATAGTTGTTTAGAAAGTCAACATAAGCAGCACGATGCAATTACTTCACATGGAGGCATGTGCTTGCAAAGGTGCACCAACACAACAAACTATGGATGCTTGGAAAAAATCTATGAAACCATAATAGTAAGCAATAGCATAGACCAGGAAGTTAGTGATGCAGAGCATCATATCAAAACACTCAATCATCAGTGTACATCTGACCCAATTGAATAAGGAACTAAAATTTCTTTCTCTTTTCATCAAAAATCACATTGTTTCATTTGCAAACCACAAGGAAACAACAAGCCAACTCATTTCAATACTTCTTATCATCTGCAACCTTCAAACATCTTATTTATAAAAAAAAATGACTAATTTGTGCACAAGAAACCTAATTAGAGTCACTAAACAATCCGCTCTTTCATTATTCACCAAGGTACCCTTCCACTCAATTTGCTTTACCTAGGAAAAAAAACCAAAAACCAATCTTTCATGTTACAACCTATATCCATCAGATCCTAACACACCTTTGTCATCATCAATTTATCTGAATTCAAAGAAAAAACTTGATAAAGAGCTCTAAATCTTTCAATTCCTTAAACAACTCACCAAATTTTCACTTTTACCAACTAGTTCCTCAAGACCAAATACTACAATCAACCATTTACACCTCAATCATTTCATATGACTTCCAAGACATTCCTCACATCATGTTTTTGACTAAAACAAACCTAGTTCATATCCACATAATACTGATTTATTAAATTCATAAGTTCTTATGTAGTCAAATTACAATTTCCACCTAGGGACATATTGCTACAACATATCAAATCACCATGTTTGGCCTCAAGGCCTTCACCAAACCATTCACACACCTTTGATATCTTTAGATTGATGTTTCTATGCCAAAATAAACATTTAAATCTCTGTATTTACAGAATTACACACTTTTATAGGCTTATCACCATTTTGCTTGTAGGTCACATATCCCTTAATCGGGTGATTCCTTTCCATTCACTTTGTATATCCACATTCCCAATGTACATTCAGGAGCCTTTTTTAACACATCATAACATATCAAAATTTCTCAGTAGCTTGTCATAAAGAAATTACCAGATTCTTGAATTGTTCGCTGGAAAGGGCTACTAATTTAGGCCTAAATTACAAATAAAGTGCTCATAGTTTATCACCAAAATACCAAAGGACTAAAAATAGTCATTCATCATGTCACAAAATTGAAGAATCAAAAATTTTTAGTGACTAAAAGGCTCCATAAATCACTATTCCAAAAAACCCCTATTCTATGCACAAATCAAGCCCTACAAAGGAGGGTTTACTGCATAAGGTACTTACAAACCTTAAATACTCCTGCCACAACCACAAACACCATGGAAATAGCCTGCATAAGCTTTAGAAACTCACCACCCACCTTCATGCATGCTTTTGCATTGAACACCACCCGGAAACCATGCTTTCAATGAAGGAAACTTTGTATTTCCTATATGATTCAACAGCCAATCAGAGATTTCTTGATTTCCCTATTCCTATACACTCACAAATTGCTTAAAACATTCTAAAAACCTTCTATACATTCCATCCCACCAATCTCCTAAATCTACATTGGTGGGATGGTGAATTCAAGCCTTAAATGACCCTCAAAACCCTTGACTAGTTAATCTGACATACCACAAAAGCCTTGGCTTTTAAATTTGATGGTAACTCTTCAAAACATCACTAGATGATTGTTAAAACCCCGCATAAAGTGAACAAACAAATATATAGCTCGTGCAAGAACTGAATTCAAGAATGAAACACAATGAAAATGGGAACAAGGAACTTTATTTATTGATTTAATGATTCAAGAATACAAAATTTGTTCTTTTGCCCACCTTTTACATGCTTTTATATATATTCCCAATCAGATAACTTCCTTTATATTTATTTTATATTTGAATTATGTGTATTTACTTCAATTTAACTTTTGTATTATATTGTAAGATAATATTTTTAACTATAAATATTCTCAAACTAAAATGAAATATCTCATAAATTAAAATTTTGCAATAGTATAATATTTTAAAATTTAAAAAAATTATAAATAAATTATATAAAAATTTGTTGACAAAATAAAATCATTATAGAGTGAAATGAAAAGTCATGTACCACAATATAATTCCCTATCAACCAATGTTGTATTATATTCACTGTCATCAATTCACCAAAGGAAAATTCACCACCAACAATTCACCAAGGAAAATTCAAAAGAATAATAAGAATAATATTAAAAAATATTCATGGAGTTAATTTGAATTTTAATTGAGGTGAATTTGTCATGGCGGTGAATTGCTAGCCATGAATTTTCCTACCATGAATTGTTGGCCAGTGAATTGTTGGCGATGAATTTTCCTAGACTTGAAAAATATATACATATAGTTTATTGGTTCCAACTAATGTATGAATACTAATGTGTGAGTTGGATTCAATTTCTTTTATTAGTTTAGCCAATGAGCATATAGAATTAAAAAATTTAAAATTCTACAGTCTACAATTTACTATTTCAAATAATTATAAAAGTGTAATTTATCTTCCTTTCTATTGATTCATGTTAGGAACAGTCAATCCAAAAAGATAAATTTATATTATCTTTTATTTAAATTATATATCTAACTGATTTAATTCATTGTTTCAAATATCAATTCCATTAATGACTTGAATAATATAAGCACTATTATATATGTCATAATAGTCATTTTCTATTGTGATGTGGTAGGGTAAATTAATATAAAAATAAATATTGGCTTTAATAAATTACATTCTTGAATTTAAAATTATTTTGTTTCTTTCAATGACATTTATAATGTCAATAAATCCATACATTAAGATATGCACAAGTAAAATGTAATATTCACTTTTAATCCATAAAAATATCATCAAACCATCTATGGCCATAAATTAGTCCTTCCAAAAAATATCTACATATTGTTTTGTCATCAAATCTTCTATGATCATAAGTCTTTCCAAAAATAAAATATCTACATATTATTTATATAGAAATGTCATCAAACCCTTTAGAACCATGTTTTGTCATCAAACCCTCTACGACTATAAGTTAGTCTTTCCAAAAACAAAATATCAACATATTATCTATGTATCTAAATGTCCTCAAACTCTTTAGAACCATAAATTAGTCTTTCTAGAAATATGTAGAAATGTCTTCAAACCCTTTAGAACCATAAATTAGTCTTTCCACAAGATGATAGTTAATGTTTCCACATCTCGACATCGACGTGAATGTTTTGTTACGTTATTAGACCACTCTTGTCTTTTGTCTTTTGTCTTTTGTCTTTGCGAGGTTCTCTTTTCATGCGTGGGTCCACAACTTGAAGAGATTCTTTAATAGCCAAAAGGACTGCTTTAATTTGTGTGCTTCTACCTACTATGGAGTATCAGAACCTTGGAAAGAACATATATTTTCAATTCAATTTAATCATTTGTTTTTAATGTAATAATTTCATGTTGTAATGTTATTTCAAAGTTTAAATCCTATTATTTATTAGTTTATAAGTAATACTTAAATATTATAAAATATTATATTAATATATGAGAATATTAATATAATGGCATACTACAAATTCACCATCAGCAATTCACTCAGGGATAATAATTCACCACGGAAAAATTCACCACCATGACAATTCACCACATAAAAAATTAATTGCATGAATTTTTGGTGGTTAATTTCCCATGACAGTGAATTGTTGACAGTGAATTTTCCATTGGTGAATTGCT
Organism: Sequoia sempervirens; assembly: GCA_007258455.2. Classification (NCBI taxonomy): domain Eukaryota; kingdom Viridiplantae; phylum Streptophyta; class Pinopsida; order Cupressales; family Cupressaceae; genus Sequoia; species Sequoia sempervirens. Next base: position 78,956,147 of record VDFB02000002.1, on the reverse strand, counting down.
AGGGATGAATTTTCCTAGAGCTTAATACAATATAAATAGATTTATATTTTTTTATATTTTCTTTTAAATTATTTAAAATAATTAAAAGCTGAAAGTGTACTATTGTGTCTATTTTTTAATAATTTTAGATTATTAAAATCAGAATTCATTGTTGTCAATTATAATAAACAAGTTAATATAAATCTAAAGATGAAGTAGACTAATATTTTGCGAGATTTTCTAAGTAGATTAAAATTAAAAAAATTAATTTAAAAAAATCTCATTTAATTTTAATTAGATTAAACTAGAAGGGTCAATACCCACTACAAAACGGTCATGGAGGCCAACAAGAGGCTCACTAGAAGTGAAACGCCTAGAAAACTAAAGCAAAAACTTAAAAAGTCTTATTTAGTTAATTTTCAATAATATTTTAAAATAATAATTAAATAATTTTTTCACTCCAATATCTAATAAACAGTTTTTAAAATTATTTTTTAATTAAATATTTTATTTAGTATTAAATCTTTTGATTAATAATAGAAATTGAGATCTCTATTTTACTATAATATCTTTTTTTTTGCATATTTATTGAAATTATTATTTTTCTATTGAAATATATATTTTTGACATGGTGTGTTATCTTTCCCATTATCTTGAATAGAGGAAATTATTATTTTTTAATGGAACTATGTTTATTATAACATTAAAAAAAATTTAAAAAAAAATTTAAAATAATACATATCATTTATTAAATGAAAAGATAATGTTGAGGGCTATATAGCTATAAAATTTGTTTTTCAAATGACTATGATCAACCCCTATGTGCATAATGCAAAGTGGAATGTTTTATCCTTCCAATTTACAACATGTGGATATGAAGGGAGAGGTTTCTATGGAGGTACCACATACAAAATATCAAATTTTAAAATTGCATAGATCTATCCCTTCTATGAATTAGATTAAACCTCTAGTGCATTTATATAAAACCATGTAATTAATGCCTTTGTTGCAGTTGAAGAAAATTGGAATTTCATCTTAGAGAAAAATATTAAATTAAAAGATCAAATGGTGAGAAAAACTTTATAAATAAATAAAATTTAAGAGTCAAATCCTATTAAAAAAAAAAGAGTCTAAAAGGAAAATATGAATAAATGTGAGATATTGGAGTGCAAGATAAGGTGTATCTCTAAATTCCTTATTCATTTAAAAAAAAAAAATCATATTCAATTAATTTTTAGTAATATTTTAAAATTTTATTCAAATAATTCATAACTCCAATATTACATGTACACTTTTTAAAATATTTTTTTTATTATATATTTTACTTATTATTGGTTTTTAATTAGCAATAATAAAAAAATAGATCTCTATTTTATCATAATGTCTTTTTATTTGCATATTTATTGAAATTAAATTATTTTATATTAAAATAAAGACATTGTTATGGGATATAGTATATATTTTAGTTTCTTTTGAAATAGTTTATCATTTTTCTAATGTTTTTTATTATATAAGTAGGGGAAAGGGCCCCAACACTTTCAAAGAATAACAAAGCATCAAAAGGAGCAAAAAGAAAACCAAAAAAGGATTTGACACTAGACCAACCCACAAAACTAAACAATAAGAAACAACCAAAACAAAAAACAAAAAACAATAGAACTTAGTAAAGGATATTCCAATGTGAAACCATAGAATCTAGACTATCATCACAATCAACAACTTCTCCATAGACAAGGCCTTTCTTCTTCGCCTTCCTTATGGATTTTTGTAACACAATCACTTTTTTCTACATTTAACTTTTTTTATATAGCTTAGTTTGAACTATAACAATGTTAGGTGAAAATTCTATAATCTCTTTACAGATTGCAAAACTTGACTTTCAGCCATAGTTATGCGAGATGAAATCTCTCCTCTTAGAAAGGGGAGGCGCCCTTCTTACTGCTTACTAAAACTAAAGTAAACTATTCTAAACTTTATAATATGTACACTACACTAATCATATGGGGGTGTGTCACATTCATGATTATCTCTTCTTTCAAAAAATATGTTTACAATGTTTCATAGTTTTGTTTCTTGATGCAATACAACTTTAAATAAAACCTAAGCAATAATTTCCAATACTTCTAACTTGTCAAAGAAAAGTCTATGAGTACTGGTGTGATAAGAGATATGTAACAAGAAGGTTCACGGAGGCACAAAGTATTTCCATAATCTTCAATAATGAATTCCACAATACAGTATCTAGCAACATAAATGAAGCACAAAGTCTTCAATATACTTCACAAATAGATCCATGAACAACATGAACAATTATAAGCACAAAGTCTTATAGATCATTCACCAATATTATCAGGAATTTTGTAATTCCAAGCAAAAGGTGTAGCACAAAGTCTACACAAATCAACTCAAAACCCCTCTAATATGAATTATTTAAATACTACTATTTCAATCCAATAATAAGATAAAATCATGTGAGACATAAGAACATTCACATTTGTTGAAATTGATCCAACACAAAGTTTGGTATGCAATTTAGCCTTCTTTATTGATTGAAAAATAGTTTCACAATAAGAACTCAAAGTTTCAAAATTGCTTCACAAATGAGCAACACTTCATTGCATAAGACAAAAGGTCCATAATACAATAGAACCCTCTCATATTTATAGATGAGAGAAGAGAGCTAATCTAGGAAAAAACCTAACTAAATATTTGACTTATTAAAAGGTGATGTCCATGAATGTAGGAGAACATCTCCATTTTTACATGTAATTACATTTTTGCAAAATTACTTGTAAAAATGTCAAGACCTATTTACATAAAGCATAGAGAAAGCATAAAAATTTATCTATCTCTAGAAATGCAAGAAGATTTTATGGTTCCTTGCTCTTGGCTTGGAAAACTTCATATCTCTTCATGATCTCCTGCATTGTTGCCTTATCCAATCCAAGGATATAGTCAATGATTGTGTGAACCTTTGTAATAGACTTCTTCGCAGTAGAACAAATCTTCTTACACCTATGCAGATGTGTCTTGAGATTGTCCAAGGTTAATTGTACATCGCATAAAGTGTCCATTGAATTCAATGTGGAGGATTAATCTTCTACTTGTTTTTGAATAGCTTCTTTAGATATTTGGATAATATCACTTTCTGAGAGGAATGTATGATTGTCATCAAGAAGTTTCCCAGACAACTCTTCAATTATATTCACCATGACAATATGATGTCCTTCGACATCCTCTTGTACCTATTGTGTACGTCTTTGATAAGAGTCTTGATGACTTGTGTGTAGTTCTTGATGGACTCTCTAATCTCCACATACGTTTCTTTGTTGGGAATAACCCCAAATTCCATGAACTTGCTCAATTTTATCTCCTTCAATTTCAACCAAGACTCAAGACTACACTCCATTTCTCTATACTCTGGATAGAAAGAGTACTTTTTGTCTTATCTAGCTCTAGCTTCATCTTAGATATTTGATCAACCCTTTCATCAATAGTAGTTATTAGTTGTGAATCTTTTTCCATTATTCTATCAACAAACTCATGAACAATTTTACCTTTAGAAGAATACTTTTCAACCTTTGTACCACAAGTCTTCAATACTCATCATTGCCACTAGTTGCACATTCTTTGAAGATCTTGTAATTTTCCTCAATACAAAAGCATAGTTCTCATCTTTTTCTTTTTACATGTTCTTATTTCCCTCCAACTTATCTAACCTTTCCATTAAATCATTTAGAGATACTTGAGCATATTCTTTGGTGCTTGCATTGGTGATTTTACCAAGTTTGATCCTTTTCATGGTATAATCCTCTATGTTGACTTCACTCTTACCTTGTGGGGGTACTGCAATATCAGCATACTTATATCCTAATTTATCCACATGCAACCTAGAGTGAATTTTTGGATTTTTCTTCCCCTTGGGTTTTGGAAGAGCTATCTCATCAAGATCTAATTCATCAGGAGAAACCACTTGCTTCTTCCATTTAGATACTTGTGATGATAACCATGGAGGGGGGAATGAATTATTACCTTCTTGACTTACTGCCAATTCCTGTGTAGCAACTCCATTTGTAGAAACAACTATTGTAGTCACAATTGGTGTTGTCTCAGCCATCACTGCCCTAGGAGTCTACAAACTTGATGCATCTGGAAATAATTCTCTCATGAACTGATCAAATTTAGCTTGTGAGGAAATGTCAAATGATGGTGAAGAAAAACTTAGAATTGGCGATGGAGAACCAGAGGTAACATCAATACTCTACAAAATTGACCCTACAAAAGGAGTAGAATGAATTGAATGCACTGATGGGGGAATTGTTACTTTAAGTGCATGCAAACCTGTTGTAGGTGGGGATGAAGTGGGAAGAGGAGGTGGAGGCAAAGTGGGAATACCTAGGAGGAGTGAGAGGTGTGGTGGCAATGACAGTTGTTGATGTATGAGGGGGATCTTCAACAATATTCTCTTGTGGAGACAATTGTATTTCCTCATCATGCCTTTCCTCTTCCTCATTACCTTCCTCCTCTTCTTCATCTTCTTTTGATTGTTAATCTTCTCCATATTCTTCACTTTCACCTTCTTCTTCTCCTTCAAAATGCTCTAATTCAGGTTCTTTTTCTTATCCAGATGGTTTCCCTTCTTCGATAGTTTACTCCTCTTCATTAGCTTGTGTTGTTCTCTTCCCATAGGTAAATATAATTTTTAGCCCTCTACGTAAGGAAGAGGGAGAAAAACTTGCTTTATGCTTGGTTCAGAGCTCTTGATGTCGGTTGGCTTCACCTTCTGATTCTTCACCCTTAGACTTTGTCGTAAAAGGTTTCAACTGAAATCCTCACCTTTGCAACCATTCACTTGTTTTATTCAAAATTGGAGCAAACCTCTACGGAATGGAAGTATTCTCTTTCTTAGACCATTGGATAAGAGGAAAGGGCTTACTTGCTATCTCTTTTTAATCATATGCGGCATCTAAAATATCACCAGGATCTTCAACATCATTTGGAAGATCTCCAAAGCTTAAATAGTTGATTTGTTTTATAGTAAGTCTGCAAAAATCTATTTTCTTGATATCTTCCTCATTTCTGCACTCTACTTATATATGTCTTCAAAGTGGTAAGCATGACTGTGACTCTTTTTTATTTTTCTTTTTATGCCTCTATAGTAAAAATCATGTCTATATTTGTATGTCCTTATAGTCATAATTTGTATTTTTGAGGCTAATTCTTTGGCTTTCTATACACTTTGAATTGAATATCTTCCAATAGCAATTGGAAACCTGATACCTAGCTTATGGATGGCTTGGCATTCTCTATGCACTGTGATAAGCTATCTGCATAACTTCATTAGAACCCACCTATCAAAAGGATATATTGGCAACATGTAGGGGCATCCTATGTAACATCCTACCCTTGGGTATGTAAAAGTGGGAAATTGTAAGAAAATAAATCCAAACCTATTTACAACCTTCCATGCATCATCAGATACTCTTTTCTTTTCTAAGGATGGATCAAACATGAATAGGAAAGGTGCAAAGAAAGCACCATTCACTCTTCTAAAATGTTTTATGCTACCTCTTAAAGTGATCTAAGAATAAAACTTATACACTGGCACAAGACTCCTATTTCCTTCCATTGATAGACCTGGATATTGTCTCATCACAGCCGCAACATACACTAGGTATGAGGTCATAAAGAACTTCAGTGTAAAATGCACATTGATAAGTTGTTCGTGAATTTCATCACTAATTTGTGCCCCCAATACATGTGATTTTTCTTTCTCTTGATGATCCTAATGTACTTGTACATCCTTTCTTGGAAATTTGATGAAATTGGTAATCCTTTCACTCTGCTTAAAAGAGTGATCATATCACAAACATCCTCTTTGAAGTCACTATGTGGAATACTTTTAGGCCATCTTAGAGAAAATTCCTCAAATAAATGGTGTCTCGCGGTGATTTACATCACCGCACGAGACCCCATTTCTTTGAGGCATTTTTTCATACAATGAGCACAACCTTGTCAATGCTACTGCATTGATGCATTGATAAGGTAGTGATCTTAGTGCTCATTATATGAAAAAATTCCTCAAAGAAATGAGATCTCATAGTGATTTACATCACCATGAGACCCCATTTCTTTCAGGAAATTTTTCAAACAATGAGAACTACCTTAAATCATCATGTACATCACTGTGAGACCCCATTTCTTGGACCCAATTTTTCAAATAGACCACTAGGTTGGCAAGCTAGTGGGCCTAATAGCTTGCCAATTCGATGAAATTTACAAGGTAACCTGGGTTGTTTGAAAAAATGGGTCCAATAAGTGGGACCTATCCCAGTGATGTAAATCATTCAGAGACCCCATTTCTTGAACCCATTTTTTCAAACAACCCACTAGTTTGCCAATTTCACCAAATTGGCAAGCTAGTGGTCCAACTTGCTTGCCAATTTGGTAAAATTAGGAACGTAGTGGCTTGTTTGAAAAAATGGGTCCAAGAAATGGGGTCTCCCAAAGATGTAAATCATCGAGAGACCCCATTTCTTGGACCCATTTTTTCAAATAGGCCAAGTTAGACTACATTGCCAATTTCACCAAATTGGCAAGCTAGTGGACCTGTTTTAAAAACTAGGTCCAAGAAATGGGGTACATCACCAGCAGACCCTGTTTCTTGGACCCATTTTTTCAAATAGAACAAGTTAGGTTTCCAATTCGATGAAATTGGAAACCTAATATGGCCTGTTTGAAAAAATGGGACCAAGAAATGAGGTCTCCCAATGATGTAAATCATCGAGAGACCCCATTTCTTGAACCCATTTTTTCAAACAGGCCACTACATTTCCAATTTCACCAAATTTGAAAGCTAGTGGGCCCACTAGCTTCCCAATTCGATGAAATTGGAAACCTAACTTGGCCTTTTTGAAAAAATGTGTCCATGAAATGGGGTCTCCGAGTGATTGGCCAAGTTAGCTTGCCAATTTCATCGAATTGGCAAGTTAGTGGGCCCACTAGCTTGCCAATTCAGTGAAATTGGAAATAGTGGAAAAATGGGTCCAAGAAATGGGGTCTCCCAGTGATTTACTTCTTGGACCCATTTTTTCAAACAAGAAAATTTAGGTTTCCAATTTCACTAAATTTGCAAGCTAGTGGGCCCACTAGCTTGCCAATTCGGTGAAATTGGGAATGGAGTGGGCTATTTGAAAAAATGGTTGCAATGAAATGGGGTCTCCTGGTCATGTAAATCGTTGGGAGATCCCATTTTGTGGACCCATTTTTTCAAATAGGCCATGTTAGGTTGACAATTTCATCAAATTGGCAAGCTAGTGACCCCACTAGCTTGCCAATTCAATGAAATTGGCAACGTACTGACTAGTTTGAAAAAATGGGTCTAAGAAATGGGGTCTCCCACATCTTCCAACACCCATTTCATCACTAGGAGACCCCATTTCATAGACCTTTTTTTTTAAACAATCCAAGTTAGGTTGCCATTTTCACCAAATTGGCAAGCACTAGCTTGCCAATTCGGTGAAATTGGCAATCTAAGTTGGCCTGTTTGAAAAAATGGGTCCAAGAAATGGGGTCTCCAATTGATGTACCCCATTTCTTGAACCCATTTTTTAAAAAAATCCCAAGTGCTTGCCAATTCGGTGAAATTGGCAACCTAACTTGGCCTGTTTGAAAAAATGGGTCCAAGAAATGGGGTCTCCCATTGATGTACCCCATTTCTTGAACCCATTTTTTCAAAAAATCCCACTAGCTTTGAAATTTGATGAAATTGGCATTCTTGGACCTATTTTTTCAAATAGGCCAAGTTAGGTTACCAATTTCGCAGAATTGGCAAGCTAGTGGGCCCACTAGCTTTCCAATTCGGTGAAATTGGGAATGTAGTGGCCTATTTGAAAAAATGGGTCCAATAAATGGGGTCTCCTGGTGATGTTTGGTCTCTCTCTCTCACACACACTCTCTCTCCATATCCCTCTCTCTCCCTCTCTCTCTCTCTCTCTCAACCCTATACCTTATACCCTTAATCCCTTAACTCTTAAATCCTTAATCTCTCAACCCTTAAACCCTAAACCTTTAAACCTTTAAACCCTTAATCCCTCATCCCTTAAACCCTTAGTACCTCGACCCCTAAACCCTCAACCCTTAAACCCTTAATCCCTCAACCCTCTAACCTATATATTAAATTAGGTCAACCCTCAATTCTCAAACCTCTAGCCTATACATTGGACCCTCAACCTTATACTATCAACCCTATACCCTCAACCCTTTACCCTCAACCCTTTATCCTCAACCTTATATTTTCAACCTTCAACCCTTAAACCCTCAAACCATTAACCCCTCAATCCTCTAACCTATACATTAAATTAAGTCAACCCTCAATTCTCATACCTTTTCCCTATACATTGGACTCTAAACCCTATATCGCAACCCTATACCCTCAACCTTATAACCTCAACCATTAAAGAATTAATTTTTCAACCCTTAAACCTTCAACCCTTAAACACTTAATCCCTCAACCCTTAAATCCTTAATCCCTCAACCGTTAATCCCTCAAACCTTAAAAACCCTAAACCTAATCCTTCAACCCTATATTGTTAGCCCCATTTATTTAAGGCATTTTTTCATATAATAAGCACTATCTTTTGAATTTATTTGCATTGACACATTGAAAAGGTGGTGCTCATTGTATGAAAAAATTCCTCAAAGAATTGGGGTCTCAAGGTGATGTACATCACTATGAGACCCCATTTCTTTGAGGCATTTTTCCATATAGCGAGCACTACCTTGTCAATGCTAGCACGTTGATGCATTGACAAGGTAGTGCTCATTGTATGAAAAAATGCCTCAAAGAAATGGGGTCTCACGATGATGTACATCACCATTAAACCCCATTTCTTTGAGGCATTTTTTGATATAATGAGCACTACCTTGTCAATGCTACCACATTAACGCATTAACAAGGTAGTGCTCTTTGTATAAAAAAATGCCTCAAAGATATGGGGTCTCAACACATTGAAAAGGTAGTGCTCATTGTATGAAAAAATGCCTCAAAGAAATGGGGTCTCGGGGTGATGTACATCACCGTGAGACCCCATTTATTTGAGGCATTTTTCCATATAGCGAGCACTACCTTGTCAATGCTACCACATTGATGCATTGACAAGGTAGTGCTCGTTGTATGAAAAAATACCTCAAATAAATGGGGTCTCACAGTGATGTACATCACCATTAAACCCCATTTCTTTGAGTTATTTTTTGATACAATGAGCACTACCTTGTCAATGCTACCACATTAATGCATTGAAAAAGTGCTCATTGTATGAAAAAATGCCTCAAAGAAATGGGGTCTCACGGTAATGTACATCACCATGAGACCCCATTTCTTTGAGGAATTTTTTCATACAATGAGCACTAAGCTCACTACCTTGTCAATGCAGCCGCATTGACAAGGTAGTGAGCTTAGTGCTCATTATATGAAAAAAATCCTTCATAGAAATGAGGTTTGAACAATGATCACTAAGCTCACTACCTTGTTAGTGCATCAATGTGGTAACATCTACAAGGTAGTGCTTGTATGAAAAAAATCCTCAAAGAAATGGGGTCTCGCAGTGATGTACATCATTGTGAGACCTCATTTCTTTGAGGCATTTTTTCATACAATGAGGGTTTAGGGTACAAGATTGAATGTAGGTTTTAGGGTTTATTATTATGGTTAAGGGATAATGTTTAGGGTATAGGTTATAAGGTTGAGGGTATAGGGATGAGGTTTGAGGGTGTAGGGTTTAGGGTATAGGGATTAGGATTTATGATATTTGATATAGGGTTTTGGAGATTAAGAGAGAGGGTGAGATGGAGAGAGAGATAGGGGAGATGTAAAGAGGGAAGGAGAGAGAGAGAGAGGTGATAGAGAGAGAAGTAGGTAGAAGAGGAGGAAGGTGGAGAGATTGAGAGAGAGAGAGGAGGGAGGGAGGGAGAGAGAGGTAGATAGGGATAGGTTAGATAGAGAGAAGTAGAGAGAAAAGGTGGGTGGGAGGAAGGAAGGGATGGAAGGAGGGAGGGAGGGAGGGAGGGAGGGAGGGAGGGAGAGAGAGATGAGATAGAGACAGGAGGGAGGGAGGGAGGGAGGGAGGGAGAGAATGGTTCTTGATAGAGAGTAGAAAGGGAAGGAGAGAGTGAGAGATAAAGATAGGAGAGAAAGAGGAGGAAGGTGGGGATATTGAGAGAGAGGGAGAGAGAGAGGGAAGAGGGGAGGAGGGAGGGAGAGATAGAGATGGAGAGAGGGATATAGAGATAAGTATATAGGGAAGGAGATATAGTGGGGGAGAAGTAGACATAGAGAATGGTGCTTGATGAATAGTAGAGAGGAAAGAAGAGAGTGAGAGAAAGATGAAGAGAGAGAGAAGGATGGTTAAGAGATTGAGAGAGAGAGGGAGAGAGAAGGAAGGAGGGAGGAAGATGTAGAGATTGAGAGAAAGAGATAGAGATAAGTATATAAGGAAGGAGAGATATAGAAGGGGGAGGAGGGAAGGAGAATTAGAGAGATAGATATAGAGAGAGGAGGGAGGGAAGTGAGATTGAGAGAATGAGAGATGGAGAGAGGGAGGAAGGAGGAATGTGGAGAGATTAAGATAGAGGAGGGAGGGAGAGAGAGTGAGGTAGAGAGGGATAGGTCAAATAGAGAGAAGTAAAGAGAGAAGGTGGATGGGATGAAGGAAGAAAGAGGTGATATATATAGAGAGATAATTAAAGAGGTAATGAGGGAGGGAGTGAGAGATATTGGTGAGATAGAGAGAAGCACATAGGGAAGGAGAGAGAGAAGAGGAAGGTGGGGAGATTGAGAGAGAGGGAATGAGGGAGGGAGAGGGAGATATGGAGAGATAGAGATAGAGAAGTATATAGGGAATAAGAGATAAAGAAGAATAAGAAGAGAGAGAGATAGAGGGAGGGAGAGAGGGAGAGAGGGAGAGAGAGAGAGAGAGAGAGAGAGAGAGAGAGAGAGAGAGAGAGAGAGAGAGAGAGAGAGAGAGAGAGAGAGAGAGAGAGAGAGAGAGAGAGAGAGAGAGAATGATGAGATAGAAAGTAGAGAGGGAAGGATATATTTATAGATCAAGATGGGGGAGGGAGGGAGAGAGTGTTTGAGAGAGAAATACAAAGTGGAGGAAGGTTGGGAGATTGAGAGGGAGAGGGGGAGGGAGGGAGAGAGGGAATGTGGGAGGGAGAGGCAGAGATGGGGAGAGATATCTAGAGAGAAGTATATAGGGAAGGAGAGATAGAGAGGGGGAGAAGGGAGGGAGGATTAGAGAGAGAGGGAAAGGTAGGGAGGGAGAGAGAGGTGAGATAAAGAGAGGGATGGGGAGAGATAGAGATAAGTAGAAAGGGAAGGAGGGAGTGATAGAGAAAGAGAGAAGTGTGATAGAGGAGGCAGGAGGAAGGAGGAAGATTAGAGAGAGGAGGGGTGAGAATGGGCAGAAGATGGCAGATAAAGAGAGTAGAGAGGGAGGTGGGTGGGATGGGGGAGAGAGAGGAGGAATTGGATGGGGAGGAAAGGTGGGTGGGAGGAAGAGAGAGAGGGGGAGATAGAGAGGGTGAGATAGAGAAAATTAGAGAGGGAAAGAGGGAAGGAGGAATAGAGGGAGGGATGGAGGGAGAGAGAGAGGTGAGATAGATAGAAGTATAGAGGGAAGGGGAGAGTGTGAGAGAGAGGTCTAGAGCATAAGGGATAAACAATGGGTGAGATAGAGTGAGAAAGATGATACAACTTGATGATTACTGAAATTTGATCTCTTGATTACTGATATTTGACATGTTGATTACTAAAATTTGGCTAAGTCTAAAAATTTGTAAGATCTTCTAAAAACTAGAATTTGAATTATAACTCCTAGAGATCTAAAACCACTCTCAAACATGTCCTGAAACTATATGCATGAAATATAACTTAAAGTATAAGAAAGTAAATGTCAACTTATAACACAAAGAGAAGAAAAAAATTTCAATGTAGACCAAAACACAAGCGTGTTATAATGTGCTCACGTTTTGGAAATGTTTTTTTTATTTTAAAAAATGCACATTTTTTTCTTTCAAAAAATGCACATTTTTTTCTTTCAAAAAATGCACATTTTGAACTCAAAATGCGTGCATTTTTTGAAATTTAAACCATAATACGAGCATCTTATAACACGCTTGCATTATGGCTTGGTAACTACCAACCCATAATGCGAGCGCATTTGACTATAACGTGCTCACGTTTTTGCTATTTTGAGATGAAAAAGTAAATTGGCCACTTTTTGCTTCCCATCTTTTTGCACTTGCCTAGTTACTAGAAGTCAACACAAAACTAATTGAATATATATGATTTATTCAAATTAAACTCTATCATAAAATAAATTTTATGTGAATATGCTTGTTGGCTCTAAATCTCAAAATCAATTTTATTGCAATAAAATTTCAAGGTTCATGGTCTATAATAGACAATGAAAAGGAATGGACAATTTATAATTTTATATATTCCTCTTCATGGACCTAATACTTAAAACTTTCAAAAGTGACAATGTTTGAGACTTATAAATATGTCTATCAAATATATAATAACAAAACCTAAAAAACTTTTGAAATAGCCATGATTATCTTCTCAAACTAGTAAGGAAATATAGGTTAGTTAAGAAAAACAACTCTAGAAATTTAGTTAGAAATTAAGCCAAAATATCACCTTCAAGAAATTTTTTAGTGGCGAATCTTCACCTATTGGCATATAATTGAAATCGAGACGTCGAGAAATGGCGAATAGTACAAGCTAAAAAGAAGACTAAATAACCAGGTTTTTACAAAAAAAAATCTTGTCTTAATTAATTTGCCTATGCATTATTTTTTAAACTAATAAATCGAAATGACTCACCATGTAAACGATGCATTATTAGAACTAATTCACCAGTATTTTATACTGTAATTACAAATATTAATTATATTCATGAGTTATATTATATTCCTACCAATAATATTGGGGCAATATCACCACTAATAATAAACTACCATTTAACTTTAGGGATATTTTAGCCTTGAATAGGGCTTTTATTTATTCCCATCGATTATCTTTTTAATCGGATGGTTGCAGGTTGATTCCAAAACCTATATGCACGTGCCTTTTAAAAGGCTTGTTGAGGCCCAAAATTTGTTTTGGGCCACATGATTAAAAGGAACGTGCATATAAGTCATGGAATCAACCTGCAACCATCTAATTAACAAGCTAATCAATGGTAACAATTTCGCTTTTCATTTATTCTTATTTTTAAAGTGAGATTTAAAAAAATACTTAATCCATGTGTGCTACAATGCATTTTTGATACTTAATTTATGCTTGGTAGCAAGGGGCTCTACCCCTTGACTGCACTTGTATCACGATAGGAGTGTGTCATGGTCGTTGCCCCTAGACTCTGCGAGGGGGCGTTGCCCCCTCGACCCCCACAAGGGGGCTCTGCCCCCTTGATCCCTGTAAGGAGTGCTGTCCCTTGACCCTACCGATGGCTACCACCCTTGGGCCCCTACTTTAATATTATAAAAACAAAAAAATTATGGGGGAACTACATCGACCAACTATGCAAATTTTTAAAGGAGAGATTCACCATTGTAATTGTGATAGGTCGAATGTGAGTATTAGAAAATGAGCAGCAAGTAAAAGAGTGCAAAAAACCACCAAAACAACTTACACCTCAAGATTAGCCTAAGTTGGAAACAATGCAAGACAAAGCAACGAAATAGAACCTTATACCTTGCGTTGAGTCGATCTTTTGGTTGGCCCTTCGATCTTTGATGTGTATGCTCCTTGGATGGCACAAGATGTGAGATGTGAGATGCAAATGATGCTTGGAAACATGAAAATAGCTAAGTGTTGGTTGAGAAACAAAACTGCAAGAGTTTTGCTAGCACCAATGATCTCCCCAAAATGGGAGGAAAGAGGGGTATTTATAGGATTTTTGGGAAATCCTAGGGGAAATGGACGGTCAAGATTGAGCCACCAAATATCAAGATGTAGGGCTAAGGTGAGTTGAGAACTCACAAGCCCTCACATCTTGACATGTGTCATGTGATTAGCCCTAAAAGGTGAAGTGGACATGAGGTGGAAGGAGGAGTACATGACATGGAGGGGGGTACAAAGTACCTTGGGATTGGACAAGATCTCCTCATAAAGGAGGTCCTTGTCCCCATGTGGGTGAGAGGACATGTGAGGAATTAAAAATTCCTCAAATATTCTCATGGGGAAGAGGGAAGGAATTTAAAATTTCTTAAATGCATTGGGGGATTAAAAGGTGAATTAAAAATCCACATGGGGAAGGGAGATGCATTGCCCAAAAGGAGAAAGTCTTTAATAGGGTTGACTAAGGACACATGTCATAAAGGATATGGGGAAGAGAAAAGGAATTTAATATTCCTTGGAAGGATAAAAGGAATTAAAAATTCCTTGAGAGGTTGATTAGGCTAGTTGATGAGGGGTTAGAGGAAGGTTAGGTGGCTAAGAGAGATTAGAGGCCAACTTGCAAAAGTTGGAGGATGTGACACCTCTTAATCAAAGATTAGGCATGTGCACATCCTAATGATGAGATTAGAAGAAGGATTAAGATAAGATAAAAATGATGGAGGATGTGACATGAAGGGAATTAAATACCTTAGGGATTTGGCAGAATTAAAGCTATTAATTAAATAATAGTAGTATTACTTAATTAACGAAAATAAGACGAAAGGGGATGAATTTGGATAAATTAAGTGTCCAAATTTAGATGTCCACATTTTGCCCCTCTTTGAGATGGTGTTACGAAGTAGCATCATTTCAAAGATTATTAAAATATAGAAACTAGAAGAAGATGGTTAGATTGGGAAAGATGCCCCAGTCATTCCTTTGAACGATTAAGAAGGGAAAAAGATGATGAAAATTAGGGATGAAGGATGCCCCCTCGAGAGGACATGCGGGTTCAAGAGAACACAGGTGGGCTCTCGAAATGGATGAGATGATGCAAGGGGAGCTGAAGAAGATGATGCAATGTGATGGAAGATTGGGAGGGGAGTGTGATGAAAGATGAATGGATGGGGGGATTTTGATAGATGAGAGGATGAAGAGGAAATGAAATCCAAATGCAATGAAAAGATGAGATGCAATTTGCCATCGTCGGAGCACTTATTTTTGCTATAGCATAAGACACAAGACACCAAGGTATGAAGAACCAAGGCGGATTAGTGTCTAATGCATAAAACAAACATAACAAACAATAAGGCTATCCCAACACCCCAAGGTCATGGTGACCTTGGTCGGGCCAGGTATTGGGATAACCACAAGCACACAAGGATTCCCCAGCGTAACACAAGATCTTAGGGATCTTGGTGGGTACTACGTGGGACAACCGAGAAGACAAAAAAGATCAAGATACACTCCTATGTTGACTAGTCAAAGCACACCATGATATGATGGATCAAGGCGACCATGACAAGTGATGATAGGGAGCTCAAATGATAAACAAAAGCCAAAAGCATCAAAAGATCACAATCAATTTCAAACGTCCTTTGCCATAGGATCAATCAAGGGGATGGATGGGATTGATGAGGTCTGTTAGGAAGGATGCATCATGTTCAGACCGATGATGGATACTAAATTAAAAGATTGATATAATGCAGGATATTCAAAACTAATTGGATTTGATGATACAAGTGGATCTCATTTGTTAAGATCCAGCTAGATAAGGGCGTAGCTTGATGACGCGACACAAGAGACATGACACAAGACAGGAGACTAACACATCCTAGCGACCTAGGGGCTCGGGGGCCGATCAAAGATTAGCCTTGCCTATGTGGAAGCGCAGAGCCCTCGTAGTTCGACAAAAGGCTGACGACAAACCATGATGGAGATCTTGATGGATGACCAAGATAGGATGGAGAATAGGGGAAAAGTGGACAAATATAGACCGATGATGGATGGAACCCCGGGGGCAGATCCAATGATCGACCTTGCCTACGTGAAAGCATAGGGGTAACGTAGTTCGACAAACGGCCAAAGACAAGTGATGGATGAAAGATGATGAGATAACCCTAGATAAGGGGATAAAATGATTGGACCGACACGATGGGACAAGAGAGACCTATTGGATTGGATTAGAGGATAGTGACTAGGCAAAGCTCAAGGATGGGATAGTTATTCATGCCATATAGATGAATGATGAAATGATAAGATAGATGATGTTGGATTGTATGGGGAGTAGCCAATGACAAGGGATTATGAGATGAGATGAGGGTAGAGGATGGGGGGAGGAAAAGGATTGTTTGGGTGGATTGGATAGAGGGATAAGGATTTGGATGAGGAAAAGGTGACCAGATGGATAGATAAGAATGGATGCCATGATGGAAGGATAGGAAGATAGGGATGGGAAGATGGATATAAGGATTGTTCGGAGGGATAAAAGATAAGGATGGGGAGATGGATATATCGATAAGGAGATAAGGATAGGGAAATGGAAGGGAGTGATTTGATGGAATGAATGATGTCTCCAAGGACTGTATCACAAAGGAAGATAGATGCCCCTACTCTAGATATGTCATGTGCGAAGAGGCATGAAGGATGCAATAGAGAAGGATAGGAAAATAAAGGAGTGAGATGGATGAAGATAGGATGCATGGATAAGGGAGGGCGAATGATAGTTGGGATAGTCTGCGGATGAGGGGAATGTATGTCAAGAGGTGTCCAAAGCATGTTTATATGTTTGCCCCATTGTTATCAAGATCACAAGGAGGATGGAAGGATTGGGATAAATGAGATATGCCAAGAAGGATGTGTAAGCTTGATAGGATGGAGGGGATGGATGAAAATGTTGTATAGCAATAAGATGGGTGCATAGCCGAAAGTGTAGCAAGAAGCATAGCGGATGGAGGGAATGTAAATCAAGAAATTGCCCCCAAGTGCAGATGGGGATTTATGCATGATGCCTGTTTGCCAGGTTTTCATCATGGTACTTATCTAAGGTGCCTGTTTTCCAAGTTTTCACCATTGGATCTAATTATTTCTCTTTACTATTTTTTTTTATTTTTTTTTTTTTGACTTTTTGGATAGCATGCAAAAGGAGATGGATAAGGATAGGGAGGCGAATAAGTGGATTTAGAAGACATGCGATAAGGATATGGATGAAGGACTCAAGCATCAGGTATTAAGAGCTCATGTTTGAACCGACTATTGGATGTTGGTACAACCTTAGGATAAATGGATTATGCTAGAGGATGAATGAGAGGGATCTGATGGGGAAGATACGGGGGATAATGGGTGGGATGTTGAAAATGGTATGGATAGAATGATGGGGTGGATAAGTGATGGGGAGATGAGTTCAGGACCAACATTGGAACATGTGGTGACGGATATGAAAAGATAAGGGGACTAATGGATGGAGTATGCGGGGATAATGGAGGAGATGGAATAGCGAATTTCGGGACATAGGGACCGAAAATAGATTTAGGAGGTGAAAGGGATCTATAATTAGCTTTTGGATTAGCAACTTTGTATGTTCTTACAGATTTTTCATTTGATGGAATTGCATCTTTTTTCTTTGGGATCCACATGGTTTTGATCTTTGCTTTGTTGGCTCTTTGCGAGCTATAGATTTGATTTTGATTGTGGATTGGATTTTTCTTTTCATTACCATGTCTTTTAGAGGGGACATGGGAAGCTTTAGATTCATGTGGGTGTTTAGATTGATGCATTTTTCCTCTGGCATCCAAAGTGCTCATACTAGAAATGGGATGGGTGTGAGGGGATGGATGATGTGGAGCAATGGAGGTAGGAGTGTGGGGATTACGTGTAGATGGGGGATGTGTAGGTATGTGCCTTTGTTGGTCCTGATTATGGGACATGCGAGAGGGATGTTTTTGATGGATGACATGGATAGGCATTGGATGGATGAGCGAATGAGATGGAGGAGGTGATCTTGGGATATACGGACCCAAGATGGATAGAGTGGGTGAAGGACGAGAGATGGTGGATGGAGGGATGTAAGGACCCAAAATGGATGGAGCAGATGAAGGAGGAATATGAACGGTTGTTTTGAGGTGATACGATAGAGGAGGAGGGATGGCAGCATATGATCTGGTGGAGCAATGGGCAGAGCCAAAAGTTCTTTTGGAGAAGGCTCGTTGAGGACGTCTAGAAGTTGTACCAACATCTTTAGATTGTGAGTCTTGGGGAATAGATCCAAGACCTTGCATGCAGATTTGTTCTTTGACTTGGATGGGCTCTAAAATACCTTGCTCGTGAAGGCCTAGACCTTTTCCTTGATAGTTCATGTTCTTGAGCATTCGATCCATGATAGGATTTTTGTTATTTTGAAAACATGATGCAAGTCCATTATTAGGTGGGGATGATGGGTGGTATATAATAATCTGCGGTTTTTCGTCTGCAAGGAGGCCACCATGGAAGAATGAGAGTACCAAGGGGATATGCAAGTGGTGTGGGGATAGCATTTTAGGCATGATGGATAACAACACTTGGATGGGTGGTATCGAGAGGGAGTAGGGGATATGATAGGATCTGGTGGTAGAATCTTGAATTTCAAAAGAGGATCATGAGATGGAATGGATGGGGATTGTGATCTTGCGGTAGACTAGATGGGATGGTAGGATCTTGATCAGGAGGAGGGTATATGTTGGCATGCTTTGGATCAGGCTCTTGGCATGACTCATCGTGTGCGGGAGGCATGATAATGGAGTCATGGGGGGACTCTTCAAGTGGGGAAGATGGAAGGATGGAGGATTCAAAATATTCTTGGAATGGATACTAGGAGTGGAAGAAGTGGATTGGATTTGGGTATCATCGATAGGTTCGACGGCTCTCGGAGTAGGGGGTGGGTGTTCAATGGATTTGGTAGATGTGATGGTAGGAGATGGGGACTCAGTGGATTCAGAGGATGTGATGGTAGGAGATGGGGACTCAGTGTATTCAGAGGATGTGATGGTAGGAGATGGGGACTCAGTGGATTCTGAGGATGTGATGGCATCATCAATGATAGGTGTTGGATGGAAAAGGGTCTCATCACTAATGACCATGGATGATGGGTCGAGATGGCATGGTTCCACGACTGCAATGTGTGGAGTGGGAGTTATCTCCTTTGTTATAAGTCCTTGGAGAAACTTGAATACGCTAGGCTGAGATGGCGAGACGGGAGTGGATGAAGGTTTATGGATGAGTGGGGGATTAGGACTAGGGATTGGTGGGCTAGGATTAGATGGAAGATTAAGACTGGATGGAGGATTAAGGTAAGGATATGGGCATGGGGAATTAGGACACAAGGAGGCAGGTGGTGGATTGTAGTAAGGGTATGGGGATGGTGGATTAGGATGAGGAGATTGAGGTGGTGGATGGAGATAGGGAACTGCAGATGTCAGATTAGGATAAGGATAGGTTGGTGTGGATGTTGGATTAGAATAGGAAGGTGCGAATGTAGGATTAGGGTGAGAAGATTGGTATGGGAGATTGGGGTAGTGGGTATATGTGGATGAAGGATTGAGATAGGAGGATGTGGACGAGGGATTAGGATGAGGTTATTATGGTGGCAGACTAGGATAAGAGGATGCAGGTGTTGGATAAGAGGACGATGTAGATGGAGGATATGATGGATATGATGGACATCCCTTGTCAAAGGTAGCATAAGGAGTGTGATTAGGCATAGATGAAGACATGATGGGATAGCTCGATGGGGTGATTGGATTTTGGAATGTGGGTGGAGAAAGCTTACTAGCAATGATAGTGTCAAGGGGATCTATGTCGTACACCTCTTGATCAACAAGACTTTCATTATCATCATCGACGTAATTAGGGTTTCCCTTGACCACTATTGATGGAGGATAAGGATTCATGATGATGAAAGGATAAAGATGATGGATAAAGATTTTGGGTGGAAATGGACAAAAGCCCAAATTGGGATTTAGGACAAGCTCAGATCGGGATTGGATTAAAGCTCAGATTAGGATGATTGGATGATACGATCGAATTGATTTTGATGATCGGATTTGATTATCAAAGGATGATTACGACACCGAATCTGCCTCGAGATGGAAGTAGATTGATAGGGATGCGATTGGATTGGATTGGATTGATTGATCGATTGAAAGGTCGGATGATGGATTGGGTAGGATGATGAAAGGGACTGTAAACCCCGTTTAGAGATTACCCTAGGTGACTTAGGATGCTGATTGATCGGATTAAAGGATGAATGGATGATTGCGGCACCGAATCCACTTTGAGATTGAAAATGGATTGATTGGGCCGATGATGATGATTAACTTAGGATGGATGACAACCCTAAGAGGATATTAATGATGATGATCAGATTAGACACTTCAGTCTATTTGGATAATAACCCGAGACGAAGTTCAGGGGATTTGGATGATTTGATTGGAGGAATGGATGATAGAAATGGATGAACGTCTGCTCGGAACGAGCAAACAAATGATTAGAATGATAGGATGAGAGTTCAAAATGATGAAAGGAGGTGTGAGATGGATGATCGAAATGATAGAACGAGAGTTCGGAATGATAAAGGGATATGTCGAATGGATGAACATTTACTTAGAATGAGTAAACAGATGATCGAAATGACAAAATGAGGGTTCAGAATGATGAAAGGATATGTGAAATGGATGAATGTTTACTCAGAACGAGAAAACAGATGATCAAAATGACATAACAAGAGTTTGGAATGATGAAAGGATATGTTAAATGGATGAACGTTTACTCAGAATGAGTAAATAGATGATTAGAATGATAGAACGAGAGTTCAGAATGATGAAAGGATATGTTAAATGGGTGAACATTTACTTAGAATGAGTAAACGAATGATCAGAATGACAGAACAACAGTTCAGAATGATGAAAGGATGTGTTAAATGGATGAACGTTTACTCGGAATGAGTAAATGGATGAGAATGGTAGGGTATAACCCCCCTCGAGGAGGTAGATGGTGAAGAAAAAAGGTGCCCCGTCCAACTTCTCAAAAGTATGAAGTGGTACATATCATCAGAAAGAGCATGAAAAGATGAGAGGAACTGCCTTTGAACAGAGTCAATCGGATAAACAGTGTGGAAATGGCGGCCCTGGGAAGAAAGAGCAGAAGGACAGGTCCGCCACTGCACTAGGACAAATCCGCCACAGCATAGGGACAGGTCCGCCACAGCACGGGGACAGGTCCGCCACTGCACAAGGATAGGTCCACCACTGAACAAGGACAGGTTTGGCACTGCACTAGGACAGGTTTGGCACTGCACTAGGACAGGTTTGGCACTGCACTAGGACAGGTTTGGCACTGCACTAGGATAGGTTTGGAACTACAGAAGGACAGGTTTGGCACTACAAAAGGATAGGTTTGGCACTGCACTAGGACAGGTTTGGCACTGCACTAGGATAGGTTTGGCACTACACTAGGACAGGTTTGGCACTGCACTAGGACAGGTTTGGCACTGCACTGGGACAGGTCCACCACTGAATTAGGACAGGTCCGCCAGTGCACTGGGACAGGTCCGCCAGAGGATAAGTTTAAACTTGATTTTTTGATGGATGGGTAAGGCAAAGGACCGAAAATATAAAAAGACTTGGCCAAACTGATAATCACTGGTTTATGCACGAGAAAGGAAATTCAAACAGCACAACCCTAAGATTAGTAGAAATGGGTATGGTCAACAAAGTCTTCTACTCTAGGATGCACATGGTTTCTAAGGAGTCCTCGATATACACCCGGTACATGAGGCCCAAATCGTGAACACCAACCCGTTACAAGCGTGAGTCGGGAACCTTAGCGAGATACTAAAGGCTTGGACCAACTCTTCATGTCATCCCGACGCTTTGCCAATTACAACGTGGTTGGATTGAGGTACAGCTTTCGCTCTCCCCCTTTATATACCCCACCGGTACGCGTGGTTGGAATCGTCCCTTGGGGTGATGAAATCCCCAAGCAGGTCCCACTAAGAAAGTGAAAAAGGGTGACTGAAAAGGACTTGGAAAGCTACGATTTCTCGTCACCCAAGATCACCAAATGGCGCAAGGGGATTGGATACATCAAATAGCCTTCCCAAACACGCCAAGCAAGGTTTATTGACATCCCTTTAATTAAACTATGTTCCTATTTTACCAAAAGACAATTCGGGAAAACTTGAAATTTTTACCTTCAGGAGGACAGGTCCGTCACTCTGTAAGGACAGTCCGCCACTGCATTAGGGACAGATCCACCATGCATTAGGACAGGTCCGCCACTGCAGGACATGTCCGCCACTGCGATTAGGAGGTCCCCCTTATTAGGACAGGCCGCTTACTGCAGGGGACAGGTCCGCCATCAGGAGGGTCTGCCTCCGGGGTGATCGCCCCTCTGTCAGGACCAGTCCACCACCCCAAGACAGTCTGCCACTCTGCCACTGCGGAGGGACAGGTCCGCCACTCTGTAACCTAGACCCAAAAATGCAAAAACAACAAACATGAAGAAAAAGAGACCCATTTGTGGGTCCCAGGGTGTCGAAATGTGATAGGTCGAATGTGAGTGTTAGAAAGCAAGCAACAAGTAAAAGAGTGCAAATAAACAACTAAAACAACCTACACCTCAAGATTAGCCTAAGTTGGAAACAATGCAAGACAAAGCAACGAAATGGAACCTTATACCTTGTGTTGAGTCGATCCTTTGGTTGGCCCTTCGATCTTTGATGTGTATGCTCCTTGGATGGCACAAGATGTGAGATGTGAGATGCAAATGATGCTTGGAAACATGAAAATAGCTAAGTGTTGGTTGAGAAACAAAACTGCAAGAGTTTTGCTAGCACCAATGATCTCCCCAAAATGGGAGAAAAGAGGGGGTATTTATAGGATTTTTGGGAAATCCTAGGGGAAATGGAGGGTCAAGATTGAGCCACCAAATATCAAGATGTAGGGCCAAGGTGAGTTGAGAACTCACAAGCCCTCACATCTTGACATGTGGCATGTGATTTAGCCCTAAAAGGTGAAGTGGACATGAGGTGGAAGGAGGAGTACATGACATGGAGGGGGGTACAAAGTACCTTGGGATTGGACAAGATCTCCTCATAAAGGAGGTCCTTGTCCCCATGTGGGTGAGAGGACGTGTGAGGAATTAAAAATTCCTCAAATATTCTCATGGGGAAGAGGGAAGGAATTTAAAATTCCTTAAATGCATTGGGGGATTAAAAGGTGAATTAAAAATTCACATGGGGAAGGGAGATGCATTGCCCAAAAGGAGAAAGTCTTTAATAGGGTTGACTAAGGACACATGTCATAAATGACATGGGGAAGAGAAAAGGAATTTAATATTCCTTGGAAGGATAAAAGGAATTAAAAATTCCTTGAGAGGTTGATTAGGCTAGTTGATGAGGGGTTAGAGGAAGGTTAGGTGGCTAAGAGAGATTAGAGGCCAACTTGCAAAAGTTGGAGGATGTGACACCTCCTAATCAAAGATTAGGCATGTGCACATCCTAATGATGAGATTAGAAGAAGGATTAAGATAAGATAAAAATGATGGAGGATGTGACATGAAGGGAATTAAATAAATAGAATATTTATTTAATTCAATTGATGGAAGGAGGATTAAAGAGATAAGGTATTATTGATTAAATACCTTAGGGATTTGGCAGAATTAAAGCTATTAATTAAATAATAGTAGTATTACTTAATTAACGAAAATAAGACGAAAGGGGATGAATTTGGATAAATTAAGTGTCCAAATTTAGATGTCCACAGTAATAATATTTTTAGTGATTATTCGCTAGGATTCACTACTGTGATTATTATTTTTACCAATTATTCATTAAGATTCGCTAGGATTTTACAAAAATTTTAATAATGTACATAGATTTTCCAAGAAAATTAATATTTTTTTCAAAAAAAGGGAAAGATTTTCCAGGAAAATTATAGCACTTAGCCAATATTTGCCAAGATTTTATGTTTTTTTGGTGGGGGTTCCTTCAATTTATCATTGATCACCTTCCCAAAATCACACAATCATGAAATTCCAACAATAAATTATGATAAAGTAGCTCATTAAATTATACTTAGTACATTTATAATTTTTCCACTTTTCAAATCAATGAAGTAGGACCTTGATATTATTATTTAAAGATTTTTTAAATTAGGCCATTGTGTTGAAATCAAAATTTAAGATAGAGTGAGAATTTAATCAAGGGTATGTACATGACTTTAATTGTATAATTTAATGTACATGTTGTAGGGGAGGCTGCAATTGTTTGTTTAAATTCTACAACATAAATTAGTCTAAATTTTCATGCTATGGATTTTTTAATGTTTTAAATTGAATGTCTTCAAATGAAAATGTATTTTGAATTTTTTCATGTTCAATTTGATTTATAAATTTCAAATTGCGTACATTATTTAATTAGTTTGTTGATATATATTTTTTAATTGTTTAACATGCAGTTGCCATTTCATTGAACATGGAGCCTGAATTTAACATAGAGGATTTTATACCTAATGAATAGCTTGAAGATCCCACGCATTCACATTCACCACCACGACAAAACCCCATACCTCCACCCTCTCCATCTCCTAATCCCCCACGCCCTATAGTAGATCATGCTCAGTTAAGAGAGATCATTAGAGAAAACCTTAATGTGATTTGGGAAAATATAGATTTGATAAAAAAATGAGCCTAACATTCCTGCCCATCTCACACGGTTTTCATCTTCGATGCGAACTATTGTCGATTTTGTTCGATCTATTGATGCGGACCTAGATAGGTTCCATCAATGGAGAGAAGAGAGGAGACAATTCTATGTAGATGGATTGTCTTATAAAGAAATCCATGACCTTAAAATTACAAAACAAGCCATTTTCCAACATTTTCTAGCACCCAAATAAATGAACCAATTCCACCCACTAAAAACTGAATTGTGAGGTACCCCTTTACTTTTTGAGAAATTTATGGGCTAAGTTTGAGTTGGGTTTAAAACCCAAATATTTTGATATGAGGTCATTTTAGGGAGTTGGGTGTGGCATGCCCCAGCATAGATTAGGAGCACCTATCGATCCTTAGTGACATGCTCCAATTGCTCCTATTGTTGCTCCTCCTTCTCTTAGTGTTCCCACTGCATTTCAGTAACAAATGATGTTTTCCATATTAGGAGCATTGAGTTCTCTTTCAGTACATCTGACTCATCAGACTACACACGCGACGACTGAAGTGGGCAATAGAGAGCATGGAGGCTTAGGCTATGGGCATACTCAAGCATCCACTTTAGGTGACCCACATGCATCTAGATGGAGTCATATATGGATTTACTATATTTTGAGGATCATCCTACATAGTTATGTACATTTTTTGAACTTAGGCACATTTTAATTTGTTTGAAATATGAAAAATTCATGTCAGTAATAATATTAAATTATATATAATATAATATTAATTCAAGAAGTGTTCGTTGTATATGCATGATCACACAATGCCTGAATCTCAGTATCATCATGTTTGTATTTCGAGTGTTATAGAATTGGGCTCACCTTTTGGTCAAGTACAAACCAATATATATTTTCATTTATATAGACATATCTAATTTAATTTTAAGTTTTACACATGTGTGAAATGATATATTGTATCTAGATGTAGGGAGGTCATGCGATACCAAGTAATGACTAACCACAAGTTGTGGTGAGTTCTCTTTAGTCATCATCAGCTCAGGTGCATGCTTTCAAAATTTTGTTAAGTTTAAAATAAATACACATCATAGATCTAATTTAATTTGAATTTTTACACATGTGTGAAATATACATTTTTGTATATATATGCAGGGATTTCATGCGATGCCCATGGTGAGTGCACCTGAGACATCATCATATTTTATGCATGGGAAATCTCAAGTGCGTGATCATGAGGTCATAGATCATTCAAGGTTGTAAACTTTACTAAATATCCTATACAATTTTTAGGGACCTTTTAAATATATATACTTGATGTTCTAACATATTGTTTGCTTTATTTGAATATGTAGTCTTGAATTAGTATATCAAGCATTTGGACCTTCGTAATTGACATTTTATACTACCCATTGAAAAATATGTGCCAATATATTCACATGATCATATGGTACTTTATGCATAAGTTAAAAATCATTTTTACTATATTTACTAGATATTTAATTAAATTTATTTTTATCAAGTTTATATGTTAAATTAAATCAAAATTTCTAAATAACTTTAAATCTAATTTCAACTTTCTTGTACTCTTCTATAGTATGATATAGGTAAATCTAGTCCACGTGGAGCAAAGAGGAGACTTGATTTGACTGATCACCCTAATAATTAGATGGTTTTAAATTTTATGGACTATCTAGATCTAGTTTTGTTCAAATATATGTGTTGGACTTGACATATACATTTTGAACATGTTATTTCATGGACCATTTCATGTATACATTATATTGATTAATATGATCATGTTTGTTTTTATTTATATCAGTTGACTTTAATATGATGATTATATATGCACTCAATTATGATCGGGTTATGTTCATTTTGAAGATTATATGCACTCATGTATGTATATATATTTTATCTAATTTTCAAGTAATATGCACTATATAAATTCTTATCTAGAATCAAATTTCATATATATTTGCATTCCATTGTTGAATTAAGTTTAGACATGTCTTAAAATGATTAACTCCGAAATTTCAATAATTTATCACATGGTTAGGTGAAAAATTAAAAACATTCCTTAAATAGTTTAGATCATATTCATAATAAATTAAGGGCAGGTAATTTTAACTATTTTCCAATTGTAGGAAATATTTGAATCATTGAACAAAATTATATCTCCTTGTATGTATAAAATGTATAATCTATACAATTGAACAATTGTATATAATGTGGTAAATATAAGACATGATTTGTATAAGATAAAACTAGAATAAAATATTTAAAAAGTAACTAATAATTTCATTGAAGTTCATACATCGAAAAAACATATATAATGTATATTGATGTTTAATACAACTATATAACATGATGAAACATATGTGCATGTAGATACATTTAAAGCTTATCAACTTTTAGCTCAATACCACAAATTCATATTTGCATAGTCTCTTGATAATTTTGTTTATAGTGACAATCGCATGGTAGGCCAACTTGATGAGAACCTACAAAAATAATTATTGTAAGTAAATTAACTATATTTTTTATGAGTCATACACGAGCGGGATGGGCGGGAATGTGAAGCACGAGCAGGAAAAGTAGGGTTTTGAATCTTTGAACAATGGAGCAGGCCATGGAGCAGGATCTAAGGAATCCTAGGAAGAATTAGTGCATGTTCTGAGTGAGGAGAAAGGTAAGGATGAATCTGATGAGGACACCAAAAAAAAAATTCAGGTGGACCCAGGAGGAAATACTAACCTAGGGGGATCCCTTGAAGGAAAAAAAGGAAAATTTTCCAGTGAAGTGGTAGGGACCGCTAATAGGGAAGGAGCAAAGCAAAAAACCTTTGTCTTCATTGTTTGGTGTTAAGCCAAATGGAAAATTGATTTTCCCTCTAGTGCAAAACTTATTTGACCTAGTGAAAGGTAAGTTTTCCATCTCTATGCCTGATCTGATTATTGATCATAATATTGCTTTGATGGAAAAAGTTCTGGTTGGAAAGTTTATGGGCTCTAGACCAAATGTTGAGGTGGTTAGGGAGTTATTCAAAAATAAGCGGAGAATCAATGGGAAGGTAACAATGGCTTCTCTTCCTAGAGGATTCTTTTCCTTTGATTTCACCTGCAAGGAGGATATTTTGGCTATGAGGAGTGGTGGACCTTGGGTCATAGGAAAATCTTCCCTGGCCCTCAAGAAATGGACCTCTCGTCTGGATCTATCTGACTCTATTTTTGAGAACGTTCTAGTTTGGGCTAGACTTCCAGGTCTCCCTATGGAATACTGGAATGAGGACATTTTCAATGGAATTGCTAGTTCTTTTGGAGAGCTCTTGTCTATTGATCTTATGATAGCAGCTAGAAAGCAGCTGGTGTTTGCTCGAATCTGTGTGGGAGTTTCATAGAATGCTGACCTCCCCTCTTCAATAGATATAAAGTAAAAGTTGGGAACCTGGATGCAAACTATATATTTTGAGTCCATCCCTTTTGCTTTCTTCAAGTGTAGAAAAATGGAGCATTGGGCTAAGGAATGTCCATTAATTCCAGTAAAGACAAAGAAAACCACCAGTCTAACCCTAAGGTCTAGAGAAAGAAATATGATGGGGAAGGAAAAGCAGCAATACCAATACCCTTAATGAGAAGGCTAGAAGGAAACCTGAAACTTAGAGGAATACCTCTGATTTCAATGGTGAAACAAAACCCATGTATCCTAATGTGCAAGAGAATCACCAAATAGGGGCAGAAAAATTTTTTGGTCCAAAGGAAAATGGTGAAGAAGCCTTGGAGAATGCAAGGGATGGTATAAGGGTTGAGGATTTTTTTCCTCCACTCCAAAGATCTTATCTGAAGGAAAAGATAATGGGTATCTTGGATTGGAGGATATTCCTATCCAGGGTCTGTCTCTAGATATTGGCCTTCCTATCCTGAATACTACTTCAGCGAAATGTTCCCCTTCGAGTAACTCTCTAAAACTTGGGGAAAAAGAAACTCCATAATTTGTCAAGGATACCTTCGAGAATATGAGCTAGAACACCGAACTTTCAAGTGACAATCTGAACCAGCTCAGGAATGGCCAAATGGATACTCTCCCTTGGGAGCAAAGAAGAATGT
Organism: Sequoia sempervirens; assembly: GCA_007258455.2. NCBI lineage: Eukaryota > Viridiplantae > Streptophyta > Pinopsida > Cupressales > Cupressaceae > Sequoia > Sequoia sempervirens. Next base: position 78,927,414 of record VDFB02000002.1, on the reverse strand, counting down.
ATGATAAGGAATGGGAATTTGGTAGAGAAATAGAGAGCCAAGAAAATACTGATTGGGAAGAAGTTCTCTCTCACTCTAAGAAAAAGAAGGAGAAAAACAAACATCAGAATACTCTGAGTGGAGTTGTCACCAGGACAAGAGCAAAGGAGGATTGTGGAGCTACTAATTTAAGCCAAGGCAGAAGATCGGGTAAATGGCAGAGAGAGCACAAAAGCTTTCAGGACATAGCGGATGGTGTTCAAAAGACCATTCTGGAGATTCTCCAATCCCTTGGTAAGATATGAAGATTATATCTTGGAATATAAGAGGGCTCAATAGCCTTCAGAAGAGGGATGTTTTGCAAAATTTTGTTAGGGATCATAAACCTGATATTCTCCCCATACAAGAAACTAAAATGTGCAAAGAAAAGGTGGAGAAGATTCAAATGTTTCAGAACTATGGAACCCAAGGAAATAGTTCAGATGGTGCGTCAGGAGGAATTGTAACTTTTTTGGAACTAGAACCTAATTAAAGGGGAACCTTTGTTGGAGAGCACTAATCATGTGGCTACTAAATTCACACATATCAGAGATAAATTTAGTTGGATTTAGTCGAATATCTATGCTCCCAATGGGAAAAGAGCTAGAAAATATTTGTTGAATGAGCTCTCTGCTTTTTGTAGGATTTTTGATAATGACCACTGGGTGGTAATGGGGGATTTTAATACTCCCCTTTTGAATGAAGAGAAATTTGGAGGATCTCAGGTGAATTAGGAGAGTAAATCTGATCTTTTTAACTTCATCAACAATAAGGAGTTTATTGAACTAGACTTGCATGGAGCCTAGTATACATGGTCGAATAGAAGAATTGGTAAGGAACTTATTCAAGTAAGGTTAGATAGAGCTAATTTTTCATCAGTGTCTTTTAAGCTACTTATGTTCTCTTAAATCTCTCTCTAGAGTAGGGACGAATCACTTTCCCATAAGTTTTATGGAAAACCCTATAAAGGTGAAGAAAAACTCTCCCTTCATATTTGAAAGAATGTGGTTGTCCCACCCCCTTATTTTTGATGAAATCAGGAAATGGTGGAATATTGATGTTCTGGGTACTGCTATGTTTAGAATGGCTAAAAAACTAAGAGAAGTCAAATAAAAATTAAGAAGCTAGAAAAAAGAGTCCTTTGGAAACATTTTTGGTATTAAATGCGAACTTCAAATGGAGCTTACAGAGATCCAGGACAAAATTCGGAGGGAAGGATACATTGAAAAAAATAAGGTTAAAGAAAATGAGTTGCTGGTAAAACTGCATGACATAATAGCTAAAGAGGAGGAATTTTGGAGGCAGAGATCGAGTGTGTTGTGGCTCTCAGTTGGAGATATAAATACTAGGTACTTCCATATATCTTCCTCAAAACACAGGGCTTCTAATAGAATCTCATCATAGAAGTTAATGGTATGAGATTTGAGGAAGAGGAAGACATCAAAAAGCAAGTTGTCCTCTTCTATAGCAACCTTCTTTTGGTTAATGGGAAATCAATCAAAATGACCAAGATTTTCTACTAGAGGCTATCCCTAAGGTTTTTGAGAGGGAAGATAATGAAAATCTTGTGGCCATCCCCTCTGAGGAGGAAATCATGAAAGTTGTCTTTTCTTTTGAAGGAAATAAGGCCCTTGGCCCTGATAGATTTCCTATGTTCTTTTTTCAATGGTTTTAGGATATTGTTGAAAATGATGTCATGAATGTTGTTAAGGAATTCTTTGGATCCAAAAGGCTCCTTAAGGAACTAAATGCTACTTTTGTGGTCATTATTCCTAAGAAACCTGGGGCTATGGAGTTTGAGGCATTCAGACCCATTAGTCTTTGCAACTCTTTCTATAAAATTATATCAAAGGTTTTGACTTCAAGGATCCTTTCTATCCTTCATTGATTTCCCCTCAGTAGAATGGTTTTGTGCCTGGAAGACAAATCTTAGATTCTATTGTGATTTTCCATGAGAATATCCATTCACTTGTGGAATCTAAAACTAAAGGGTTTCTTCTTAAGCTAGATATTTCCAAAGCTTATGACCTTGTTGATTGGGAGTTTTTATTTAAAATTCTCAGGGTGTTTGGTTTTAGCAGCAGAGTCATTCAGTTGGTGAATCAGTTTGTTACTATGGTTTCCACCTCTATTATTGTGAATGGATATCCTTCCAGATTCTTTAAAAACTCAAGAGGCCTAAGATAGGGGGATCTCATCTCACCTATTATGTTCACAATAATGGCTGAGAGCCTGGGAAGGAATCTTAAAAGATTGATTGAATAGACATCTCTTGCTGCTCTTAGTCCATCTACTAATTTGATTTTCTCCCACCAAAAGTTTGTTGATGACACTATGTTGATGGGAAGATCTATGGTGAATGAGGCTAAGACTTTGAAAAAAAAATTGGACGTGTATGAGAATGTAACTGGGCAGATGGTCAACAGACAAAAGAGTTCCCTTTTCTTCTTCAATACCCCTAAGAATAGGCAAGTAAAGATTGCTATAATCCTTGGTTGCTGAGTGGAATCTTTACCTTCTTCGTTATGTCTCAAACCTCCAGATTTGTTTTGGTGTTCGCTGGTTGACAGGTTCAGAAAGAAGTTGGCAGGTTGGAAGGAAGCTGTTTTGAGCCAGGCTGGAAAAATTCAACTTCTTAAAGCTTCTCTTCAAAACCTCTCGTTTTATGCTTTAATCCTTTTTAAAATTACTTCTAAATATGTTGAGGCCATTGAAAAGATCCAAAAAAGATTCCCTTGGTCTGGTGTGGAGGAAAGAAAGAGAATGCCTCTTATAGGGTGGGATTTGGTTTGCAGACTGAAAACCTTGGGGGGTTTAGGACTCAGAAAAATCATAATTATTAATAAGACTCTCCTTGAAAAACAAATATGGAGATCCTTCTCACCTGGTGGAGAATGGAAATAAATTTTAAGAAGTAAATATATGACAAACTGTGTGTCCCTCAAAGCGTTGTTGGACTCTCCTAGTCTACCTCATAGTTCAGCTTGCTGGAATGATATGGTTGTTGGTAGAAAAATCTTGGAATCATGGATAGGATGGCACATTAGAAGTGGCAATCAAGCTAGATTCTAGGAGGATAGATGGATTTTTAAGGAACCCCTCATCAAAATTGAAAGATTCAATAGATGGGCTGAGTTATGCAAAGCAAATTTTGGGGAGCTTGTTAAAGATTATTGGTATGAAGGAGACTGGGTGGATTTATGTGGGATTAGTCAAGAGTTGGCTCAACTTGAATCTTCCTTAAGGGCTATCAGTTTGGGACAGATTCAACAAGATGATATTCTTGTGTAGATGGTAAACCCTTTGGGTAACTACTCTGTTTCTTTGACTGCCTCTTTTTTGTCCCTTTCTCAAGCTCCCCTTCCCTTTTGGTCTAAAGCGTGGATAAAATATTTGACTCCCAAATTCAATATCTTCTTCTGGATTATGCTTAAGAATAAAGTGCTTACAGTGGAAAATCTTTGTAAAAGGGGATTTCAAATCCCCAATAGATGTTACCTCTACAAGTGTGATGTGGTGTCAGCTAACCAATTATTTCTCCACTACCTATTTGTTTCCATAATCTGGGGAAAATTATTAGCCCTCTAGAATATCTCTTGGGTGTTTCCCTAGTCCATTGAAGATTTCTTTTTACAATGGAAAGCTCCTTCTCAAAATCCCTTCATTTGAAGGCTATGGGCTTTAATATTCCCTTTTTTTGTTTGGGGAGTGTGGAAAGAATGTAATAACAGACTTTTTAGGGATAAGAAAATGTTGGAGAATAATGGTTTTGAAAACACTTCTAGGCTTATAAAGGAAAACTTTAATGTGATTCCCCAAAAAGCTCTTAACCTTGAAGCAGTGGTGTGTACTCCCTATGATCTTATGATTGCAAAGGATTGGAATATTAAAATGGATATTTCTTCCACATCCAATCTAGCTAAGAAAACTAGGGAGGGTGTGTGTTGGACCTTTCCTCCAAATAGCTAGTCTAAGGCCAACTTTGATGGTGCTACGAAGGGAAATCTATGGATGGCCGGAAGTGGAGGTGTATTAAGGGACTCAAATGGTAATTTTATGGTGGATGTGGCCATTTCCCTAGGTCATCAAACCAATCATGTGGCGGAGGCTATAGGAGCTTTTCATGTTTTAAAGTTAGCTCATAATTTGTATATAATAAATTTATGGCTTGAAGAGGATTCTAAAAACATCATTAACTATCTCCTAGGTAGGACCTCCCCTCTTGGTTGATTAAGAATTGGATTGATGAAGCAAAGTCCATTCTAGACAAGTTCGAGAAAGTTAAAGTCTCACACGTCTATAGGGAAGCTAACAACGTGGCAGATTACTTTGCAAATGAAGGGGTTAAGAGGCAAGGACTGAACACATGGCAGAATTTTAGGAACTTGGGAGTTGAAGTCAGGGCCTTACTAGATTATGATGTTATGCATGGGAAAGAGGAAAATAAATTTAATGATTAAAAGGAAAAGGGTTAAGTACATTGAAATCAAGAGATTTGATGGGGCCGCACCATATTACTTAGCTAGGAAGAAAAAGTGGCACGCTTTGTGGGTTCATTGGAATGGTTACATAAACTTGCAACAGGTGCTTGACACTGGTATAATCTGCAGTAAGGCACAAATGAAAATGGGGGGGATAGGAAAAGAGTTGAGCCTAAGAGCTATGAGGTGCACATGAGGAATGATAAGGTCTGGAAGTAGGTTGTTAGAGGTGTTCTGGCTCCATTTTTGGAAAAAATCCATGGGCTTGATACTATGGCCACAGACTATTTTGAGAAGAACTAGAACAATGGTGAAATTATCCTCTTTGGGAGAAAGGTGAAACTAGATTTGAGCAAATTATAGGGGAGGTGACTGGTATGTCCACTGAGGGTGTGAAGTTTTACCACGATAGAAAGTTTTCTTACAAGTCGATAATCAAATTCCCTAAGAAGGAAAAGGAGAAAATGAAATTGGTCAAAATTTCCAACAGCTATTTGAAATTAACACCATCAAGGCATTGTGGAGAAAGGTGCTTCATGTTATTATGGAGTATGTTTCCCTAGATGGGAGATTCACTAGAGTTTATGGTCATCACTTTTCCATTCATAACCACTTATACCATAATGTATAGATTTCTCTGCCTCATTATCTATTTTGTTAGTTGAGTAATAGCCTTGAGGACCACAAGAAAAATCCCAGGAGATACCCTATTTTTCATCTTGGTATTATTAGGTTAATATATGAACACTATCAAATTATGTTGGCTTTATCCAAACCTATTGCCTCCACGACATCCAAGGACTATGAAAAAGATAGTGGGGGTTCAGAGAATCAGCCTTACCAAGAGAGAATGGTTGAAGCCCACCTATCCTCTGAGCTATGGGATAAGAAAACCCAGCCTAGAAAACCCTAGCTTGCTAAAGTTAACACTAAGACCAACCCTGACTGCCTTGTCCCCTTAAAGAATCCCACTCTCAAGGGCTCCCCTACCAATAAGTTGGTCTCCTACTCTACAAACTCTCTAGAGGAAAAAGCTAAGAACCCTGAAGTTAGCAGAAATTTTGTGCCCTCCCCTCCTACCTCTTTCAAGATTGAAGGTACCATATTTCCTAGCTCCCCCAACCCGGATGATGTTAACCTCATTTTAGACCGGGTTCAGTCTAGTGACATTCTTGCCTCTGCAAGAAATGGCATTGGTGACATTTTCAGGGTTTTGAAATGGGCCTATCAAGAAATTAATGATCTTAATCAAAGAAACAGGGTTCTGAATAGAAAGTCTGAGGAAATGGAACTGAAGCTAGCAGCTCTTAGCAATGAAGAAGGAAAACGGAAAAATAATAGTACTGGTATGAGAGAAGATGACACTAAGGAAAAGTATAAAATTTTGAAAGCTGAAATTATCAAAATAAAAAATAACATGAAAATGGTTGTGGAAAAAAACCATAAAATGGCTAGGCACAATTCCATCATCATCAATGTTATGTCTGAAAAGCTGGAAAAGTTGCAATAGGGTTTGCTAGTTGTTGACCTGGAAGAGGACAAGGATAAAAGTAAGAACAAGGACCAAGGTATATCGAAAAGGACCCGTGTCAACCTTAAAAGGAAAGCGCCTCATACTACCCAGATGGTTCAAATTATAAAGAGGGGGGTTCAGGATATGAACGATTTGGAAGCAGAGACTGCAGATATATTAAAGGCCCAAATTTAGTTATTGTTGGTGTTTTGGCTGGTTTTTTTGGATTTTGTGGCCTTCGCTGGGTTTTTTGGTGGTTGTGGCTTTGTCTTGTTATTATTTTTATAGCCTTTCTGCTTATGGTGTCCTTAAAGACCCTATCTTATGTTTGTAAACTTTGTAGTTTCGGGTCCCTGTAAAACTCATTTTTTCCTCTTTCAAAAACTATATTTTTTATGAGTCATTTAACTAAATAATTCATGTGAGAAAAGAACAATATATAGTAAAAGTTAGAAAATTGGATCTTATAAATTCCTTAGAAATTTAAGTGAAGTTTTTCATAGGATGGATTAAGAGGACATAAGAGGATATAGCTTAAGGGGTATTAAGAGAATGCCTTAAGGGTTGTTAAGAGAATGAATTAAGGGGATGCAAGAGGGTGGATAAATGGGAGTTAATAGAATGACTTAAAGGGATGCAAGAGGTGCATTAAGGGGAGTTAAGAGAATGACTTAAAGGGATGCAAGAGGGTGGATTAATGGGATGCATCTCATGAACCCTAGGATATGGATTAACAGGTCCTAAGAGGATGGCTTAAGGGGAGTTATGAGAGTGACTTAAGGGATGCAAAAGGGTGGACTAAGGGGATGTAAGAGGATATGGCTTAAGAGTCCTTTAAGAGGATGGCTTAAGGGGATGCAAGAGGGTGGATTAAGGGGATATAAAATGATATGACTTAAGGGTCCTTTAAGAGGATGGCTTAAGGGGATGCAAGAGGTTGGATTAAGGGAAGTTGATATAATGACTTAAATGGATGAAAGAGGGTGGATTAAGGGGAGTTGAGAGAATGACTTAAAGGGATTAAGCATCTCATAAACCCTAGAAACCCTAAACCCTAAACCATAGGACCTAAAGCTTGTAAAATAAACCCTTAACCCCTATAGAGTGACTTAAGGGATGCAAGCAGGTGGATTAAGGGGATGTAAGAGGATATGACTTAAGGTTCCTTTAAGAGGATGGCTTAAGGAGATGCACGAGGGCGGATTAAGGGGAGTTGAGAGAATGACTTAAAGGGATGCAAGAGGGTGGATTAAGGGGAGTTGAGAGAATGATTTAAAGGGATGCAAGAAAGTGGATTAAGGTGATGAATCTCATTAACCCTTAGATTTATTATTCTAAGAATCTCATGTACCCCAGAAACCCTAAAACCTAAACCGTATGACCTAAAACCTAGGAGATGAACCCTAAACCATTAACCCATATAGATTTGTTATTCTAACCATCTCATGAACCCTAGGATATGAAGATCCTAAACCCTTAACCCAAAGACCTAAATCCTATGGGATAAACCCTAAACCCTTAACCCATATAGATTTGTTATTCTAAGAATCTCATGAAGTTCCCTAGTATATGAATCCTAAACCCTTAACCATAGGACTAAATCCTACGAGATGAACCCTAAACCATTAACCCATATAGATTTGTTATTTTAACCATCTCATGAACCCTAGAAGTCCTAAACCTGAAACCATAGGACCTAAACCCTTAACCCATATTACATTTTCTTATTCTAATGTTGTAAGCATCCCGTGAACCTTATAAACCCTAAACCATTGGACCTAAGGCCTAGGAGATGATCCCTAAGCCCTTAAACCATATAGATTTGTTATTCTAAGCATCTCGTGAACCCTAGAAATCCTAAACCCTGAACCATCAACCCTAAACCCTAGGAGATGAACCCTAAAACCTTAACCCATATATAGATTTGTTATTCTAAGCATCTCATGAAGGTCCCTAAGATATGAATCCTAAACCTCCAACCCTAAGACCTAAATCCTAGGAGATGAACCCTAAACCCTTAACCCATATAGATTTTTTATTATAAGCATCTCATGGACCCTAGAAACCCTAAACCATAGGCCCTAAGGCCTAGAAGATGAACCCTAAACACTTAACCCATATAAATTTTTTATTCTAAGCATCTTATGAACCATAGGATATGAAGATCCTAAACCCTTAACCCATATCTATATTTTTTATTCTAATCATCTCATAAACCCTAAGATATGAAGATCCTAAACCCTTAACCCATATAGATTTGTTATTCTAAGCATCTCATGAACCCTAGAATATGAAGATCCTAAACCCTTAACCGATAAAGATTTGTTATTATATGCAACTCACAAACCCTAGGATATGAAGATCCTAAACCCTTAACCCTAGGATCTAAGGCCTAAGAGATTATCCCTAAACCCTTAACCCATATAGATTTGTTATTCTAAGCATCTAGTGAACCCTAGAAATCCTAAACCCTAAACCATAGGACCTATGGCCTAGGAGATGAAACCTAAACCCTTAACCCATATAGATTTGTTATTCTAAGCATCTCATGAAACCTAGGATATGAAGATCCTAAACCCTTAATCCATATGGATTTGTTATTCTAAGCATCTCATGAACCCTAGGATATGAATATCCTAACCCTTAACCCATATAGATTTATTATTTTAAGAATCTCATGAGCCCTAGGATATGAATATCCTAAACCCTTAACCCATATAGATTTTTTATTCTAAGAATCTCATGAACCCTAGGATATGAAGATTCTAAACCCTTGACCCTGGGATCTAAGGCCTAGGAGATGAGCCCTAAACCCTGAACCCATATAGATTTTTAATTCTAAGCATTTTGTGAACCCTAGAAACCCTAAACCATAAACCCTTAAAAACCATATAAATTTTTTATTCTAAGCATCTCATTAACCATAGAAACCCTAAACCCTCAACCCATATAGATTTGTTATTCTAAGTATCTTGTGAACCCTACAAATCTTCAATCCTTAACTGTAGGACCTAAACCTTTAAACCATATGATATTTATTATTCTAAGGTTCTAAGCATCTCGTGAACCCTATAAACCATAAAATATAAACCATGGGACCTTCAGCCTAGGAGATGAACCCTAAATCCTTAACTCGTTCAGATTTGTTATTCTAAGAATCTCATGAACCCTAGAAACCATAAACCCTACACCATAGGACCTAAGGCCTAGGAGATTATCCCTAAACTATTAACCTATATAGATTTTTTATTTTAAGCATCTCATGAACCCTAGGATATGAAGATCCTAAACCCTTAACCCTAGGATCTAAGGCCTAGGAGATAAGCCTTAAACTCTGCACCCATTTAGATTTGTTATTTTAAGCATCTCATGAACCCTAGAAACCCTAAACCCTTAAACCATATAGATTTGTTATTCTAAGCATCTCATGAACCTTAGAAACCCCAAACCATAAACCCTAAACCCTTAACCCATATAGATTTTTTATTCTAAGCATCTCATGAACCCTAGAAATCCTAAACCCTTAACCCTAGGACCTAAACCCTTAACCCATATTAGATTTGTTATTCTAAGGTTCTAAGTATTTTTTGAACCCTAAACCCTAAACCATACAACCTAAAGCCTAGGAGATGAACCCTAAACCCTTAACCCATACAAATTTTTTATGCTAAGCATCTCATGAACCCTAGAAACCCTAAACCCTAAACCATAGGACCTAAGGCCTAAGAGATGAGCCTTAAACTCTTAATCCATATAGATTTGATATTCTAAGCATCTCATGAACCTAGAAACCCTAAACCATAGGACATAAAGCCTAGGAGATGAACCCTAAACCATTAACCCATATAGATTTGTTATTCTAAGCATCTCATGAACCCTAGGATATGAAGATCCTAAATGCTTAACCCTAGGACCTGATTCCTAGGATATGAACACTAAATCCTTAACCCTAAAGTTAAGAGAGTGACTTAAGGGGATGAAAGACGATGGATTAAGGGTAGATAAGAGAATATGGCTTAAGATGTCTTAAGAGGATGGCTTAAGGGGTCCTAAGAGGATATGGCTTAAGGAGTCCTAAGACGATGGCTTAAGGGGTGTTGGGAAAGTAACTTAAGGGGATGCAAGAGGATGGATTAAGGGTAGACATATGAGGATATGGATTAAGGGGTCCTAAGAGGATGAATTAAGGGGAATTAATAGAGAGACTTAAGGGGTTCAAATATGATGGATTAAGGGTAGATATACAAGGATATGGCTTAAGGAGTCCTAAGAGGATTTCTTAAGGGATGTTGAGAGAGTGACTTGAGGTGATGCAAGAGGATGGATTAAGGGTAGATATACAAGGATATGGATTAAAGGGTCCTAAGAGGATGGCTTAAGGAGAATTAATATGGAGACTTAAGGGGATGCAAGAGGATGGATTAAGGGTAGATATACGAGGATGTAGCTAAAGGGGCACTAAGAGGATTACTTTAGGGGAGTTAAGAGAGTGACTTAATGGGATGCAAGATGATTAATTAAGGTTAGGTAAGAGGATATGGCTTAAGTGGTCCTAAAAGGATGGCTTAACGGGAATTAAGAGAGTGACTTAAGGGGGTGTAAGAGGATGTATTAAGGGTACATTAGTGGATGGCTTAATGGGTCCTAAGAGAAAGGCTTAAGGAGATATGAAATCAATTATAATTTTTTTATAAAATGGCAATGAATAATTATTTAGTTTTATATTTATACTATCAATTAAATGTATCTAGAACTATATATAGTTACATGTCTCTAGATTCTAATTCCATTGTAATATATATGCATGTCCTCTCTTTTTTGTAATGCATCTAGTTTTGGGAGACCTGAAACAAAAAATGATATGAAAATTTAATTAGGAAATGACTAAAGACAAATATATATAGACATGTATATGTGATAAATTTTTAACTATACATCGACTATCAATTAAATATATATACAACTATATACTTATATTTATTTACTCCATTGTACTATTTGCATCCTCTCTTTTTTGTAATGCATCCATGATTGTCTCATGATCATCCATTGAAATTTTCCATAACACTTTATTAGCCGGCCTCCCTTGATATCCAACTAGTTTTATAGTGGTTTCCAAAATCAAATGTGAATAATGTATAATCTTCTTGTGTCTTTCATAATCTTCAAATGCAGACAAACCATTATTTCTTATTAAATATTTTTGAAGCCAGGTGCCAACAACAACTGCAGAACCAGTTGGATACTCAAAGTTGTCATCATCCACTCTAGAATGTACCAACTTATGTTTTCTCTCAACACATCTAGTCAACCAACACTTTGTCTCTTCATTCCCCTCAAGTGCAACAACAAAATACACATGTCCTACAAAAATAAATAAAAAATTCAATAAAGAGTGAATTATATTTAATTCACATATAAACATGCATAGATATAAAATTTAATTCAATTTAATGTACCTTCTTGTACAAGGTTTGAAACATGATCGTATTCATCTATTGCGAACACTTGATTATCTTCAATTGTTGTTCCATGTTGAACATGTGTCGATGTAGGTGTTAAGTCTCTTTGTTTCCATTCTTTGACCCATTCCATATTTTCACACACCTCCCAATCACTTGCAATACAAAATTGACAAAAACATGCAAGATCCCTTGTCCATATTGTCCATGTGTTTGCATTTGAACTCTTAAATGAATGCCATTTTGTAGATCCATTAATTGTTTCACAATATTGTTGAATAAGAATATAATTTTCTTCAACTAACCAAAAGAAGCATCAAATTATTGAGCTTTCACAAGTTTGTTCTTGTAGATAATTTGGTATTGCACCAATCTACAATTGCATGTGCATCTTTGAATTTCACGACATCCTCAAATTTTAGTTTCTCTCTTGCAAGAGCTCTTTTCACACATGTACCTACTTCATCATCTTCTCCTTTACCATGTCTAGCTTCAAAAAGACTCCACATGTTCTCATACACCCAAGGTGGCTTATGAGTCCCACCCTAGGTTTTTCGGGGTGAGAAAATGTCAAGGTGTTAGAAAATTGAATGTGTTTGTTGATTTTGTCTAGAATTCAATTGAAATAAGCCTTGGGATCTGAAATAAAGGGTCTTAAGGTCCTATTAACGATGATTTAAAGTGTATGAATGAAAAATTACTAAAATAGGTCCAGAGTAAGTGTGAATAGGTCCAAACTAAGTGTGAAATTGTACCATTTCCAAGAAGGGAGTAAAATTTTCTACACTACATTTAAAAGTCTCCATTTTAGTGCCCATATGACACTACATACATATGCAAGCTAAAGGAATTTGAACAATGAACTTCATCCCATAAAAGGATACTCATGTGGATCCATTCACAAACATGGGAGAATGAATCCCCCATTGTAACTATCTACAAAACCACAATGTTAGGAACCACATCCTACAAAACCAATTTGTTAGTCATTCAAAAATCCTCTTATCTAACTTCTTCATGAAATCAAATTCAAGGGTAAATGTATTCCCCCATTTATTTTCCTTGCTTTATGAAGGTGGAATCAAGGTAGCTATCTTATATCATCGAATTACACAAGTCGTATCATAGGGTATTTCCAAGTACCATACCATATAATGATAGACATTTGATGAGATCTGGGGTAGAATCATGATTCCCACACAACAAATGGCATTAAAAATGGAGTTCTCTAGCCCCCAATATGCTAGTTTGAATGATAAAGTACTCTTTTACCTTAACATGCAAATGACCTAATTTGAAAGTATATAAGAGTAAAAAGTAAAGTAGTTTGTAATCATTTTGTCTTTTACCTTTTTGTAGTTTGATTATGGTGGAAAGCAAGTGACGATGTCGAGTATACGACCTTAAAAGCCTCTTAGACTCAAGATCCTACATGAGGTGGTGGTGTGGGGTGATTTGTACCATACAATAAGTAGATTCTTCTCTACCTTAGCTTCATTTTTATGCATTTATTTTATGTTTTATGCATTTCTAGATAGATTTAGGACCCTAGAAGAAAAATTCGCAAAGTGTCCCTTTTTTTGTGAAGTGTCCCTTTTTTCACAAAGTGTCCCACTTTTTTGTGAAGTGTCCCACTTTTTTGCAAAGTGTCCCACTGTTTCACAAAGTGTCCCAAAAAATGAATAAAGTGTCTATGACCCTTAGAAAAGTACCCTAGAGCAACTTTAGCACACTTTTGGACTGTTGATGTATAAATTTAAGATATTAGAATCCTTTTAGGTGATATTTTTACTTTTTATATTAGATTCCTCCTTAATCATGACAACATCTCGGTAACAGGTTGGCCTATCACCTACGAGACATATTCGCAACATTTTCAGAGGACATAGAGACACTACAGGCTACAGGTATATACTAGTTGTATGTCATGCCTCCTATGAGATACCATGATGTCATGTTGATGGCACTAGTAGAGAGGTGGGATGCAGATACCTACACCTTTCGTCTACCCACAGTGAGATGACTATCACTTTGGAGGTTGTTCATCACATTCTTTGAGTTCTTGTTTGAGGCGAGACTATCCATTTTGTAGAGGACCATTCATATAGGGAGATGAGAGAAAATATCTAGTATTGTCTTGGAGATTTTATTTAGAAGGATATTGCAGGACCACATATTGAGCTATAGTGACTACTCTACACATGATCAACACTCTTGAGGTGAATTATGATATTTACCATGGCATTAGTACTAGTCCTAAATGGCTAGGGAGTGCACCTAGATGAAGGAACAGTGCACATGATACAAGAGATGGAGCATCATAGGACTGTCTATGCATGTGATTTTACTAGGAGGTGGATAGCATGGTGTATTATACACTACTACAAGTTTTGTGTTTGGAGCATATCACATGTACTTAGCCAACGAGATTTCCTTTTGTATGTTCCCTGGGAAACCCATGTTCTTTCAGTTATCCACTGAGACGAGCATGGTAGTATGAAGATTTTATATTCTAGAGAGTTAAGTTTGACTATCTTGATTAGTAGGACATCTTATGGAGATCTTACTAGCTAATACCATAGGCCAGGAGATATGAGATGACTCATAGTAGATGATGCTGTATCCAATGATTTAGATGATGAGGATCTTGATATGCCCCTTTTCTTTGATTTCGATGACGTGGGTGCTATAGATACTTATGAGGAGTGGTGGGCCACAACACGAGTAGCTCCAATATTTCCTATGGATCAACCTATAGGCTTTGCGAAGCCTCTTCCAGATCAAAGGGATGAGGAGGAGGAGATAGGTGTGGAGTTCAAGGTTGCAGACCTATTTGTGGATGAGGTGGAGGAGGATTATGACGAGGAGGTAGACTTAGACTATGAGGAGGATGACGAAGAGGATGAGGGACAACCGATGAGTGAGGGTAGTGATAAACTAGATGAGGATCTAGTTGCCCACAAGTGGATAGGTTCAATTCCTACCCAGGTTACTAGATCATAGTCAGTAGCCACAACACATGCCAACACTTATTATCATGGAGAGGCTAGTGCATCCTCTATACCCCCTACACAAGAAAAGGCTATTTTCACACACTAGGATGGAGATCTAGGTGATGACACATTATTTATGATTATGCTTATTCTTTTATAATTATGCTAATGTTCGTGTTTTAATTTATATACATATATATCATGATGTGTATTGATTATCTTTATGATTTCTATCTTGCAAGATCCATGAGAGAGTTACATGATCTCTACCAATGGGCAATTGCATAGAGAGTACCTCTTTTTCTAGTAGACGAGGCTATCAGCACATATTACATGCCCCCACCTTTCTTGGAGTAGAATACAAAGCAATTTTAGGCCTTTCATGAGGTTTCGAGGAGCATACAAGAGTGCTACTATGTGCGTTGATCGAGCCGAGGGTGATCTATCAGTGCTATAGGATTCCTATGATGAGCTTTAATTATCTTGAGATATAACAAAGATCAAGAGAATTTATGGAGAGGTTTCCAAGCTGCAAGCAGAGAGAGACCCCATAGACCGAGAGCACATGGAGGCCATCGTATACGAGGCTATGGTTTTTGGATGAGCACAGAGCCTATAGGCTACACTAGATTCTATAGCCATGACATGATCATGTTCTATCATCTCTTGATGAACCATCTCTCAATAGATGCGATCACCAGGTCTCGAGGGATCTAGGAGCCACAAGCCATAGTGGCATTATATATTTGATGATATGTACTTAAATTTTTTTGATATATATATGAGCATATATATTTGGTTATTTATGTTTATATGTTTAAGTTAGATGGCAATGTGATTTATGAAATAATCTTTGTAAGACTATTTCATAAATATCTCCATGATATAGCATGTTTTATGTGATCTAATTAAAACTATCTTAGTTTTCTTTTAGATGCAACATTATGATTGAGTATGTTATGCTAAATTAAATGCACTTATGATCTAATTATAGAACATTAAAGTTGTATGTCATCTTCTCTCGTCCATCCCATGATGATATCCTGTGACATCCAAAAACATAAGTGCATACATGATCATATACATTGCATTAGGTCCATACATATATCACACATGGCATTAAATCATATACATAATCACAAGCATTGCATTAACATAATCATCAGCATTTCATCTTTTACATAAATACATCATGCACATCATTAACATAATCATATAAATAAGCATTGCATCATCATGGCATCAAAAATCACAAATAGGCATAATAGGACATACATGGCATCATAAATTAAGCATCATACATGTCATAATACATAAAGAAAAGAGCATCACATAACAAATGTAGGCCGCATCAAAACTGCATCATCATATAGAATCATCTCAAAAAGGTACAATGTCACAGGATAGAGTCAACAGATATCCCAAAAATGGAGCTCGCAGGCTCAAATAATATACATAGTGTGTCATAATACAAGTATGCCCCTAGGATAGGCTCTCATCATCCCCCCGAGGGGAGGAATGTGGCTAAGGCTCTATCACGGGCGCTAAACCAATGGTGGGTCCTGTGGCAGCCTCTGTCTGTGAAACTGATGGAACAGCGAGTGAGGGTATCATCCTGACGGTGGAAAACACCTGTGAAGTCACTGTAGCCAGACTCTAAGAGGGGGACGGGTCTATCACTGGTGGCTGACTCTATACTGATCTTTGTGCTGAACCAGTCGACCCATGGCTATGACCCAGAGTGTGCCTGTGCGAATGATGTGACCTGTGACCCAAAGTGTGTCCTGACAAGGTAGACCCTCTAACACTAGTGTGACTCCTGGTACCACTACCGCTGCCTGACCTATATCGGCTACCTGTCCTTGTCTGTGATCGAGACAAGGTAGGATCCCATCGCTCGGGTGGCACTGCCTGCTCGTACAAGGTCCTATACTGCCCCAGTCTCGTGCTAACCCTAGCCAACTCCTGAGCCATGTCTCCCATAGGCCCTGTGCATAATGCTACAAAATCAATACACCACTGGACTGCATCCTGTTGGCGGATCACCGCCTGATCCCACTCTACACGGGCTACCTCCAGTGCTGACTGTAACGACCTGACCTGTGCCAAGCTGGCATCCAATCTCTATTGAAGGTCTAACATCCTCTGATCTGTTGTAGGATCTGGTGGCAACCCTGAGGTGGACGGTATCTCCTCCTCTCCCTCCACCATCTGCCATCTCAGAAGCCTCTTAGCCTCATCCATGGCGTCGTCCTCGTCATCATCATCCTCAGCCTCTGTCTCCTCCTGCCCTGCCACCTCCACATCCACCTCCTATCCCCTCATCTCTACCTCCTCCTCCTGTCCCCTCACCCCTGCCTCCTCCTCCTGTCCCCTCACCTCCACATCCACCTCCTATCCCCTCACCTTCGCCTCCTCCTCCTCTCCCCTCACCTCTGCCTCCTCCTGTCCCCTCACCTCCAACTCCTTCTCCTATCTCTCCTCGCCCTCTCCCTACTGTCTAGGCTGCTCCTCACCCTCACCCTCCTCACCAACCTTAGGGATAGCATCTAACGCCACCCTCGCCACTCGTGGGCGCACCCTCCGGACCTGTCTCTGTCCATCTCGTTGTCGCCTCCTGCCATCTCCACCATCATCTCCGCCTCAGCCTCCATCCCCACCCCTGCCTCCATCTCTGCCTCCATCTCCACCCCTACCTCTGTCTCCACCCCTGCCTCCTCCATCATCCCCACCCCTACCTCTTCCATCATCCCCACCCCTCCCTCCATCTCCGTCCCTGCCTCTACCTCTCCCTCTGCCTCCATCTCTGCCCCTGCCTCCCCGCCTGGCTCGTGGCACCTGAGGAATAACTGACCGCCTGTCAACTGGTGCTGGCCTATCAAGGTCTGTCAGTGGCACTAGTCTGCGTGCCTGCCACCATAAATCATAAGCTGGTGTCGTACCATGATCTACTGCTCCACCTCTCCAACCCTAGGCTTGGGCTACTAGCCCGTCTATCTGCTATGTCGCAAATGCTACTGGGATGGCCGTCCCCCACGCATACTCTCTGGAAGATCTGGCATACTCTGTTGTACCCATGGGTACAACCTGCTGCTCCCCAAACTACCTAAGAACACGCTGTGGGAGGTACATCTCAATAATCAAGGACGTCTGCACTATCCTACCAATCAGATATCTATACTGCCTGCAGAAGCTGAGGTGCTTGTCCTCATCATCCCATGCCTCACAATCTATGTACGGCCTCCAGATGAATTTCACCATGGTGTCAATCCTATGCCGCCACCACCCTGTCTCGCCCATATGGGTCTGCTGTAGCGCACTGGCATAGTAGTAAGAATAGGGCATCCCCTCAGCTAGCTGTGGTCTCTTAATGGGAGCGCAGAATATGGCAATGTGCTCCCACGCCCAGATCATCATAAGAGTGGTCCCACAGGAGATACTCTCTCCTCTCTTGTACGCGACATCATGAAGCTGATGGTAAAGCATCCCAAGCAAACAGGGACCCCAAGCATACACTATCTTGTCCCGTCTCATCCCAACCAGGACGTCCCCCCAACCAATCAGAAATCCATGACCTCGCCGGTCAGGAATCAAGATACCTGCAATCATCGTCGCTAAGAATGCATTGAAGCGCCCATAATGCTCCGCCATGAACTCCCATCGGATTTCATAGCCCTGAATGCCCAGGCCAACACCCTGATCCTGATAATAGGCACGGAAGGTTTTCTCGCCATGCCACAGATCATAGACAATCCGCTCCCCTCGAATAGGTACTCAGAGAATCCGGTAGACGTCCTCCAAGGTAATGGTGGCCTCACCTGTCGGTAGGTGGAAGGAACAAGTCTTAGAATACCACCACTCACACAATGCCATCAGCAGACCCCTGTTCGCCCGAATGGCAGGCATGAACGCAGCATAGAATAAGCCAAGTCACATCAATCGCCGTCGCTCTCATGGGCCCAACTGATCAGCAAACCAAAAGGTGGTCGGTCTACTCTCGCAAGTATAAATAGGGGCAAGCTACCTCTGCAAAAAGATGAAAAAATCCATCAGAACTTTTTGGATAATTGTCAGCATCATGCAAAGCATCTAAGGTCATGCAAACATCAAAACAAATTCTAGTCAAAAAATAGGCAATTGCGTCGCAACCAAGCAACTGAGTCGCGCAAAGTCAACTATGTCAGTCAAAACAGCAGATGTGTCTTAACATGTCAATTGCGTCGCGATATGACATTTGCGTCACAAAATTTTGAAAATGCGTCGCAACATAGCGAAAGCGATACGAAATGACAATTGTGACATTCAAAACAATGACTGCATTAAAAAATAACGATTGCGGCAGTTGAGCAGTCAAATGCGACTCGATAAGTCACTTGCATCGCATGAATTGTCACATGCAGTGCAAACCACCAGAGCAACCTGTTTGGTCTTGGCACTTGCGTCGAACGCGAAAGAAATTGTGGCTTACGCGAACGCATATGCGTCATGGTGCACACATTGACTACCCTAGAAAGCATCAAATGACACGCAAAATGATAAAATGACAAAGTAAGTTTAGGGTACATACCGCCGGCTCTGAGCCCTTTGGCCGTCTGAAGGTCCTCACGATCTCCCCGCGGTGCTCTGACATTGGAATAACCATCCTTGCTGCTGCGCCTTTCGCTTTGAGTTCTCAAGTTTCGCAAGGTAAATAGTAAAAGTGAATTGACTTTAACCCCTTTGTCAACCTATTTATAAGGTCAAAATGACATTTTTCAAACAAAGTCAATATGGGAGGCTCATTTGAACACCTTTGACTTCCTCGTAAGTTGCTTTAAGCATGTCAGAATCCGAAACAGATTGCGCCATTGTTTTTCTGGTAATCAAAGTGATTTATCAGGACCATTTGCAAATTTTTCTATCGCCGACCCAAAATTTGAAAATTTCCCGAGGGGGCAATGATACTTCGTACCCTCGCTGGGGCATATCTTTGACTTATTTTTTCTTTGTCACAATATGACAAGCGACATTATGACAAAGAGGGGCAAAATGTAGACACCTAAAAATGACCTAGGCCTGCAAGCTTCATTTTTACCACTTTCGTCCTAGCATAATTAAAACATTTAATTATGTCCTTGGTCCACATTCGACTATTGATTAAATAATTCATAATTATTTAATTAATTCATGTATTTTTATTTTTCATGATTATTAAATAAATAAATTTCATTTATTTATTAGATACGTCATTAATTGTCTAAGTCTTCCCTTAATTAAATAAATTTCTTAATTTATTTAATTCCACTTTGTCATTTATTTCTTTTTGATTATTAAATAAATAAATTTTATTTATTTATCTAATACGTCACTAATCGTCTTAATTAAATAAATTGATTAATTAATCTTATCTTCTAAATTAAATAATTAAATTTAATTATTTAATTGCCAATTTAATATTCCTCTCATTTTAAATAAATCAATTATTTAAAATGTCATCACAATCTTAACTGTCAGTCGATTTTGGTAAATAATCTGAAAAAGATTATTTATCGTCTCATAAAATCATTATTTTGAATTAATTTAATTCAAATTAGTAATTAATCTTCCAAAAATCAAGCAATCGGGCAGATTCTTGATTTTCCAAATCTTATCTTCAGTCCAAATCTTATCTCTTTGATTTTTTGAATCTTGCAAATCAGGCAATCTTATCTTCTTGATTTTTCAAAAATCTTCATTTTCTAATTAATTTGTCTCATTTATTCTCCACCGTCAATTCGATTTTATTCTGACCGTTTGATTAATGAATTTTCCCTAACCCTAATTAGGGATTCTCAGGTTTAATCTGAACCTCTCATTCTAGGTTCTCATCATCAATTTATCGCGTCCGTCCATTCGAAATGGCCTTTTCTATAAAATGCCATCTTCTTCTCATTTTTCAATTACACACGCACATGCTGACATTTTGCATAGTTATTATAGGCATTTATTTACTTGCACATTTATTGTCATAGGCAATTTTAGTATTTAATATAGTCATTTGATCAATTTTGACATTTTCTTTAGGCATAGTCATTGTCAATCATAGGCTTTTAGGCATAGGCATTTAGATTTTAATAAAATCCTTCAAAACTTGCTTTAGTCTTGTCATTTGTCATAGTTGCTCATACATGAATCTGAGGGCATCTTTATTTACTGCAAGCTAGGAGGTGTAACAAAGGTCAATCATGGAAAATGGAGAATTCTGGTGATATATTTCCCTTTTTTTTTCATTGTATTCCCTTGTGCTTCGTTATATTCAATGGATTTTAATGTTATTGATTTAACCCTCTAAAAAATCTATTTTTCCCTTGATTACAACTACAACATCAATTTTCTCCATGTCCACTTCAATGCCTTTGTAAGATATAATAAAACCCAAAAAAATTCCACTATCTACACCAAAGACACTTTTTCAGGTTTAGCCTCATGTTATATTTTCACATTCTCTCAAATATTTTTCAAAGAATATTCACATTTTCTTGGCGAGTTAAAGATTTGGCTACAATATCATCAACATAATCTTCCAAAATCTTATGTATATAATCATGAAATATCAATGTCATAGCTCATTGATATGTTGCTCCTACGTTCTTCAATTCAAAAGGCATGAATACCCAAAAAAAATTTCCCCAAACTATAGTAAATGTTGTCTTGTATTGATCTTGAGGGTTGATAAATATTTAATTATATATAGAAAATCCATCCATAAATGACAACAAATCATGTCCCACAGTCGAGTCCACTATCATGTCTATATTAGGAAGGGGAAAATCGTCTTTCAGGGATGCTTTGTTTAAATCATGAAATTCCATACATATCCTAATATGATTATCATTTGTGACTACAAAAATGTTCGAGATCCAAGGATAATAAACAATAGGTCATATAAAACCAACTTGGAGGAGTTTCTCAATCTCAGCCTTAACTAATAAGGCTATCTTAGGATTCATCTTTCTTATCTTCTGTCCAACTGGTTTAGCATTTTCTACAAGGACTATGTTGTGTATCACTATCTTAGCATCAATTCCTAGCATATCCAAATAAGTCCAAGAAATTTTTTTAGGAAATTTAAGAAGTAAAGTTTCATAGTCTTATTGTTCATCTTAATCAAGGCACTTTCCTATTTTAATCACTTTCTCCTCGTTAGTGATATCAATCGGTATATTGATTGTATCTCCCAAAGGAAGTTTGGTTTGTTTCAAGATTTTAGGATTCTATTCTTCATTATCCTCATCATTCTCATTAATTTCCTTTTCTCCCTCTTCTTTCTTAGCACTAATCATAACACACATAACCCATTTATTTTTACAAGTAAATGGTTTGTCATAAACTCCTAACATTTCTTTCAAGGCTTCATCATCTTCAAAGTATTCCAATGATTCTTCACAAGTTGTATCAATTAATTCAAGATGCTTCAAGGTGAGATTATTTTAGGGCTACACATGACATTGTTGATGTTTAACGATGGTCTTTTCTTTGCTTGTGTTATCTTAGAAGGACAATATCCCAAACCACTTTTTATTTATTGTGTGTTAGGCTCTATAGGAACATGGATGCCTTGTTCTTTCCTTCCACATACTTTTCCACTATGGACAAGTTGTTTCATAAGCTCATAACCTCTTACATAATTTTTTTCCATTTACTTTGGGTTTGGTGGTTGTTGATAGTCTATCTCACCAAAGTTTGTAGTATAACTTGTGTCTCCTTATAGAGTAGATGAACTAGATGCTTGTGAGTTTTCTTATGAATTATGCATTGACACTACCATTGGTTGATTTTTTTGTGATTTTGTATTCTCCCATAAATGTTGGTGTGAAGTCTAAAGAACCCCAATCATCTTCCAATAACCTCGATACTTTTTTCATCTCGTGTTTCTCTTCTTTCATAGGTTCTATCTTTGAAGTTGGAATTAATGTTTTTTGAGAACTTGACATTCCTTTTTTAACTTGTAAGCAACTTTCAAGCTTGGGATATATTTCAACTTGGTACACTTTATTCTTATAGACTTACTTCATGATATGATAAAGATTTGAAGGCACCACATGCATCTCATAAATCCAAGGTCTTCCTAAAATAAAGATTGTGTGGGAGTAAATGGTGACTCCCCAAAACTCCCAAGAATAGTTGCTAGACCACAACCACTTCCACAAGAGAGAGAATGGCAAGAAAGCTTGCTTCACAATACAAGATTGAATAATGGTTGAATATGCTTGGATTCAAATTGAATTGATTGAATTGATTCAAATGTACATGAGATTCCTTGCTTATAAAAGAAAGGTTGAGAGATAGGATTAGACAAGATCATGACAAGTGTTTTAATCCTATGACATGAGATAACTAACAAACTAATCACCTAGGGATCAAGCAATACTAGCTAGATAAGATAAGTTCTAGAAAAGCCAACTAAGACTTCTAGAAATAATCTTATATCCTAAGTAAACTTAACATGTGAATATGTCCCCTAATTACCTAGTGAGTGAATTAGCTAGGTACAAGATAATTATTCACACCAACACCCCCCCTTAAGTGCAACTTAGGGAGAAGATTATTATGCAAACTATGCAAATATGAAGATGGATATGGGTCCTGGCTAAGAGGCCATGTTAGGTACCCATTTACAATGCCAATGCAAATGCAATAGCAATCAATCTCGCACAAGTAGAGAAAAGAAGAAAACCCAATGGGACAAAACTCCTCTCCAAAAGAGAGAAAAAAAACAAAGAGAAACAAACATGATGTATGGAGGATTCAATGATACCCCACGAGGAAAAAATCCATCATGTCTATACAATCAATGAACCCCCCATAAGAGGGAAGTAGAGATATCCCCCCCATGATGAAGAAGCTCCAATGCCAACGAAGAATGCCTGAAAACAAAAGATGACCCAATGTCTAGAAGCAACATATCTTCCCTTAGGAAGAAACAAATCCATAAGCTGATGAAGAAGCCACTCCATATCCAACTGAAAGGAGGAAGAATGAATGATCAACATGTATTCCTTTGAAAACTGGTAAGGATTATCCAAGCTTGAATGAGTCACAACATAATCATGGTCAAACTTAACCAAGAAACATGAAAAATCAAGTGAATGGGGAGACTCATGAATTTCAATCTCCAAAGAAAAAGTAGATGGTATAATAGTTGTGCTGAAAATGTCATCAAATAGGAGAGAAACTCCCTCAAGTGTGTCCTCCAAATCTGTAGTATGAGACTCCATGAATAAGTTAGAAATACTTGTCAAATACTCATACCACAAAGCAAGATCTGAAAACTATGATCATCCTTCTGAATAGAAGCATCAATGGATGAAGAAGCAAGAGGTGGAGGAGTAGGAAGCTTAGCACTGGTCTCTAGAATACCAAGGTGTAGATGACCAAACTTCTCCTCACTAACATGGTTCACACTCAATGGAGTGTGTGATACAGTCAAAGGAACATTATCTTCTTCTAAAGAAAAATGTGAAAAGGAATATACATGAGATGAATGATCAACCATCCTGATAGCAACAATATCCCTAGTCTCCAATTCCCTTACGTACACCCTATCTGGAGTGAACTCAACTATTTTACCTTGACCCCCATGAGTAATTTGATAAATATAAAGGAGATTAGTGGTCAAAGAAGAAACATAAATTACATCATTAAATGTCCCTTCCCCCATGTCAATAGAACCCTTCCCACTTACCTTCATATATGTATTGTTACCCATCAATATATGAGGTGAATTACAAGGATCAAAAGAAGAAAACATATCTATAGAAGATTCCATATGATGAGATGCCCCTAATTTAGGAAGCCATCTATGAGATTCAGGACTTATAGTAGAGGCCAAGAGTGCTTTTCCTTTCATTTTATGTAGCCTAGATGTGGATCCTGTGTTGTCTAACTGAGATGATGATGATGGGGTTTCCGATTGAGATGATGAAGAATAAGTAGAAAACACTGATGAGGGTAGCTAAATGTTATTCTTTTAAATAAGGTGTGTAAGTTCACCAATCTTCTTATTATAACATCTATGCTCATCATGTCCTAGTCTTTTACAATATGCACATTTGAACTTCTTCTTTTTAGATGATTCCTCTTTGGAAGAGGATGTAGACACAGGAGTTATTTGTGAAGGAGAATATTTACCTTGCTCATTAGACTTGGGAGCCTTGTTTTTCTTCTTACCTTTTCCACTTGAATCCTTTGTATCATTTTCAAAAAGAGCATGAGATGTAGAAGACTCCAATGTACCCATGTGTACCAACTTTGCTTGTTCCCTTGTGAGCTGAGTTGCAAATTCATCAAGAGAAGGAATTGTGTATTCATTTCCAAGGGCATCCATTGTAGCATAGAATATAGAAACAAATGCTGAATAATTAGGACCAAGCTTAGCAAGAATAGAAAGTATCAACTGTTCATCCTCTTTAGTGACCTCACAATTAGAAAACTACAATCTAAGAGAATTGAGGTTCGAGAAGAAGTCTTGTATATTGTCAGAATTTTAAGGATTTAGACCCATTATTTCATTCTCCAACTTAAATTTCCTCATCTTATCTGGCTTACCAAAGAGACTGTCTAAAGTAGTACAAACTCGATTAGGATGTGTGCAAGATGCAACATGATATCTAAGATCTAGAGAAATGAACAAAAGAAGAGTACCAAGAGCTTCATCCCTTCTATCAATCCATTTCCTTCTCTCTTTAGCTCTTGCGGATTCTGGATCTTGACCATAGGTGATTCTTTACAACTTCAATTTTAACAATAATAAATCCATTTGAGATTTCCACTCATGATAGTTATATGGAGTTAGAGATACAACTTTTGGAAAATCCATGATACAATTAGATATTACAATAGAGGAACAATAATTTTCCCTCACAATACAAGAAATTAACCCCTTTGTCCCAAATAAAATTACACTGTTTTTGCAATTTTACAACAATGTATCCAAACTACCAAATCAACAACAAATTGAAAATTTGAAAATATGGAAACAAATCTGCAAAACTTGCATGAATACAACTGAAGTGCTCTTGAATACCTTCCTAATGCTAGAAATTTGGGGAAAATCAGAGTTTGGAGCAAAAAGATATGAGCTCAAAGGTGAAAAATGAAGATTTGTCTTCAACCTAGAAAAAATGGAACAAAACTACAAAATACCTACACCACTGAAAATTCCATCTCTCCAGCTTTGCAATGATATTTCATTTGAAAATTTTTGCCTCCATTTGAAAAAGTTATGACAATTTGAAAAAAATTGCCTATTTGAGCACTTGATAACTAACTAGGGGCAAAAAATACTTAAATCCTAAGGCAAAAATATTTTGATCGACATAAAGTATGGACGGATTTTATGAATCAAAGCAAGGTTTTAATGTAAAAACCTCTTTTTTTATTGAATGAAGCAACCAGAGGTTATCAGTTGATTTAATGTAAAAACCTTGACCCATCCACATTTACAAGAAGGTTGGCTTATAAAAAAAATTCAAAACTTTTTAAAAATAAAACTACGTTAGTCTTCAAAACTTTACACAAGTTTTTAATATACAAAAGTTTGAATATTAAAAACCTATGGAATGACAATATTGGCCAACCAAGTGGGCTGATCGGTACACGATGTGACTGGCAATAAAGGTTGATGATTCTAGTTGAAGTTTGTTGATAACTGTACAAAAAAGGATTTGACCACACCAGGAAGGGATGACACAGACACTACATATGCTTTAGAATATTCATAGGAATATGTCGTAAAAAAATTTCCAAAAATATTTGCGCCAATTTTTGGCAAAATATATGCTCAACCAATATAAATTTTTCCCAAAAAGTTTTCAAAAAATTTTGCTTGAAAAAATAAATCACAATTTTTTTTTTCAAATATATATTTTTTTGCTAATAAAATATTTCGACCTGGGGGGCCATACGACCTATTTAGGAAAAAAAATTTGCCTCAAAAATAAATTTAACCATAAATGGATGAACTGGAAGTCAAAATTCATCTACAAGGCCTTTTGAGTGCAATGGTGATGTAGATCTAGGCCCAAAGTGCTCCAAAAATTTAGTGACCTCCTAGATCAGCTACTCTTCACACTTTTCTAAACCCCTCATAGATCAACCAAAACATATCTAAATTTGATGAAACGAAAGGAAAATTTGACTTTCTTCAATGCCCTAGATTCAACTATGAGGTCAACGAAACCCCAATGTACACCCAACAAAATCTTCAAGCCAACAGAAACCCTCAGATTTGGGAAGGAATCTACAACACCTGGAGAGCTCTAATACCATGTGGGAGTAAATGGTGACTCCCCAACACCCCCAACAATAGTTGCTAGAACAAAACCACTTGCACAAGAGAGAGAATGGCAAGAAATCTTGCTTCACAATGCAAGATTGAATAATGGTTGAATATGCTTGGATTCAACTTGAATTGATTGAATTGATTCAAATGTACATGATACATGCCTTACTTATAAAGGAAATGTTGAGAGATAGGATTAGACAAGATCATGACAAGTTTCTTAATCCTATGACATGAGACAACTAACAAACTAATCACCTAAAAATCAAGCAATACTAGCTAGCTAAGATAAGTTTTAGAAAATCCAACTAAGACTTCTAGAAAGAATCGTATATCCTAAGTAAACTTAACATGTGAATATGTCCCTTAATTACATGTGAGTGAATTAGCTAGGTACAAGACAACTCTTCACACCAACAGATTGTATGAAAGATCATGAGGCATAACATGGATAGGATTTTCTAATGTAGCGTTTCTAGTTGTAATAGGAAAAGTAAGCACACAAAGCGATTGCTTTCCTACATTGTCAAATCCTTGAATCGATAAGGAATTAGGTCCAATTCTTGATTTATCCATGCCAAGTCTATCCAAAAGGGTCGCATTACATACATTAAGATTCTAGAGCCATTGTCAACAAGGGTTCTTTTTATTCCTGTCCTATTGAAGATAGCTATTATCATGAAGGCATCATTTTTCTTTCTCATCTCCAAAAGAGGTAGCTCATGTTGATGAAAATTAATTTCTATTTTAATCGTACTCATTCATTGAATTAGAGCTGCCACATCACCTGCATTTACACTAGAGGGAACCACAACTTGTTGCAAGGCTGTTTGAAGCATAGTATGATAATTAGGTGAATTTTGAATTAGGTCCCATAGGGATATCTTTGTGGGAGTATTTTTAAGTTGTTCAACAAGATCATACTCCTTCCTACTATGTGAAGGAAAACAAGGAGCACTAGGAAAGATGGGTTGAGGCAAAGGTAAAGGTTTTGAAGTTGTTTGTCTTAGTTGGGGATTGTTTCTAGTGTTATTTGTATCAGAAATGATATTATAACTTGATTGTTATGAAACATTATTCTTAGGTGGTTCAAGGATGAAAATGGACTTGTTTTGAGTTTGAGGTTGGTTTGAAGGTGGGTAAAGGATGATTTGAGGTTGAATCACATTAACTCCTCTTTGTTTCAGTTTTTTGTAACAAGCCTTAGTGGATGAACATTGTGAGATGAAATCCTCAAGGGCTTCATCTAACATGTCAAAGTCATCACTACTAAAAGGATTTAGGGTTAGGTTAACTTGGAAAAGAGATTTGGCATACTCAAACAACTATGCTTTCTCCAAGGGGTTCATCGGTTTATAAGTGTTTTGGTTTTATTTTCTAATCAATGCCAAATGTAATATAATCTTATCAAACTATGAACTAATGCTAGAAATGAAAAGTATAGAAATATAATTCTATCAAGAATTGCAGCAAACCAAATTAAGATAGATCTAATGAAATAATTGAAATAAAAACTCAATAAATTGAAACAGATATCTAATAACAATAAACTAAAACACAAAGATGAAGCTTTCAATGTTGTAAAATGTAGATTCATATCTAATACGGGACTAAATCATCCAAAGTGGTGTATGAGTCCTAGTTAGGGTTTTTGAAGAGTTTAAATGTTGAAAATAAATCAACATAGAATTCCTAGAAATCATGTAAAACAACTTGTATGGGGACTAGGTTTCCTAGAGGGGCATATGAGTCCTAGGTGAGGGTTTTGACACTAAATTCAATAAATTTTGAGTGAATGTTAATGTTTCTAACTTGTATGTTGTCTTGACTATGTGCAATTACAAATTTTAAATGAAATTCAATGATGCAAGAGGAAAAAATGCAACCTATATACACTTTTCACTAATGCAAGATTTAGAAGCCCTAAATGCAAATTAACTAATGCAATACCTAATGCAAAGCTAATGTAACCTAGATCTAGGACTAAAATACACTCCAAATCAAAATTAAGGTGTCCAAAGGCTAAGTTCACCAAAATGAACCAAAGAAAATAGGGTGTTGGACACCTTTTAGGAGATGGGACACACAAAAGGCGAAAATGATCCCTTTCCTATTTCCTTCTTAGTTCATTCAAGGAAACCCTAGAGGTCTCAACATAGTGATTCAATTAAGAGAAGGGTTACAAGGTCTCCTTGGGTGTGATTAAAGAAAATGGGTTCACCACTACGAAGTGCTTAGAAATAAAGATATGAAAGTAATATGCAAAACCTAACTATATGACCTAGAAAATGAAACTTGAAATCAGATCACTAAACAAAAAGATACAAAAAAGTACTTGGAGGATCAGAGATGACTAAGAAAGATCTAAAAACCCTAAATTTTGTTGTTTCTAAATTGTACTAGAACTCATACACTAGACTGGGTGATTTAGTCCCAGTTTATGGTTTTTGTGTAGAAACTAGAATCTCATAGTGACAAGTCTAAATCCACTAAGATTTGGTAAAATTTCTATACCAAGACTCATATGCCCAAGGTGGCTATTAAGTCACGTTCTAATTTTTCAAAAATTCAAGGTTTTAAACTCTTCTCCTATCTCTACACTTCCTTCCTATTTTTTCCAAACTTCGCTTCCAGATCTGAACCTACTTAAAAATCTACAAAACAAAATATTGTGTTGATTTGCTTATGTGGGGTTTTCCTCGGTCAAACCCCTATTTTGGTAATTAAACCTTGATAGAAAGAAAAGATCAGTTAAAGGAAATAGCTGTGATTTACTCCTAATCTTAAGTGCATCTAAGATTAAGAGATCTTAAATTCCATGAAACCCTATTATAATGTGCTAGAATAGGATGCATAACTAAAACATGAAGATGATGACTAACTTTGGGAGATCCCTAATCACCCTAATAAGCCAAAATAATGCATGTATCTTCCTTTAGGTAGAAAGTAGAATGATAATAGAATATGGAATCACCTAGAATCCATCATGATTCTCCATAGGCAACTATCATAAATCCTTGACTTGATGCTAGATCTTGAATTGAAAGTGAGCTTGAAGACCTCAAAAATAGTATAATGTTGCTCCAAGGCTTCAACTTTGCTTACTACTTTCTCTTGAATGCTTGAAGATCATTATTGAAGGATCTCACTCAAAAATTCTAGGATTGCTTAGGTGAAATAATGATTCAAAACCTTAGTTTTATAGGCATCTTATCTAATTTACTATTTATTAGATCCTAAATGTCGACATTAGCAAAAAAATTGAATTAGAAATCATAATTTCCTGATCAATCCCTAAAAAGTACACCCAAGGTGGCATATGGGTCCCACCTAGGGGGACTCATACACCCAAGGTGGCATATGATTCCATCCCTATCTTTTTGGGTGTTAGAAAATTGAATTTGTTTTTTTATTTTATTGGGATTTCAATTTAAATAAGCCTTGGGATCTGAAATAAAGGGTCTTAAGGTCTTATTAATGATGTTTTAAAGTGTATGAATGAAAAGGTACTAAAATAGGTCCAAACTAAGTGTGAAATTGTACCATCTTCAAGAAGGGAGTACAATTTTTTACGCTACACTAGCTAACATTGCTTTACAACACCATTAATGAATAAAGGTTACTTGAGTGAATGTTGTTTGAGGACATGAATAGAAAGGTGTGGAGCTTGAAGGTCCACTAGAAAACTATTTGACATCCAAAGCATGTTATCAGACAATCATTCAAATAACATTCAACTATTCACATGCAATAATTATTTCTTTAGTACTAGTTGCATATCTGTGGAATCGATGTCAAAAAGAAATAAGGGTCTACAGGAATGGTGCATGTATCATGAACACTCTGACCCTAAATTATCATCATATTGATTCTACTAATTTAGTTATTCTTACATTTCAAAATAGAATTTAATAAAAAAATTAAATGAACTTGTTGAATTTTACCCAAGTATCAATGTTGAATGTTTCATTCAGTAATGCATCTATCATAACCATCTTCTCTACAGTTGTTGTAGGCTATGTAGCTACATCCTGAGCACTCTAATAATCATTCATTTAAACAACATCGCAAGAGCAAAAATGGTGGGGTGGAACTCTAGGCCTAGAATTCTTGTCCACACTAGGCTCTACTAGAGGCTTCACACACTAGACAATGCTCTAAGTGAGTGAGCTAATCAACTCCAACATGTCCACCTCAACACTGTCCTTCACAACAAAAGAAACAATGGCATGCTCCACCATGGATTTGGCCAAGGGTATCAGTGCTAACTATGGATTACATTGTGCACGTAGTCTATCATGTGTGGAGCCCCCACCTCTACCTTGAAAGTCTAAAATGTCAAAATAATTTGACACCTTATTGATGACAAACCCACAATAGAGTTTCCTCAAAAAATAATGTGGTACCTCATGGTTATTGCATGGAGGTTGGTCAAAAACCATCCACCACCGCTCCCAAAACTTATTTTTTATTAATTCATGGTGGCACCAATGAATGAGGAACCTCCTGCATACATGTGATAAAGGTGCTTTGGTTCTCAAGTTTATAAATAGGGCACACAAGTTGTCTTTGCTATTTTTTTTTGCACATCTGCATATGAAAGACCACTAGCATAAAATTATCTTAATTCATCTGTCTTATTCAACCAAAAATTGATTTTCTCACTCATTTCACCTACATTTGATACAATAAACTTTAGTGATTCAAAAATCCCTCTCCTATAAGGGTGGGTTTCAACATGCTTAGTTATTCTTCTAATCAATTGTTCAATATCTCTTATTTTTTTAATTTGATTTAATATATTTTATTGGGTTCCTTGTGGATTCCTACGAACTGACGGAGGGGTTTGAGGTTGTTCTTGTTCAAGAGGCTCTTCATGAGGGGGTGATTGTGAATTTTCGATGTTTTGATGTGGTGATTGATTTCCTAGAAATTAAAACAATTTTTTTAAAAAAAAAAAAAACTATTTCAATCTACATTCTAATTCAAATTTGAAATAAAAAAAAATAGAAATACATACCTCTTTGATCTCTTCAACCTCTTCAACATATTGGTGGCATCCTTTCAAATATTTGTAAGAAAAATTTGATCTCCTTTTGGCGAGTATGACTTGACAGAGAAGAAAATGGGAGGTAGGGCCACGGGTTTACAAAAAAATGAAGTTTCAACACCTATTTTTTTTAAAACATCTTTTACATTTGGTGCTCGCCAAATGACTTAAGCATTTGGTGAGTGCCAATTTTTTCTCTCTCCAAATGCTTAAGTCATTTTTTGAGCACCAAATTTGGTGCTTTCCTAATGCTTGACTAGTTTGGGTGCTCGCAAAACCTTCAGTTTCAATATTTTTTGCAAAAGTGACACCTTTTTGTTTCACGAATTGGTGCACTAACCCTCCACTCAAAGGCCAATAAATTAATCAAATATTTTGTGAGAATTTCTAACTGAACCAAACATCTAAATGTGCAAATCCAATAGTAGCTTAAAATACCACAAAATCCAGAATGTATTATGATTACTCCCCATGAATCTAATCGAGGTTGTTTTCCCACAAATAGTGTTTAGTGGGTATTTAAGGGTCATCTAGACCTTGCAAGGGCTATGATGACATCTGAATATGTCCACATCGAACTTAAGCCTCTACTCGACCATTTCAAGCCCAATTTTCCATTAGCGGATGATGTGATCTATTTCATGAGCCCATTTTTTACATCCACTTGGGGATCAAGTCTCTACCACAAGAAAAATTAAAGGGAATGACTCTCATCTACTGTCATTAATTATCAACAAGCACTATTGCAACTACCAAATCTGATTTGTGGTATCTTTTTTAATTTTTCATTGTTGATTGATGAGAATTCAATGAGGATGGGCAACACCCACACCTCATTAATTAATTTCAAAGTTGTTTCTATCAGGTCACACCTCCAAGATGCCATTTCAGTAGATTTTGTAAGAGATTTCTTGTGTTGCTTGCACTCAAAATCACAAACCATCAATGTAGACATATGGTAAGGTATGGAGAATTTTCTTCATTTTTACAAGTTGGATTTCCATTTTCATAAATGTTGGAGTTGTGGGATAATGGCTAGGTTTTTGTCCCTGCCATATATTTCTTCTCTCTCTCCTCTCTTTCACCTATTGTACATATAAGGTTATTACGCCTCATTGTAAAAGGGTTCTTTTTGTTTTCTCCTTGAGATCTCTAAATTTTTGCAACTCTCCTTTTGTAAAATAGGCTCAATTCCTTTAGATCAACAAAGTTTGCATTTTCACCTATTCTAACCTCTATTATATTTTTCATACATCATTGCCTCTATGACTGAATGAATTTTTACATACTTTATAAACTTATATGTTGTGTAATTTTTTTTGCAAGCACAATCTGTGGATACTTCATTCCCTCTTAGCATTCATCAAATCCCTATCCTCCATATTTTCGTTTAGGAGTTGTGAAATAGATACTTATGTGATAACTTCTAGCAATTTTCATTGATTCTATATGCTATAGTGGGAAGAAGAATCACATTTTAATCTAGGTGGATCACCAACCTTTCCCTTTTATGCATCCCTTCTTACCCTTTTCCTTGGAGAATTAATAGAAATGGAATAGTTGTAGGTTTATGTAATGTTAGGTTAGACCAGTACTCCTACATCTAGGTCAAAAATGAAGTTGGCCTTCTCTAGAGGTTTGATCTCAAAAGCAAGGGTCCCACACCTTAGATCAGTCTCATTGTGTCATTGAAATGTTGAACATAGTTTAGTAGGGTATAATTTCATGTGACAACATAACTGAATCTTTCTCATTCATTAGGAGATTCCACCCAATCTTAAAACTAATCTCTTTGTTAAAGGGTTACAACCTACTCATACCTAATCCACCATTCTTCTTTTTATTTCAAATAGTTTCCCAATTTATGAAATCTATACATTTTTTCCTTAGTGTCAGTCCAAAGGAAATTTTTCTGGATCTTTTCAATCCTTTCTACCATAAAATCCTAAATCTTGAATAAAGTCAAATAGTAGACATGAATTTTTTGCAATTAAGCTTTAAGAATTTCATAATTACCAGCTTGGCTAATTGATTTTTCTTTCTACTCTACTAGTATCTTATAGACTCTCTCCACAATATCATTTTAATAGTTATTAGCCAACTTCTTTGTTGCTCGAGGTAGATCAAGATAGGTTGCAAGTGTAGGGTTCCCATAATGTTTGATTACCTTGGTGTTACAGGTAGACACACAATTCAAAGGATGGATTTCCAACTAAATAGTTCACCAAACCTTTTACAAGAGGCTACATTTAATTATCAACTAGGGATTCATAATCTTTTGACAGTGCTGGCAGTATATATGCATTTGTGGATTCTAGCGTGACCTATATCAATGAGTATAGGTGATTTACATGTGTACAAAAAATGATAAAAGATGGAAAAGGAAATAAAAAGTTAACTAGGAAAACAAGGAAAATAACATAAACTATTACTTGTGAGTAGTTATCACTTAAGACTGTGACTACTAGCTTCTAAGACTGAACTACAACCAATTACTCCAAGAGTATGAAACTATCATTAAGCTACATAATATAATTCAATTACAAAATTATACTTGTGAAATCCACATACATGAAACTAGAACTATCTTAATCCAACAATTTGCATGAACTAATCTAATAACATAAAAGAAAGAGTGGATAGCAGTACCTCATGTAACCCTTGCTTGAGTAGATGGTTCCACAAAACATATCAACACTTACTACTTGATCAACAAATCATGATACCAAATTAACTTCTTTATTGCATGGAAATTCTGAACTCTAACAAGAATCTACTCTAGATTTCTCATTTAGAAATACATGTAATTTATTGAATTGATAACAAAAAACTAATAGTAAGCAATTATTAACTGGTAATTAGCAAAATCTAAAACAGATAACTAAAACAATCGGTAACTAGATTTTCTCCTCACAACGGATCCCACTATATAGGGTTTACGAGGAGTCTTATTCATCCTAGGACCGAAAAAGAAAACTATAATGTATTTTTCCACTCTCCCTCAAGAATAGGGAGAGGACTCAGTATTTGCAACATAAAACCATAATTGAAAATTAGAAGAAGAGAATTTAAACTAAAACTATACCCTAATAGTTGACCACCACGGCAAAGACATGTTTCATGAAGAGTGTCTCATCATGGGTTAACCTTATTAGAATAGAATTCTTCTTCCTTCCATCTTATTTGGTGTGCCTTTGGTGACTCACGGTTTGACTATTCAATGGATGTCTTCATTCTTCTCTAGAACTATAATGACTTAACAATTATGACCCCTCCCATACAATTTTTTCTGTAATCATTATGTTGTGAGCTAGAAATCTAGTTATTTTATGTTACAATTCTTCTTAGTTCTAAGAGGTTAGTTTCATCCTAAGGCATGCACATTATTAACAATCATAAATTAAGCATAGAATCATACTGAATTTCATGATCATTCATACATTCACTCATAAAAATTTCATCATATCATATTTGCATTATCACATAATAAAGTCTGGTTTAAAGTGCATAAAAGGTGTAAAATACGTGTAAGTCTTAGGAATGTCCATGAACTTTGACATATTGAAATGATAAAGATATAAACTAATGAAGGAAATATAACCATAAATTAAGCCCATCACTCCCCCCAACTAATCCATTGCTTGTCCTCAAGAAAATTTTCAGGATGGAGGTTATACTACAGAGCTATCTCCCTAAAATCAGCTACAGTGTCAACTCCTTTGACCTACTTCAAATTATAGCCCTTCTGAACTGAGACCTTTTCCAATCTTTTATTTTTTTCTACTTCTTCTTCCCCTTGTTTCTTCCCTATCTAGTGTGGGACTAGAAATAAGATGATAGGAGGATGAAATACAAGTGGAAACAATGCAACTCCATTGTTCAATGCAATGTTTATGTTCTTGTGAGACCTATGAATCATAGCTACATAGTTATAAACAAAATGTGGCTCCTTTCTTTTTAGCTCCGGTGAAAGTTCTTCACATATTTTTTGAAAAAAATTAAAAGCTTCATTAATAGTCCCTATGGCTAATCCCTTCATTCTTGTATAATTTCTTGTTTTTTGATATCCATTTTTTTCTTTCCAACACCTCCGTAATGCAATAGTTCTAACCATTGTTCTATTACAACATTTGGATCCACTGACTCTTTCCTAAGCTACAAGGCAATACATTTTTATTTTTCATGGTATTCTTGTAGAATTGTGCCCCTTTTATGCTCATTTATAACATAAGAATCCAATGCTCTTATTTCAAGATCACCTAGAAACATCAATGGATTCCAAGTAGTGTCATCTAAATAACATAGTTGTGTAGATAGAACTCACATAGTTGATCCTGCATGGCTGGTGTGGAATTGAAGAAAGTATCTAAAAACAAGACTTTCTTGTTGATTGCTACAGGACGATCACTAATCAATTGGATAAATTGAAAACATGGAAATTTTTCTTGCAATAATAAAGCATAAACTATAGCAAGTGGCTTGCACTTTAGTAATTGTGTTGTCTTGTCTATTATTTCGTCAATATTTACCTTCAATATTTTTACTTCTCCTTCTTGTTTTTCTACTACCCTAGTGCGGTTGGATATCAATTCAACTCTCTCCCCTACCCATTCTTTCTTTTCCTAGGAGAATTCATGTGTTATCTTCCATAATTCAACACCTAGGGACATTATAGTTGGTCCAATGGGGGTTTTAATCTAAGGAATTGGACCTTGGGATGTTGGTTCTTTCCCTTTTACTTCTACCATGGAAATTTGTTCTAGTATCTCCAATTTTAACCCATGCTCACACTTATGGAGCCTCTCCTCCAATTCTTCAATCATAACATCCTACTCACTGTCCTTCTATTGGTATGTCTTTGAAAACTCCTCCAACTGCTTTATTCTTTGGATTGCTTCATGAAATCCCTTATTAACATTTCTTTCTTCAATAAAAAATTCCTCATCCTTCTCTAAAAACTACTCATCTCCCATTTAACTTGTGTATTCACAGCCCTCTAAAATAGGGAATTTTGGAGATCTTCTCCTCATTTTCTTGGCTACAAATATATCTTTTGAATCTAATTCATAAGTGCTAGAAAATATGATGGATACACAATGGTTGTTTTTACTTCATCACTAGGGGCATCCCCCTCTGAGTCTTTATCTACTTCTACCATTACAACATCATCTTTCTGCTTTTTTAATTGATCCTCTCATGGACCCCTTCTTCCTTGCATGATATGAATGCCTTCTAGATTATTTGGGATTCTTCTACCCTCTTGTAGGTGTAGAAGAAGAAGCCCTAATTTTCCCTTCATTTTTCTTTTGGTGGCCTCTTCTGCCCCTTTACAAGTGTAGAGATAGAGGCTCCACTCCTCTTTTTACCTCTTGGTGGCCTCTTATAAATAGGGGTTTCCTGATTGATTTATATTGCAAGTTGCTCATCAAAGGCTGCAGGTTGGGTTTCTTGAAAACCTCATCCTCTAGTTCATTCGTGTTGCAAGCAGGTGTTGTAGTAGGGAAATGAGAGGGAATTTCTTCCCCTGAAGTAGCTACAGAAGGTTCTTCCATTCTTTGTTCCTAGCATCTATTTTCTTCATTAGGAAATTCAAGAATATTGAACTGATATTATTGCAATTGAGAAAATATTCCCAAGACACATTTGGCAATTGAATGCTAAGGCTCTTCTTTACCAGTAATGTGACCAAACAAAATGGGAAAATATTGAATCTGTTTCTTTTTCTTTTATACTTAGCAAACATTCTTTTTAATAGATTGTACAAAAAGTTGGGAACATATACATGTTTTTCATGGTGTAGATGACTCAACAATTTAAAAAGGACTGTGTATAGTAATGACTATGACCAAACATATGTCAAGTATTTAAATATGTAAAAAGCTACTTTAGCCCAAAGCTGAGTGAAAGACAAATTTTTAGTACCTTGTGGGGAAGAATCCAAATTTTCTCTGGGCAACGAGAATTCATTTCTTGCTGCAATGACGTTTGCTCTAACTAAAAACTCCTCTCCTACTCTTGGCAAGCTGGATACTTCAGCTATACCCACCTCTAATGCATCTACCTTTAGACCCCTAATAATTGCCTCATCATTATGTAATGTGCTAGAAAAATTTGGGTCATTAACTCATTGAATTCTATAAGCTTTAAGAAATAATCCATTTAGCCAACTCACTGGAATATAGTCAAAAAATTTCTATCTTCTAGTAGAAGGTTATGTGTTGTTCGTTCCCTTCATAGGATGTCATGGGTAAGTGCAAGAAGTTGAGTCCACAAAATGTGGAAATTTTTTCCTTAGCACAAAAAATGAAATTAGCATTGCAAAAATGGGATCCCGTTTAGCTTCGGGATCTTGAGCCTAAATTCAAAATGGGATCCCATTTGTTAAAGGGTCCCGAACTGATAGATGCGAAATGGGATCTCGATTTTTACAAAACGGGATCCTGTTTTAAGGTGGTATTTATTTTTTTAAAACAATCGAAACTTAGTTCATTCAAACAACACAGGATCCCAAATTGGCGAGGACAACAACAACATTATAACAACCTCCAGGTATGCCTCCACCCCCAATTTTTTTTTGTGTTTTCTTGAATTTTTTAGTACAATAATAGGAGCTAGCATGTTTTTTTCCAATTTATTTATCGTTTTATGCATTTTATTTCCATGTAACAATAGAAATGATGATTTGTAGTAGATGAAAAAATGCAATGAAACCCTGAAGATATTGAATAGAAAGGAAAAAATAAACCTTAAATTGTATCTTAAGAAAAAAAAATAGCTTTTGAAACCTAGATTTTTCAATCAAACCAAACAAATTTACATTTGAAAACCCTAATTGAAAGGGAAAAAAATTGCATTTCAAAACCGAATTGAAATGAAATAAAAAATTGCATTTGAAAACCCTAATTGCTTTTTTAAACCCTAAATTCAAATCAAACCAAAAAATTTGGATTTGAAAACCCTAGTTTGAAATGAAATAAAAAAAAAAACATTAAAAACCCTAATTGCTTAGATTGAAACCCTAAATTGAATTCAAACAAAAAAAATTTCTAAAACCCTAAATTGAAATCAAACAAGTCATTTTGCATTTGAAAACCCTAATTTCGAGCTCAAGAATATTTGATAATGGAAAAAAATCATTTGCATTGCTTAAATGTTTTAAATTTCATTTGCATTGTATGGAGAAAACAATATGTTAAAATCTACTTTTAATGTTAAATTATAATCAAATTAGAAAATAATATGTTAAAGAATAGTTACAATTCATAAATTATCAATGTTTGTTTGCAAATTTAGTTAGCAAATTCCTAAATCCTTGTACAATCCATTTCCAATTGTCACTTAATTAGATAATATTTATATTCATTTATATTTTATGTTTTGATCTCTCTTATTCATGCCTTGTTTCCATTTCTTGTTTGCATGTGTTGTCTCTTCTCTTTCGATAATCTTAACTCTCATTCTAGTCAACTAATTGTTAATTAGGTTTCTAGTTTAGTCTAAAATCTCAATTTGTACTAGTTTAAACCTAGACACTAAAGGAATATAAATATTTCTTTCTTTTAGGTTCTTTCAATTCCAAACAATCCAAAATAAAATAAGATTCAACATTAACTAATTTTATTATACATTTTATATCATAAAATTCATTTAAGTGGGAAATATTAATGAAAAAAATTATGTTAAATATAATTTAGTCTTATATTCAATTAAAAAAATTATCAAGTTAAAATATACATCAAAATAAATCTTAATAATACATAATTATGTGTTTCTATTACGAAAATAGTCAATCTATTCATAAAATCAAAAATATTCATAAACTAGTCAGTCTATTACCCTAAACCATAAATCGATGTCTTAAGGGGTCCTAATATGACATTTCTTAAGGGGATCAAAGAAGTTCTCAAAATTTGGTGAATTTTCCCACGCAAACCAAATTTAATAATAATAAGATCGTGCAATATTATAATATGAATGAGATTTCATGATCTCTAAGGATGGTTAGTCGAAACAAGAGCTATCTCAATCAACTATTCCACAAGAAAATGTTGTTCACTAACTTGTTAGGGATATGGATGGGATCTTAGATGATCATAGACAATGGCTAGAGGAGAGGAGAACTTCCTATTCTGAAAAGGAAAACACAAAGAAATAAAGAGATGTAGTAGAGAGCCACAACAGTTTATAAATTAAGACAATGATCTTATAGTTATGAATTTATGAATTTGGTTCGATGGATATTTTGTGTGATGAATTTATGAAGATGGTTGGATGGATATTTTTAGTGACGTGAATTTATGATTTTGGTTGGATGGGTATTTTCAATGACATGAATTTATGAATTTGGTTGAATTTATGAACTTATAATGATGAATTTATAATAGTATATATTTTATGACTATCTACTATATCATAATTTCTCCTATTGGAAAAATGTAATATATATATATATATATATATATATATATATATATATCTGTGTGTGTGTGTGTGTGTGTTAGACATAAAATGATCTTTTGTGAATGTTTCAACTTTATTTTTTAGTATGTACATGTATTAAAATTGCATAGTTCTAGATCTTAAATTTTGAAATTTGTATGTATGTACATAGTTTAGTTGAATGATGTATGCATGCAAATTATGCATCGTATTTTTTATTTTAAATGTATGTACATGTTAAATTTTGAAATTTTTATGTACATGCTCAATTTCAATCAATGTTTGTATGTGTATGTATATGTATGCACGTCCTATTTAAACAAATTTGCATGTACGTTTCAAATTTAACCATTTCTTGTAATTTTTGTAAGTTTGTATGTTAATTTTGTATAATTTAATATAGGTACACTTATATATGATATCATGGATCAATTTAAAATTGATGATATCATAAATCCAACACCTCAGCCACCTCCACCTCTATCCCAGGCTCCACCTCCCCCTCCACCCCCTCCACCTAATATCCCACCTCGACCACCCATTGGATCCGATGAGGCTCGCTTTTGAGCACGCATAAATAATCAAGTGGTATCCATTCAAAATCAAATCAATGCTATGCAAAATCAAGCATTGATTCCACCACACATGAGACATTTTGCATCTACAATGCAAAATGTTGTGGATTCCACTAGGACTATTGATTCTAATCTAGATAGGCATTAATGAGAAAGAGAGGATATGAAACAATTTTATGGAGATGGTCTCTCCTATAAACAAATTTTAGACCTTAAAATAACAAAATCCCATCTATCCCCTTACTTTATCAACCTTGTTACTTGGTAGCCCATTCCTCCCACTAAATCTAGAATATCCATGAGGTGGTGTATACATCCACAGATGAGTGCACATTTTTCGGATCGATGGTATATGGTATTTGATAGTCTACCACACGCTAATCTGGAGGTCCCATTGTATTTTTTGAGGATACTATATGTAGATTTTGTTATGGGGAAAAAGCCAAATTATTTTTATTTTAAATCATTTCAGGGTATTGGTGGCGACATGCCACAATAGAGGTTAGGGGTAAGGGTTGATCCCCAATGCCCTGTGCATGCACAACCCCTTGTTGTTCCTCTTGGTCTTGGCATTCTTGCACTTGTACATCAATGTGAGGTGGTATTGACATTAGGATCCCTTAGTACACTCTCAGGAGACCTTGATCAACATGCTTGTGCAATAGTAGGTAGGGAGCATAGAGATGACAATGATGGGGGAGTGTTTTATGGAGTTGGTCCAAGTACCACTCCAAGAGTGTTGAGACCACGTGTATGTACTAGTTGACATTAGTTATGCTATGGACCTGATCATGCCACACCTAGTTTGGGTGGATGTGGAGATTCTGGTGGTTCATCCGGTCGCCTCAATTCATTTGTAAAATTTCTTATAGTAGACCATCACCCTGAGGACACTGCGACACAAGTATAAATATGCATCTACATGTTGAATTTACATAAAGAATTTTAATGAATGTCTATATCAAATAAAAGTTTGTAATACATTTTAACAATCAAACTGTTTGGTGTACAAATGACACTAACGATGGGGAAATCATCTGCTCCACAAGTACATACATCAACACCAGTCCTAGTTGGCAACCCTTATGGGGTATTTTAATTTCAATTTTTTAAATTATATATGAAATCATTTTTAACTTGAGTTTTAAATTTATAATTGAATCATGAACATAATTTTTAAATATTTATGTTGGTTTAAGGGAGTCAATCGACTTCGATGTTGAGGTATGTGAAAGATCATCATGGAAAAAATAGGCCCTTAAGTGGCGAAAAATTCAAAAAAATCAGAGTTAGGCAACTTGACGTAGAAATTTGAATAAGTTATCTATATTATTTCAAATATATGTAAGAATAGAATCTGTAGAAAATTGAATGTAGTTTCTAAACTACTAAGTTTATTTTTATTTTTTAAAATCTATTTGGTGAAAATTTGAAATTTCAATGCAGTAGTACTTAAATTTCAGGGAAAAAATAAGTAGGTGTTTGTCTAACCACCCTAACCACAATAAAATGATAATATTTTTTTATAATATTTTATATGTAAGTAGGGGACTCATGTCCCAATGTGATGCATATTTTTTGTAATTTTTTTCCAAGTAAATAATTAATTATGATTTTTTATTACAACTTTTAAAAATATAAAAAACTCGTATGCCTGACCACCTTAACTTGGTCAAAACTTCATGAAATTCATTTTTTTTAATCCTATAGTATGTGAAGCATAGAATGTGACGCATGTTTTCGATTCAAAAAATGTGATACCATTTGAAAGCTATAGATTTTTTTCAATCAGCTTATCAATGAGGACTTTAGTCATAATTCAAATAGAAAATGAATAATAATTATTTATTAAATTCAAAGTAAAGCATAATTTATATTTGTGGAAAGCTGAGAATCTCCTTTAAAAACCCTTTTCGTTTCATCAATTTTCTAGGTAAAAAAAAAAGTCGTCCTGACCACATACCCTACACATACCCATCATATCGCCACTTTTTGGCCCATCATGATCTTGCACATACCCGTTGATTCCACTCAAGGGGTTGTCAAGCACTCATCCACTGTCAAGCATTGTAGATCAGGGGTAGGTACATCTATATTGTACATTATTTAACTTACATTAGTATAGTTACAATTATGAATTTTGAATTCACTATATATCAAATGTGTATGTACACTTGTAAATATTATAAGTGTTAAATTTCTACATGTATGTCTAGGTTGATACAACAATGAGAATGGGCATGAGACAAACATTAGATGTTGCAGTTACTCATGTGGCCATTGAATTTCAAGTTGTTTAAACAAAAATCTACACAAAATGTGCAAACTTGAATATATATATTTTAACCTAATTCAAATATACATGCTTTAAATTTGATCTTGTAAGACTTTGTTAGTGTGACTTTCTTCCATGACTCGGCCATAGTTACACCTCTAAGAGGACATGTAGAATAGGCTCCAGATATCATGGTAATTTAAATTTTTTATTATATTTAAATTCAATTGCAAATTATATATTTTGAATAACTTTAATTTTAAATTTTAAATTAAATTTATATAATATGAGCTAATACATGTTTTAAATTCTTTATTTTTATAGCATGAGACACATCTTGTAGTTGAGCATGTACAAACAAGTCCTAGAGTAGAGGGTGCACAACCTCATAATATGATACAATTTAAATATGATAAATTATAAATTAAATTGAATTAAATCATTTTTAATTGTAGACTTACATCTGATTTCAACTTTCTTTGTCTTGTTTATGTCTAGATTGATTCAGAGAATTTAGAGGTTGGTTCAGGTGCACCAGAGCATCCAGACCCAGATATGATGGTAATTTAATTTTATGATGAATTATAAATTAAATTGTCATTAAATCATTTTTCATTGTCTTACATCTGATTTCATCTTTCTCTTGTATAGAGTGTTTCAGGTCATCTGCATAGTCTGCATGATGTGAAGAGGTCTCTTGATTATAGAGATGATACATGACCTAAACATGATTTTATGGGTTATATTTGATTATTTCATCGACTACATATTTGGTTTCTCATATACTTTGTTGGACTTTATATTTCATGGGTCAAGTACTTTGTTGGACTTTAATTCATGGTTTGTACTCTAATGGACTTTATTTCATGCACTTAATAAATTGGTTTCGTGCACTTAATATGTTGTAAATTATGGAATTTATTATTGTTCAATTTTAACTTACACGTGTACATTTATGCATTTTATGTTCATAGTCAAGACATTAATATAAAATTAAATATAAATATGAAATTAAAGTTGAAATTAATAGGATATTTTAATATTGTACTTTACAAATTTAGTGATCTCATACATGATATACATGATATGTACATTCAATAATTAGCGATAATTAGTCAATGAACTTATTCAATTCACATCAATCAATAATTAGTTAATAAATCATAATTTACAAACAAAAGCAATTTGTTTATATACCACAAAGGATGAAATTTTAAGAAATAAAAAATACCATACAATATTAGAGAACAAAATCATCAATAAATTCTATAAACTATTTAACATAAATACC
Organism: Sequoia sempervirens; assembly: GCA_007258455.2. Taxonomy (NCBI): domain Eukaryota; kingdom Viridiplantae; phylum Streptophyta; class Pinopsida; order Cupressales; family Cupressaceae; genus Sequoia; species Sequoia sempervirens. The sequence continues at coordinate 78,883,016 of VDFB02000002.1, read as the reverse complement.
AATAAAAAATGCAACGATTTTTTCCAAAAAAGTTGTTCTATAAGTATACACCATATTTCCTAGTTCTTTTACAACATTAAATTAAAGAACTTAATTATCCAAAAATAGGCTAAAGTTTTGAAATTAAATCATGTAGTCCCATATTTACAAATCATGCAAAGTGCTAGAGAAAACTTGAGAACATAAAAGTCCTCTTCACCTCATGTTCCACAAAAAACACTAATTTATAAGCTGTCAAAACAAATAATAGCATCCAACACTAATTTATAGGTTGTCTTAAGGGGATGTCTTAAGGGGTCCTAATACAACGTCTTAAGGGGATCAAAAGAGAGTATAATTAAGCATAAATATTAAGTGATATAAACAAGTATTATACTTTAGGGTTTCATCATAACAAATGATATAATTAAGTATAATATTTAGAATATGTGATAATACAACAAGTCTTAAGGGGATCAAAGAAGAGTATAATTAAGTATAAATATTAAGTGATATAAAAAAGTATTATACTTTAGGGTGAGTCATCATAAAAATGATATAATTAAGTATAATATTTAGGATATGTGCTAATACAACACATCTTAAGGGGATTTCTTAAGGGGTCCTAATACGACATCTTAAGGGGGTCAAAGAAGAGTATAATTAAGTATAAATATTAAGTGATATAAACAAGTATTATACTTTAGGGTGAGTCATCATAACAAATGATATAATTAAGTATAATATTTAGGATATGTGCTAATACGACACATCTTAAGGGGGTGTCTTAAGGGGTCCTAATACGACGTATTAAGGGGATCAAAGAAGAGTAATTAAGTATAAATATTAAGTGATATAAACAAGTATTGTAAGTTTTAGGGTGACTCATCATAACAAATGATATAATTAAGTATAATATTTATTATATATGCTAATGCGACACATCTTAAGGGGATGTCTTAAAGGGTCCTAATACGATGTCTTAAGGATATAATTGATTTAACAATAATTTATGCATGTGATAAATTTAGTGATTATACAATCAAATATAAATTTTCAAAGTAGGAAAACATGCACATTTAACAAACAAAATATATAGAATATTGATTTTGATACATAAAAGTACATAGAGTACATAATTGTGTATGTACATGTATTTGTAATTTGTACAAAATGTTTAATTGTGTAAGTATGTATGTACATATATGTCATCTCAAAACAATGTTTACAAAATTTGGCTATGCCATCTCAAGAACATCTCAAACTCGTGCCCGGAATGTAGTAGGTCTTCATGCCACTTGATAGCAAAAAGATACAAGCTTGATATCAATTAAATCATCAAAACATACATATTTTAATTTATATAAAACTATCTATATGTACACAACTCAAGTACCTATATTTAAAAGTATTCCACACATGTGTGTAGGTTGAATCCAAGCATCCTCTCCTTTTTGTTTCAAAGTATGAGATCAATGCAATGATGGCTTAAGGATACAAAAAAGTATAATAAATCAATTTTAACTATTAATGTAAAAGCAATATCATTATATAATCAAAACATGTATTTAAATATAATTTAACTAATAATTACCTATTTTTACCAAGTATTATATGTTGTCTAGGTTGAATCCACATGGACTAGATCCTTTTTGTGATTATGGCTTAAGGATCTATAAAAGGACAATTTAAATCAATTTCAACTAATAACACACTTGACCAATATCAAAACATGTATTTAATCTATTTAAAAGGACAATATAAAACTAAAACTATATTTACCTATATTTACTTATTCCATTGTACCATCTGCATCCTCTCTTTTTTGCAATGCATCTATGATTGTCTCATGCTCTTCCATAGAAATTGTCCATACCACTTTACTTGTAGGTATTCCATGATACTGATCTAGTTTTATATTTATTGCCACCACTAAATGTGAATAGTGTATAATCTTTTTATGTGTTTCATAATCTTTGAATGTAGATAGATCATTCTTCCTTGTTAAGTATTTTTTTAGCCTGGAAGTGCCAACAACCACCACCAATCCTATCGGAAAACATGAAAACCATCATCAAATAAGTTCTCAAATTTTTCTTAAGGGGATCAAAGACTTTTTCTAAAAATTTGCTTAAGGGGATAAAAAACTTGTTATCAAAATTTGCTTAAGGGGATGTCTTAAGGCGATCACCATACCTATTGGATAATGATATCCATCATCATCTTCTCAAGGTGCTATTAACTTATGTTTAGTCTCCATACAACGATCCAACCAATATTCTATTTCCTCTTCATTCCCCTCAGGTGCAACAACAACATACACATGTCCTGCAAACAAAATTTGATTTAATAACTTGCACATATCCATATAAATAATTTAGTATTACAAAATAAATTAATAAATTGAATTAAATTACCTTCTTGTAAAAGGTCTAAAACATGGTCATAGTCTTTAGATGCAAACACGTGATCATTTTCTTCAATAGTTCTTTCATATTGATCATTTGCTTGTGCAAGTGTCAACGATCTTTTCTCCCACTGTTCAACCTATTTTGTATTTTCACATGATTCCCAATCTCATGAGACACAAAAATAAAAAAAACATGCAAGCTCCCTTATCCAGATAGTCCATGTGCTTTTTGTCGAACTCCTAAATGAATTCCATTTAGTAGATCCACTGATTGTCTCATAATCAACTCTAGGTAGAATGTTCTCTTCTTCAACCAACCAAAAGAATCAACGAACTCTAGATTACTCACTCGAACTAGGTGTAGTTAATCTTGTATTGTACCAATCCAAAATCCCATGTGCATATTTAAATTTTACTGCATCCTCAAATTTTAATTGTTCTCTAGCAAGAATTTTTTGACACGTGCACCAGCTCCATCACATTCTCCTTTACCATGCCCAGCTTCAAAAAATCTCCATATATGTTGGACATTAAGTTCCTTGTGAACCATACTTAACCAATAGAACATTCAAGCATTCTTGAACTTCCTTGTATAATTATCTGATCGTATGAGGTGTTCTGTCATTTGGATTCCTCTTTCTCTTAAATATCTATAAAATATATTGAAACAGTATTGAACAAACTCTTATGAGTGTAATCAGTTGTCACTAAAATAAAAATGATACTCCCTCAAAACTTTTCTATCATCCTTTGTGCTATCATCTACATATCTATAAACAATATGTACAAACATAGCTACTCACACTAAGTTATAATACTGTGACTGAATTTCCTCTTCCAGAGCTAGAGTATAATTTTCCCCAAAATCAACCACTAAAAGTATAGTACCAATTGGAAATGTCTTTCTACATGCGTGAAATTGGCCATCAATCCATCAAGCATGTTGAGAATGCATGACATATTTTGGTATAATCTTATTCTTAAATTCACTCATAAATGCATGTACACTAACTTTTTCTATAACTAAATCACAACACTTTCCTATTTTTCCATCTTTTAAAGAATAGTCAACATTCTTAAATCTTTTAACATCTACCAATTGTTGTCCAAAATCATTATCAACACTTTTATGCATACAAATTCTTAAGAATGAAAGATTTCCACAACTAGTGCATTGTCTAGAAATACAAGAACTTAAATAAAGCAATTTACCATTAGATCTTTCACAAAATAAAATTGATATAAATTCCCTTATTGTTTCAGGGGGCATATTAATACCACAGTCTTGTATAATCATGTTAGTATGTAAAGTATAACATATATATCGAAAAACATTATAAAAATAATGAAATTGAACATGTGTTTTACAATAACAAGATACTCATTGCTTATTAATTTTTACATACCAGGGTTTACATTTTTCAAAAGACCTTTGACTTATTTAATTATTACAAGGTAACACTAAATCACCACAAAATTTTCTATAAAATTCAGTTTGTGTTGTATCTAATAGGTGTTTTGGGTGAGGATCGCGAACTTTGGACCCCACCCTTAATTTTAAAACATCTCTAGCATTAGATGATACCCTAGTATTATCATGCCAATATTTTTCAATCAAAGATTTAATTTCAACGTTCAATTTCATATCAAACTTTGAGAGTCAACCACTAAAACTCCAACATTGGTTGATAGGATCATTTTCTATACTTTCTCTTCTTTTTGTTGCTCTTAGCAATGTTTTAAGATGTATTTTTAAAACTTCACTAATATTACTTACCATTCTTTGATTCAAAGTTGCTTTATTAACTATAGCAGTTGTTATAGCTCTTCTTGTTGCATTTTTATCTTTAGATTGACTATTTTTCCCAATATATTGAATGGCACTAGCAATAGTAGACATAGCATGTTTTAATGATTGGTCTTTTCTTCTTTGTTTAACAAAAGAGCCTAACTTTTTCATTATTTTCCTCATTTTTTGCATTCTCATCAATTGCATCATTATTTGACATTGAAATGCAATTTTTTTATGATAAAATATTTTTTTGTATATTCTATTCACATGTGTTCTTATTTGCCTCCAAGAAATCTTACCAAGAAAATTATCCAAAAGATTACTTTCAATTTTTAAAAAAGTTTTTTCGTTAAATTCAACATCACATTCTAGATTTTCATCTTCATTTTCAACTTCAAAAAGATTTACATTTTCATCAACAAAACAATTTTCATTTTCATTTTCATCAACAAAATAGTTTTCATTTTTATTTTCAACAAAAGGATCATTCTCTTTTTCATTTTCATTTTCAAAAACATCTAAACAATTTTCATTTAAATTTTCTTATTTATTTTCAACAAATTCTATAAAACTTTCATCTCTCTGAATATTATCAATGTCAACATCATTAAGTCCTACATCTTGTAAAACTTCTACAAACATTTTTTTTCCATTTCACTAAAATGTGGATTTGAAGATGTACCTAGATTTGTGCCTATTGAAACATTCTCCATAGCATTAAAAGAAGGATTTGAAGACATACTAGGACTTGTTTGTATAATCATATTATTTTCCAAATTTACTTATTACAAATTAGCTTCATCTACAACCATGGTCTCCTCAATGTTTTCATCTTCAATGGTTGTGGAATTGGATGCTCCACCATCATTCATTGATTTAATTCTCATTCTTCTTTCTTTTTTTCTTTGTTTCTCCTCTCTTTGCTTCAATTTCTTCAAGAGTCAATGTCTTCATGTCTTTCATCTTATAACGAGCTTGTGAACCTATGATTATAAAATTCTCAAGCACAAATGAATTTCAATAGTGAAATTCTTCAAAAAATTCAATCCAAATTGCAAGTTGAAGACCTATAAAAACAAAATTCTTCCTCTTTTGTTCCTCCAAACGAGTAGAAAACTAACACAATTCCACTTCAAAAACTGTTTGCATGATGCCTCCTTTCAAATATTCAATCCAAATTACAAGTTGAAGACCTATAAAAACAAAAGTCTCCCTCTTTTGTTCCTCCAAATGAGTAGAAAACTAACAAAATTCCACTTCAAAACCTGTTTACATGATGCCTTCTTCGAAAAATTCAATCCAAAATGCAAGTTGAAAACTTGTAAAGACAAAATTTGATAGAAAATAGCCCAATAGTTGCATTCGGTTGTACATGTGAAGTTGTAGACTTCATAGTAAACTTTTCTAGTAATTTTTTTTTAAAATGGGATCCCATTTGTAAAACAAGATCCCATTTATTAAAAATGGGATCTCGTTTATAAAACAGGATCCCGTAAAAATGGGATTACGTTTCATAATTGGGATCTTTTTTCCTAATACTAAATGTGGGAACCATTGACATGGAAACAAGATATCGTTTCTATTTCATTGGTCACCACATTTAATATTAGGAAATGGGATCCCGATTTACAAAACGGGATCTCATTTCTGGAAAAATGAAATTTTCCTTGCTTTGTGGTCGGGTTTTTGGCTTGTATTCCAGTTCGGGAAAGGAATTGGGAATCCAAACCTAGGCCTTCAACCTAGTTTGACCTACATGTTGAAGGTCGTAACAATGCCAGAGAAAAATAGTGAGTTTGGACATATGGCTGACGACTTTTTTTACAGAATTTTTCGACGAAATTAAAACCCATTATAGATGAGACAATTCAGATTCCAAATATGTAAAAAAAATTACAATTGGATTTTTTTTTCTATTTTTCAATTAATTTTTGATGAAATTGGTCCATAAACTTTAAATATCAGGGTTTTTACTATTTTAATAACTTTTTATTAAAATGTTTTATTGTAAAACGAATTGCACAAGAACATGCTTCAGACCATTCTTTTCAATTTAAAAATAAAATCAAAATAAAAAAATGATAAGTTTAGGTTATCTTATGCGTGACATACATGGAAATTTTTTTTAAATGACAAATATGGCTAGTAAAAATTTAACAAAAAAATATTCAATAAAAAATTATAAAAAAAAAATCAAAAACGTGCTTCAATGAGTTACAAATCTTTTCCCAAAAGGATTTAGAAAAATACGATAATTTAGGTCAAAATATGGATGACGTACATGTGCATGGTATGGTAAAAAAAAAAGTGACTTTTAAACTTGATGGTTTTTAGAAATGCCTATTGAAACTCAATTTATACCATCTGGGTATTGAATTAAATTACATATTTGGAAACTAAACTCCAAGTACTACATTTTTATGATTAGTGACTTTTTTGAAGATTCCATCTCTAAGTGTTTCAAATTTTAAGGTCAAATGTGTCAAATTTTGAAAATCAGGGAAAACACTTCCAAGCCAAAAAGTGGACTCAACTTCTTGCCAACACCCTCATCTCCCATTATAATGCTTCAGTAATTTGCAATCACTTCACATTTCTCTATGTTATATTATTGCTTTGCCACCCCTTATTGAACCACTCTATTGTGCTTGTATGTTGTATTACTCAAATGCACCCCTTAATTTAGCTACTTAAAACTTCTTTCCTCTTCTTTGAGATATGTGTATTTTGAAAATGGAAAATGAAGCAATGAGAAGATTTTGCAAAAAGTTTTGAAAATCAAGAAAACTAAGAGATAATCATGAATACTCCTCCCCCAACTAAAGTTTCTAATTGTTCTCACTTAGTGAGTATAGTTTGGGCGGAGGTATAATTTTATAAATAGTGGATAATTAAAACATGATATGTGGCATGCACTAACAAAAGATAAATTTGCATAAACTAGTAATTCACAATGATAATTATGATAAATTAATGTTGAGTGTACCTATTCGAATGGCCTAAATTGAGATTCATCTCGTGTGAAGTAGTTGTGCGTCACCTTGATCTTGATTTGAAAAGATATGTCATGGGTGCTATGAAGTTTGTGTATCATTTCTGTGAAATCTGTGGTAGCGTATCTTTGCCACATGGAAATATATTGGAATGATAGGAAAAACGCTATGGAAAGTATGCTTATGGTGAGGTGAATTTTATTGCATGGTATGGTGGAATCAAAAAAGGTGGTATGATGGTTATGTGTGGATGGTAGAAATAGGTTGTATGTAATGAATTTGAATATGAAAGGCTTCATGTGTGAATGGATGGTATGAAATAATGGAAATGTAATTAAGGCAGGTGCTTATGGAATGACTGATCTAGAAAAGTGTTATGGGTTCACGTAGTAACAAGTCTCTTCTATATTTTTGTTGCCTAGTGGTGTGATGTTGTAGGTCCCTATTGCTTTGGTTACTGATTCAAAAAATGAAGACTATCGACACCTCTGTAGTGTGTGCATGTCAAATGTGTGATAGAATTATACTTGTGAAATCTCAATGGGTGAGTTGTGTTGCTTATCTACTGATTTTTTAGAATAACTACTCATTGGTGGTAATGATATTTTTATCTATTACTCAAATTGATGCTATAGTGATAAAATAAAGTCATCTTTCTATAATGGTCATTTGTAGAGCTTCAGTCTATGGCCATTAACTAGTAATGAAAATTAGACAACATCAATTGTTTGTAACTAAATTGCACCATTTGGGAAGACTATTTTTATATCATATGACCTTTCTCTTTTATATGTGGCTCTAGTATGTGGTCGATCATGATTGTGACCCCACCAAGAAGGTGATTTGGACTCTCTTAAATGTTAAAAAATATTCTTTTAGCATTATCTATATTTATGCTTCCATTAATGTTGTTGAGAGATCTCTTTTGTCATGGCGTATCATTGATTCTATGACTTCCACAACTTGGGTTATGTGTAGGTACTTTAATATGGTTGCGATAGTGTATGATAAATATAAGTCTCTATATTTTCATTTGAAAACTATCAAAAGGGATAAATGGCAGTATATGCACAATCAATGGGGCCTTTTGTATCCCAATATGGGATGCCACTAAAATATACAAAATGGATTACATGGAATAATATATGGGCTAGTCTTCATAGAGTGTTTAAATGCCTTGTTTGTGCTATGATTTTGGCTTAGTCCTTTTTATAGCCATTTTTTCTCTCTTTTTTTTTTGATCTTTTAATATTTTACTCTTTCTAACCATTTTCCCATGAAGTCCACTATTAAGGAAAATTATTGTTCCTAAGGTTGTCAATTCATAGAATACTTATTTCCTAACTTGTCAACCCATGTTGACCCACATATATATTGATGAATCCATCAACATGGAATTTGAAGGCTAGGCCTTCTTAGCCAACTAGGTGGATTACCTGATGGAATAGGGTCATTAAGTGTACTTCTCATTTTCTTCATAGCTATGAGCATCATTTGGATAAATTCCACCATTATACATATGAGGTCCTACCACCTCGATTGTCCACCATGCCATTGTTATGCTCAAAGCTAACACCTTTTCTCCTACTTTGTAGTTACGTGTGGTTGAGCTACATCATCAAAAGAAAATTGTTGATAATCACTCTTCTATAGGCTCTTAGATAAAAGCCAAGTTGAACTAGTTGAAAGTAGGAGATCAAAATTCCAAATGTTCTTTTCAAGCTCTTTGAGCTCAACATACTATTCAAGGTACTAAATAAAGTAAATATAGATACAATTTTCTTTAGTAACTTTTAGATATCCTTCAAGATTTTTTGAAGCACTATGAGGAAGTTTCCAAGGCTAAGAAAATCCCTTGAACCTAACTATGCTTTGCAAGAGTGCCTCAAGGTTGTTCCTTGTCATCTTTCTTCTTCTTAGTGAAACTTATATTATTAATTTCTCTAAATTGTTATTCTTTATAAAGTGGCATTTATTATGAATAACATGATAAATCCCTTAGCTATAATTGTTTTCCTTGTGAATTCTACAAGACCCTTTGGGATTATTTTAGGGAGGATCTTCATAACATCTATCTTGAAGCCTTCCATTTTAATTCCTTATGAAAGGTTATAATAAAGGAAATATAAAACTCACACCTAAATTTGGTGACCTGGAGAATATCTACAATTGTGGGATCAATCACTTTTCTCAATGTATCCTATAAAATTATTGCTTGAGCCTTTGCACTGAAGTTACATTGTCTTCTTCATTATTTTATGTGTCTTAAATAGATTGGTTTTATCAAATCTAAATTTATTCTAAATTTAATATCATTGTGGAGTGGGAAGGTATGGAATGGGCTTGGTGATCTCATTAATAGGCCATTTTCATCAAAATTAATCATTTTACTAAATCTTATGACCAATTTATGTGGAATTTTATCCTCACAATGCTTGAAGAATTATGATTTGGTCCTTCATTTTCTTAATCAACTTGTATGTTCTTTGTGTATGCTTCAACTTGTCTTACTATTAATGGCCATCAATTTAGTGTTTTTATCCTCTTCAAGTCTAATCACTAAGGGTTCCCTTTAGGTCTAGCATTGTATATGTTTCTACTTAAGGATTTGGATACCTCTTAGCTCATTCAATTTTTTTAGTGGTTAATTAAAGGTATTTCTTTACCTAATTCCTCAACTCAATTTGTTAATGGTCATTTTTCTAGTGATTCTTTTCTCACTCTTTTAGAAGAGATAAATAATGTTAAATAGATTTTATGATGGTTGGAATTTTTTTGTAAAGCCTCAGGTTTATCTATTCAATAGATAAAGACTCAATGTTATAGATAAAATTTCTTATTGAAGCCTCTTTGGATTAATTCTTATGAGTGGTGAGTCGATAAAGCATGGTAAAAAAATTAGTTTTTAGAGCATCCATTTTCCTTTTCAAGCTTCTTGAACAACTTTGTGGCAACTTGTGCATGTTAGAGTTGAGAAATTCTTGGGTTGCTAAACCTTTATCTTTGGCTAGGATGTTTCTTATTTATTATAAATTATTATAACTACTCATGTCTATTATTCTTCCTATTAGGTGCATTTGAAAGCCTCATACTTGAAATTAGAGAAGATTCTTAGATATTTTATTTGGGATTCCTCATAAAATCACTGAGTTTTTCATCAAGTAGCTTTGGATTACTATTGTCTTGCCCATGATTCGAGAGGGTTAGGCTTAATTTCTACTCAACATCAAGATTTGGCCTTGTATACCAAGTGGACCATTTGTACTCTTGAGGGAAATGAAGCTTAGAAAAAAGTTACACCATTGCATTTATTCTTGTCACCCTACTAGAAGACCAACTTGGAAGGGGATTCGTCTTCTTTAACTCTTTAAATAATTAATGAGGTTTTTCAAGTCTAATGGACCTTTCTAATGAGAAGTATTTGGTGGGATATAGAAGCTTTGAAACCTTGGCTTCTTTGGAATGGCACTAGTTTTTATAATGGATTTTCTCTCAATAAGAAAAACATTTAGTGGTCCCCTATTATATAGTTTCAAAATCATCTTCTTATAAAGACTCCTTGGAACATTCTTTCAAGTATTTTTAAAAAAGGGTTAAAACCCTCCTTGATCTCTTTTTTAAGGTTACTAGGAATATTTTATTCCTAGAACGAAGTGATATAGAAGCTTTGAAACCTTGGCTTCTTTGGAATGGCACTAGTTTTTATAACGAATTTTCTCTCAATATGAAAAACATTTAGTGGTCCCATATTATATAGTTTCAAAATCATCTTCTTATAAAGACTCCTTGGAACATTCTTTCAAGTATTTTTAAAAAAGGGTTAAAACCCTCCTTGATCTCTTTTTTAAGGTTACTAGGAATATTTTATTCCTAGAACGAAGTGATATAGAAGCTTTGAAACTTTGGCTTCTTTGGAATGGCACTAGTTTTTATAATGGATTTTCTCTCAATAAGAAAAACATTTAGTGGTCCCCTATTATATAGTTTCAAAATCATCTTCTTATAAAGACTCCTTGGAACATTCTTTCAAGTATTTTTAAAAAAGGGTTAAAACCCTCCTTGATCTCTTTTTTAAGGTTACTAGGAATATTTTATTCCTAGAACGAAGTGAAGGAAAAAATTATCTTTCTAATAAGGATTTTTAAATATTTGATGTAGTAACAAAAACCATCACAACTAATATGGTTCATAGAATTGGCGTTCAATCTCACAAACCCTAGTGGAAGGACTAGAAATATCCTAATACTGTATTTTAGAATAATAAGCCTCACAAAATATATTATTAGCTCTCTCCTCATATAATTATCCATCGTGCCTAATTTGAATCAAAGATGATATCTATAGTCTTTGTCATCAATTTGGTAGCACATATTTCACACCATTTGGTCATCTATGCTTGAACCAAATTTGGTCCGCTTTCCTCATGTGTTATTTTTATGATATCCCCATTGGTTCCAAGCTAACCCATTTGAGAACTATATATCCTCAATATTATTTCTTTAGTCATCAAAATCCTATCAAACATATGTTTTAGTTTTATCCCAAAGCTCAAGATGTTTGGACTTAGATTCATGATTTCTTCAAGCTTTTCAAGCCTATAACTTTTTCTTGGAATATGGTGTTATTAATGGTTTGATCTCACATTTCCTAGAGATATAACTAGATTTGGCATGCTTTTAAGGTGAAGATTCTTTTTAACATCTTGAAAGATAAAAATTCTAGTAATCTTTTTGGCTATTTTATTGATTGTGATTTCTCAAATTACACTAAAGCTATGATTTGTTCCAATGTGTTAATTCAAATTCAAATGTAAGTGAATAATTTTACACTTGATGTTTCTCACTTTCATGTATTTTGGGATCATGAGGGTAATGCCCCTTGTGCTATTACCAGGGTCCTCTAACTCACACATCCTCTTGAGGTTAGTCTCTATGTCAAGGGCACTATCTAAGATGTAACTATTCAACCCATGGAAATTGATATGCCCACTCTCAAGCTTATCCTCCTCCTATAAGAAGAGATTGTGCTCACTAGAGCTACTCATGACCTATTAGTCATTGCTTTGGTTAATACAAGTTGGCATGACTCCAAAAGTTTCTTTAGCTAGCTATTGGTATTTATCATATTTGTGTGATTATTGAAGATAATATTAAAGATGATAATGATGGATGGGACTCTCTTATGGACACTTGAAACCCCACTAATATATGGGACAAAACAAATGACTAGAATCCTCCTCTTCCTCCTAGTCTTGCTTCCATTGCTTGGTAGTTGATGTTTATTATTTTATGCTTTATGTTTTCATATTCCAGAATATAGCTCCATATGAACTTTGTAAAAGTTGATTCAACCGACAACACCCAAAAATCACCTGCAAACAATTACCTATCACAATAGAGAAGATAAAAAACAAGATTATGCTCAATAACCCAAGAATTATATTGATGCATATAACATTAATAATTGATTACAATAAAGTTGCATGCTTATAAAAGAGTTAAAAAAAAACTAAATGAGGATTTCATTAGATTGTGACAAGTGTCTTAATCTCATGCAATGAGACAACTTGTCCTATATTTAGTTCAGTCTAATATTAAAAAACAACTACTAAGTTTAGCTTAAGTAATTAAAGTAAAAAAGAATCTAATAATTAATTAATGATTAATAAATTATTAGATAATGAATTATTTACTCCAACAAACTCTAATAATGACTATTTTTACCCATATTTTGTTGCTAATATGTATAACAAAATTCTATAAATGATAATATATACATTATTCATAAAAAAATAAAAATCTATATATTCTTTTTACTATCATGATCAATCCCAACTCCTTTTCTTAAATTAAATTATTTATCATGATAATTTAATCAATTTAATTAATAGTATATAACTTTTATTGGTAAAATTTTTTATTCTATAAAATTTTGGTCTTTATATTTCAAATGAAAAGACATCTCATAAATTATGAAGCCAGTATGTTCACCTTATATATATGGAGGCTCGTTACTACACGCTCTTTTAACATTCAGAACACCTAAGAAATCTATTGTAACAATTTTCAACAAGAGACTTAACTTAGGATACTCAACATGTCACATACTATCCCTTTCAAATTTAGTTATGGGGAAGTGGGGAATCTGCTAGTGGACGAGAAAGAGAGTTCATCTGGGACTTGACAATACTCTTCCTCAAATGCGAGAGCTTCTTTGATCTCCACCATAACCTCACTAATGCTAGGTCTACTGGATGGCTCACTTCCAATGCACCTCCAGCCTAGATTGGTCAATTGAACGATGGATTTCATATTGTAACGCTTACCCAACCTTTTGTCTACTATTTCTTCAATCTTGGCGTCATCTTTGTCTACTCCCACATATGATGCAACCTGTTTCAAGCATATATCCACTGTTTTAAGTTTTTTCCTTTAAAGTACGCCATTGGCATTTTTTTTTGTTTGCAAAATTAGTGGGATTTCTTACCCATTCAGTCAAGAATATTTTGTCGGCGGAAACTGTTGCGTCTATGGGTTTCCTGCCGCAAATAAGCTCCAACAAAACGACTCCAAAACTATACACATCACTCTTATCTGTCAGCATGTGAGTTTTATAATACCTGTCATCGAAAAACAGACGAAGATTAAATATTGGAAATAAAAGGAATGAGAATTAGAAGAACATCAAACTTGTAAGAATTACATTGGATCTAAATATCCAGGAGTTCCTTTTATAGTTGTATTGATCTGAGAAGTTTCATCATTGCCAGTCAGTCTTGAAAGACCAAAGTCAGCCAGTTTGCCATTCAAATTACTGTCTAGAAGAATGTTGCTGATCTTGACATCCCTGTGAATTATTTTTGGAGTGCAACCTACGTGCAAATATTCCAGCCCTGCGAAATTTTTTATTTAAAAAAAAAGATAAAACATTAAGGTAGAAACTTCGCATATAGCGTTTTGATCAGAATGCCTTAAATCAAGGATTTATTAAGTTGAAAATTAAGCCAAAAATTGCTTTTTAAAAATAAACCTTGTGCGGCATCCAAAGCTATTTTAAGCCTGGTTTTCCAATCTAGTTGGGGATATTTTGGTGCCTGTGGATCTGCAAACAAAAAGTACTACATGTTTTCGTCATATTTCATTTCTATAGTCTTTTGTTAGAATGAAAGAAATATTTGGATTTGATATTTACCGTAAAGGTTATCACTGAGGGACCCTCCAGACATATACTCGTAGACAAGCATGAGGTCTCTGGATTCATTACAATAGCCAAGAAAGGACACCAACTTCTTATGATTGATTCTTGACAGAAGATCAACCTGTTCATAAAGTTGAAAGCGCTAAGATTTCTCAAATAAATGAAAAAGAAATGAAGTGCTTTAGTAATGTAAGCATTACCTCATTCAAGAATTGTGCAACTCCATGTTTGGAGAAAATGGAAAGTACTTTTATAGCTATTTGCTTCCCTTCCTGCAATTTCCCCAAGAAAACACTTCCAAACGACCCCTGTCCAATTTTACGGGTAAAATTTTCTGTCGCCGTCGTCATTTCCTCAAGAGTAAAGGAGCGAGATTTTGATGGATTTGTTACATTAACCATTAAATAATCTGGGCATGGTTTAGCATGTGGACTTTTCAATTTCCTTCGATACATGACAATACCCAGTAAAATGGCAATTACAATGACGCCTCCTGTTACTCCAAGAGCAACCGCTACCCTTGATGAGGATTGATCATGACACTCATGCTCTGTACGGCAAAGATGTTTGTTTCCCTTGAAACTGTGCCAAAAAAATCCAATTTTTCTATCAAAAGTTTACATATCGAAACAAGAAAATGAAAATCCGTAACGCATATAAAAATAAAATACAATAAATATGAAATTACTCGAATGTTAAACTCGATTTCATGAGAAGTTGTTGCGAAACGACTCCTTCGAAATTATTGTTGGCTATACTTCTGTCACAAACTCAAATAGTTAGAAGTGATTTTTTGATGAGACTCTAACAAAGTGTAATAAAAGATGGCACAGACGTACAATTCTTTAAGGCGAGGGAGTTTAGATAGCCAGTCTGGAATTTTACCAGATAAATTATTGTTTTGAAGATACCTGCAGATTCATCAAATTTAGTAATTGTAAATTTGTTTCAACTTCTAAATATTTGATATTACATTTTCATCCATGAAGTGGGTGCATCTTGAGTACAACCTTTGAGCACATGATGTATTAGAATGTATGCCTTATAAATCTTATAGATTGAATATTTTATGAAGATAAAAGTGGCATAATTAAATGACTTATTAATTGACGGTTTGATGTACTCAAAATTTCTCTAATTTGAAGAGACTGGTCAAATTGGGGAATGTTCCATCAAAATAGTTGTCGTTTAGTGACCTGAAAAGAATGCATATGTAAATATAAATATATTAATGTCACAAGAATATTTTTTAAGAAACATATGATAAGCATGATCATAAATTAAGGTCAAATTTATGGATAACCTCACAATTAAAGGTGAATATTTGTAACAAATATAATAGTATAGAGAAGTCAATAAAAATGTTCTAACAAGTTTAATTCTAGTTGGACCATATCAATCCACTAATCTTAAATCAAGTAATTTTTAATTCCTACATAAATCTAATTGTTTTTAACTAGTTAGAACTTTTTCAACAAAATCAAATAGACATTTCATTTTGTAGAATTTGAAAAAGAGAATATATTAATATGTAATTTTTTCTTATATTAATCTATTTTCATTAGAATTTCACAAAATCATATTATAAGAAAATGAATTTTTTTAGTCTATAAATAAAGGAATCCACTAGGACCCTTTCTCATGTCTAGTAAAACTACAATATATACGATTTATAAAAAAAATAAAAAAAAATAAATATTGAAATTTTTAAATAAATAATTGAATAAAAAAACTTTTTAATTTCTCCATATACGGAAAACAAAACGAAGTGGTAATTGATCAAATGTGTGAGAAGTAATTACTAGATTTCCTACTTAAAAACATGAGGCTTACAACGAAACGAGTTCCGTTAACTGTCCAAAACATGGAGGTATGGGTCCTCGCAGCTGCCTTCCTGACAAGTTTCTGTATGAATACACCCCATTAGAGAAGTAAAACCAAATTCATAATTCCTTCGAATGTAAGATATAAATGGATAAGAACAAACATTGGAAACTAAACTCACATTTGGGAAATTCTTACAGTGTTGGAGATATTACTACAGATGATTCCTTCCCACGGAAAGCCAAAGAAAGGATCCGAAATCCAGTTGTTCAGGGAATATGCTTTTTTCAACTCTCTAAGAGCTTTAACTGCAGCTTCGCCGGTTAAGAAATTTTAATAAGAGGTATAGTCCAATATTTGAAGTTCTACATGTAAATTAAAATAAATAAAAGAAAGAAAGAAATTGGACTCTGACCATCATTCGAAGATATTAGAGGCTGGGTGGAAAAGAGACTGAAGAACTCCAAGGCATTGATTATAGGACTCACACCAGGAATCTTTGACACTAATTCCACCTCTGGGTATAATATTTCATCATACTGGAAGGGTAGCTCTATGGCAGAGGCATTACCGATCGGATCAATTTCATTAATTCGAATGACATAATTTATCCCAACGGAGAAAGATCTTTTTCCCGTCGAGTTAAGCTCTACGAAATACAATACCGCCAAGGCTTCTCCGGACAGGGAATCTCTTACAAGAGTTATGTTGATAGAGCCGCTTGTGTTGTTGATGACGGCCGTTTGCATTACATTAGACGGAGGAAAGTTCTTAGTGTTGTTTACTGAAATTAGTTTGGAAACATTCACGCTCTTTCTTTCTGTAACTAACATGTCCGAAGTACTTATATCTGAATCGTCACAAGGATACCACAGGCGGTCGAATTGATCTTGAGGATACCTAAAACCGTCAAAAAGAGAAATTAGGGAGCCGTATGGAATTTCAAGGTGAAAAATAACTCCGGCCAAATGTGAAAAAGTTTACCTGGTCTCGATTTCGCCCCCCAGATCACATCTTGCTTCATTATGCAACATAATTCCCGGTTTAGCCGTATCATACATGCCTCGCTTTAGACGTCTCAACTCGATGGCCGAGATAATTGGATCAACAGATTCTGAAGTTCGGATCAAGCAAATATGCACCACTTTATATGCACTCACCAAAATATTTTCACTGACACATACCGTGCAATCGGAAATTATCACGTTTTCCATGTATAGCATATCGAGGGTCTCGACAGAGTAACTGAAGCCTCGAGATGCACTGGAATTAGTGAAATTGGCATCGACAAACGATAGTCTCGAAAGGTGGGGCACATTCGGGGTGATGGGTAATTCATAGCAAGACTTATTTAGAGGCCTGGGAAACACTCGGAGGCTTCCCAAATAAAAATCTAAACCGTATGAGTAGTATGATTCTGCTTTCTCACCGAGGTTGTGTATGAAGCCGTCATCAGTAACCCATGTAATAGTGGTGTTAGGATCAGTACGATTTCTTTTTCCACCGCAATCAATACTCAAAAATCCTGACATAGAAAATATAAACATACGCATGTAAAACATTAAACCCCAAAACAAAGAAAGCAAAGTAACAACATTTGAAACAAATATTGGAGGAGGAATAGAGTACCTGGTTGAGCATCAGCAAAAAGTGTGCACCACAAGAGGAAGAGGAAGAGGAAGAGGAAGAGAAAGACACTCACGACGCCAACGTACTTACGGCAAGCAATAACTTCCATTGTTCGCTTATTTTCCAAAGCAGAGCTTACAATACTGTGCCATTAATACAACCCGATAAAATATATACCACTCAAATTTTGCATTCATTTTTACATAAATCATAGAATTTCAAAAATCTATACATATGGAGGGTTTTAATTGTCAGACAGTAATTTTATATTTTATTCACTCAAGTATACAATTTTTCCTATTTTTATTAGTTAGTTATAATTTACTTTTGACTATTAAATTATTCATAAATTAGCAATGGCACCTTTGTGTGCAATGGGTACGCCTAAGAGGTTTGGATGGTAAATTATAGAAAACTTTGGAAATTTTTCTTTTCAGAGTTCTGAAATATTTTGTGAAAAATAATATATTTTTTTTAAATGTATTTAATTTTTGTAATAGAAATACAAAATACGTTCAGTCATCAAATTGAATTCTACATAATTCATTGACAGTCGCAAAGAAAAATAAAATAGAGAAGCATTGTTTTTTAAAGTGTTGATGTTAACCATGGGAAGACGAAATGCCTTGTGGATACTAGGGAGAGACACAATAAATGGTATTAAGGGATGAAGTGGTAAATTGCATCTTGAGTTCAATACATGGAATAAAATCTGTGATCCTTTTTGTTATATGCTACTTAGAAAGATTTTGAAATTACTTTACAAGGAAATATATGCATACATTAAATTATATAATGTCTCCAATCACAGACATGTTCCATTGATATACAATCAATACAATTGTATTCCACAAGAGGGATGTGAATGGTGCAACCTGAAACATAAAGATAAAACAGTAATATCAGATGATAGATTGTGGTACACAAACTAATTGACTTTCAAAGATCAAAGCAATATACTAACATGGGTATAAAATTTGAAATTAATCTTTCCCCGTTTTTACATGGAATAATAAATTGTCATTCACACAAGACATTTTTTTTTATGACTGCAAGATTTGACATTAACATATGACATTCATCAGTTTTCATAATGGGCCCAACTTCATTTGGAAAGCAATCAGACAGCATTTCACTTCTTAATCATCTTTTGACCTATCTATTTTCAAAAAATCAGACTTATAATCACAGATATACTCTCTTTTTGCACCTCCGAACCCTTAACCATAATGCTCTGTAATAGATCCCCAGAAGTGTGCAACACTAGATGATCCTCTTAAAATATTAAAATGAGAAGATATAACTTCCACAAAGGATAATAGTAACTAAAAACTAAGTTCGCAGTGAAACACAACATTTCATAAATTTAGAATGGGAGAAACCTTTACTTTGAAACAACCATCGAAATGTAACTTGGATGCTCTAGAGGCAGCAAACCTTCAGAGAAAGTTTGGCAGTGAATGCAAAGAAAAGGGGAGTTTCAAGTTACTTAATTGATCTGCTCCATTTGACTGATAAACTTGAAAGCCAGATTAATACATCTTAACTGTTAGTTGTTTGAGCTGCACAATTGTGCCACTACTCTTCACTTGATATGGTTGCTCAAGCAGGCAGATGCCTTTCCACTTCCATGATCAAATACTTGAACGAGGATAGGAATTTGGTAAGTCAAGACCCTTAAACTCCTTCACCTCTTGGACAAACAAGAGCAGTGGTTGTACTTATGTGAAGCTTAGTCCATGAAGATGTAGAGGAATCGTACA
This sequence comes from Sequoia sempervirens, assembly GCA_007258455.2. NCBI lineage: Eukaryota > Viridiplantae > Streptophyta > Pinopsida > Cupressales > Cupressaceae > Sequoia > Sequoia sempervirens. The sequence continues at coordinate 78,863,429 of VDFB02000002.1, read as the reverse complement.
TTTCTATCTCCATATCAGATTGCAGCTCTCCTTTAATGAACACTCTTCCCAGTAATACTTTACGTTCTTTACGTTGTCTAGCAGTAGAATCAAACGATAAAGAAACTAAGTCCCACTAGTTGAGACGACTTGGAGAAGGGAGCTGCCTTCATGTTCTTGTAATAGCATTGCACACATACATGGCCGGGGCTTCTTTTAGTCCATTGTATTTACAGCACAAAACTATGCTTTTACATGCAGCTATGACGTTCACAGCAGTTGGGAAGAAATCCAAAGGAACTCTGTAAATTTTACACTTTTGGCCTTCTACCATCCATAGTGTAGTCGTGAAGATAGTGATGGGTCGGTTCCAAAAGGTCACATATCTGAGCTCTACAATAAATGGAGTAGAAAAAACTGGTACGATTTTTGTATGTCGTTGGAATGTAGTCCCAATACAGGAGATTACAGTATTCCATTGCTTGCACACAGCCTTCAGCTTTATAAGGCTTGGAATGGGCAATCTAGGCAAAATAAGGACAATTAAATCCTGTGGCAGTAAAACCCATGTAACCTCATCCATCATACCCCTCTATTCCCAGCTGAATCAAACTGCTTGTAGGTCATGAAAACAAATTCATTACATGCAAGTTCCAATTTGCCAGAAATCAAGGGAGGGATTGTATCTTATTGTCTTCTTGAAAGAAAATGGTTACATGTCCTGATGTTGTCATCACTCACCCTACCACCAGCTCCCAACTGTCTCTCATCTTTCGGACTAATCTATTGACATTTTTAAAACTGGATTTCAAAGACATCTTGGTACGGATACGGAGATGTAAATGCCATAACAATCTAAACTGCCTAACAATAACAGATTGAATGGCATCCAGCAACCCACAACATGTGCTTGTAGTTACTCGTAAGTGTAACACTCTACAAAAAGATTTGTTTAAATTTGCACTACGAAATCAATCTTTTCAGCTTAAAGGAAGAAGCTTTAGGTGTTGCAGAAAAAAAAAAATTATTATGAACGAAATTATAATTGGTTAGTATTTGCAATACCTTGTTGACTCGAAGTGCTAAGCAGGAAGGATTGCACCTATCAGGAACTCCCTGAAAGCTATAAAATGTTCTCAACATAAACAACCCTTCAGCTCGTGGTTGATTTCAATGGCGGTGAGTTTTGCAAATAAAATACCATGCGAAAAGGATAGATAACTATGAAGATAATATCTCATAACTACGTACGAAGGTTAAGTGAGATAGATAAGCATGGAGGCAACAACAAGCAGTTAATACCGTTCAGGTTAAGTGAAATCGAAGTGCAACTGGAGCGTGAGTTTTGCAAATAAAATACCATGCGAAAAGGATAGATAACTATGAAGATAATATCTCATAACTACATTAGTGAGATAGATAAGCGTGGAGGCAACAATAAGCAGTTAATACCGTTCAGGTTCGGTGAAATCGAAGTGCAACTAAAGCATATTTTATCTACGATATCGATCTATCTGCCACCAACTTCACCAACGGTGAGATGAACCATTGCATTCAAGCGAAACAACGTGCAAGGCTAATCGCCATAATGGAAACTCTGTCATGTGCTCAGGTAGTACATGGATCCTATTGGTGGTGGCATTGAATTTTTTGGTTCGTATGAAAGTTGTTTGAGGTGATTTGACATTGATATGGATGTGTATTTAGTAGGCTTGTCTTTACGATTTCCCTAAAACACCTTGTATGTCGGCACTGTCTATAGACGCCACAAAATGCACCGGACGGATCCGTAACCATCAGAAGTCCCGAAGCCCGTATCCGTCAGAAGGCCCGTATCTATCAAAGCTGGGGGAGTTTGGCAATTTAAACCCTACTATTTTTTAAATATTTTGTGATCAAATGTGAAAAAATCTTAAGTTACTTTCATACTGTAATTATAAATATAATATAGATTTATATTTTCATAATATATTTTATTATATATTATATTTTAATATAATATTTTTATATTATTTTTATATATAATATAAATTATATATTAAAAATAAATATAAAAATATTATATTAAAAATTATATTATATAATTATATAATATAATTTTTAATATATAATTTATATTTTATATAAAAGATGGTTTAGAGGGCAACCCGTTGGTGAAATGGTGGGGCTTCTTGCCTGTAGAGCCACCAACCAAGGTTCAAATCTCGCAGGGTCGCTCTCTACTGCGTCAACAATGGAGTTTGTTTGTTATTTACCCTCATATTAAGGGGAAGCTCCTTGGTGAAATGGTGGGGCTTCTTGCCTGTAGTGCCAACAACTAAGGCCCAAACCTTAATATTAAAAAATTTTAAACCACCAACTTAATTTAAAAAATTGGGGTTGGGGCCCTAGCTCGGTTGGCTAAATCTTTCCTGTTGTAGGAGGTTGGTCACAAGGTCTAGTCTCCCCCACCCCCGTGGTACCGGAGGGCATGTCGCACCAGTGCTACCGGTCACGTTAAAAAGTTTACACTGCAGTTTATATGGGGTCGTGCTACCCGATTCCTGCAGTCTAAAAAAAATTAAAAATATGGTTTAATATATAATATAAATTATACATTAAAAAATAATATCAAAAAATATTATATTAAAAATGTTATATCAAAAATTATATTTTTTAATTTATATTATTTAATATAAATTATATTATACTTTTAATATTATTTTTTAATATATAATTAATATTATATATAAAAAGAGGGTTTTATATATAATATAAAATATATATTAAAAATATATATAAAAATATAAAAATTTATTATTATTATTTTTTATTCGTATAAATTTATTATATATTATATAAATATATATTAAAAAATAATATAAAAATAATATATAATAAAAATATATTATGAAAATAGAAATCTATATTATATTTATATTTACAGTATGAAAGTAACTTAGATTTCTTTGGCATTTGAAAAGAAAATATTAAAAAAATTAGAGTTTAAATTCCCAGTACACATGTGAAAAAACTCCCCTAGCTTCTGACAGATACAGGCTTCAAGGGTTTTGACGGTTAGGGATTCGTCTGGTACATTTTATGGCCTCTATAGATAGTGCCCTATATGTTTGGCAATGATCAAATCCTCAGGCCTCTGTTCGGTGTAAATATAGACACCCATGGCGAAAAGAATCAATATAAACTTTTGGCTGGTGAAAAGGATCAATGGTTGACAATCCTTCAACCCCCTTGCCATGGTTATCAACATTTTTCCACCGTTCATGGAGAAAATGAGCTCGCCAAATTCAAATAGGCCATGCCTTTGGCGTAATAAATACTGATTGAAAGTGATTTGACAAAGACCTTTACCAACAATTCTTATTAACGTAGAGTAACTTCACTTGACTTGTCTCCAACATTCTCAAATTATTGATCAAAAATGACTTTAAAAAGATGTTTACCACAATTCTTATTAATGATAGAATGACAGTATTTACAGAGAAACATTCATGATGACAAGGATCTTTTTCCTTTACCTACAACATATATAGATGAAGTTGACAAGTTAATGGTTAATGTTTTGAACTATGTGGATTTAATTCAATTTACCTATCGTATTATATTGTAAGATAATATTTTTAATTATAAATACTATGAAACTAAAATGAAATATCTCATAAATTAATATTTTGCAATAGTATAATATTCTAAAATTTTAAAAAATTAAAAATCAATTACATAAAAATTTGTTGACAAAATAAAATCATTATGGAGTGAAATGAAAAGTCGTGTACCACAATATAATTGCCTACCAATCAATGTTGCAAAGAAAGTATTCCAAAAAATGAGTTCAATATATACATATAGTTTATTAGTTCCTACTAACACAAGAATACTAATGCATCAGTTGCATTCAATTTCTTTTATTAGATTAGCCAATAAATATATAGAATTACAAATACAATCTACAATTAATTTACTAGTTAAAATAATTATGAAAATGTAATTTATCTTCTTTTCTATTGATTTATGTTAGAAACACTCAACACAAAAAGATAATTTTTATTTATGTTTTGTTTAAAGTATATATCTAACACATTTAATTCATTATGTTATACCCCTCGTGTTGTTGATACTCTTTTGTGTTGGTTTTGTACTTGGTTTGTAATGGTGATTAGTTCACCAGATTGGTTGTGTGTGGATTCATAGTTTGGTTGGTTTGCTGCACTTGACATTACTTATGATGCTTGATGATACATTTCGTGGTGATTATGTTATATGGTTATGTTATGGTTTTCTTTAGTAATATATGTGGTGATGTTGCGATTCTATGCTGCTATGACTTCTGATGTGTTTGCTAGTGAATCTTGGTGAAAAGACAAAGTGGCATCACTTTCTCGCGAGTGCCTTGCTAACCCGCGATTACCTTTCACAATGTGTCTGCAATGAAGATTTACATACTACTCGGCGTTTGTTTCTATGCAAGATGCAGGTACTAGAAATTGACTCCACCTACTTGATAGGTTTGAGTGTGTCTCATAAACCCAATGGGTATGATGCTGAAAAGGGAGTTGATAAGGAAGTGTCCCCGTTCCAAGTTCGTCACCTTGTTGTGAGTCTAACGGTGTTTTTGTCTCAACCTCGTCTTTGTTTAAGTTTGGGTTAGTGTTGGTTATTTATTTTAGTTTGTAAATGTTTGTTATTTATTTAATCTTTATTTTATGTGTGATTAATTAATGTTATTTCATTGATATAATTATTTGTAGGTAATTGTAGTTAAAGGTAATTGATTAAATTCTCTTGATTGAGTGAATAGTTTAAATAAAAATATTAGATGCTATAATGTGAATTAGAATTTTAAATTTGTATAAGGTAAATGATATTAGTTTTTGAATTTTTAAATTAATTAAATAGCATAAATACTTTATTATTATCAAAAGAAAATAATTAAAAATTAGTTAAATTATAATTAGAATATTTACGGGAGTGAGTGGGAATTGAATAAAAAACTCTTGTTTAAAAATATTCTCAGGGAGAATATTGGCATGTTGTGAATGGAAAGAAGTCACTTCATGGAAATAAATTTAGCTGAAGAATTGTTTTTGGGTTTTGGAGTTTCAAGTTAAAAATTAGAAGAGGTTTTCTGGAATTTATTTTTGGGCTTACATTTTGCATTTTGCTGGAAGTGAAGATTCTAGAGAGGGGTTAGAAGTTGAACTCCGAAGGTGAATCTTTGCTCCAACCCTCGTTCCTTCAAGCTTCAGGAAAACAGGTTCCTTTACTGTTTGTTTAATTATTATGTTGTTTTGAAAAGATTGTTTGTACAAATTTTATTTTGTAGAAAATTTGTTGGAAGCTTCTGTAGACATCCAAATTTAATCACTTCCATATGATTAAATTTAATGTCTTTCCACCTATCGTATTAATATTAATTTATTAAATTAATATTACACTTTTTGTCTCATATCGGTAAAGTATGTAATTTAATACTTTGTATTTTACCCTATTCCTCTCTAAATTAAATAAATACGCTAATTTATCTAATTTAGTCATTTTCCCCCTTTTTTTGATTTAAAATCAATTTAAAATTCCTCACTTTCTCTCTCCTTGTCAAATCCTCCATAACCTCACCCTAATCTGAATTAATTTAATTAATTCATGATTATGATGTGCATCCTCTTAATCAGAGATTAATGTCACATCCTCCTACATTTGCCACTTGCCTCTAATCTTCCATTAATTAGCCTAATCCAATGTTTGCACAACCTTAACCAAGGTCATTAGCTAAATTTAACACCACTTTTTGGTCAATTCTCCCATTTTTCCTTTTTGGACATTGACCCCCTTTCCCAAGTAAATTTTTAATTCACATTTATTTGTCCTAGATTCCCCTCCTTTATATGTGAATTTTTAATTCACATTCCATTCTTCCAAAGCTTCTAGAACCTTGGACTTGTCACAATCTCCACATGTGACCAAGTCCCACCTTTTTGGAGCCCACCTTTTACCCTCTAGATCATCCTAGGAATGTATATTCCCATCCACCTTTCCTTTTCCCATGTAGATTTTTGAGGAATTCCAAAATTCCTCAAATGTCCCTTTCACTCCCACTTGGGGACAAGAAATCCCTTTTTGTGGAAATCTCATCACTCCCCAAGGTGTATGTCATTTTTCCACCTCATGTACCTTCTTGACAACTCACCTCCATCTCATATCCCCTTGGCCACTTCACCCTCCACATGTCAAGATGTGAGGGCTTGTGGGTTCTCAACCCACCATAGCCCTTCATCTTGACCTTGTTGGATCAATCTTGACCATTGAATTCTCTAGAGAATTCAAATTCTCCTATAAATACCCCCTCCTCAAGGGCATTTAGAACACTTTGAATTTTTGTAACTACATGCTGCTATTTTATGCACTCATCTAGCCTTCAATTACATTCACTTGCATTCATATCCAAGCACATAGTAAAATCTTCCATTTTAGCCACATCAAAAGCCATCAAGGAGCACACATATTATTCCAAGCAAGGGCCAATCAAAGAGACATCAACAGCAAGGAAGGTAAAACCATTCGTGTCTTGTGTTATCTATTTTCCTTATTGTTTTGTCACTCTCTTTTGGCTAATCTTTAGGTGTCCTTGGTTTTCTTTACCATTCGTATTTTGAGTTATTTTATGCACTAGAATAGGATAAATTCCAAGGTATACAGCTTCTATGTAGAAAAGTTTGTTAAAAGTTCTTCTTTAGAAAAAATTTGTTGATAGTTTCTGAAGTTTCACTGAGTTTATTTTGTTGCCTCTGTAGAAAACTATATAGTGAAATCAGAAAACCTCATAAAAGGTTATTTTTAAAACAATATAAAAACACAGAGAAAAAAATAGTAGAGATATTTTGAAACCTCTTAAGTTTTGGATTGAAAACCTTCCTGTTAAAATGAGGAAAAACCCATATCTAGTTTTCTTGTAGATGAATATTCAATTTAAATCTATTTTTCCAATTTAATTTATTTGTCTGGAATTTTTTTTTTTTTAAATAATAATAAAATTTACTCTGTGAAAATTCTGGTTCCCTGTTTAAAATCTGTGAGTAAATTTTTCTAGACACTCTGTATTGTCTGAGAATATATTTAAAAATATATATATAGTTAAAAAAATTAATATAAAAAAATTAATAAATATATTTATGGGGGAAGGGGGCAGGGGTGGGGAGGGGGCGGTGTCGGCTGATGTCGTACCTCTCCACTCTCATGGTGGTACACAACCACCATGGTTGTGCACAACATCCATAGGCTATTGGGCACAACCTTGGTGGGGTTGGGGCCTCCCCACACAAGGAGGACACAGTCCTCTCAAGGCTGCATCATTTTTGTTATTAAAAAAATAGATTTTTTTTTTTAAATTCGTTTTAAATTATTATTAAAAGATTTAAAATCATTAAAATTAAATTCAATTGAAATTTCTTATTTTATATTAATAAATATATATAATTATAAATTGGTGATTTTAAAATATATATATATCCAAAATTATAAAAATATTATGAAGGTTATTTGCAATGATTTCTTGTTGTTATTGGACAAACTGAAAGAGAATATTTTATCAAGTCAAAACTAGCGTTTTTAATGAATGAAATAGATTGAGTAAATTGATAGTTTAATTTCCATGGTGGATATCATGCAATGAGTTATCTTAAAATGTGATTGTTAAGTATAGTAAATTTGCAATCTTAAACAAAATCTTGATGTTGAATAATTATTTAATTCTTTGTTTTTCTTTGAGTTCTTTGTTGGTTTCCTTGAGTTCGGTTATAAACATGTGGGGGGCCTTAAATTAGTTGACCTTTCTATAGGAGTTAAGGTTATTGTTTAAAACTTCTAGAGGCATGGAAAAATGGTGGTTTATTATGTGACCTTTTAATTTGATACTTGTCTTTATTTTGACTTTAGTTGTGATTTTGAGTTTATTTATTTGGGTTGTACCATTTTTATGAGAGTTGATTTACATGACCTTTAGCGAGATGGTTTTGCCTCACAGTTGTTCTATTTTTGGTGTAATGTTCTTATTGGTACAACCCCTTGAAATTTGTTGTTATGTTTTGGGTTTCTAGGGAGAGTGGCTCTACATGGGCGTCGACGCACAAAGGGGCTATCAAGATAACCCACGTTAGAGTTTGAGTAATAAGTGATAACCTAATAAATTAATTAGGGGGTGGTTAGTTAAACATTAACAAGAGAGGGTTGGAGAGGGTGGGAGAGGGTGCAAGAGGGTGCAAGAAGGTTACAGAGGGTTGGAGAGAGTGGGAGAGAGGGTAGGGGAGGGTAGGAGAGGGTGGTGGGAGAGAGTGAGAGAGGGTGGGAGAAGGTTAGAGAGGGTGGGAGAGGGTGAGAGAGGGTAGCAAAGGCTGGGAGAGGGTGGGAGACAGAGGGACAGGGAGGGACAGGGTGGCACAGGGATGGAGAGGGTGGGAGAGGAGTGGGAGAGGGTGTGAGAGGGTGCGAGTGGGTGGGAGATGGTGGGAGAGAGTGGGAGAGGGGTGGAAGAGGGTGGGAGAAGGTGGGAGAGAGGGTGCGAGAGAGGGTGCAAGAGGGAGGGAGAGGAAGGGAGACGGTGGGACAGGGTTGGACAGGAGAGGGTGGGAGAGGGTTGGGAGAGCATGGGAGAGAGGGTGGCAGAGGGAGGGAGACGGTGGGAGTGGGTGGGAAAGGAGAGGGTGGTACAGAGGGTGGCAGAGGGTGGGACAGAGGGAGGGAGAGGGTGGTGGGACAGAGGGAGGGAGAGGGAGCGAGAGGGTAGGAGAGGGGTGGGAGAGGGTGGGAAAGAGGGTGTGAGAAGGTGGAAGAGGATGAGAAAGGTAGGGAGAGGGAGAGAGAAGGTGGGAGAGGGAGAGAGAGGGTGCGAGAGGGTGGGAAAGGGTAGTGGGAGAGGGTGGGAGAGGGTGAGAGAGGGTGGGAGAAGGTGGGAGAGGGTGAGAGAGGGTGGGAGAAGGTGGGAAAGGGTTAGACAGGGTTGGAGAGGGTGGGAGTGGGTGGAAGAAGGTGGGAGAGGATGGGAGAGGGTGGCAGAGGATGAGAGAGGGTGGGAGAAGGTTAGAGAGGGTGGGAGAGGATGGGAGAGGGTGGTGGGAAAGGGTAGGAGAGGGCGGGAGAGGGGTGGAAGAGTCTTTTTCTATTGTGATGTGGTAGAGTAAATTAATATGAAAATTAATATTAGCTTTAATAAAATTACATTGTTGAATTTAAAATTATTTTGTTTCTTTGAATGACATTTCTAAAGTCACTAAATCTATACATTAAGATATGCACAAATAAAATGTAATATTCGCTTTTAATCCATAATAATATCATCAAACCCTCAAGGAACATAAATTAATCTTTCCAAAAATAAAATATCTACATATTGTTTTGTCCTCAAACCATCTATAACTATAAGTTGACTAGTCTTTCCAAAAATAAAATATCTACATATTATTTATGTAGAAATGTCATCAAACTCTTTAGAACCATGTTTTCTCATCAAACCCTAAACCCTCTACAACCATAAATTAGTCTTTCCAAAAATAAAATATCTACATATTATCTATGTAGAAATGTCCTCAAACCCTCTAGAACCATAAGTAAAATATCTAAATATTATATATGTAGAGATGTCAACAAACCATTTAGAACCATACGTTAGTCTTTCTACAAGATGATTGTTGGTGTTTCCACATCTTGATATCGACGTGAATGTGTTACATTATTAGACCAGTCTGTATTTTGTCTTTGCACAATTTCTCTTTTCATGCGTGGGTCCACAACTTGAAGATTTTTAATAGCCAAAAGGACTATTTTAATTTGTGCGCTTCTATTTACATACTTTATGGAGTATTGTAACGTTGGAAAGAACATACATTTTCAATTCAATTTGATCATTTGTTTTTAATGTAATAATTTCGCGTTGGAATGTTATTTAAAAGTTCAAATCCTAATTAATTTTATTATTTATTGGGTTATAAGTATATTTAAATATTTAAAAATATTATATTAGTATATGAGAATATTAATATAATATAGATAGATTTATATTTTTGTTTGATATTTTTTTTAATTATTTAAAATTATTAAAAGGTGAAAGTATATTATTGTATCTAGTTTTTAATAATTTTAGATTATTAAAATCAGCATTCATAGTATTATGTCAATTATAATAAACAAGTTAATATTAATTTAAAGATGAAGTAGACTAATATTCTGTGAGATTTTCTAGGTAGATTAAAATTAAAAAAAATAATTTAAAAAAACATATTTAGTTAATTTTCAATAATATTTTAAAATCATAATTAAATAAATTTTTCACTCCAATATCTAGTGAACAATTTTTAAAATATTTTTTAATCAAATATTTTATTTAGTATTAATCTTTCAATTAACAATAGAAATTAAGATCTCTATTTTACTATAATGTATTTTTCTTTGTATATTTATTGAAATTATTATTCTTCTATTGAAATATATATTCTTGACATGGTGTGCTATCATTTCCAATGTCTTGAATAGAGGAAATTATTATTTTTTAATGGGTCACCTAAGTTTATTATAACATTAAAAATAAAAATAATATTTTAAACAAATAATACATAGCATATATTAAACGAATATAGAATATAAAGAATGGTGACTTGCGCAGCGGGTGGGAAGCGAGTTTCAATTTTTTCTACAGAGAGCGATGGTGACTGTGAGGGAGAGGACGATGACGATGGGGATGGAAAGGAGGTCTTGTTGCTTTCCCTTCCTGGCAAGCAAGTTTTGGCACTGCTGGTTGTTAACGTTGCTGACTCGTTGGTGGGCTTTGATTCTCGAGTTTTGCCTGGGGCTTTTTCCTTGGTGAAGACTCTGTTCTACTCCCTTGTTGCTACATGGCATGGGGATTTCTATTTCTAGTTTGTGGATGCTTTGGATGGCATGGTTGGGCCTGTTGGGCACCAGATGTGTTCTTTTCCTCATCTCCTTTCCTTGTCTGTTGCGCGTGAGTCTGAGGGCTCCGTTGTGGTTGTTGTTGGGGTGTTGTTGTCATCGCCTAGGCTCCTGCTACTTTTTCCTTTGTCTTCCTAGCAGAGGTGTTCTCTCTTGTCAGGCTCCAAGCCTGTGTTCTCTTAGGCGCCATTGAGGAGGTGGGCCTTGGTGTGTTTTTGGACGTCCAATTTGGGACCTTGTCTATCCACTCCTGGGGTGGAATGGTGGTTGTTCTTGGCCATGGTGGTGATCAGCTTTTGGACTATTGTTGGATGGAGCTTTGGTGGTGTTTTTCCTAGCTATGGAAGAGGATTTCCTCTCCCTCTTCCCTGGTGCATGTTGGTGTTGTGTTCCTCTTCCCTAGAACGGTTCATGTTGTTGGTATCTATGCTTTCCTTCTTTGTAGAGGTATGTTTTTCTCTCTGTCTTGTGGCAAATGGTGGCTTCAAGGAATTTTCCCTGTCTCCGTAGTGTTTATGGGCCCCTCGTATATGGTAATTGTGTTTGAGGGTGTGGTTAGGGGTGTTCTTCTCCTAGTGCTTTCCGTTCAGTCGGGGTTTGGATTGTGCCCCTTTTGGGGAACAATGGTTTGTTGCCTTTGGGGTAGATCTATGAATGTTGCAAGCTACGTAATAGCTTGGTTGAAGTTGCTCACAAGAGCGGTGGTCCTGCTTGCTATTTTTTTCTCATTTACTTTCCTTTGGGTGTGATGGGGGTGTGTTGTTGATGTGATGCTTAACGATATGGGCTGCAAGATTCCCTTGTGGTTTTTTGTGGGTTGGCGGGTTGTGGGTACTCCCCTGGCTTGTGGGTTACCCCTTGTGGTGGATGGAACAATTTATGTGTTTGGTGCTGCTCCATGGTGGTTGTGGTCGGGTTTGCTGAAGGGTGGTATGGTTACTTTTTCTTCAGGTGTGGCGACTTCCTACTTGTTTCTAAAGCTTGGTCCTCTAGAGGTGGATTTCTCTTCTATCGAGGTGAAGATGGGTGTTGTGGGTTTGGTTGGATGCTCCCTTTCCTGGTTTTCTCTACTATTGTCCCTTTTGAGGTGGAGTATTGGGTTGTTGGAGATCTCTCGGTCCGGTGGGAAAAATTCTTCTATGATCCTCTCCTTTAGAGGGGAGCTCTCTCCTATAGAGGTGGAGTTTGAGTTGGCTTCCTGGTTCGGTTGGTGTGTGTTGGAGGGTTTCATGTTGCGTTTCCTGTGCTGTAGGTGGTTTGTGGGTTAGTTGTTCTTGGAAATCTCTTGGGACCCACTATTTGTGGGTCATTTTATGGATTTTTACCCCTTCATGGTTGAGGATACGTCAGGCTTACATTGGTCTATCTTGACTGGAAGGTCTGCTGTAAATCCATTGTTGCAGATGATTTGTGGCCTTTTGTATTGAAGGTTAGTTACTGCCATGTTGCTGCAAGGTATTGATTTTATGTATTGTGTTGCTCCTGGTTTTCATAACAGGAATGGGCTTTATGTATGTTGTTGGCTTGGACTGCTCTTGGTCCTTGGTGTCATGTCACTTCTGGTCTTATGTGCCTAGGTGTTGGTTGTTATTCTGCTATTTTTTTTGCTGTGTCCATTGTTAATGGCCTGTAGGGCCTTGTTCTTGTGGGACTGCACCTTTGTTTAACTGGGGTTTTTTTCTACTATTGGTGGCCCGTAGGGCCTTGTTCTAAGGGTTGACCCCTTGTTTTGTTGCTCTTCTTATTCTTGGTTGTTGGCTCACAGGGCCTCGTTGTAAAGGGATGGCACCCTTATTTCCTACTTTTAATTTCAAAAACATATATTAAATGAAAAGATAATGTTGAGGGCTATATAGCTATAAAATTTGTTTTTCAAATGACTATGATCAACCCCTATGTGCATAATACAAAGTGAAATGTTTTATCTTCTAAATTTATAGCATGTAGATAGGAAGGAAGAGGTTTCTATGGAGGTACCACATACAAAATATCAAATTAAAGTTGCATAGATCTAACCCATGTGTGAATTAGATTGAACCCCTAGTGCATTTCTATAAAACCACAACTAATGTCCTTTTTGCAATTGAAGAAAATTGGAATTTCATCGTAGAGAAAAATATTAGCAATTAAAAGATCAAATGGTGAGAAACAAAAAGAATAAATGAAATAAAATTTAATATTCAAATACTATACAAAAATAATCTAAAAGGAAAATATGAATAAATGTGAGATATTGGAGTGTGAGACAAGGTAAATCTCTAAATTCTTTATTCATTTAAAAAAAAAAATCATATTTAATTATATTTTAGTAATATTTTAAAATTGTAAGATTCAAATAATTTATTAACTCTAATATCACGTGTACACTTTTTAAAGTAATTTTTTAATTACATATTTTACAAGTATTATTGATTTTTAATTAGTAATAATAAAAAAATACATCTCTTTTTTATCATAATGTCTTTCTCTTTGCATATGTATTGAAATTAAATTATTTTATATTAAAATAAAGTCATTTTTATGGAATATCATGTTAGAAATCTAAAAGATTGAATAACCCAAAGAAATTTTTAAGAGAAAATAAAAGTTACATAAATTGAAAAAATATAAGAATGCAAACCAAGACTCCAGGAGATTATGCAATGTTGATGTGACAATATTGGATTAAGAGCTACCAAGTTGAAAAGATACAATGCAAAGATGCATGCCAAAAGATCCAAATATAAGTTAGGTAGTGAGTTTATATAGAACTTAGGAGAGGAGGTAGGTGGAAAATCCAACCAATAGGAATCAACCACAAAAAGTGGAGGATGCCACCAAAAGTGGAAAGTGGTTCCACCCTTTGAGGAAGGGGACACCACTCACTTATCTCCTAGTAATAAACTCACTTTATTATCCTAAGAAAGCTTAATTAAGTGTAGAAAAACCATAGGACTAAGGGAAAATAAAAAGCTACACCAACACCCCCCCTTAAGCACAGCTTAAGAGGATGTAAAAGATGATGAGACCTAGCAAATGGGGTCATGTTAGGTACCCATGTACATATAAAATTCCCCCCAAGGAAGAAGAAGCCCCCCCACCACAAATAGAGAGAGAACACCCACCATAATAGAAAGAGAAGAAGAGGACAAAGTAGCCCCCTACCCCAAAAAGATCCAATTGTAGATGCTCGAAACTAGATGGAGAACATGGTCCATGATCATCGAACAACATTCCTCCCCTTAGGAAGAAACATAACCAATGGTGCATGTAAACTATATTTCTTGAAAGTCCTAAAAGGAATATGTAGGAAGAAAGTGTAAGATGTATGAAGTCTTTGAAGTTGGCTCAAGTATCCCCATGTCGATGTTGAAAGTTGTCACAATAGAAAATCAGGAATTCTAGGCCACAATGTTGAAGATGACAAATTAGAATCTCTTAGAGATTGTTGTAGAGCGTAAGCCAAAGACTCAAATATCTCTTTTGAAGATGTCTTCTCCAAATGTTGATCCAAAGTATCCACACTCATGTCAAACTAAAATGCATGATTATGAATGAGAGGGCTAGAGTGATCCCTCACAACAACTGAAGAAGAAGAAACTTCATCAAAGAGAAGATGAATACATTCAATATAAATGTCTCTCAAATCTATAATATGTTTCTCCATAAAAAAGTCTAAAATATATATGAAGTGATCATCCCAAGCTAAATCAAGAAGACTATAGATATCATGCTACAATAAGTCATTGGAATTTTTCAAAGAAGCAACTCTAAACTTTGAAGTAGAAATTATAGTAGATGCAAGGACAAAAGAGTGGTCTTCAAAGAGAAGATGTATATCCTGAATAATGTCATCTAGATCAGAGATGAGGGACTCTACAAAAAAACAATAGATTTTTGGTAGAAATTGATCCCAATGGATTGAATCTAGAAGACATAACTGATCCTACCTCAATGAATCACTGAGTGCTCTCAAAGGAGAATCTTTGGAATCTGAAGTTGCAATAGGTGATGTCAATATAATCTCAAGATGAGGATGAGAAGCAAGGAAAGTCTCCATATTATCTAAATGTTCAAGACATGCATAATACTTAAGCTCTTGTAAATTATCGTGATCACAACCTAGTATATTATCTGCATCATCAAGTGGAATGAGGCAATTTGCAATAGGATCATCTAGGAATGGAGAAACATGAGGGTCTCCAAACATCTCCCAAATCTTGGTCCAAACTATGCAAGGACATTCAATGCATTTTATAGCAAACAAAGTGTCATAATCAACATAACAACCAATTATCCCTAATACATGATCAAATCTATTACCCCATATTGATTTCCTTCCTAGTGTGTCTGGTTCAAGCATGAGCCCATAAAGGTAAGACAAAATTTTAACCATTTGAGATGGGTTCTAATGCCTTTTTTCCAAGACTCATAATTAGCCTTATCCAAAATTATCATAGAAGGATGACTAGAAAATCTCATGATACAACCCTCAAACAATTAAAAAGGAACACCAATACACTCCCACCCTTTTCACTAGTAACAAAGATCACCCCCCCACAAATATAATAATGTTTTCACTTTATATTTCAATGCATTTACAAAGTATTTTCCAAGATACAGTCCTCAATGGACTCAAAATAGCCAAAATTACAAATTTTGATACAAAATGAACCTAATAGAAATTCTGAAAAAATAGCCTTATGTCTATGTAGTGCTCTCCAAATCATTTCCAATGCCTACTTGTTTCTGAAAAATGGAGCATCGAGAAAACATTTATGCCCTTTGTGGATGGAAAGTGCTTATCTCCAACTCTTTGACAATATCTCATTTGTAGAAAATGGGCATCATAGTGAATAGATGATTTTTTAAAAACTGTTGATTTTAGCCTATAGTGGCGGCCCCCTTACCAAAATAATATTTTTCCAAAAATTATTTTTTATCTAAAATAGACAAATTTTATATGATAATAGGGGTCTTGGGGCCTTGTGAATGTAATGGATGGGATTGTTTGGGCTGAAAGTGCTTCAATAAAAAAAAATCCATATCTGAGCTTCAAACCCTTATTTGCAACTAAGTTAAATGATCTCCATTTGGATGAAATAAAAGCCAATCTTTACTTTTGAGCCTTTTGGACATGTTGGAACAATAAAAAATGTTGCCACTATAACCAAAAAAGTTTAAATCACCTAGATCTCACAAAACACATATACAATATGAAGAGGTTATTGGATCTTTACAAATCCTTTCTAATTCTCCAAATCATTCAAAACATAATAGAAGAGCATATAGGAATTTACAATATCTTTACAAGAAACTCTATCTCTCAATTAGGAATCTATGAACTTAGATTTCTCAAAACAAAAGCTTTGATACCATGTTAGAAATCTGAAATAGATTGAATAACCCAAGAAACTTTTTAAGAGAAAATCAAAGTTTCATAAACTAGAAAAACATAAGAATGCAAACCAAGACTTTGAGATATTATGCAATGTCGATGTGATAATATTGCAGTAAGAGCTTCCAGTCTAAAAAGATACAATGCAAAGATGCATACCAAAAGATCAAAATATAAGCTAGGTAGTGAGTTTATATAGAACTTATGAGAGGAGGTAGGAGGAAAATCCAACCAATAAGAATCAACCACAAAAAAGTGGAGATAGACCACCAAAAGTGGAGGATGCCACCAAAAGCGGAAAGTGATTCCACCCTTTAAGGAATGGAACACCACACACTTATCTCCTAGTCATAAACTCACTTTATTATCTTAAGCAAGCTTATTAAAGTGTAGGAAAGACCTAAGACTAAGGGAAAATAAATTATCCCACTAGGAAAATAAAAACCTACACCAACATATAGTATATATTTTAGTTTCTTTTGAAATAGTTTATCCCTTTTTTCTAATATTTTTTATTATATAAGTAGGGGAAAGGCCCCCAACACTTTCAAATCATAACTAAGCATCAAAGGGGACAAAAAAATAATCATAAAAGATTAGGCACTAGACCAACCCACAAAAATAAACAATTAGAAACAACCAAGGGTATGTGCAGGATCATGGGGGTCCAAACTAGGCCTCTAAGTGGTGATGAAAATTCAAAAATTCAGGGTTAGGCAACTTGACATAAAAATCTGAATAGGTTATTAACATAATTTGAAAAATATGTAACAACAAAATTTGTAGAGAATTGAATGTAGTTTCTAGGTTACTAGTCCTCTTTTGGAAAAAAGGTAAAATTGTTTTAATAAAATTTGAAATTTCAATGCAGTGGTACTAAATTTTCTGGAAAAAAATAAGAAGCAAGTGTGTGTCTGACCACCCTAAGTACAAGAAAAAAACTATATTTTTTTTAATTTTTTAAATATAAGTAGAGGACACATGTCTAGATGTGTCAGATGTTTTTTTGTAATTTTTTTCCACAAAAATAATTAGTTATGATTTTTTTAGTAGAACTTTTTAGAATTATTAAAATGTTTGTGTCTAACCACCATAAATTGGTCAAAAGCTTATGAAATTCAATTTTATTTTATTTTATCCTATAGTAGGCGAAACATAGAATGTGGTGCATCTTGTAGATTCAAAAAATGTTAAGTAGTTTTAAAGTTATAGAAGTGTTTCAATTAGCCTATCAATCAAGACTTTAGACGTAATGTAGGTAGAAAATCAATAATAATTATTTATTTAATTCAAAATAAGGAAAAAGTTATATTGGTGGAAAGCTGGCAATTTTTTCTATAAACCCTTTTCATTTGATGAAAATCAGGTCAAAAAATTGTCATCAAGGTTCCACAAGGGCAAACTTCAGAAAACTAAACAAATTCTAAAAAACATGTTTTTTGGGTTGACTTTCCAGCCCAAACCAAATCCTGAACGATCGATATCCCTTTTGTTTTTAACGGATATCCATTATTAGACGAATATCCATTTATTATAAATTTTTTATATTATTTATAATACATAAATATATAATATTATGTATTATATATATTATATTATATTATATATTATATTAATATTATGTAATCTATATTATATATATTATATAATATATTTAATACATAGTATATATTATATATTTATTGATGTGCGGCTAAATATTAATAATGATAGTCTCGATTTCCCATCAATTTTCCCACCAAGGAAGATGAGTTGTAAAGAAAAAAGCAGCTAAATATTAATAACACTAAGGAAAATGTACCATTGTTAACAAAATTATTGATGTGCGGCCAACTCACAAGAGAGAGAGAGAGAGGGAGGGACTTGAGAGAGAGGGATAGAGAAAGACCTTAGAAGTGGGAGTGAAAGACTTGAGAGGGATGGGGAGAGAGAGCTAAGAGGGAGAGAGAGAGGGGGGGAGAGAGGGAGGTATAGAGGGAAGGAGAGAGATATATATAGTTTGGAGGCAGAGAGGGAGTGAGGGAGAGAGAGAGCGAGAGAGAAATACTTGAGAGGGAGAGAGAGATTCTTGAGAGGGAGGGACATGGGAAGAGAGTCTTGAGATGAAGAGAGAAAGAAAGAGACTTGAGAGAGAGAAAGGGGGGGAGAAAGTCCAAGAGAGAGACGTGAGAGAGATAGAGGGGGCCTCGAGAGGAGAGAGAGAGAGAGAGAGAGAGAGAGAGAGAGAGAGAGAGAGAGAGAGAGAGAGAGAGAGAGAAATTTGAGAGGGAGGGAGAGAGAGAGCTGGAGAGGAGAGCCGGAGGCAAAGAGGGAGAGAGAGAGACTTGAGGAGTGAGAGAGAGAGAGAGAGATAGAGACTTGAGAGGGAGAAAGGGAGGGAGAGAGGAAGCTCTAAGAGACTTGAGAGAGAGAGAGGGGGGTGGGAGGAACCTGAGAGTGAGAGGGAGAGATAGACGAAGAGTTGAACAAAGAGAGGGACAGAGAGACAAAGAGAGGGAGGGAGAGAGAGTTGAGAGGAAGAGTGTTTTCCTATGTTGGGATGGGCTCTAGAATAAGTGATACAACCATAAAAAAAAACCATTACAACTCAATTCAACATTCATTCCATTAAAACCTTCAAGTTTAATAACATGTCATTAGATCATTCATGTAAAAGATCATAAAATCATCATGAATAAGAATCACTATCTTCCAATCATGGTACATAAACAAGAACTTTATGCAACTTTCAAATAAAATCCTTAGAAGACATCAAGATACATGTTAATTAGATTGTTCATGTGAAATCTATACAATGATTATGATCAACAAATAAGTCATCAGTCAACCATGATGCATGAATAAACACTATATATACACGTTGTATACATTAACAAACACTAAATTAATAGATTATTTAATATGTATTACTAAATTTTTGTCTCATCATTATACTATTAAATATTCATAAATTCAACACTAAAAATATCCATCCAACCAAATTCTTTATAAAATATCTATCCAACAAAATTCTTTATTAAATATCCATCGAAGATCAATTTTTTTATAAATATAAGATCATTGTCTTAATAAAGTTTTGTGGCTCTCAGTTACATCTATTCATTTCTTTGTGTTTTCCTCTTTAGATTGGGACTGTCTCCTTTCCTCTAGCCATCATTGATGCTCATCTAAGTCCACTTCCATGGACCTACACGCATCAACAACAGTTTGCATTTTTATGCAAAGTGCCTGAATAATGGGTGAACACATTCTTCATTTTGAATAGCATTAACTTGATCCTGAATGGTTCTAACATGCACATTGACTTGTTCTCAAAAGTGAGCACCATTGGGTACAGGTGGTGGAGGTGGGGGTTTTCGAGGTGGAGTGGGTGGAGGTCGAGTGGTTGGAGTTGGAGGGTGTGGATCCATGATTTAGATATAAGTGAAAGGTTTGCATTAAATTTGTAATTGAAAAATGTAAGAGACATGTTTAAAATCCCCTTAAACCATTCGATATAAATGACTTAATTGGATACAAATGAAAAAATTTGTAAAGCTCATTTATGTCTAAGGCATCTAAATGGAAAACAAATAATTGTTAAAGTGATGTGGAATCTCATTTAAAAATACATTAAATTTTTACCTCGCTGCAATGTGGAAGTGTTAAGCTCCAAATTGATTCAACAAAGGTGGAAGTGTTTTGCTCTAAATTGCCAATACTAAGTGAATCTGTATACATAGTTAGTTAAACAAAAACTTGTCCTTGCAGCCATAAGAAAATGGGAAAAGTTAATGGGCAACAATTGATGGGCTATGTAGGAGGCTATCATTTGTATATGATTCAATATAATAGCCTCCTGTATAGCACATCAATTATTACCCATTCACTTTGCAGATTTCTATATGGTTGCAGGGACAAGTCTTGTCTAGTCAATACTAACAATGGATCCAGATTCACCAAGAATTGGAAATTTAGAGCACTTCCAACAAGGATATTTTTTATTTTAAGAGTTGAAGAGAGTCAAAACAATTAAAAAATTAAAAAATAGTTTGTTTAGCAAATAAATTCTAATTTAAAAATAATAAACAAAGCAAGAATTTAAGAAACGTGAAAATAAGTGATAAAGAATAATGAAAAATAGACATAAATGTAAAACGGTTTTAAAAAATGGAGAAAGGAGGTAATGAAAGTTCTATTTTATGTTTTTTTAGTATGCTAGGTTCAAATTTATGTCTTTTTTCTAAAAATAAAGGTTCCATTTTTTTGTTTGATGTTTTTTTTTTCACTAACTAGGGTTTGAAATTTTGTTGTAACTTTAAATAGAAATGAAAAAATTCAAAAAATCTACAAAGAATGCAAATAAAACTTAAATTTATCACTAATTAAGAAAAAAATGCAAAAAATGCAAAAAAAACATACCTGGAGGTCGCTGCTCGACTGTGCGTCACCAAAATGAGGATTGGTTCATGAAAATGAGGAAGAATTCATGTTATAAAGTCCTCAAAGAAATGGATATCCGTTACAAATGGATATCTGTTTCGTGGAAGCACATTATATTCCCATGTGGCTTCAATTAATTGGATATAAAACAGATATCCATTAATAACATATATCCATTACTAACGGATATCTATTAATAACAGATATTTGCTTATTATATCATAAATTTATTGTATATATATATAATATATAATATATATTATATATAATATAATATATATATATTATAACATATATAATATATATTATATAATATATAGTATATTTATCTGCATTTGAAAACAAGAGAACAAAATAGATATATTCTAAAAATGGATATCCGTTAATATCGGATATCTGTTATTCAACACTGTAATATTGATTTTTCACGGGGCATCAATATCCAAAGTAGT
>VDFB02000002.1:78808834-78840821 GCA_007258455.2 Sequoia sempervirens | reverse complement strand
GTGAGAGGGTGGGAGAGGATGAGAGAGCGTGGGAGAAGGTTAGAGAGGGTGTGTGTAGGTGGGAGAGAGTGGGAGAGAGGGTGGGAGATGGTTAGAGAGGCCGATAGAGGGTGCGAGTGGGTGGGATGGGAGAAGGTGGTAGTGGGTGGGAGAGGGTGGGAGAGGGTGGTGGGAGAGGGTGTGAGAAGGTGGGAGAGAGTGTAGGGTTTATAGAAAGGGATACTATATATTATTTATTTATTATATTAAATATATTAATATAATATTAATATATATAATATATATTAATATATATTATATATTGATATATATATATATATTAATATATATATATATACTAATACATAATAAATATTAATATATAATAAATATATATCATATGTCAAAATAAATTATAATTATTAAATTTCAAAAAATGGATATTCGTTTATTACAGATATTCGTTTTGTGTATTGGATGAGCAAAAGAATATATTAAGGGTTAATATATAATAATTAATATTATACTATATATATCATAGGTGGGTGGATGGGTGGGTCCCTCCACAGCCTCTCTTTCGACACCTAATCTGAGGGTGTGTGAGTTGGCTTGAGATGGAGGGAGTGGAGGCTGAGGTGACACTTCCATGTCATCTCTTGGACATCCGTATCCCATAGTAGGGAATGTTGGTCTCTTAATGAGATCGGCCAGTTTTATGCGGGGATTTAATGTGTGTCTGAACGAAGGTTTGGTTTGGCTTTCAAGTCTCCCATTTGGCGACACATAGTGCACGGCAACCGGTGACATGATTGTTGTTTGGCCAGGTGGCAGCTCTCTTATTCTGAAGTGATTATAGTTTAAGGAGTTCAAATCATATCCGTAGCCATATTTCATTGCAAGGATGTGATGATCGTCCTTTCCTCTCGGCACTTGTGCGAAGGCCAAGCGGGCTCTCACGGGTTTATTTATGGCTCCATTAAATTCATTTCGGTGCATGGTTTTTGTATTCTGGTTTTGTTTTGCTCATGTGCAGGGTGGAGCTGGCATCATGGAAGGGTCAAAGAAATCGAAATTCACCATATATATTTCTTTGGGTGGTCTAGAATGTTTCGACGTCGACACGCCGGTCTCTCTGTTCGCCTTGGAGAGACAAATTGCCTTCAGGGAGATCACAGACCAGAGACTGAAACGTATTTTGCTAGAGGACGATCCTATGTTGTTGGTTGCGGTAAAGATGGTTCTGGGGAAGGAACACCTGTTGAGAAGGGAATTTGCTAGAGACAATGCTCATATTTCCTCGCGTTTCATTGCGGTGCTTTCGGATTTGGCAACCCTGAAGAAGTTGGCGCGGGAGTTGATGGAGCGTTTGTTCCGCATGGATTTACTCGGTGGTCTAGAAGATACGTTGAAGGCGGCCCTCCTAGGCAAAGGCATTCCGCGCCCGGCTGACTTGCCCCTCCTATGGAATTCAGAGGAAGCTATCAAGGTGTATCCCTTCCTCCTTGACCTCAAAGGGCTAGCTTTGTCCCGCCACAGAAAGCTTGCGGACGTGGCCGTGAAATTCTTGAAACGTAAATTGCAGCTGGTGCCGACGGAGGGAATGGATTGGGTGGAGGGCTTTGTCTGCTTTGCGGAGGTTAACGGTTTCCTGTAAAGGTTGGCTCTGGGTCTGAAATGTCTTTTAGCTATTTCTTATGTTTTCTGTCTTTTGGCATCTCTGTATTAAGCTGGTTGAGGGTCGGTATGTGACCCCTCGTCTATATCCTCAAAGTCTTTTTGGGTAGCAGTTGTTGCATGTACGGGTCTATGGAAATCCCGATTTGGGTTAGTTGGGTTATCATGTTCGACGGTGGTGATGGATGTTTTTCCTGCGTTGCAGACGACTGTAATTCTCCTTTATTTCAATATAATCTATCTTGTGCGTATCAAAAAAAAAAAATATTATACTATATATATAATATATTAACATATAATATTATATATTATATATTAAAATATAATATATAATGTATATTAATATATAATATATTTTATATATTGATATATATTATATATTATATAACATGTGATGTAATAACAGAGGTAACATATGTCCATCTATAACGGATATATGTTCTTTGTATTAGTGTGTTATACACTTGGACGAGCAACAATATATATATTAAAATATAATATATAATATATATTAATATATATTATATATTATATTTTAACACATAATATATATATATATATATTAATATAATATATAATATATATGACATATGACATTCTAATAACTTTAGATGTGATGGCTATCCATTTTGGAAGTTATATAAAATACAAAATGGGGACTGTTTTGAGTATTTCAACGGTCCCTACATTATTTTTGTCGCAAAAATCTCATGATTTCTATCTGCATATGATGAAATTCAATTTTTCAAAGATTCTCTTACACTTTTTGTTGAATTCCAATCATTTGTGTGATTTTTGTTTGTGCAATGGGGAGCAGCAGTCGGTGTAAGAGAAAAGGTAAAAGGAAACTTACAATAGAATAAATTGAAGCACATAGAGCAAAAAATAGAGAAAGTCATAGAAAAAGAAGACAAGGTATGCAAAATATTCAAATTGAAGCTTCTTTTGAACCATTGAACATTAATTCAAGTGCAGACGAAATAGGAATTGAAAATATTGAACATCATATTCAAATTGAAAATGAAAACATTGAAATTGAAAATGAAAATGTGAACAACATTGAGAATGAAAATGTTGTTGAAAATGATATTCAAAATGAAGTTGTTTTTGAAAATGTTGAAAATGAAAATGTGGTTGAAAATGAAATTGTTTTTGACAATGAAAATTTTGTTCAAAATGAAATTGTAATTGATAATGTTGAAAATCAAAATGTGGTTGAAAATGAAAATGTTGAAAATGAACCTTATGCAACACCTAATTACAAAAGAACCCCTAAATGGTTGGTTGAAATAGATGATAACATAATTGATAATCTTCAAGGGAAAAGGTCACAACGAATGGTTCGTTTGTGGGCTACGAAATTGTTCAATGAATTCTTTTCCAATAAGACATTAACTGAACAATGCCAAATTTTTGTGCAATTACTAAAGATTTACAAAATGAGAACATTATTAAAAAAATTGAAGATTCATCTCACAAAAAAATCAGAAAAAAATAGTGTTATTGTAAAAAATCTTTTTATTGCTCTAACCTCTATTGGAAAGACTAGCAAGGAAAAAGATAAAAGGGTTGCTCGAAGGGTGGTCACAACCTCACTAGTAAGCCATCATTTGAAAAATGCTTGTTTAATGAGACAAACTTGTATTGATTTTAACTTAAATCATAAAACATTGAATAGAGCACTATCAAGAAGAGGAAGACTCAATAGTTCTCTGGGTATGTGCAGGATCATGATGGGCCAAAAAGTGGCAATATTAGGGGTATTTGTAGGGTATGTGGCTGACGACTTTTTTTTAACCCAAAATTGATGAAATGAAAAGGGTTTTTAGAGGAGATTCTCAGCTTTCCACCAATATAAATTATACTTTTATTTGAATTTAATAAATAATTATTATTCATTTTCTATTAAAATTATGACTAAAGTCTTGATCGATAGGCTGATTGAAAAACATCTATAACTTTCAAACGGTATCACATTTTTTGAATTAGAAAAATGTGTCACATTCTATGCTTCACATATTATAGGATTAAAAAAATAAAAATTAAATTTCATGAAGTTTTGACCAAGTTAACATGGCCGGACATACGAGTTTTTATATTTTTTAAAAGTTGTAATAAAAAAATCATAATTAATTATTTACTTGGAAAAAAATTACAAAAAAATATGCATCACATCTAGACATGAGTCCTCTACTTAGATATAAAATATTATAAAAAAATGTTATCATTTTATTATGGTTAGGGTGGTCAGACAGACACCTACTTCTTATTTTTTCCTTGAAATTTAAGTACTACTGCATTGAAATTTCAATTTTTCACCAAATAGATTTTATTTATTTTTAAATAAACCTAGTAGTTTAGAAACTACAATCAATTTTCTACAGATTCTATTCTTACATATTTTTGAAATAATATAGATAACTTATTCAAATTTTTATGTCAAGTTGCCTAACACTGTTTTTCTAAATTTTTTGCCACTTAAGGGCCTATTTTTTCCATGATGATCCTGCACATACCCCTCTTCAAAATGATATGTGGGATTTTAGTGTGAGGCTTCTACGTGTTAATAAAAATATAACCAATAATGTAAAGATGCAAATTGAACAATATTGGAATTCTCACTCTAGAGTGTCACCAAACATAAAGGATGTTTTAAGGTTACGAATTGGCAATAGAGATCGTTCATCACATCCTAAACACTTTTTGGAATGTAGCCAAATAATTTTGTACAAACAATTTTGTCAAGAATATCCACATTTGCAAATCTCGCAAGGGGCTTTGAGTCTTGCAAACCATTTTATTGTGTTCCTAGTAAGGTTTGCAATACATGTTGTAAATACCATGTTGATTTTTCAATGTATCATGAATTGTTATGCCATATACGTTCTTCTATACATACTAATGAAATTTTGTAGGAGTGTCATGTAGTGCAGCTTCCCAAGTCATCCAAGCAGTTGTTAGATTAATTTTTATGCATTAGAGGTGATGGTTTCTTATTTTATAAAAATGATTGTTTAAATGGAACGTGTTTGCAATGTGGTGGTTTATTGAAGTTTGTAACATGCTCTCATGAGGGTAGCGATAATGATTTTGGTAACAAAATTGTTGAGAAAAACAAATATGAGATAGTGAAATACACATTGAAGAGTGGAGGTGAGGGTTCTAGATGTGAGTTTGTTGTAAGAGTGGTAAGAATTGCTGATTTTATTTCAGATTTTAAGAAAAATATTTTGTATAAGTATGCAAGGCATAGCCATAGGTCGCAGTGGTTGGATTGACAATTCAAGATGTGTAAGGACTATTTCCCCATTGGAACTATTGTATAGGTAGTTGATTTTTCTAAAAATTACACATTGCAACCAAAAAATGAAGTTCAATCGCAATATTATAATTCTATTCAAATTGCTATTTTTGTCCACATAACATATAGGCATGCCCCTGATAGTACAGAAGAGGATAGGAAGATAATCAAGGAGTACCATTTTTACATGAGTGATGATAGATATCATTCATCCAAATTTGTACAACACTGTTTTGTAAACTTTTTTGAGTTCTTGTAGGAAAAAGGAATTGCAATGGGTCAACATTTGATTTGGTCAGATAACTTCAAAGGGAAATTCAAGAATGCTCGCATGTTTTATTGGTTGAGCAAGATGCATATAGGGAGGGGTGTACCACATATTTGGAGTTTTTTCGAAGCTGGGCATGGAAAAGGTGAGCATGATGGTGCAGGTGCATGTGTGAAGAGAGCTTTGGTTAAGGAACAAATGAAGATTAGAGGTGGTGCAACATTCAGTGATGCACATTCTATTGTGGATTGGTGTACCTATTCACTATCACGAGGAGAGACACTTGATTCAAAAGTCACTAGGTTCTTTTGGTTAGTTGAGGAGGGAACAATGGGAGACAGAATGGAATGTCAAACAATTAGAGATTCTTCAAAGATCACATTCAGTTTGAAGCTTAGATGTGAGTGCATGGACCATATGTACACGAGAGATGACTTTTTTTGTCAAAATTGTATTTAGTGTGATTGGGATCAGTGCGAGTCAAGTGAATGGGTAGATACATCTATTCCACAGTACCTAACCTCTTTATCTGTAGAAAAATCCTCATTACAAGATGTAATGGAAAGTTCACTTGACTACGATCATCTTTCAGATCTTGTACAACTAGGACATGTCTATGCAGTTGTAGCACCATAGGGGAATGAAGAGGGATCAGACTATTGGTTGGAACGATGTGTATAGGGAAAGAAAAAGCTAACACAACTGATGACAAATGATGATGGCTTCATGTATCCTACAGGTTCAGTTTTTGTTTCTCAAACTTGGTTGCATTACCATTTCACCATCATTTAGGTTCTTTACAATAATATAGATTTTTTATTCTAAGTATATTTAGATGTTGATAAAAAAATTATGATCACACAGGTTTAGTTGTTGTTTTTGGAACTTGGTTGTGAACATATATGATTAGAAAGAATGATGTACCTACATTTGAAGACTATGAGATACACAAAACCATTCTGATGTATTCACACCTTGTTATAGCAACAAATGTTAAGTTATTGAGACAACATGTTAGACCAAAAACAAAAAAACTATGGACAAGTAGTAGTGATGATCATGAAGCATTATTGGAAACTCTGAAGGTAAGAGATGACCCTGCATGGACACTTGAGTAGCAGATCATTTTTATATGGGGCAAGTATGATATTATTCATCACATTTTGATATTGTTTATCTACTAAGGTTCATTATTTAGGTTGTTTAGAATAATATAGATTGGTTATTCTAAGTTTCTTTTATAGTTTGCATTACTAATTCATCATCATTCAGGTATTTTAGAATAATATAGATTTGTTAGTCTAAGCATATTTTCTATTGTGACGATATAGATATCTCATTTGAAGTATATTGTGATGTTCCTAACATGATAGATCATGGCCCTACTGCAACATTAGCCAACTATGATAATTTGGGAGAGGTATGAGACATATTAGAATATTATAGATTGGTTATTCTAAGCATTTTTATAGTTTGCATTACCATTTCATCATCATTTAGGATGTTTAGAATAATATAGATTTCTTAGTCTAAGCATATTTTCTATTGTGACAATATATATTTCTCATTGGAAGTATATTGTGATGTTCATAGCTTGATAGATCATGGACTTGCTGCAAGAATAGCTAGCTTTAATCCTTTGGGAGAGGTATCTGAGAGATTAGAATAATATAGATTTGTTATTCTAAACATCTTTTATAGTTTGCATTACCATTTCATCATTAATTAGTCATTTAGAATAATATAGATTTGTTATTCTAAGCATATTTTCTATTGTACATAGTTTGACTGATAATTAATGGTTTTTATAGGTGGTTCACTCCAGAACATCAACAAGCTACTATTGTGGAAGAGTGTGTTGACCACGAAGGAAATGCGAGCTCTATTTCCTTCCCCTACTAGGAAATGACTATGCATTAGGGTTGTTTGTTGTATGCCTATGTGGCATTTTTCAAATCCTATATTTGATAGCAATTATTGAATGATATTATCATGCATATTCTGTACACTTTATGTGTATTTAAGTGTATACTTTACAACCTATGTGTATAGTTTGTCACTTATGACTATTGCAATGTATACTTTACGAATTATATGTTTTAAAGTGTATACTTTCTATTCATGTGTGTAGTTCATGACTTAAGTGTATTTGAGTAAATGAATCACTTTTTGACTTACTGACAAGGAAAAAAACAAACCGTAAACCCCTTTGCACCTTTACATCACATCCATCTGACCCTTTTTCCATAACCTGAAAACTCATCACCATTGGAAAATGCATCTGAGATAGCAAAAATGAAGAGAGGTTATTGTAGAGGATACCAACACAATCTCATATCCTCAAATGGAGAGTCTGTAGGCATCACGGTTTCTGAGAAATAGCCCTTTAAAGATTGCTACCTTTTAGCACTTTGAACTCTTAAGGGAAATCGTCGGTCCAATGTAGCGTAGAGAGATTTGGAGTATTTGGATGCAAAAGAGGACCATCCCTAGTGTAAAAATATTTATTAGGACGTGTTGGAATAGTCTATTTGGTCCTACGAGTTGTAGAACAAAAGTTGCACCACTTTGCAACTTTACACTGCTTGCATCTAACAACTTTTTCCTTGACTAAAAACTGGACACTGCAGGAAAACACCTCCGAGATAGAAAAATCCGAGAGAAGTTATTGTAGAGGATCCCAACATGATCCCATAGCCTCAGATGGAGATTATGTAGGTATCACGATTTATAAGAAATAGCCCTTCAAAGATTGTTGCCTTTTAGCACTTTGAACTCTTAAGGGAAATCATTGGTCCAATGTAGCTCCGAGAGATTCAGAGTATTTGGATGCAAAAGAGGACCATCCCTAGTGTAAACGTACCTATCCAGATGTGTTGGAACAATCTGTTTGGTCCTACGAGTTGCAGAACGAAAGTTGCACCACTTTGCAACTTTACACTACTTGCATCTAACGTTTTCCTCGACTAAAAACTAGACATCGCTAGAAAACGCCTCCAAGATAGAAAAATATGAAAGAGATTATTGTAGAGGGTCCCTACATGTTCCCATGGCCTCAAAAAAAGAGTCTGTAGGCATCACAGTTTCCAAGAAGTAGCTCTTCAAATATTGTTTCCTTTTAGCACTTTGGACTCTTAAGCGAAATTGTTGGTCCAATGTAACTCAAAGTGATTTGACGTATTTGGGTGCAAAATAGGACCATCCCTAGTGTAAACTTACCCATCCAAACATGTTGGAACAATCTTTTTGGTCCTACGAGTTGCAGAACAAAATTTGCACCACTTTGCAACTTTACACTGCTTGTCAAAATTGCAACTTATTGTCAAATGATGGAAGTTCAAGAGCCATCTTATTGTAGTTCATTGGAAAAAAATTGGAATTTTTTTTGTCATGGCCCAATTAAGTAGGAATTATATTTTAGAAGGGTTTGGGAGAGCAGGGGAGGGAAATCAAGGTTTGGGTATGATGCCCTAGATGCGAAAAGTGTGGTTTTTGAGTGAAATTGGGAGGTTTTAGGGTGTTAGTGATTGAAATATGTTGGGGCAAAAATTTATAAAGGTGTATTAAGCATATACAAACTTATATAAATGTTTATGAGGTGTTGTTTGAATGAGATAAGTGTGGAAATGCATACTTTCAATTAACCCCTGGGCGGGTGCATAAAGTTGGTCGCACTTTTGTGGCCAAATGGGAAAAAATATTGGAAAGACATAATGCACTCACGTTATAACACGAGCGCGTTATGTGATTTTAAAAGAAAAAAAAGTCAAATGTGTATCATTTGCTCTTTACTATTTCTCAGCTCTACCCGCGGCCAAAAATCCTCACTTTCGCGCTTGCATTCTAGGAGGAAGGAGTTCTGCAAATTTCATCAAGAATAGTTGGATTTTGTTTGCAAATATGGTGCCATGATGATGAAGAGATGCGGGAGGTAAGTATTGTTTGCTATTTGTTTTGAATTTGTTAGTTTGAAATTGATTTTGTTTGTTTTAGGTTAGATTTGATTGTTTTTTTTAAAATTTGTAGGAAATCCTACAAATCCTCAACAAGAAGATGAGGTAAATCCTCAATAGCAAAATCCTCAACAAAATCAACCTCCCCCACCATTCTCTCAATTCCCTCCTGGCACTCAAGAAAATTTGAGGAGTGAAATTGAGAACATAAAACAACTTGAGGATCTTAGCAGTAGGTTGAGTGATCCAAATGCTTCAACCAAAGAAAGAATGCTTCTAGCAAATTTAGGGAAAGACATGTTAAAAATTGTAGATGCAATCACCCAACAAATATCTGGATGGCAAGATAGGAGGCAGATAGCTAGGGAATATTATGCAGACAAATTATCATATAAACAAGTAAAAGATTTAAATTTACTAAAGGTGATTTGTGCTCTCTATTCACTGACCCTAAAACAAATCAAAATCTTACCCTCAATGCAAAGAGGTTTCCTATTCATTGGTTCCACCACCAAGAGATTAAGAACCATTTTTATGAAAGATGGTATATGGTCTTTGATTACCCACCTTGCAATAATTGTGAAGTCCCCCAATATTTTCTTAGGAAACTATACAGTGAGTTTGTATTGAACCAAATCCCAAATTATTTTGATATGAGGGAGTTCCAGGGGAGAGGTGGGGGGTCAGCTTAGGATAGGCCCAGTGCACAGCTAGATCCTACGCAACAAGGGAGACGACCTCTCGCTAGGCTGCCTCGTGAGCAGATTGTGATGCCTACCATTGCGAAGGAGAGTGTCGACATAGAGACATTGCAGGTGATCACAACTTTGACCTGGAGTGTCAACCATCACACTAGCCCTATTGTACATTGCCATCCAGGGGAGTCTTCAGGTGGTGGCCTTCGAACCCATGTGTGTCAATCTTGTGGGGCAACTTGTTTGTATGACCCTACCAACACTCAAGAGGGTGCTACACAGGATCCATATGCTACTACACCACCTGATCCGTATGCATCTATGAGGATGGAGAGGATGGCTGACATTTTGCATGATGCATATGGCATTGACACTCAGGTAAAATTCAGCATGTTCATTGAATTTAATTTATTAAATTTCGATTGTGAAATGTAAGATTAACTAATTTAGTTTTACTATTTTAATAAAATTGCAGGGTCACAGTGTAGAGACTGGATACACCAGTCATCCACCTACTTATTTTTGCAGTACACCTATCAGTGGCGTATGTAAAGTTAGTAAACAATTATAAATTTATTATATGTGTTAATAGCATTGTTTTACGAATGGTATTTTAATATGTGATTTTGGATGTTGAATAGGGTATTGTTGGAGGTTTCAAGGAAACACCTCCGAGTGCCAGTAGATTTGATCAAACGTTCATGGAGGTAATATAGAATTTAAAGAGAACTTAAGTAATGAATTCTAAGTTTAATAGATTTGTGTAGTTTATATTCATATTGTTGGTTACGTTGCATTACACATCATTCAAACTCAAAGCATTACTTCAAATTCGATAACTAATAATCAAAAATATATCTGTTTAATACTTGTACTCAAAATTTTGTTTATTAGATCTCATACGTTATAAGTCATCACATGGATCGCTATTGTAACCTTTTTGTGATTGAATAATTTGTTGTTTTATTTTCAGATGTTGGTGAAAGAAACACCACCAAACATTATGAGGGCAATGGATATTGGTGTTTCCTCCGCTATACAATCCTCGATGGATTTGATAGGGGAGGTATGAGGCAAATTACTAAATTTCAATTTGCATTCATTGTTATAGATGAACTAGTTCTAGTGAAAAATCAAACCATTATTGATTCGTAGTTTAATTCCTATTTGGATGGTTTATACAAGGCTTGAGCATGCTTGAGCATCGGCATGCAAATATTTCCATCGAGGAGAGTGATTGTGAGATGGCCGTAAGTGATTATTTTGTTAAATATATTAATTTTTATAATGTAATTTCTATATATTAATGTCTTTACTTCTTATTGTAACAGTTGAAACTTCACCAGGAGCTAAACCCTAGGAGGAGCAACATGAGCACTCCTCGAGCACAACAAAAATAGGTGACATAATTATCACCATCAGATTGCCCAGCAAAGGGAAAGAAAATTGTATTTGAACCAGAGCATGGAGAGAAATAAATTTTGAATGCATAGAGCCCTTTGTTGTATGCCTACATGGAAATT
The DNA here is from genome assembly GCA_007258455.2 of Sequoia sempervirens. NCBI lineage: Eukaryota > Viridiplantae > Streptophyta > Pinopsida > Cupressales > Cupressaceae > Sequoia > Sequoia sempervirens. The sequence continues at coordinate 78,829,428 of VDFB02000002.1, read as the reverse complement.
TTGTACATATTTTGTGTTGGATATATTTGACATTGTATGCCTATATGGCTATTTTGTAACTATATTTTATACTTATATCGACATATATTGATGTATGCGTACATGGCTATTTGCTTAATACAAATCTTTTTATCGATGGTGTCCATATTTGCAAATTATAAATTCATGGTTCAATAGATATGAATTAATTGTATTCAAGTGTATACTTTACAACTTATGCACATATACTTTTTGACTTACGTGTGAACATCGAAAGGTGTGAAAAATTATGTGTTTGGAAGTCAAATGTAAGCCAATTTTGCAATTCTCAGTTCTTGCATGCTCGATCTTATGGACTTATATTCCTCCCTAGCACATATTGTGAATATTTCTCATTTGGTGCAAAAGACAGATTCCTCATTTTTGAACCACTCATAGCAAAGAGATTCACAATAAGACTTTAGCATTGGAACACTACTCCATACTTCTCTTGTCTAGACTATAAAGGATTGAAAATTCTTAATTTGATGCAATGATAGTCATGAGATGAGAATTTATATAACCATGCCTTTTTTGAAACTTTGCATCTAATATTGCATCAACAAGAACTTAAGAAGTGTTTCATAAGAGTGTTAGGTTTGATAGGCCTTCTCTTCCCTAAGGGAGGAGAGCCTGCATCTTGAATTTTGAACAAAATTTTAAGAAGCAAACATTTTACCTAAAAGCTTCAAACCTAGATGACATATTTGGCTAAGTCTATCTTGAAAATTATCAATGCACGTTCAAACTCTAAAGGAGATTCTCCCTGAAAAGCAAACTTTACCCTTTTTCCCAAGGAAAGAAATTGCAACAAGTTACATGTGATTTATCTTATTTCTTTCTCATAGTTCTTGTTCAATCATTCATGGCTCAGGATAGTTCCATTCCAAGGCAAGGACACCCAAAAAATCACTGAGATTCCTCTACGATCTACAAGAAAAAGGTTTTGGCTCTTTCACAATGTAAATAATTATGTAACATTGTTTTCTTGTTTTCCTTCCACACAAAAAAATGTTCACACTTTTCGCATTGATCAATGATCAATAATGGCTGATTGTAAACACTTGACATTTTTATGTTTGAATTTTAATTTATAATTTTGTATCATGGCATTCAAGTAGATCACTAATATTTTAATATTTCACTATGAAAGTGGTGGTGTATTTTTGCTATATTATTTGACTATTAATATGGTGGTGTATTCTGAACTTGATTACTACTTCAAATAAGTATATATTTCTGATTTTTATATGTTTTTGTATTACCGAACCCAAAACGAACCCAACCCCAAAAAAAAATTCCCGAATGGGCAAACCAAGTTCTCGAACCCGATCCCGAACCCAAAACCAAATCGGTAACTTAGTAAAAAATAGATTTTTGTAGTTTATATTCATAACGTTGATTACATTGCATTGGACATCTTTAAAACTGAAAGCATTGCTTCACATTTCATAACTAATAACTAGATGCTGATAGATGACAAAATTTCAATTACAATATAGTTTTTACAAAGTCAACCTAAGCAGTTATGCAATTACTTCACATTGTATAACTAATAACTAGGAGCGGCTGCCAATTGCATTTGGTTTTCATGGCATTCTATGAGACCACACTTCTTTGAGGCATTTTTTCAAATAGTTCACTGCCTTGTCTATACTACCACATTTTTCATACATGTCTACCAAAGCATTTTGTCAAATAGTTCAAGTGTGCCTTGTTGCTATGGTTGAAAGCCTAAAACAAGTGCTTCTAACAAGCTATGGATGCTTGGAAAAATCTATCAAAAGCATAATAGTAAGCAATGTCATAGACAAGGTAGTGAATTGTTTGAAAAATGCCTCAAATAAATGTGGTCTCAATGGTGATGGAATTCTATGACAATCCAAATTTGCTTGTCATGGCATTCGCCATGCCATTCCATCACCATGAGACCACATTTCTTTGAGGCATTTTTTCAAAGAGTTCACTGCCTTGTCTATGCTAACACATTTTTCATACATGTCTATCAAAGCATTTTATCAAATAGTTCATTGCCTTGCTGCTATGGCTAAAAGCCTAAAATAGGTGCTTTCGAACAAGCTATGGATGCTTAGAAAAATCTATCATAGCATAACAAGAAGCAATAGCATAGACAAGGGAATGAACTGCTTCAAAAAAGCCCCAAAGAAATGTGGTCTCATGGTGGCTCCATGACAAGCAAATTGTTGTGGATTGTCATGGCATTCCATCACCATGAGACCACATTTTTTGAGGCATTTTTTCAAACAGTTTTTTGCCTTCTCTATGCTACTACATTTATCATACATGTTTACCAAAGCATTTTATTAAACAGTTTGCTTCCTTGTTGCTATGGCTAAAAGCCTAAAATAGGTGCTTCCAAAAAGGGTACGAATGCTTGGAAAAAATCTATCAAAGCATACTAATACTAATTTAAGCAATAGCATATAAAAGGAAGCAAACTGTTTGAAACAAAGCCTCAAAGAAATGTGGTCTCAATGGTGATGGAATGCTATGACAATCCATAGCAATTTTCTTGTCATGGAATTTTTCATGCCATTCCATCACCATGAGACCTCATTTCTTTAAGGCATTTTTTCAAAGAGTTCACTGCCTTGTCTATGCTAACACATTTTTCATACATGTATATCAAAGCATTTTATCAAATAGTTCATTGCCTTGCTGCTATGGCTAGAAGCCTAAAACAGGTGCTTTCGAACAAGCTATGGATTCTTAGAAAAAATCTATCATAGCATAATAGGAAGCAATAGTATAGACAAGGGAATGAACTGTTTGAAAAAAATGCCTCAAAGAAATGTGATCTCATGGCTGTGGAATGCCATGACAAGCAAATTGTTGTGGATTGTCATGGCATTCCATCACCATGAGACCACATTTCTTTGAGGCATTTTTTCAAACAGTTCGTTGCCTTCTCTATGCTACTACATTTATCATACATGTTTACCAAAGCATTTTATCAAACAGTTCGCTTCCTTGTTGCTATGGCTAAAAGCCTAAAATAGGTGCTTCCAAAAAAGGTATGGATGCTTGTGGAAAAAATCTATCAAAGCATACTAATAAGCAATAGCATAGAAAAGGCAGCAAACTATTTGAAAAAAAGCCTCAAAGAAATGTGGTTTCAATGGTGATGGAATGCCATGACAATCCATAGCAATTTTCTTGTCATGGCATTCATCATGCCATTCCATCACCATGAGACCTCATTTCTTTGAGGCATTTTTTCAAAGAGTTCACTGCCTTGTCTATGCTAACACATTTTTCATACATGTCTATCAAAGCATTTAGCCAAACAGTTCATTGCATTGTTGCTATGGCTAAGAGCCTAAAATAGGTGCTTTCAAATAAGTGGATGCTTAGAAAAAATCTATCATAGCATAATAGTAAGCAATACCATAGACAAGGGAATGAACTGTTTGAAAAAAATGCCTCAAAGAAATGTGGTCTCATGGTGGTGGAATGCCATGATGGTGCAGGAGCACCCAAGCTCCTTGAGGATCATTTGGAGAGTCAGGAGATGGCAGGGGTCTTGAAGGCCTATAAACCTTTCTAGAGCATCAATTATAGCATTTTGAAGCCTATAATGGCATTTGGCATGGATGAGTGTAACAGGAAGATCAAAAGTCCTAAGGGTCCTGATAAGGACCATAGGACCAAATTGACTTGTAAATGGAACAATGATGTTCTAGGAGTTTAAATAGGTATATGATGTTTTAATTAGGTTAAATAAGGTTGAATGATGATATGCAATAGTTTTGGAAACTTTATAGTTAATAGGAGTTAATAAATTGCAATGTTGGATATTCAAATTTTTGAAATCCAACTTTGGGCAGAAAAGTGAGTTTTAGGAGTTTTAATCACAATAATGTAATAAAATAAATTCTAATCAGTTGGGACAGTTGTAGGATGAGTCTATAAGCCTGGGGAAAGCATTTGTATGGAGGGTTGGCTGATATTGCAAGTGTTGTATGGACTGCTACAAAAAATCAATAAAAACTTCAATCTTTTTGCATTTTCTTGAGTTTTTTTTATGAATCTCTAATTCCTTTTGGTGTCATGCTCATTTGGATGGTTTAATAACTTGTATTTACATGAATTTAACCTTTTGAATGACCTGAATAACATTGGGAATCAATTTCTTGTGTTATATTGCTAACTGTCCTAAAAAAGTATAGATTTTTCACTAGTTTTGAGAGTCTTCATGAATAAATGATCCATTTCATGGGAGAGTGTGACTGAAAAACTTGTGAAATGGATCATATATAACTTGTATTATACAGATCTAACAAGTTATTGTGCAGGAAAGAGTGATTATTGGGTGTACACTGAGTTTTAGCAAGGAAAAGGGCATGACAATGGTGCCTAAAGTGTAGCAACAGGAGATCTACCTTAATAAGGGGTATATTTCTAAGTTGAAGGTGTTTATATATGTTGAGTTATTGGTGAAAAGTCCAAGAGAAGGTTCTGGAAGTGTTGGGAAAGCTAATTTTCAAGAGGCCCTAGTTTTGGAGCAATTTATTGAGGGTTTTGTGATTTAGGGTGTTGAGGGTGTCAAAGAAGACTAATAACTTCAAAATATTTGGTTTAGGAACATTTTAAAACATTGTTGAAATTTTCATAGTCAGGGGATAAGTTTAGAGAGGGGTTGCTTTGAAAAATTGGGCTAAATAGGCCTTAAATTTGAGGAAACAACAAATTTTGGTAGGTTTGATCCAAAACAAGTGCCATAAATGATTTGATATGTTTTGTATCATCATGAATCACATTTTAATCAGTCATTATATTGAGGATTCCTTTGGGTAAGTTGAGTGAAAAGTCAAAAAACCATTGCTAGAAGCCTAGTTGGGCTAGAAGCCTAGTCAAGGTGCAAAAAGTGAGTTTTGTCTAAGACAGAGGTTTGGGGATTTGAAACCATTCAAGAAAAATATTTTTGATTTCCTTGAGATCACTCCAAGGGTTTGGGTCCATTAGGAAATCATCTAAGTTATAAGTGCACTATTGAGGCTTGTCTCCATCAGGGTGCCTGGAAGAGTGTTTGAGATTGCATCATTGTAATCCTTGAAACTTTGAGTTTTGACTAAAGTCCCATCCCCTCTACATCACATGACAAGAAAATTGTTGTGGATTTTCATGGCATTCCATCACCATGAGACCACATTTCTTTGAGGCATTTTTTCAAACAGTTCGCTGCCTTCTCTATGCTACTACATTTATCATACATGTTTACCAAAGCATTCTATCAAACAGATCACTTCCTTGTTGCTATGGATAAAAGCCTAAAATAGGTGCTTCCAAAAAAACTATGGATGCTTGGAAAAAGTCTATCAAAGAATACTAATAATCAATAGCATAGAAAACACAGCAAATTGTTTGAAAAAAAGCCTCAAAGAAATCTAGTCTCAATGGTGATGGAATGCCATGACAATCCACAAAAATTTGCTTGTCATGGCATTCATCATGCCATTCCATCACCATGAGATCACATTTCTTTGAGGAATTTTTTCAAAGAGTTCACTGCCTTGTCTACGCTCTTATGAATATAATTTATTGAAATTTGAGATGCTCTTATAATGTCTACGTCATAGGTGGTCATGATAAGGCTAAATTCAAATGAATAACTTGAAATTTACTCATCAAGCTTCGCACACACTTTTGTAATGGCTTAAAATCATAATTGAGATTTGTCAAGATCATCAAAATAAGGATGTTGCATTGCTTTTATGCTTGAGATTCTCTTGGATGGCTCATAAATCTGCATTTTATGGAAGTGGACACCAATCAATGTTTGTCTAGTTACATACAGATACACAAAGTAAAATAAGATGATAGCATTGGCATCAACCAAACTGATGTGGATACAAGTATAAATTAATAAGAACCGTTGTGCATATACTTACAAATTAATCCAATGAACCATATGGGTTTTCTCTACTCTTTATTGTGTCAAGTATTGCCTCATGGTCAAACTCACGGACCTTCCACAAGGTCTTGTTCAAAGGTCTACCCCCATATTTGCTCAAACGAACATTGGATTCCACGACAAGGTTTGAGTAATGAAGAATCTTATGATGCATGTCAAATTCCTCAAACAACCAATGTTTAACACTCTTATGTGGGTACCTTCTCAGCCACGTTCCAGTAACAACAACTGAGCCTGTAGGGTATTCAATGTTTTCTCCATCTATAATTGGTGCTTCCAATTTCTTTTTTTCCTCAACGCAATGACACAAGTAATAGTTTATACCCTCTTCGTTGTCTTCGTCTACAATAACTGCATAAACATGCCCTGCATTTATATGTGCGACATATCTCTTGAAATTAGTCAACATTATGAATACAGTACAAAATAAGATAACAATATGGAATTTCAAATACTAAGAAAGTAGATATATTACCTGGTTGAACTAGATCTTGTTGATGGTGTTTTTATGCACTTCTCAACACAGGCAGCGCATAGGTGCACTACCTCTCTTGAAAGACAATCCTCCACAATCAAATTGCAAAACACTATCCCAAGGTCTCTAATGTCAGGTCTTGATGGTGCTTGGAATATTTCAGTTGTTTGATGTGATTTGCTGGAATCACAAGGCAGTCTTACGGATGAGTTACAAAGCATAGGAAGTTGGATCTTGAAATGGAGTTCTTGGGATGGAAGAGTTGATACGCATTGGCTGTAGGTTCAAATAGCAGTCTTTGACTCCATTTTGTCATTGGATTTGGCTTTACAATGTGCAATGAACCTTAGCATAGGTCAGTCATAAAAAAAAAGGAAAAGAAGGCAAGGAAGAGGGAAAGTTCCTAAATCTACAACTAACTGTGAATAGTGACAATGGAGTTCCTGCAATGGACAGCTTCTTAAAACAATATCCCACTTAACCAGAGATCTCACAGTATCGTGAAACTTGTGCTATCTTCTAAGGTCTGCAAATGCTTTATCCTTCATTCACCATGTACATGCATGAATCAAAGATGAAATGTTTTGGAGCAGCTTTGAATTCAAGTCCAGGCTAACTTTGCACAGCTATCTGCCATCAGCAAACAACAAAAAGTATGGACTAAGAAGTCATCAACATAGCAGGAATTTTCGTTATCACAAGACAACATTCCTAAAATCTACCAAAACAAGAAATAGCTAACTAGAACAGCAATAAAGTCTAAGTCAAACATCTAACAATGGAGATTGAACCAAGCAACATGTGAGAAATTCAGAAAATGCACCAAGTCAATGTATTTTCTTTATAAATTTTTGCAGTGTGTCTTTACAACAACTCAACTCTCTTTGCAAATGAGAGGAGAGCCCTATTTATAGTGCCCAAAAGATTTAATGAATGGCCAAGATCAATTCTTATTGTGTGGCCAAGATTCATTACAAAATAGGGTTTCACCTACCCCCCAATATATCACAATTTTAAAATTACATTTTATCTTTTCCCTATTTTTTCCTCTTGCTAACAGCACTGTAGCACTTTGTCCTTTAGCCAATTGTTTCTTTTACTGTAGCTACTCTTTAGGAAGTTCTTCATCCTTGACAGGGCTGTCCTCCTGCATTTTAGAGGTTGTGTATTCGATGAACTTGAGGATGACCGCTTGGAGCTTGTCTATTTCGATGATTTCATATCGCAGCACCTGGTAGCTCCATTCTTTTGTGTTGTCCTCTAGATTTTTCCAATCTTCATCATACTCTGAGCCTTGGTCTCTGAACAGCCCCGATTGATCGAAGGCATGGGCAACAAAACTCAAGAATTCCGCTATGATTTCACCAGCCATCCCGTCCTTCATCTTCTCCTAGAAGTAGGGTTTTATCTTCTCCGGATCCATTTGTACTGTGGGCATGTCGTAGTCCATCATTAGCTTAAGGTACCGAGCACATTTTTCCCTAATTTCCTTGATCCATTCAATGTCTGGATCTACCTTGCTCATGATTTGTTCCAGTCTCTCCTTCCGATTATCAAAGTCTCGTCGCCACACATCCATCAACCAGTGATCGTCCTTCTTAAATGCAAGCTCCTTCTCCCACAAGGCTTCTGGCAGCTGAAGGATAGCCTCAATCCTTAGAAAGGTGGAGTCGTAGGTCATAGGAAAGTCGGCACAGAGCCTCCTTGTGCTTTCCAGAGACTGCAACAGGTCTAAGAACTTGTTGGTTGTTCGCACAACTCAGCTAATTCCCATGTTTCTGACGTATAAGACTCGTCGGAACCAGTCCTCTGTGGTCTTCTCCAAGTTATTTCTCCTTTCCATCTTATCGATTTTCTCTTTGGAAAGCAGCTGAGGTGCGGCCGTGGATGTGGTAGGTAGGTCGTCTACTGAAGACCATTGTTGTATGTAATCTATTAAGGTCGCGACCTGTGCCTTGAGTTCATCCTTCGAGATCTTATCTTGCTTTATCAGATGCACCACCATAGCCACTAACTCCTCAAGGTGCCCAATTTTCTATTCTTTGGTGGCAGTCCCTAAGTCGATGGTGGAGATATTGTAACTCACCCAGGCCTGGCCAATGGTAGGCATTGCTATTTGTGCCGCCTGAGACCCAAAAGCATCTATCGTTACCCTGGATCAGACCTTGGGCTTCTTCTCCTTCTTTGTCGTGGTTTGGGATCGAGCCAAGATGGCCTCTAACCTCGCCCTTGGGTCCTTCAGCATGGGGTTTTTTCTTTCAAGCTGCCTTTCTAACCACTCGGGCACAGTAGACTTTCCCTTGGGTGAATCATGGTCACCCTCGCCCTTCTCAGTCAAGGCCAAGATTTCTGCTCCTTTCTCTCCTGGGGATTTTCCTTTCTTTCTAGCACCATCTTCCTCCTCCTCATCGGAGTCATGGATGAACATGAGGCATTTGATAGGCATCCCGGTGGATAGCTGCTGCACGAGACTCTCTTTTCTTGTTGTTTCTTCCTCCTTCCTTTCCTCAATATACTCAGCCTCGAGGCTCTGACAACACGGGCTCCAGCTTCAGGTAAATCCCCTTGCTGATGTTTTTCTAGTGGTTTCCCTTCTTCATCATGGGGTGACCCTTCTACCTCTGTCTCAATGTCCTTTAGCCGTCGTGCCATCTCCTCCTCAAGGTCATCATCAAAGGTCTGTATGATTACCTTAGCACTGGAGCTGTCTTCCTCGTCCCTACTCTCGGAAGAGTTCATTCCCTCCTCCTCATAAGCCACCCTGTCAATGGTTCGGTGTTCGTACTCCGAGTGCTCATGGTACTCATCGGCCTCCTCCTCGACATGCTTTGAGGCTTCTTGCTCTTGTTCCTCCCACTCGTCAGAGATCAGCATGGTGGCTTCCATAGTTGGTGGCCCTTTCGGTGGTTGCGAAGGTTGAGCAGTTGCAAGGACTTGTGCAAGAGCTGCTTGGAGAGTCAGATCCATTAGGATCTGGGAGAGCTTAGGGGGGAGGTTCTGCATGTGTCTTGAGAGAGCCTCAGGCATAGTGGCAGTGGGAATAGGTGTTGTTATTGTTTCCAGAGGGAGCGATGTGATTGGTGACATGGAAGCGGAGGAAGGGGGAGTAGTCATGTTGGAAGAGGAGTCAATAATTATTACAAACTCAGCCGGAGGCAAAGGGGCAAGATGGACATAAATGTGCACTGTCGGCGGGGATGCAATGACCATAGCCAGGGAGGTGGGTGGTGCAACAGGAGGGGCAGGGAGAGCCAAGAGCGGCTCCAATTGATCCATACCCTCTGCTTCCTTCTCTTGGGTTGACGGTTGTTCCGCAATGCTCCCTACCTATTTGAGCCTTTTGGGAGGTGAGCCTCCTACTTATTTCCTTGCATAGACCTTGGGGTCTGGAGACTGTTTGGTTTCTATCCCTTTTCTTTTCTTGGACCTGGTGACTGGAGGAGACTTGGAGGTCCCGCCAGTTGAAGTGATGGCAGCAACATTCTCTTTAGCACTTGGCTCACTTTTGAGCCCTTCATAAGTCAAGATTACTCCTTGTCACTTTAATTGAGCCACTTGCCCATTAATCCACTCCTTAGTACGGACCAGGATTGGCTGGGTTATGGTACCTAGGTCATCGACCTCCTGTTCATCCTAGTCTATTGTTCGTATTGGCAGATTGGCAACTGTAGGGTACTTGGGATGCATTATGGTGGCCTTGTCCTCCTTGACCTGGTCCGGTACGGGAAATGGTTGCACCCTTCTTACGAACTGTACAGTCATTCGCATGTAGTGCCTTGCACGTACCTCTTTATCATCCTGGCAGTCGGACCAGAAATCCTCAATGTGGTGAAGATGGGCATATGCCGGACCCAACACTTTTCTGACATGACCATGCAGGTCCATCCGCGGGCGAGGAGTGTGCAGGTAGAAGTGGTAATCCTTCAGCTCTTTCTCGGAGTTACCAGCACACTGGGAAGTTTGCAGTCGGTACATGCCCTGGCCAAGGGTCATGGGATAAGAAATCCCCGCTATATGCTTGCTGCTAAAGATTTCCTGTAGGTGTTGGAGTTGCCGGGAAAGCTATAGAAGGATAATTCAGTCGTTGGGGTATCGAGGCAACCTATTAGGCCTTTCAGTGAAGCCCTGGGCATAGATGTATGTGAACTTCAGATATTGGATGAAGAGAAAGGCATACTATTTCAACAATGCCCTGGCATTGTGGGAGACCCTCCTCTCGAAGTCTCTGGCAATCATTCTGATAATATGGCCAATGAAGGCGTCGTTTACTCTGCAATAATCCCTTTTGAAGTTTTGATATTGGAGTTGCGGGTACCTATCATATGCCTTGATTTTTTGCCTCTGCTCCTGACTGGGTGACATAAACAACCCACTGTACTGATTTCGATTCGCCAAGGAATAAACAAGATAGGAAGTCATATAGAATTTGGAGCTCTTCTTTACATTGACAAACTGCTCATGGAAGCAATTGCTTATGATTCCTCCCCAGTAAAACAAAGCCTTTGTGGTCACATCCTCGTTTCCATGCAGGATCTGCTCAATGAAGTATACCATCCATTCTTGGAAGAAGGTCGCCGTAGGAAGACCCATAACTTAGCTCAGCATGGTCACCAAGTCATGGTAATCTTCGTGGAAATCGCTGTGGAAGAGTTCCTGAGGAACCTTCGCAGCACTGCCCGCCTTTCCTTGAGCCAATGCAGATTTATTGACTTCTTACAACCTACCGGATTATCATCCCATGCCACCTGGCATTCTTTGATGGTGGGGACCTCCATCTCTTCAAATGTGGGAAAATGGAAGGTCTCTGTGATCCCTTCAGGTGACATGTCAGGGAGAATGTTGCCCTCTTTATCAATGATTGTCCTTGTGTCAGTTTGATATGCCTCCCGATAAGCCATGACCAACTCGAGGGCCATGAGGGATGGAGGGAATCTAGAAGCCTTCGCTATTCCACTCTGTCTTATCAATCTTACATTTTTTGTCGTCGGATTGACCCTAACCCTTTGCGTGAATTCATCAATATCAACTTGGCCTATGTTGGTGTTAGTAATTTCCTTCCAATTTGTGGTGACTTTTGATTGGAGAGGCTCGCCCTGGAATTGGTACTTCATCTGGTCTTTGTCCTCTTTCCCCCGAGGGGTCCTCCCTGACTTCTTCCCTTTGTCCTTCTCAGCGGATGCCCCTGAAGGTCCTGCGCCCGATTCCATATATTCTGCAAGCAAGGGCAAAGTCAGCGCAATGGATTACAAGAGCATTCATGTTAACCAATACCCTGAAAATAATATTTATTTTAAACAATCAATTAAGCATATCATGAACTTTTGTCCCCAGGTGTTATTGATCTTTTGATTAAGGGCATTTGGACAGTTCAGGCTCGGAGGGCCAGGCTTCCTTGGTAGGAATGTTGTTTGGAAGGGAAAACATGACCAAGGGCTCTCAAAGACTCCCTTTAGTCAAATTTTAGTAATTTGAGAGGTTCGCACTGAAGAAGATGGAAATTGAGCACATGGGTCAAAGTTGGATTCCAAATTTGGGCTCATTTGGATCGATTTAGAAGAACCCAGAAGTCTTGGGCTAGAGAGTTGTTGGGAGATGGCAGTTTGGAATGGCAGACAGAAAATGACAATCAAGAAACGGAACTCCGAGGTTCGGGGTCTGGAGGGTCAAAGGGTGGCTAACAGTTTAGTTTTACTTCTGAACGTTCAGGCTGGTGGTACCGGGAAGGCGCTTAGCTTTCGTCGTTTGGGACAACTATTGTTGGACGGAAGTATAGAAGGGGCAGACCAGTGGTTAGGGTCTGGCATTATGTGATTTCATTTTCTTAGTTCGGCGGTGAACGGGAAGGCAGAGTTCGATGGGCGAAAGGATGGGCGAGGATTTCCCCTCGAGATGGCGGATGATGACAGGGCTCTCGGGTAGTAGAACTCGGCGAGAATGAGAGTGATTCCAAATTCAACTCACCCCAGTGGCGAACGGCAGTCTGGAGCCTAGAGGGCAGAAGGACATCGGGGAAGGGGTCGGCGAAAGGCTATGCCGAAGTGTGAAGTCATGCCGACAGTCGGGAACAAGACCGGACCTGACAGAAGGGGTTGCCATCAAACTTGTTTTCACCCCCATAGCGGACAAAAGAGCAGAGCCCGGAGCTTAGAGGGGCGAAGAGAGTTTGCTGTCAAGATGGCGGATAAGGAAGCACAGACACCTGGCGTCCAGAGCCTGGAGCAGATAAAGATGTCAATCTGCAGCTCAAGTTGCATTCCAACAGCGAACGGGAGGTCGGGGACCGGAAGAAGGGACATTGTCAGAGGCTCACCGAGAAGGACGGCAAAGCACTCATGGAACCCCGAAAGCGAAACTCTGGGGTCCCAGGCCTGAGAGACCCAAAGGGAACTTTCTTAATTTCAAATGCCCACAGCAAGGAGAGGGGTGGGCTTCGGCGGACAGGAGGCCGGGTTTAGATTGTTGTTTTGACACAGCAATATCCATGGTGACTTCCAAATGGGGAAGTCCGACGGCCCGGGCCCGAAAGGCGAGATTGATGTTGGAAGGAATGTTCATAGTTTTATTATGGATGGCCAAGGTAGGTCCAGGGGTGGAAGGGGATGACCTCCCTATGCGAAGAACAGTCATGGCGAGGTAAGGCTCTAGATTGGTGACGAGGGCACCCACGAAGGTTTCTCAAGTTTTTAACATATGTTTTTTGTGTGCGGTGCCGTGTTTTATCACTTGCATGCCTTCTTAATGATTTCTATTCATTTAAATCCTTAGAAATCACCAAAATAATGCTCAGGACGGCGAATGGAAAACCAACCTCAAATGCGCGATGCAGGGAGATGTGGGATCCACCTACGATCGATGAAGTGATGTTGAGGGTGATGAATGCGAAGGTGTCAAAGATGGTGGGCTCCTCTAGCAAGTTCTCCAATCACTCTACAAATCTATCAAGTGACAATGAAGGGTTGAAGTGGGTCTTTTATACCCCTAATCGCAATTAATGACCCCATTAAATGCAGGTACGACGAGGGGAAAGGTTGGTGAGTTTGAAAATCAACAACAGCGGGGGGAGACTCGGGGCCCAATGGCTGGGGAGGTGCAAGACGATGGCCACTGTGAATATTTAGGGTTGGTTAGGATGGTGGTGGCAGAGAACGATTCGGGGCCCAGAGGGTGGAGTTCCGCCAAAGATCCGCCGTCATGGACAGCGAAATCATCACGGAATTCTAGACTCAAAATTTTGGATGATTGGGCCTGGAGCACTAAAATGCAGTCAGGTCCTCCCACATATTTCGGTCGACGAATAAGGTGGTGGGACCCGGAAGGTAGGACACCACAGGAAGTTCACCGTAGAGGGTGGTGAAGCAGGGTCGGAACCCTGGAAATGAAACTCCGGGGTTCGGGGTCCGAAGGGAAAAACGACCGTCAGAATTTCCACAAATTTCAAACAGATGGCAAACGAGGGTTCGGACCCTGGCATCCAAGAGGACGTGAAGCGAACGCCTCCGGGAATAGTAGGTTCAACGGGGAAACTTGGTGAGGGAATCCCGAACAGTCGGGCCCGACAGGGCCCGAGGTCGTTGGCAGGGTCAAACTGCCAGAGGGACTCCACGAGACCCCAGAACATGGAAAAATTAAAAGGGGAGGTCATGGTCAACTTTTGGTGGGACTTTAAAGCAACATTGACCATCCAAGACATTAAAAAAGGGAGGCACGTAAAATGAGGCGGCAACAAAATGACCTAACAAGGCGAAAGAAAAGAGGGTCCCAGTTCTGAATGGGGCATGTGTGCTAAGGGCACAACAGATCTGATACATGGTCAAAGTCAACTGATGATTCCATCTATGTTAGTTCCAATGCCATCGGAGGGCGATACATGTGAAGTGGGCTAAGATAACTTGTCAACCATTTGTCAACCTACTCCCCTAACTCACAATCATTCTAGGCTTGCATTGTACATGAAGAACAAAAGAATTCCATCTTACGTGTATCGATACTCCATGAACCTGCATTTGAGCTAAGGAAAGAGTGCAACTCACTGGATCCTGTTAGTGTACAAAAATCTTCATATGGTGCAATGTTAGTATCATCCATCAGCCAAAAAAATCTACGAACTGAAGATGTACCTTCATTACCTAGACCCATCGAACCATTACACCACTTGACGATTGATCTTACATCTGTCAACTGTGCAATTTCCTTATACTTTAACTCTTCTCGTGCTAATGCTCTTTTCATGCATGCTCATGCACCGTCATGCTCCCCCTTTCCATGTTCGGCCTCACAAAAGTTCCACATATGTTGAACACGTGTAGTGAGATGCATCCTGAACAACCAGTAGAACATGTGTGCGTTCTTGAACTGTGCTGCATAGTTATCTGACCATATTATATGCCGATCATATGATATGCCCCTCTGAGCCAAATGATTGTAGAACATCTGGAAGCAACCTTGCACGAACTCTGGATAATGTGTGCGATCATCACTAATATAAAAGTGATACTCCCTCAATACCTTCCTTTCATCCTCTATACTTTCAGCTGCATGTATGAATGCTATGTGCACAAATATAGAAACCTGTGTGGAGTTGTAATACTGTGACTACACCTCACGCTGTGGCTATAGAGTGTAGTTCTCTACAAATTCAACCACTAATACTATGCTACCAAGTGGAAAGGTGTCCTTGCATAGCTTGAATTGTGTGTCCAGCCATCGGGCTCTATGGGTATGCCTTGCATACTCATACACTAGATTCTCACGAAACATGGACATGAATTGATACACTAGAATCTTCTGAATAACCAACTCACACCTTTTTTCTTCAGACCCATCTTTTGTAGCATATGCCATTGATTTATACTTCCCAAACTCTACTAGTTTTTGTCCCGCCTCATATGTGATTTCCATATGTTGACATACTAGCATTCGTTGCAAGCCACCACAATGCTCGCATGAACCATCCAAGTATGTTGTCCTATAGAATATTTGACCATCCTCTATTTCACATAAATTTTTTGATAAGAACTTTCTTGAAGATTTTGGTGGGGCTTCTATGCCACAATCCTGCAAAACATCATTAGTATGCAAATGTAAACATATAGAATTATAAAAATCATAATGGTTAGAGACTTCAATATGTAGTTTATAGCAACAAGTAGTGCGTGTGTGATTTATCTTGACATAAAAAGGTTTAATCATTTCAAAAAATCTTTGAGAAATACTAATTTGAGGATAAGAATTTTGAAATTTATGAAAAAATTGGGTTTGAGTCGTATCCAAAAAATGCTTTGGATGTGGCTCACGGTTTCGACTCTGATTCTCCTTCGAACATCCCTTTGATTTAGAGATGGCCTTGTATTATTCTTCCAATAATCTTCAATTAGTGTTCTCAATGCTTCAACAACTTTTTTTATCTTTGTGTGGCATTCTCCCAGAAATGCCCATAATTCATTTGAATGGTGCCCTCAATTCTTTGCCACCTTTGAGCGACTTTTGATAAAGTTTTTCTACTAATTCCCATTTGTTCACTTGTCTTTTTAATGAGTCGAGATCTCTTTGTTTGATAGCTTACCAAAGTCGATGTAATGACACGTCGGGTGACATTACTATCCTTTGAGCATGAGGTCTTACCCACACTGTCATAAGCATCCATTAGATTCTTCACAATAGTGTTTTCACTTGATGCATTCGATGTTCTCAACCCAAGAGTCTTCATGATGTTTTACTTTAAACCCCACATCATTTGAACAAATAGTTGACATCTTGCAGTCTCATTTAGCCTTTCAAAGAACATTTTCCAAATCTTATCAGCATATCTTCTACAAGTGCATTATGGAATCTTACCTTCCATGTGCTGCAAAATATCCTCATCAATATTAATCAAAAACTTTGGCTTTCTACGCAAAATTCTAGGTGGTGTTCTCTTAGGTACATACATCTCAACATTAGCAATTTCATCAATATTTAATTGAGGTGGGCTAGATTGCGTACCTTTGATCGAGGGTGGAATAGAAGACATACCTTGAGGTTCACGTGGGGATGATGGCATACCTTGTTCCTCAACTCTGAGTGATGATGTACTCTCAACTTCAGATGTGGTGGATGGTGTCCAACCATACTCACTTGTGCTAGATGGTGTCCCTCCATATTCACTTGTGCTTAATGGTATCCCTTCGTATTTACTTGCGGTAGAGGCTGTGTCTCCAACTACGGTATTTGCATCTCCCCTAGCACGACTCTTTCGCATTCGTGCCCTTTGTGCTACCAATTTATTTTCTCTTTTTGACAGTTGAGGTTCCTCTTCAATTGACTTGTTTTCATCAATCGTTCCCAATTTCTTCTTTTCACGATATTCCCTCATCCTTTTTTCTCTTTATCTTTGATGGCTTGGAGCTGATCATCTGTTAGTTTTTTCCTTTTAACAGTTTGTTTCTTCGGCATGACGAATAATTTTACCTGTGTAAAAAGTGCTAAGTTGTCAAATTAACTAATTGAAAGCTTTGGAAGCATAACTCAATGAAAGCTTTGGAAGCATACACAAAGAAATTCAATGAAAGCCAGTTTGTATAACTGTTTGACAAAATAACTCAATGATAGCTTTGGAAGCATACACAAAGAAGTTAATTGTTAAATTTAACAAAATGCCTCAAAGAGATGTGGTTTAAAAATGTAATAGGAAAGTGTATCGAATTGTGTGATTTAAAATTTCCATTGAAAACATAAGGTTGTAACATGACAAACTGGTGCAGGAGCACCTAGGTCATGAAATTCCTTCAAAAGGCTAATTTGTTCAATTTGTAATGTTCAAGTAAATATAATGAGTGAAGGTCATTAAATGATGAATTTCAATGTATTTGCACCATGAAATATGAAAAGTTTCTTTTTGTAACAAAAGTTTCTTTTTGTAACAAAAGTTGTCAATTATTGTAAAAATGTAAAATTGCACAAAAGCAGGAAGATGAAGAGTCTTTTTTGTGGAAGGGAAAGGATGGGTTGATGAAGATGAAGAGGAAGTTATTTCAACTGATTTAGACACCTTTAAAAATAATTGTAATCTCAAGAAAGGAAGATCTTGTATCCCAAAAATCCATAAAAATTAATAAAAAAACCTCTGCTCAGTTATTTTGGAAAGATTTTCTTTCTTGTTTTCAGGTTGCATAGTGATTCAAGCATTCTAAGATTTGATTCTTGTCAGGGAAAGAGACTTCTTTCATTCTTGAAAGTTGTAGGAATTGTAATTCAAATAATCAATCTAATTTGAACTTAGTTTCCTAAGTCTCGATCTGTGGTTTCCCTAGAATTGTTTAGAGAGTCTAAAAAGTGATTCTTAGCCATTCCACCAATGTAGGGCTAGTAGGTCGGTGGAATGGATCATATTTAGTGTCTTTTCAATGTGAAGATGTGTGAGGTAGGGGTAAATAGAAATAAGAAGTTGGGATACTGTTGCATGAACAAAATTCTGAATTTTCTCATTCAAAAAAATGGTGTTTTCAAGTAGGGTTTGAGGAAACAACATGTAGAGGAGCTTAGAAATGATTTTAAAATAATTTGCAGACATAATGAAGCATGTTTCAATTGTTTCATTAAAGAAACCCTCATGGTTGGTGTATTTTCACCCTATAATCAAATGTTTACTGATTTTGTGTATTGATGGGCATTTCCCATCTTGAAACTTGTTTATTTGTGAGTTTCTACACATGGACTAAGACTATTTGAAGGTTTGGTGGATTAGTGAGTAGTTCTATGATGACTTGATTTGATAAATTGACCTATTTAAGGGCTTTTACCAGTAGACAGCATGTTGGTTCTACTCTATTTTGTGAAATAAGTGTATTAAATTTTATAGTATGTTGAAAAGGATCAAAATAGGCTTGAGAATTTGTATTGGGATTGTGTAAATACATTATGATAGAAAAGGAATCACCTAATTAGATGGAATGTTGGCCTCCTAGAGATATTTGTCATGTTTGCTAAAAACATAGAATATGTAGAAACAACGAAAGAAATGTTAAGTGCTTGGGAGCAGTCTCATTTGTGATGCCACAATTGTGTCTATGATTGGTGATGTTTTGAAGGTAGACTGTGAAATATTTGATGATTTGGGCATATGTTTCCAATATATGGCAATGGTTTCTTGAATGCAAAGTAGTCAGAGTGTGTCTATACTGATATATTGGAATATTACAATCAAAACATGATGAAATTGGTATCTTAAAGGTCTGGTGACAGTGTTAAACTAATGTTGCTTGTTGTTGTTACAAATGGCGTTTAAGTGAAGATAGGATGATGGATGTGTTGATTTGAGGAAAGATATCTTAAATGGCTAGGATGATGTTTGATTGTTTTTTCCTTGAAGGGGTAAGTTGAGTTGATGAGTGATTGTTGTATTATTTATGACAAGAACAAAGTTGAAAGTTGATTCTGAAAATGGTTTGCTATATGGAGATGGTGAATTGGCTACTAATAGCCTTATAACCTGAAATGAAATAAATGGATTTTGGTTGAATGAAAAGTAGTTTTGGATGAATTTGACAAAGTTTGTATAAATTGATCTTTTACTCTTTATTGATTTGGGAAGGAAGTTCCCTAAAGAAATGATGTTTTTTGAGTGGCTTGTCGATATTGCATCACAAACAAACAATTTGATCAACATGGAATAAGCTAAACAACAAAAATGAAAGCAAGCCATAATAGAATGAAAGAAAATGTACAAAGATTTCACATACCTAAAAAAGAAAAGTTTCAAATAGAGGAGTTCTACCCAATTATGCAGCCTTTTCTTCTTCCTTCCTCAATCCCCTCCAAATTTTAATTGTATATCAATTATCACTATAATTCAAACTTGAATTGATATTATATGCCTCTCAATGTGAAAACTTTGCTATTTCATGCAAAGGTGATGGAAAGAACATTCAAAAGGTGATGGAATCTCAAAATCATGCATGCACACTTCACTCAATCACCAAAAAGCTACTTTTTGTCGGAGCATGCGCAAAACTAGGAGAATATGCAAAATGTGGGCCGACATCACGGTTATATTATGATTTTTTACCCTTTTTAGTGATAACGTGAGCACGTTATTTAATCCTAAATGAACATATCTCTACTGGTTAATAATGCGCTCGAGTTATGATAACCATGTCACCCCTGTCTATCAAGCTTCCTCTCAAAACTGCCACAATGAACTATCTTCCAATGGTTCCCATTCGGCTTCTTTGATTGGTCCATGAGGCTCCACATAGGATGGTCAAATGGTCAAAAGGCAATGAAGTTTTGTTGGCATATCAGTGAGACACTATCTGTGTCTCCCCGATGCCAACACAGTTAGCATTCGATATGGCCAAGAGTCCTTACAATTGACAAGAGGTTATATCGAGTTCACCCATTGCATCAACTTCAGTTTTCCCTTCGGCAAGACTATCGCTCTTTCCAGGACCTCACGTTGAGCCTTCATGTTAATCTGTGTGCATCCACCAGTTGGTGAGACTCATCACTTTCACCAGGACTTCATATCGAGGTTCAAAAGTCACATAGACAATAGAACTTACATCGGCGAGACTATCGTCTTTCGCTAAGAGATCATACCAAGGTTCAAAGACTTTCTATGAAGTGATCAGCAGTCAACAAGACTTTTGTTTGTCGCTAAGACTTCACACCGAGACCCATTTAGTTACATCGAGCACCGAACGATCGGCAAGACTTCACACATCGGTAATACTTCTTACCGAGCCATCACATGTTACTCTGAGGACACCAAGAAAATGCTATCGACAAGACATACCACTCTTCACTAAGAGTTCTTACCGAGTTCTTCAAGTTACCCTATGACCACCATTCACCAAGAGTTATACCGAAGACCCCTCATCATCGGCGAGACTCTCCATTGGCCGCTGAGACTTCATAAAAAAGTCATTGTGTCAGCACGAAGAATCCAAGATTTCCCCCATCAGCAAGACCTTTCTTCATCGCTAAGGCTTCTTCCCGAACTAAGCCTTTCAGCTAAGGGTCTCCCCGATAAATGATATGTATGGCCTATTGTCCAAAGATCTCCACGTGGTAAGAGAACATACCGAACACAACATGTCACACCAAAGACTCCAATGTGTAACCATTTTGCAAGACTTTTGCAAGGTCACAACAACCTATACAAAACATAAGGTTACAAATTTTCTCATC
>VDFB02000002.1:78724783-78808734 GCA_007258455.2 Sequoia sempervirens | reverse complement strand
GTTATTTGTTGTTAAAAATGTTCCATAGAGAAGAAAAAGTGAAAACTAGTAAATAATGCACTCTCATTATAACACGCTTGCATTATATTTTTCTTTGGGAATCCCCAAACCTTGGCTTTGGTATTTTCATGGAATACCAACCCAAAGGTTTGGAGGGCATTCCCAACCACGAACATGTGTTTGCAAATTCTGTTTTTCACATAATCGAGGTTGTGCTCACGCTAGGATTGCATTTGGTTCAATATGGCTGAAATGGGACACATGGGTAATGTTAAGTTCTCTCTTAGCTTTCAACGATATAATTTTTCACTTTGCGACAGTATGAGGGGCTTTCATTCTAATTTATTTTTTGTTTGTATCTTTTTTTCATAGGTGTTTGGTTTTAGATTTATAAATGAACCATTCATCAAAATTTCAAATAAATTACATTTTTAGAAACTAGACTCCATTCTACAAATTTTAAAAAATAAAAATTTAAAAAAATCTATTACTTTCCAAAATTTGTAGAGGGGGCATGGCCAAAATTTTGCTTTTTAGGAAGTGCCCACTTAGAAAATTAGTAAAAAAACAAATATTCATTAAAAAATTATCAAAAAAATTGTGCACCAACTAGATACTTGTTAGCTAACTTCTGACCGTAGCAATTTTAAAATACAAAAAAAAGGTCACTTTCGGGTGTTACAAGAGTTGCTATGTTATGTTTTTCGACAAAAACACAATTTGTGTACATCCCTTTGTTGAACCCAAATCTCAACCATTTTCAAAATAAATTAGTAGTTTAGAAAGTAGACTCAGAGCACTTCGATCCTTGTTTTTGTTCCATCTCAAAATTTTGAGTGTAACTATCCTCAATTTCACGTCCAAGGTTAGCATTTCCTGATTTCAAAAAAAAAAGTGGCCACTTCAGCCCCCTTTTTGGGAACCATCTTGGTGCACTTACCCCCCCTTATAATTTAAGGAAAATGATGGTTACATGATTGAGTGACTTAGATGGAATTTACAAGGATGATATTTTTGGAATTTGGATGTTTATAGCCTAGTGAGATATTGTCCAAAGGAATCTTGGAGGGGCAGCAATTTTAAAGATGAGTTGTTTTGCAAATTTGGGCTAATTGGAGCCTTGTTCAGTGTAATAGTTCAATTTCAGTGGGGTTGTTCCAAAACAAGCACATTAGGTTTTGAGATATGTTAAACATAAGGGTAATGGGTATCTTTCACAACCTTTTGTTTTGTGGGTTTGAGTTGATTTTATGAGGATATTGATTCTTACTCAAAATGATTTTATACCTTTTACATGTTATTATGCTTCAATGAACATTAAGTGACATTTATTTTTATCCAAATGATTATATTACTTTCAAATGAACATTGTAACATGAAATGCATTTCATTAAGTTGTATCCACTTTTCATTTTTGTTAACTTCTTTTGAAATAAAAATCAGCTGCACACTTCATTACACGAGTTTAAAATCCAAAATAATGTCAAATGTAAATTCATTCAACAAAGCTTGAAATCATGGGTATTCTAAAAATGAGTGTTTGATAAAAATGTATTGGTAGAAATGTATGAAAAATGTGGTACAATAGAAAAGACAATTCATTGTTTGAAAAATCTCCTCAAATAAATAGATGGATTAGGTCAACTGTAATTCATAAGTTCTATTAAAATATTATTTCATTAATCTATAACATACATTATCAATCATAACTTTAAACAATTCTAAGATAATTATACATTCCATCTTGAAAATTCAAAGTAGAAATACATGCACACGGGAAACAAATTAGATCGAATACCAATTCTTATATATCAAACTGTGGAATAATTGTGTTTGTACATATACAAATTTGGCATATGCCTACTTAAAACAATTTTTACAACAAGTTTTACAAATTGTGCATATATTCCATCTCAAGATCTATTAAACCCTAAGTACATGTCAATCTATATCATATCCTAATCCTGTGCTCGACCATCAAAATCAAGCCTCCTTGAAGAAGTTAGATGCTATGTAGTTTCCTACACAATAACAATTCAAACCACTAATTAGATTATGTGAATGGTTGACAAGATAGATTAGTAAATAGAAACTTATATACCATCATTTATAAATTACAAATTTAACATCAACATCAGTATGCATGTACTATATTATATCAATAATGCAATTCTTGTTTACCTATAATCTTGCTCTCTTTTCTAAAAGATGTTATGCATATATGATTGTCCCCTAGGATGATCAGGAGTCCTATAAAGTAATGGTCTCTCACTTGTCACAATGTTGGGTCGAACAGAGGACTATAGCAGATAAAATAAAAAATGATACAAATTAAAATATAATTGTTGACAAATAATCATATCTACTAATCACATATCTTCTCCTATCTTAACATAAATGATCTGCAATATAAAATAAACACATACCTATTGTGATGCTATGACACTAGATGGGCTCATAGTGGATGGATCAGCTAAGATGCTTTCATGTATAAAAAATGACAAGAATGTAAATGTACATGCACATATAATTATAATGTTGACAATAAAAAAAGATATATACCTGTTGTGCAACTTCATCAAATGGGCCATACTCGGTCAACAAGGTTGTATAAGAACCAAGTTGTTGCATAAAAAGACAATATTACATTAGACTATCAATATATGTAGTACATGTCCTTAAACATATTAGATTTCAAAGATCAACATCTAAAATAACAATTTAAATTATTTACCATGTACTAATTGTCTAATGCAAATGAAATGGTAGTATGCGTAGCCTGCTGCACTTATGACAACTACTCCTCTGTCAGCAACTGTTAAAGATTCCAACACATAAACATATATTAGTTCAAATATCCTTCATAAAATATGAAAGAATTTACATAAAACACACTATGAAATTGCTTTAAGAACTTACTGGTGCTCCAATATCATCCCTGGCAGTCGATGTCTCTCCTGCAAATGATCCAATGCATGCTCTATCAATTCCTACATCTAGCATATCATGAACCTCAAAGTCAGATGTGTCTATGGGAGCCCCAGTGGACTGTCAGAGAGGACCTAAACATAAATTATTGCACATCATGCAACGATGAGGCACACAAATATGTCCCAAAGATGACGGTGTACTATTTGGAGCTGATGGCTATGCACTAGTGGGAGTTGCTAAAGGAGGTGCACCACCATCATGCTGGGATGTATTAGGTGCAACACCACCATGATGGGATGCACCGTCAACTGGCTATGCAACATGATGGCTCTACCTCACCGAATGCTCACTCAATGAATGCAATGTATAAATGCTCACAGTCCCCACATCTACAAAAATCTTTGGGTAAGTTAGTGGAATCGGAATAGAAATAGGTGGAGGAGGACAAACTGAGGTGACTTGGTGTGCCCTCAGTCTATCATGTGGCATCCCTCTACCAACACCCTAGAAATCTCACATGTCAAAGTAATTGACATGTTTCCCTAGCACAAACTCAACATATACTTTTTAGAGAAAATATTGAGGAGACATCAAGGTTGTTGTTGGGTGGTTTATCGAAAACCATCCACCAATGTCTCCAAAAATTATCTAATATTCCTCTATGGGTTCACCATTTAATTGAAAATTTTGGTTTTCGCACATTAGTAGGTTGTCCAGTTCTCTAATCTATGAATAACTGGGCTAATTGGCCTTTTTCAATATCAAGAGTCTTCACCTCATCATAGGATAATCCATTAGCATAAAATTTTCATTGTTGCTCTCTCCATTGTACAAATCTATTATGATGAATTGCCAAAGTTTGAACATTTACAATGATTGTTTCCAAAGTGTTTGTCATATCTGATAGTTCATTGAGTGTTTCATAGATTTGACATACTTTTCTTAATTGATATAAATTCCTATGAATAGACTCGTTTATTGTTGGCACATTTTCATATGGAAATAATGGTTTTGGTGGAGGATGTGGAGGGTATTCATTTTTTGTAGGATTAAGGTTTTCATTTTGTGCAGGAGGGTTTTCATTTTGTGTGAGAGGGTTTTCATTTTGTGCAAGGTTAGGATTTTCATTTTGATCCATTTTTAACCTGTTAATTGATAAAAAAATCTAAAATTAACAATGGTTTTAATCTAATAAAAAACCTATCAAATATACCCTATTTTTGACTAAATTTAAAAAAAAAAAGAATATAAATCGTATAAAAATTGAAAAAATCAAACACACCTTACAAATTTGGCAATTTTTTTGTAATTTTAGCTCCCCCAAACGGATATCAGAGTCGCTCTCCTAAAACCCATGCGCACGCTAGTAGAAACACTGGTAAAAATATAACTCTCGGGTTTTGTTTGTTTGTATATAATACAAGAAACTTATTTATAGTTTTTTTAAATAAATGGTCGGGTCTGTGACCCGACCATAGTTTTTTTTTTAATATCTATTATTTAATATAAAATATATTATATTATAATATAATATAATATAATATATATTATAATAGAATATATATTATATATAATATAATATATATTATAATAGAATATATATTATAATAGAATATATATTATATATAATACATATTATTATATATAATATATATTATATTATATATATATTTTTTTAATAATAAGTTTTTATTTTATTGATGTATTATATTATAATATAATATAATATTATATTATATTGATATTATATTATATTATATAATATAACCTCTCATGGTTTTCTTTTTAATTATAACTCGAATAACGGATATCTGTTGATAGTGGTATCCGTTTTGTAACAGATATTCATTCTAGGATTTACAGACCTGACCATATAATATCAATATAATATAATATAATATATGTATTATATTATAATAATATATAATAATACATATATTATAATATAATATAATAATATTATATTATAATACAATAATATTTTATTATAATACAATAATATTTTATTATAATACAATATTATTATATTATAATACAATAATATTATATTATAATATAATATAATATAATATAATATAATATTATATTATATTATATATTATAATATAATATTATATTACATAATATGACCTCACAGGGTTTTTTTTAATTATAACACAAATAACGGATATTTGTTTCATATCGGATATCTGTTTTATAATGGATATTCATTTTGTAATGGATATTCGTTCATAACAGATATCTGTTTTGGTTTGGTATTACCAAACCAAAAAGGATATTGTAGTTTCGCTTACAAAAAGTCAAAGGTGTGAATTTCATGTTTTTGGACGTGTTAAAAATGCCTTTTTTCACATTGCCACTTTTTGGACCCCCATGATCTTGCACAAACCCCCAAACAAAAATAAATAAAAAACAATAGAAGAACTTAGTAAAGGATATTCCAATGTGAAACCATAGAATCTAGAGTATCAACCCAGTTAACAAATTCTCCACAAACAAGGCCTTTCTTCTTTATGTTCCTTATGGATTTTTCTAACACAATCACTTTTTTCTACATTTAACTTTTTTATCCAACTTAGTTTGAACTATAACAATACCCACCATTTTTTTCTTCATAAGACCATTAGTGACTTCAACCATATTATTCATGACCTTTTCCAATTTAATGATTCTCTGTTGATAGAATTTCATAGTATCATAAACATTAACCTACTTATCCTTGTGGCCTAGGCATTCAACAAAAATATCCTACAAATATTTTAGGTTCTCGACTTGAACAGGTTGAGATCCTAAAAATTTGTAATATATATCTACAAAGGATCATCTTTTGCAAGAAATAACATCTTTCTCATTGGCCTATATGTCCCCATTGGCATAATTTTTGGTATCATTTAGACCCTCAAGAACAACCTTGTCATTAAGGTTGTCCTTCAAGTCAACATCAAGAGACAACATATGATAGAAAAAGAGAACCAAATATTTTTTAGAGATGTAATATCATTAGAATTCCTTATCATCATTTTCCTAAATAGCCTCATGTGTAGTGGGTTTAATAATAACAACAATGATTTTATTAAATCTTCCAAAAATCCTCTCCCCTAAGGAAGCTACATTCTCTTCTTTAGTGTTCTCACCATCATAAATATCAATTGCAAGGCTAAAATATTAGTATTAATAGACTTATTAACATAAATTCTCTTCTTATTAGAGTGCTTCCCCTTGAGAGATCAAGCTTCCATTTTACCAGAGAGAGAAATAATAGATTTCTCTTTTTCTTTTAAAGATAATAGATTTTTTTTGGACAATAATTGTCAGCTTTACTATTTTTTACCACTTCAACCCCATATTAGTTTTCTTCTTTTTTGAAGAAAGGGAGGACAAGGACTTTCCAGGAACCTTTCCCAATGCATTAGAAGTGGAAGGGAATTCTTCAATGAAAGCAATTATTTTTATCCCTTTGTTATTTGGGTTAGGGTTTTGAATTTTCTCAATATTTGTAGGAGGGGAAGAGGTGGATGTGTTAGACACAAGGGTAGAATAGAAGAAAAAATTATGCAAGGTAGACATCAATCCCTAGTGGAGAGGGGGATAAGCTTCTTCTCTAACTCATTTTTCCTTTGAAGACAAAAGGAAAAAAGGAAAACTAATAACTGTCCCATGTCTAAGATAATTTAAGAGGGGAAAGTGATAAATATGTATAGTACCAAATCAACCTTCTAAAGTAAAGTATTTTATCAAATGGTAACCCACCATGGGCCAGGGAGTAGGAAAATATTCATTACTATAGCCAATTTGATGTCTCTTTAGCTTCTTACCATCTTCAAGAAATGACTTGATCAATTTTTGATAGCTTGTTTGACTAAGTCTATATACACCTTCTCCCCTTCATAGCTTAAACCAAATACTTTATAATGACATCCTCAATAACCTACATTTTCACCCCAACAATCTGAACATCACCCATATGCCATCTATTCACAAATTAAGTCATCAACTCATTATTGTTCCCTTTCATAACCCTGAAGAAAGAAGTTAAAACCCTATTCTCAAAACTAACCCAAACTTCCACATTATTCTTCAAAGAAACATAAGTGTTAGGATCCACACATATTCTTTGTAGGTTCCCATAGTGGAAATACTCATAAAGCAACCAAGATCACCAAAAAGAAGAAGAATATAGGAATACGAGATATAAAAACCAGAGATCTCACAAGCAAAGAACCAAATGTAATAGTTTCTGCAAGAAAGGGGATTGCACAAATAAATGAGGGTATTATTTTTAAAAGGGTCCACCATAAAAATAGGGTGCTAGGAATTTAGATGAGAGAAAACATGAAGATCATAATGATGTCACCTTTCTCCAAAAAAAAATTCTATTATGATATAACCAAGATTATAATACTTCGAATGAATTATTCCTTTATTATTTTTGTGCCCATCATAATTATTTAAGTAGATTTGCAAGTTAATATCACTTGTATGGAGGTTAATCACATAATTATTATTCCATGTGTGATAATGAAGGAATAAACAAATTGTTGGCTCATTTCTCCCATTATGTTGACTAGATAGTTAAGGGAGAAAATATTTCCATCTTGGCTCCAAATCATTCCAATCTATATAACCATGTAATTGTGATCCAAATTGCATGTGCAGAGATTCCATTAGACAATAAAAATTAATAACAATAGATAGTGGAGAGCCAATGCACCAATTCTCATCCCAAATGTTAACCCTTTCGTTATTCCCCACTCTCCAGCACAAACCCTATTTAAGATTTTTTTTATTTTTAGTAAATTGCTCCAAATAACAAAGGCTCTAGGGTTAGAGGGAGAAGACAAGAAAAAACAATGGTCTCTATTTTTGAGATACTTTTCTTTAGGAATAGTAACATTTTTCACCTTGTTACCCCCTTTTGAATCCCATCAATTATAACCAATCTGATATAGATGATTCATGGGTCATTTTTTGTCAAAATTCTTAGCACCAATGGATAGAGCATAAGAAATTAAGTTGAGTTGTTTTATGATTTTCTGAAAATATGTTAAGGAGAAAAGTTTATCATCTTTTAGGTTTTCCCTACCCATCTAGTTCTATTCATTTTCCTGACAAGGTAAATTTTAGTTCATTTTACTTGCTTAGGTCCATTTCACTTAGTTCTTCTTGTGCTGAAATTTCCTATTCCATTTGTTTTCCTCACAAATATGTAGTTAAGTGTCATTTTCTCACAAGACATTTAAAAATTGGAAAAAATGCTAAGTATTGATCTTGTGGGATTTTTGTGGTCAAGTGAACTTCCACTTTTCACTAAAGTTTTGGTTCACTTGGATTTCCTTACTCTGTGGGAAAACAATGTCCAAGTAGACTTTGCGGACATTTCTATCTGAACTTCACTTCTTCGCGTTCTTATCTAGTTCACTTGGTTTTTTCTCACTTGGCAAGGAATATGAGACCAACTAGAATTTAGCGGGCATTTCCAAGTGAACTCGATAATTTCCACATCTTGATCTTTTCCTCACAATTTCCACTTACTTGATATTTTCTCACAAGCACATCCCAAAATTGATTAAGTAAAGATTTTGTGGCCAAATTACATCATCCTCCTTTTTGCAAGAATTTTCATGTGAACTCCTTTCATGTGCAAATGTCTAGTTCACTTCATTTTCTCTACTTCTCTCCATTTTTCAAACCTTTCCCTCTAAACTTTACATCCCAAATTTCTTTGTCCATTTCAAATGTATTTTTTGCAAACTCCTTACATCCATTGCTTCACATCCATACCATGATGATGTCATCCTACCTTGCTTCCATCATCATGAAATCTTCAATTTTGACGTTCCTTAGCCAAGTCCATTTCCAGTTGCTAATTATTTCATGGTGACATCACCTTTTGTTGATGTCACTTGCAAGGATTCGTATCACAACCAAATGTTTCATCCACTTGGAAGATATATATTTCCACATGCAATTGAGACCAATAAAGAAATTGAATATTTTTCAAGTGTTTCAAACTAAACCAAACATCCAAATGTGTAAATCCAATAGTTAAAATCCTACAAAAGCTATATTGCATTATAATGACTCCCCATGAATCTAATAGAGGTTGTTTTCCCGCAAATAGATTTCATTGGGTATTTGTAAGGAAAGCAGAGGTGAGGAAACACTTTCGTAATGTCAAATCCATAGGGAAGAATGCAATGCAGGGCTTTTAATTTTTCAAATTACAATCTAATTAAGACACACATGAAAGATTTACAGAAATAGAACCAATACACAAAGACAAATGAACAACAGATTTACGTGGGAAACCCTTTTGGGAAAAAACCCACCACACCAAGCTGAATCTCTTTGTATTACAGTAACAACAAAATTACATACAATCAAAAATACAACTCTTTGATGTTTTACTGTAGCTTCATTCACTGTTCATCAGTTACCAAACAAATGCTCTCCCAACCATTTGACTCACTCCTTTGTCTCACATTCAAATCAAAATCGATCTTTTAAATCTTATCACATTCATATTTTTTGCCTTTTGTTCATCCTTATCCACCAATGCTCCATCGAAGAAAGTTTTCATGCCTTTTCAGATTTTTCCTTGCATGCAGTTTTTCTCTAGTGCTGCAACTAATGCAAAAATCCAACTATCATCCATTTGAAAATTGCTTCCTCTGATTGGTCCGGCAGGAAGCCACATAGGATGGTCACACGGTCAATGACATTCAAACTTTGTTGGCATATCGGTGAGAAACTAATAGTGTCTCCTCAATGCCACAAAGTTTCTCTATCGATATCGGCTTTACGTCTCCAACAGTCGACAAGACAAAAAATAGTTATACCGAAACCATCAATGTCCATTTCGTTCCTATCGGCAAGGGTTTCCCTTATTGGCAAGACTCATATAGAAAGCACAAGACATATCGAACAAACATTCCATCGGCAAGACACTTCGTTCTCGTCAAGACCTTATGTCATAGTCACAAGTCATAGTGATGAGATAAACTATTGGCAAGACATACCGATCTCGCCAAGACCTCACAACAAAGTCTTCGAGTTACATCGATAAGCATTTGATATCGGCAAGACCCATGTCTTTTGGTGAGACATCATACTGAAAAACATTTTCGTCGAGATGTCATAGTGAACATCCCATGTCACCCCGAAAGTCACAAACTATCAGTAAGACTCATGTCTTTCGCCATGACCTTTCTCCAAGCGCCCTAAGTCTTACCGAAGACTTACTGTCAGCGTGACTTAACCAAGTCGTTGAGACTTCCCAGTGAAGTCTTTTGTCACCGCGAAGACCATGTGACATCTCTCATCGGCATGACCTTTCATACTCGCGGAGACATCTTACCGAAACCCATGTTTCACCGATAGATCCATACTATTGGTGAGACATTCCAAGTCTGTGAGACCACATACTGATAATAGACTTCTTCGGCCAAGTCTCTGCAACACTCGATAAGAACACACTGTCGCTCGAAGGTTTCCATTCGCCAAAAGGTCATGCCAAACACACAAAGTCACAGTGATAGACTTTGTTGGCAAGACTTCAACCCTGTCACAGTGATATGAACATTTTAGAACTTCAGAATAGTTAGTTGGCCAAACATCCATGATGTCACACCGACTTTTCCTTCAAGGAGTTTCATGTCAGTAAGGATTGAGGCACAAATTCCAAAAATCTCCCACTTGATGAAGATCTTACTAACACTTCCAGAGCATCATAAAACTACTGAAATTCATGGGCCAAGAGGCCCATCAAACTGGCGCACCAACTAAACTTGTTTGTGCTCATAGGCTTCATCAATGCATCTGCAACATTCTCCAGAGTATCCACTTTCTCCAAAGAGACCTTCCCATCCTCCACCATATCTCATACAAAATGATACTGTACATCTATATGTTTCATCCTGGCATGGAAAGTAGGATTCTTTTCCAAATATATAGCACTATGACTGTCACAGTAGATACTAATCTTTTATGCATTAAAACCAATGTTAAAACAAAAACGTTTTAACCAGATTGCTTCTTTACAGGCATGTGTGGCTGCCATGTATTATGCCTCTATTGTGGACAAAGCAACTACAACTTGTTGCTTGCTCATCCAACTCACTGCACCACCATTCATCATGAAAACATATTCACTGGTGGATCTTCTACTGTCAATGTCCCCTGCCCAATCAGAGTCCACATAACCCTGAATACTAAGAGTCCTCTGTGATTCAACCAAGTTCCCATGGTAACACAGAGCATAGTCTGAAGTACCCTTCAGATATCTAAACACTCTTTTCATAGCATCCGAATGTGTTATTCCAGGATTAGCCATAAACTGACTAAGAACTCCCACTGCTTGGGCAATGTCTGGCCTTGTACAGACCATTTCATACATAAGGCTGCCAACTACACTTGCATAAGGCACACTGGTCATGTCCTCCATCTTAGAAGAAGATTTTGGACAATCCTCAATAGATAGTTTTGTTCCCTGTGTAACTAGAACAGCTAGCTGCTTCCACTCAGTCATACAAAATCTCTCTAGAACAATCATGATATACTTACTCTGACTGAGCCAAAGTTTTCTATTCTTCCTGTCCCTGTTATTTCCATTCCCAGAATATACCCTGCTGCACCAAGATCTTTCATTTCAAACTTTGTAGACAACTAAGACTTAAGATCAGAAATCATTAGCTTAGTATTGCCTATGAACATATCATGAACATATAGAGCAATAATGAGAATTTGATCACTTTCAGCTTTGTAATAAACACAGTGATCACATTTTGATCTTACAAATCCCAATGACAAGAAAAAAGTGTGAAACTTTTGGTACCACATTCTAGGGGATTGTTTTAAACCATATAAAGATTTCTTTAACTTGCATACCAGTCTTTCTCTACCTTTTTCCATGAAGTGCTCTGGCTGGGACATATAAATTTCTTCTTCAAGATCACCATGAAGAAATGTTGTCTTCACATCCATCTGCTCAATCTCTAAGTCATACATTAATGAAAGTGACAAAAGAAATCTAATAGATGTCAACTTAGCTATAGGAGAAAAGATTTCTCCATAGTCAATTCCCTCTACCTCTGAATAACCTTTTGCAACTAGCCTCACTTTATATTTTTCTACACTGCCATCCAGACCAATTTTCTTTTTGAATATCCATTTGCAGCCTACAGATTTTCTGCCTTTAGGCAATGGAACCAAACTCCAGGTATCATTCTTTTCTAATGATGCCATTTCTTCATTCATGGCTTCCAACCAAGAGTTTGAATCAGACATTTTAAATTCCTCTTTCAGAGTCCTAGGTTCATCAGTGCTAGAAATTAAAGCATAGGCACAAGTAGACTCTATTAGAGAAAACCCATACCTTTCAAGTTGCTTTCTTTCATGAGTTGACCTCC
The DNA here is from genome assembly GCA_007258455.2 of Sequoia sempervirens. Classification (NCBI taxonomy): domain Eukaryota; kingdom Viridiplantae; phylum Streptophyta; class Pinopsida; order Cupressales; family Cupressaceae; genus Sequoia; species Sequoia sempervirens. The sequence goes on along the minus strand of VDFB02000002.1, from coordinate 78,796,396 downwards.
TCATAGGCTGAGGCTGAGGTAGTTCTTCATCATCTTCGAAACCTTTAGAACTACTAGAGCTCTCCTCAGTATCAGGTACATTTTGATTTTTCAATTCCTCTTTATCTAGTGTCGAAGGAATTTCTGCTACATCCTTTTCATTCTCTAATTTCTTCTCTGACTGTAGATCCAGTGTAGAAGGCTTCAGCTCACGAAAGATAACACTTCTGCTATAGAAAACCTTCTGAGTCTCAGGGTTCCAAAGTTTGTATCCTTTTATTCCAGCGCTATAGCCAATAAAAATACACTTCATAGCTTTTTTTTCCAACTTAGATATTTTTTCAAATGGCACATATGCATATGCCTCACAGCCAAAGACACGAATATGTCTCAGAGAGGGCTTCTTTCTAGACCATGCTTCCAAAGGAATCTTCTCAACAAGAGTAGAGTTAGGAGAACGATTTACCAAGTAACATGCTATAGAGACTGCTTCAGCCCAGAATTTCTCCTCCAAGCTAGCACTGCTCAGCATACTTCATTCTCTTTCCATTACTGTCCTGTTGAACCTTTCAGCAACTCCATTTTGCTGTGGAGTATAAGGTGTAGTATTATGTCTTTTAATCCCATGATCTATATAGTACCTTTCAAATTCATCTGAACAAAACTCACCGCCATTGTCAGTCCTTAAGCATTTTATTTTCTTACCAGTCTAATTTTCAACAAGGTTTTTAAATTCCTTAAACTGATTGAACACTTTTGATTTACTTTTCAAAAAATATACAAATGTTCTTCTTGAATAGTCATCAATAAATGACACATAGTATCTTGATTTAGATAGAGAAGGAACATTCACTAGACCAAACACATCAGAATGAATATAATCAAGCAAACTAGAAGATTTGTGAGGACTGGAATAAAATGAAACACGGTGTTGCTTTCCATATATGCAATGTTCGCAAAAATCAAACTCAAGGTTACAATCTTCAAGCCCTTCTACTAGGTTTTTTTTTTCAAGGTTTTTAAACCTTTCTCACCAATGTGGCCTAGCCTATAATGCCAGAGCATAGTCTTCTCTGCTAGAAGTTTAACCTTCATGGAGTTTACACCATCAAGAATGTTTTCCTTCTTTTCTCCATGAGCAGCCTTAAGTGACTTTGCAGAGACACTGTTGCATTGAACAGCTAGTGCATCTAGCTTGTACAAAGTACCAATTCGAGCACCCCTAGCTAGCACCATAGAGCCTCTAGTCATCTTGCAGCCATTTCCAAAAAATGTGACATGCACTCTGATATCATTCAGCTTACTTATAGAAAGTAGATTTCAAACCAGACCTGGTATATGCATCACATCATTGATTCCCTTCACTCTTCCATCAGGGAACTGAATTCTGACTCTTCCATGACCAACAATTTCCAAATATGAGTCACTTGCCAAGTACACCTTTCCACCATTGTATTATTCATACTTTGTGAACCAATCTCTATGATATGTCATGTGGAAAGATGCTCCAGAATCAATCAACCAAACATCATCTGACGCTCATGTAGCCAAAGCTGCAATGAAGGCATCTACATCACTTTGAGAAGAATCATTTCCAGGAGAGTTCTTCTTCTTCTTTTTCTCCTCCTTGCAATCCCTTTGGACATGACCAGGTTGCCCACAATTCCAGCATTTCACCTTGGACTTCTTGCCAAGAGACTTTGATCTCCCTTCTGATTTCGATCTAGACTTCTTGTCCTTCTTCTTGCCTTTCTCCTTTGGTCTACCTCTGATAGCTAGAGCCTCCTTTACCATCTCAGAAGATTTTCTTCTCATCTCTTCTGATAACAAAGAAGAAACAACATCTTCCATCTTGAAAGTGGATGTTGTACTCCTTGTAGCCATCACCAAATGATCCCAAGAATCAGGCAAAGAGCATAGAAATAGCATGCAACGATCTTCATCTTCAATTTTCACACCAACAGATGTCAACTGAGCAATCAACATGTTGAAAGCATTTAAGTGATCAGCAACAGACCCTCCTTCCTGCATTCTCAAAGAGTACAGCTTCTTCCTCAAGAACAGCTTGTTCACCAAGGACTTGCCTTGATAAATAGATGCTAATCTTTTCCAAAAGGAAGATGCTTTCTTTTCTTCATGCACGTTTAGAAGAACAGAGTCTTCCAAACAGAGCCTTATCAGCCCTTTATACTTTCTATCTGCAAGGTCCCAATCCTCTTGCTTCAGGCCTTGAGGCATTGTTCCAGACACAACAGTCCATAGATCTTGGTCTACTAGCAGATCTTCCATTTTGAGTTTCCACAGCCCAAAATTGATTCCATTGAATTTCTCTATATCCATCCTTCTGGATGTACTTGCCATCTTAATTTGTATTAAACTATCAAACCTCTACAAAACTCCCACTGAAAAGGATTGACACAAAAAACCCAACCCACTCACAAGGATAACACAGTTGGCCAGGCTCTAATACCACTTGTAAGGAAAGAAGAGGTGCAGAAACACTTTCCTAATGTCAAATCCATAGGGAAGAATGCAATGCAGGGCTTTTAATTTTTCAAATTATAATCTAATTAAGACACACATGAAAGATTTACAGAAATAGAGCCAATACACAAAGACAATTGAACAACAAATTTACGTGGGAAACCCTTTCAGGAAAAAACCCACCACACCAAGCTGAATCTCTTTGTATTACAGTAACAACAAAATTACATACAATCAAAAATACAACTCTCTGATGTTTTACTGTAGCTTCATTCACTATTCATCAGTTACCGAAAAAATGCTCTCCCATCCATTCGAACCACTCCTCTGTCTCACATTCAAATCAGAATCGATTTTTTAAATCTTATCACATTTAGATTTTTTGTCTTCTGTTCATCGTTATCCGCCAATGCTCCACTGAAGAAAGTTTCCATGCCTTTTCAGATTTTTCCTTGCATGCATTTTTTCTCTAGTGCTGCAACTGATGCAAAAATCCAACTGTCATCCGTCTGAAAACCGCTTCCTTTGATTGGTCCAGCAGGAAGCCACATAGGATGGTCACATGGTCAACAACATTCAAACTTTGTTGGCATATCGGTGAGACACTAACAGTGTCTCCCTAATGCCACAAAGTTTCTCTATCGATATCAGCTTTATGTCTCCAACAGTCGGCAAGACAACAAAGAGTTATACCGAAACCATCGATCTCCATTTCATTCCTATCGGCAAGGGTTTCCCTTATCGGCGAGACTCATATAGAAAGCACAAGACATATCGAACAGACATTCCATCGGCAAGACACTTTGTTCTGGCCAAGACCTTATGTCATAGTCACAAGTCATAATGATGAGATAAACTATCGACAAGACATATCGATCTTGCCAAGACCTCACAATGAAGTCTTCGAGTTACATCGATAAGCATTTGATATCGGCAAGACCCATGTCTTTCGGTGAGACATCATACCAAAAAACATTTTCGCCAAGATGTCATAGCGAACATCCCATGTCACCCTGAAAGTCACAAACTATTAGCAAGACTCATGTCTTTCGCTGTGACCTTTCTCTGAGTGCCCTAAGTCTTACAGAAGACTTACTGTCGGCGTGACTTAACCAAGTCGCTGAGACTTCCCAGCGAAGTCTTTTGTCACCGTGAAGACCATGTGACATCTCCCGTCGGCGTGACCTTTCATACTCACGGAGACATCTTACTGAAACCCATGTTTCACTGATAGAGCCATACTATCAGTGAGACATTCCAAGTCGGTGAGACCACATACCAACAATGGAATTCTTTGGCCAAGTCTCCCTGATGCCCAATAAGAACACACTATTGCCCGAAGGTTTCCATTCGCCAAAAGGTCATGCCGAACACACAAAATCATAGAGATAGACTTTGTCGGCAAGACTTCAACCCTGTCATAGCGATATGAACATTTTAGAACTTCAGAATAGTTAGTCGGCTAGACATTCATGATGTCAAACTAACTTTTCCTTCAAGGAGTTTCATGTCAGTAAGGATTGAGGCACAAATTCCAACAGTATTAAGGGTCATCTAGACCTTACAGAGGTTACGATGGCATTAGAATATGTGCACTTAGGACTTGAGCCTCTACTTGGCCATTTCAAGCCTAATTTTCCATCGAAGGATGATGTGATCTATTTCATGAGCCCATTTTTTGCATCCACTTGGGGATCAATTCTCTACCACAAGAAAAATTAAAGAGAATGGATCTTGTCTACTACAATTAATTCTGAATAAGCACTTTTGCAACTATCAAATCTAATCTATGGTACCTTTTTGAATTTTTCAATGTTGGTTGGTGAGAATTCAATGAGGATGGGCGATTTCCATGCCTCATTAATTATTTTAAAATTCATTACTATTAGGTCACACCTCCAAGATATTATTTCAAATTTTACGGGTGATTTATTTCATTCCTTATACTCAAACTCACAAACCATCAATGTAAACATATAGAAAGGTATGGAGATTTTCTTCATGTTTGCAAGTTAAATTTCCTTTTGTAGACATGTTATATTTGTGGGATAATTCCCAGGGTTCTCTCCCTACCATATCTTTCCTCTCTCTCTCTCCTCTCTTTCACTTGATGCACGCATGTAAGGTTTTTAAGCCTCATTGTAAAAGGATTCTTCTTTTTATTTTCTCCATGAGAGCTCTAAATTTTTGTAACTCTCCTTTTATAAAATAGCCTCCATTCCTATGGATCAATAAATTTTGCATTTTCACCTCTATTAATCTTTTCATACATCCTTGCCTCTATGACTAAATGAATGTTTCCATAATTTATAAGATTATATGTTGTACATAATTTTTTTTTGTAGGCACTATCTACAAATACCTCATTCACTCTTAGTGTTTCTCAAATACCTAACCTCTATATTTTCCTTTAGGATTTATAATATAGAGGCCTATGTAAACACTTCTAGCAACTTTTCTTAATTCCTTGCTATAGTGGGCAAGAATAATCACATTTTAGTCTAGGTGCATCACCACCCTTTCCCTTTATGCATTCCTTCTTACCCTTTTCCCTAAAGAATCAGTAGAATTTAGTATTAGTCATAGGTTTATGTAGTGTTGTGTTAGATCAATACTCCTGCATCTAGGTTAGAAATGAAGTTGAACTTCTCCAAAGGTCCAATCTCAACAATAAGGGTCCCACACCTTAGATGAGTTACATTATGCCATTGTAATGTTGAACATAATTCAATAGGGTGCAATTTCACATGACAACACTTCTCCAAAGGTCTAATCTCAACAGTAAGCATCCCACACCTTAGAACAGTCACATTGTGTCATTGTAATGTTTAACATAGTTCAATAGGGGGCAATTTCACATGACAACAAAACCCAATATTTCTCATTAAATATTAGAAATAAATACTTCATTAAAGGGTTGCAACCTCCTTATACCTAATCCATCATTCTTATTAATCTTGAAAAAAGGTTTTCCAATTCACTAAAGCTATCTGTGTTTTTCCCTTAGTGCCAATCTAAAGGAAATTTTCCAAGATCTTAATCATTTCTACCATGAAATCTTGAGTCTCAAATAAAGACAAATAATAGACATGAATTTTTTTACAATGAATCTTTAAGAAGTTGATACTTACTAGCTTGGCTAAGTAATTTTTCTTTCCAACCTACTAGTTTCTTTTGGACTCTCGGAATAATACCATTCCAAAATTTGTTAGCCAACTTATTTGTTGCTAGAGGTGGACCAAGATAGGTTATAGGAAGATCAACTTGTTGGCATGCCAAAATTCTAACAATTTTATTCTAAAGGTCCACGTTAGCATTGAAGAAATAAAGAACACTTTTAGTGCAGTTAAAGTTTTTTCCTAAGACCTTACCATAATTATTTAATGTGTTTTCCACTACTTAGATTCCAATATAGAAGAAGACCCAAGCAAGATGGTTGCATCCACAAACTACTAATGGTGGGAGTAGGTAAAGAAGATGTAACTTGAACCCCTTTAAGATCTTTTGAGGTGATAATTTTTTCTATATTTATCCCTAAAAATTTAGCCACTATGATAAAAGCATAAGGGAAGATATGATCCCCAAGTTGTATTAGACTTCTTTCACAAGAGAAGAATCCTCTAGGGGTATGATTTACAAGAACTCAACACTTGGTAGTAGAAACACATGTTTTATCAATAGAAGAATTCTCCCTTGAAACCCAATATTTTGAAGGATAAAAAATAAAAATAAAGCAAGAAACTCTATCATAATCTTTTGAAATATCAAGATTTAGGATCATACCATTTTTTGTTGTTGTTTTCCATACAATGGATAATCTTGTGTGTAGTGAGAGAAGAATCAATAATATGTCTTCTTGGGACAAAGCCTTTCTCATTCTAGGAGATGAAGGATAGGCTTAATTATGTACACTATCATCTTAGAGAAGATTTTGTAAACTATATTGCATCAACTTATAGGCCTGAAATCCACTTGTTTAGACTTGTTCCTTTTTTTACACCAAAATAATGAAAGTGGTATTGAGTTTTTTTAGGAGTTTAGTAGACTTAAATTAGTTTTTAACAGTCACAACAAGATCACATTTAGCTATATCCCAGAATTCTTGAACAAAAGTAGGAGGAAAACCATCAAGGACAAGCACCATATAAGCTCCAAAAGAAAATACAATAGCCTTTAATTCATCCTCAAAATTATCTTTCACCATTTCCTCATTATCCATCTCACATAGTAGCTTAGGAATGACATCAAAAAACTTATGCTAAAAATTAATATCCCCTTAGTAATCTTGAAAGACCTCTTGAAAAAAAGAAACAACAGATTCTCCAATACTCTCATCACTATCTAAGATACTTCCTTCAAAGGTAACAAAACTTCTTATCATGTTTCTCTTCCTATCTTAAGAGTATAATGATAAAAATATTAGTATTCTTTCCCCCTTCTGATAGCCATTAAATTCTAGACTTTTCATTCTAGAATATTTCCTCTCCTTTCCTAACTTTATGCCATTCTCCTATCAATTTTTTTGTTAGAAAAATTCTATATATCATTACCCCTAGTTGACATAATATCTTGGATTTCCTGAACAAATCCTTTGAAAGATGTAATTTTCTAAGAGAAATATTTCCAAAGAAAAATGTTTTCCAACCTCTCACATTGTTTTTAGTCAACTTGATTTTTTTAGATAAACAATACATAAGATAACCTTGTATAGGATAATTCCATTGGATTCAAACACTAACCTCCTAAAATTTAGGTGATAATACCACATGATTTCATACTTGAAAGGGTATGGACCTTTTCTCAATTGGTTATCTTGTTGCAATTTGATAGGATTGTGATTTGATCCAGCTCTATGAAGAGCCTTAAGAGTTAGGAATAGAAGAATATTCCAACCATTAGAGATGAGAAATCTATTAATTTTTACTTGCATTAAATTATTTTTCATTCTTTTATTATACTAGGTAAACTAAGAATCTTGGAGATCAACATCCAGAAGATTGGTAGAAGACATGAAACGATAAAAAATCACCATTCTTTCTAATTAATTCTAGATAACCAAACTTCTCAAAAGGATACATAGGGGATATTAAATCACATACCATCATCGAATTCAATAATATTGACAATTCATTATTAAATATAAGTTATCCTATAACATATTTCTTATAGGTTTTGTGTTGGGAGCATAAACATTGTTAAGCCTCCAACTATCATTAGAGAAAACATTAGTAAAAGAGACTATCAAGTTTTTTTTTCTCAATGACTAACCTTGGTTCCTAAGAGAGATAGGGGATTCTACATGGTAAAATTAGCTCTTGAATAACCTTCAATAGGACTAATACAAAAGGCAACAATAGGCCATATTTTACCAATAATTTGAGAAAAGTTTGATTCAACCATTTTCACTTCCTAGATAAAGTGACTATTAGCCTTATTATCCATAATATAGCTCTTAATAAGATGTTATTTATGAGGACTATTTTGTAATGTATCCTTTCTAAATTTATCACTTTCTATTTATGGTAAGCTCACGCTACTAAAATAGCAAGTCAGGTCCTACAAATGAACCAGGAAATTTGATTTTTCAAAATGAATTAATTAAATTATTCTTGGTGGAAAATTAACAAATATTCATAAATCATTATTGGGGTCCAAGGTGGGCATGGATTTTTGAGAAAAATCAATCGTCTTGTGATTAATGGTTCATTTTTGGTAGATTAGAGTGGAATTTTTAATGGTGATTTTATTCTTGGGTTCAGTAGTTGCAACCTTGGAATGCAAGATTCCTCTCTTGGGTATGGGATTTTTGGGGCCCATGTTTTTTGGAAATGGGTTTCATATTAATGTTTTTCCTCTCAAGAGTTTATTCATACTATGCATTTTTTTCCTTTCATATGTTGTGGCTTTCCTATAGAGTTTGATAAACTGTTGTAGGAAGAATCTTCAAGGCTGGTAAACCAAGGGGATTGAGGCTCAAATATAGTGGTTTCAAGGGTCTTCAATGCAATTTCATCTAGAAGTTGCAACAATGCTAAATTCCATAGTTCTTATGTTCATTTTGTCAAATAGTTGGTAGCAGTTGTGTAGTTTGGTGTGTTAAGTGAGGTTTTCGAGTTTCAATTTATTTTATTGTTATGCGAAAAAAAATAGTATTAGAAGAATTTATCATATGTATTTTTCTATCCAAAACAATTGTTAGAAGTTTGGGAGTTGTGTGGAATTTATTTTGGTTTCAACAATGTGTGGTAGTTTCCAGATTGAGTTATGTTTGGGGTTTGTGCAATGGATGTTCATTTTTGTTGATTAATGTTCACTACCTATGAGATGAGAAATGAAGTTCAAGGTACATACAAAAGAGAAGTTTATTTCAAAGTTGTGAAGAAAGAAGGAATATCTAGTTCACACAATGAGAAAGCTAAAGAAGTGATCAAGCAAGTATATAAGTAAAATACCCTTCAAATGTTTTAATTATGGAAGAGTTGGTCATTGTGCTTCTAAATTTCCTTTTGGAGGGAATGAAAATAGTAGTAAGGGTTTCAAAGGGAACAAATTCAAGAGGAACCTCCTTTCCCAAGAAGACTACAACTCCTCAAAAGAAGTAGATCACTACTCATCAGATGATGGAGGAGAATCCCTATTCATGGCCAAGGTGATCTCTCATGGCTTAGAAAAGACTATGGATGAAGAAGAAGGTGAAGTTGATTTTGAAGGTGAACTTATTTCTACTCTTGAAGACCTAGAATGTGCAAGGAAAGAGAACAAAGAACAAAAATCCCTAATTGAAGCCAAGAAAAATGAATTCACAAAGCTTGAGAAATAAATCCTTTTACTCAAAAAGGAATTGAAGAAAGTAAAGTTTATAAATCCAAAAGAAAAAAATATCATCAAACCTCAAGGAAGATTTTACCAAGCAAGAATATTCTCTACAAACAAGTTCAATAATGCATTTTTTAGTTATTGTTTAATTTGGAATAATTATGTTCATAACGCTATAGATTGAAAATCTAAAATGAATAGAAGAAATTTTGTAAGTAGAAATTAGCTTGCTTCACTAGTAGATGTCAATGTGATATTCCTAATTTGCAACAATGTTGGAAATGTAGCAAAGTATTGTAGAAGTAGACTAGAAAAATCAAAAACTCAAAAGGCAGATGTTATTGAGAAAGTTAAGGAAAATTTCATTAACAATGAAGTTGAAAACTAAAAGGTTGCCCAAATAGCATTGCATGCTCAAGGGAAAATAAAATTGTGGGTATAGTGGATGTTCAAGTCACATGATAGGTGACAAAAGAAAATTCATCAATCTGGTTAAGTTGAATGGTGGATTAGTCAACTTTGGAGATAATTCATCTACAAAGATTTGTGGAAAGGGCACCATAAGTATTGATGGAAAATCCAAGATAGAAGGTGTTATCTGTGTTGAAGGTCTCAATCACAATCTCCTCAATATAATTCAAATGTGTAGTAAAGGTTACAACCTTATATTTCATGACCAAGGGTGTGAAATGAGAAGATAAAAATCTAAAAAAATGGTGGCAAAAGGATCTAGGATAGAAAATAACTTGTAAAACCTAAAGGGTGTTAATGGAATAAGTTGTCTTCTAGGATAAAAAAATGAATTGTGGTTGTGGCACAAGAGGATGGATCACATAAACTTTGATAACCTTGTGAAGATCAGCTCTATACAAGTAGTAAGAGATATGCCAAAAATTATCAAGCCCGCAAGCACTATGTGTAAAGAATGTTAGATTGGGAAGCAAACAAGAATAAGATTCAAGATTGAGGAGTATTTTTCTACAAGGCCATTTAAACTAATTGGTATTAATTTGTCTGGATCTACGAGGACAAAGAGTCTCCAAGGAGAAAGGTATTTTATGTTTTACTCATTGATTATTTCTCTAGAATGACGCGGGTTACATTCTTAAAGGAAAAATCAAAAGATTTTAGTAGGTTTAAGATTTTCAAGTCAATGGTTGAAAATGAAATGAATGCTAGAATCAAGTGTTTAAGGTCTAATAGAGGTGGTAATTTTACATCAAATGAATTTAAGTAATTCTATGAAGAACTAATGCAGAAACATCTAGGTGCATGAGCATTCCAAGTCACACCAAAAAATATTTTAAATTTTAATGCTTGTGTGTTATTTTGATTTTTTGGTGCAAGAACAATTTATTAAAATTCTCTACTCCTGTAGCATAGTATAATTTGATGATGGGTTGTGGGAAAATAAGTTGTTTAACTGATTAATTATTAAATTATTTTTAAACTGTTGCAAGGTGTTAATTTCCCAAAAAGGAAAATTGCACATCCAAGCTTGGAGTGGGGATTTAATGTTCTCTATAACTCCATTTTGAATTTTGGAATTTGCAATTTGTTGCAAGATTGGAATGCAGGGCATTGGGGAAAGTGGAGAGAGTGGGTTGCAGAGTAGGAAGACAATTTTTGAATTGCACATTGAAGGAATATGTTGGAAGAGGAATACCATGCCCAAAAAGGAATAATGAAGGTTTAGAAGCTTTGACTAGAAGCAAAGAGGAAATCCCACACCCAAGTTTCTTGGAATCTTTTGGAAAGGAAAAATATGCCAAAATGTGTGAAAAATGGTGATTTTTTTAAGGGAGGGAGAATTTGATGTCAATGGAAGTGTGTTGTAGCTGATTTTTTTGTTCAAAGAGAGAAATGATCTGATTTTGGGTTGCTGATAGGTATTTTCAAATAATATGAATTTTTCTTGTGTTTTCCTATAGGTTGGTGTTGGAAAAGGAATGAGAAAAATGAAGGAAAATACAAATATATGAAAGGGAAGATGAAATTTTTAGATTTGTGTGTATGTTGCAGGTGCTTACTGTTGATTTAATGAGTTGAAATATGATTTTTGGATTTCCTATAGAATTTTTCTAGAATGTTTGAAGCTTTCATATGATTGCCTATAAATTAGAAGGATTGACATAGTTTGGAAATTGTTGTAGCCATTTTATTAAATTGTTGTTGCAGACACATTGAAATAAATTAATAGTTTTCAAATGTATTATTTTACTATATTTACCACATGTGCATTCAAAAATATCTGATCTAAATTGCTGCAACAATTGACAATCATGTGGATTTTTAATTGTTGAGCTGCACTATTTGGTATCAGAGCAAGTTGAGGAAGAAGAAAAGAATTCATGGCATTACAAAGGACCTGGGAGAGGGAAAGAAACATGAGGAGAATACAATATTGTTGTTGTGGATATGTTGAGAGGAATAACATGCCTAGAGGCCATAGAAACCTCATAATAGAGAGGGATTTGTATAGAGGATGTTAGTGAAGAAGAGGAAGAAGTTGTAGAAGTGGAAAGAGGAGATACACATGAAGAGAGGTTCCTACAATTATCATCCAATTGGGTAGTAATCCAAGGATGGGCCCATCAAGCTACAATGGAAGCCTAAATCTAGAAGAAATCATTGATTTGATTGAGGATATGGAAAAGTATTTTGACTTGGAAACCACCGAAGACAACAGGAAAGTGAAGTATGCTTGCACAAGGTTGAAAGGGCATGCATCCCTATGGTGGGATCAAGTGCAGATTTAAAGAAAGAGGAGAAGAAAAGAAAAGATTAAATCATGGGAGAAGATGGTTACAAAGTTGAAGGATAAATTATTGCCTGTAGACTATCACATTAGTTTTTTTAAGAAACTTCAAAAATCTTAAATAGAGAGATTTGAATGTCATGGAGTACATAGAAGAATTCTACAAGTTGGGAATTCGAGTTGGACATGTTGAAGATGGTGAAGAACAAGTTGCAAGGTATGTGAATGGTTTGTAGATTGATATCTAAGATGAGCTTAGCATGTTGATGATACAAACAGTGGAGGAAGCTTACTAATATGCTCTCACAATAGAGCAAAAGTTGGCAAGAAGGCAACAAAGTAATCCCAAAAGTAGAGGAGAAAATTTTAGAGGTGGAGAAAAAACAAATAGTAGAAGAGGAAAACAAATAAAGTAAGGAGAGGCAATCTAGTCTCAAAAAAATCATGGTTCAAATGTGAGAGGGGGAGGAGATTCCTTTAAAGCAAGAGGTGAAAATTCAAGAGGAAGGGGAGATTGTCGATAGCGAAGAGTATTTTTCAGGAGTTTGTTTCAATTGTGGAGAGGTTGGTCATAATGCATTTGAATTTCCTCAAGTGCAATAAGAGGATGGGAAGAACAAGACTAGGAGGACATTAACCATAGAGGCTAAAGAAGTGTATTGTAGAAAAAAGGTAACTTGCTTGATTTGGGAATAATTAATGAAAAATTGGACTTAATGAGGCACACTAGGTCTTGGACCCTTACAAACTAAATAAAATGTATTTAACAATGTCTTGTGCAAGTGTTGTAAAGTGTTGTAAAAGAATTTCAAACTTTTCTAAGCTTAATAAACCCATTTTCCCTTAATCCAGTATTATAAAATGTATTTAATTGCATCTTCACATTAATCTAGAAGGCTTGTAAGCTAAACTTAATGATAATATAGTGTTGTAATGTATTTAACACATTCACATTGGATGTTGTCCCTTTCTAGGCTATGTGGACCTCATTTTAATGTTGTAAAGTGTATTTAATCACACTTTCACATTGAATTTTGTGTCCCAAGCCCTAATTGACCTTTATATCATCTCTAATAGGCCTCTATTACCCCATATTGTGTATCTTGAGGCAATATTTGATCAAATAACCAGCAAAGTCATCATATAAACCTTATTTCCTTACTTCCTAGCATCCCATCTATCAAATGGGCCCTAATTGGACTAATTCACCACCTGTGGTCAATGAGTCCCTTCCAAGTGGGATTGATTTGCCCAAGGTGGTGAATGAGTCCCGTTTGGGCCATTTTTGACTTTTGAGTCAAGAAATTCTGGAATTTAAGTTTATTATTCTTGCATGTCGACCTTGGGGATCTAATTTATGAGAAAATAAGGTCAATTTCCTATAAAATCAAGTCTCTAAACCCTAAATCACAACCATTCTTCATTATTCATCCATCATTCTTTTATCTCAAGTCAAGCAAGTTAGGGTTTTATCACTTTAAGCCATCAAGATAGTTTCCTAAGACATTCAAGGGAAAATTCCTCATGTTTTTTTGCAAAAACTCAAGATCAAACATCATGGAAATGTAATAACTCCATTATTTCATGTTCCATTACATTATTTCATCATTTTGGTTTAATTACCTACAAAGGGGTTTGACCTAGGCAAACCCCCATGCCCTAATAGTAAAACAATTCTCCTTCTTGTCTTGCGTGTTTACATATTTAGGCATCTTGGAAGCTTGGAAATCAATAATAATCAAGTTGAAAAGTTGTTTAATTCTTCCCCTCATTATTTAAGGAAAAATACCAACAAAAATTCACTTCTAGGTTCAAAAATCAGACTTTCAGAGGCGAACACCTATCAGGAACCAAAGTGTAGACCAAAGACTTAAGTTTCCACCTTTGGATTTTTAGAAATTATAAAGTAGACTCATTCACCATGGGTGATGAATGAGTCCCACTTCTAGGCCTAATTTTGGTTTTCTATATTTTTGGATACCCATTTGTTCAAAATGGGCTCCAAAACAATTTCATAGATCTGAGACTAATTCACCCAGAATAGTGAATGAGTCCCACCAGGCCTAAAAATCAGTGTCAGCAGAATTTTAGATGTCATTCCCAGTCTCCAACAAGATCTCAAGTGTACACATTCAGTTTCATCCATTTCTATTGCAATTTGCATTCATTTCTAGGTGTTTTTTGCATATCACAATGTGTTTTCAAACATCTTGCATTTCAATAGTTTTGATTTGATAATCAATACCTTTCATTATTTTTCTACATTTGAATCAGTTTATTCAAATATATTGCATCCATATCACATTAATTATTGAATGTGAACATTGCATTTTGGCCCATCTTTCTCCTTTTAGGTGAAAAACCCTAGAAGTGCTAGAAAGATCTTTGGAAGCCAAAATCTTTGTTACATTTTGGTGAACCCTCTTTTTCAAATACTTTCTTTTCTGATTTTCAGTCCTTCATATAGATCTAGCCTCACATTGATCTTGCATTAGGGTTTGTATGGATTAATTTGCATGCTAGGTTTCAAATTTTGCATTCATGAAAAGTGCATTTAGGTTGCATTTTTAGCATCTAAAATCATTATTTTTTTTTAAAATTTTGCATTTTCATCTTAGGTTTGCATCTTACAGTATAGAAAACATAAAATCCCTCAGAAAAATTTGAAAAATATCTAAAACATCCCCACTGGGACTCATTCACCACCCTGGTCGAATCAGTCCCTTTTGACCCCTGAAACTACCTTTCATAGAGCTGAAAACCCTATTTTTATGATTTTGTTTGCTGCCATTAGTTATCTATATGAATTGGATGAGTTTATGTATCATGAATTTCACTAGATTTAGCTTACATTATCTCATTTCATGCATTGTTAAAATTCACATTTGCACTTCCACTATTTCATCTTTCAAATTATTGCATAGTGTCATTAGTAAATTACTTTGTTTGAAATTTGAAAAATTGCATTTCAACCTATGTCTTTACATTGAATTTTAAGTTTACAAAGCTTCTCTTACATTTAAATCATTAGAAATAAGCATTATTTACATTCATGGCACTTAGACTTTTGTAATTTTCATTTTCAACATTAGTTCCTAGTTCATTTAGATCGGATTCATTAGAAAATGAAAAAAGAAACAAAAAACATCAAACAATCCAATTAAAAAAATGATTCAATTTCAAAAAACCATAACATCCAAGCCCTTTAGTTGTGATGATTTATACATGTTAGATGAATCCCTTAAGGACTTCCTCTCACTAAGATCATCCACTAAAGATTTGACACAAAAGGATGCATGCATCAATAATCATGATAATCATAATTGTTCTTCTCCTGATATCTCTCCCATTGGTGATGAAGGTATCTTGATGAAAGAAGACACAATCATTGAAGATCATGAAAGTCTTGCTTGTCTTCCTTCTCCTCCCTCTTTCCAAGACATTATGACACACAAATTTGAAATCATTTCCACTACATTACTGAGTCCTCATTCATCTCCCAACACCTCCCCTACTTGTGCAATTCCTTTAGTGAATAAGGATAAACTTGTGAATGATCATGACAAACACATTTGTGTGGAGGATATTATTGAGAGCTATGACAATCCTATCTCTCCTACTCAAGACGACATTCTAGGACATGAGGATGTAAGTATAAATAATCATGACAATCCACCCTTTTCTTCTCCTAATATATTCTCTACACATGAAGAAGATAGTTTAGTGTTAGAAGATATCATGATGGAAGATCTATTTGAACAAAAAAGTCCAATCATTAGTTATCCTTCTCTTGATTCCTCTTCTATGAGCGATGAAGCTATCTTTCCAAATCCAACTATGACATGGGATGAACCTATTATTTGTCACTTTCCTAAAATCTCTCAGGTCCTAGGGTCGATATTATGGCACATAAGAATGATACCTTAGAGAAAACAATCAACCAAATTGAGCCTTCTTCTCATATCATCACCCTTGATACTCAAAAAAATCCAACCCTTAGTCATCCTCCTATGTGTGTTGAAGTTATTTTGGACACACCTAAGAATCCTATCATTCTTTACCCACCATCACACAAGCAACAAGATCACAATACACCCAACCTCATTCTTTCATAGAAATCAACCCATCCAACAAACCTTCACTCAACATCCATACTATCACTCAAGATTCTTCCCAGCAAACTCTAACCTTGGTACATCCTACATTGATAGATATCTCCTTAAACATGTATCAAGCAGAAACTTTGTTTCCTTATCCACATAAATAACATTAGTTGCTGCTCCTTACCATGCAATAGTTGTAGGATCATAGCATACTCACTATTGCATGTTTTTCATCCATTGCAAGGGGTAGCATACCATCATCCATTCCAGGCCCACCCTTTTCCTACACTAAGTGGGGGAAAAGGGTTAGAAAGCCTTATCCCCATATATCACTTGTCATTGTCTCTTTTGACTAGTCATTAACCTTTCATGAATGTATAAGAGCAAGCTTGGGATGTGGATGGCATGTCTTAAAATTGACTTGCATGTGACATACTCCCTTTCTTCATGATGCAGCTTATCAAAAACATATGACTTGGCATAGGTCTTTTAGAATAAGCTCTCATACCCTCTTCTACTTTAGAGAAATTGCTCACAATTATGGTGTTAGCAACCACTTTAAAGTGGGGGCATACATAGATAACATATTTTTGAAAATTTCATGGCGTGATTTACTTTTCTTGTCACATGTCCTCTCCTTGGTGGTGTCATTGGGTTTGATGCCTTCCAAGAGTGTACGATCAACTGAAGTGGCCTGATGCGAACAAAGCATCCCATGGATAGCGATCTGATAAGGGAATAATGATCAACTGAAGTGGTCTAATGCAAACAAGGCATCCCATGGATAACGATCTGACACCCTGACTTGTCCTCTCTTGGAGACATTAGGCACAATGCTCCCTAAGAAGAAGACTTTACATGAACAAATCAAAGTACCCTTTAGCAAAATTCTTTACATATTCAAAAAAATTTACAAAAAGCATTACATTGTGGTGCCTTATCAATGTTATCAGGAGAATAACTTTGGTATGGTTTGTATAATGGGAAGCCGACATACTAGCATGACTTTCTAACTAAACCACTTCTTTGGTACATCTCACCCTATGGATGACCTGATGTTTTGTGGCCCCAGAGTGAGTGCATTTCTAATCCACCTTAGTTCTTTCCATTGCATGATTATGTATCTTGATAGTTTGACTTAGGATCTTGGATCCCAGGGGCTTAACTACCTTCTTGATATTTTTCATCCTTTGTCATCTACATATGTACCCTCAAATCTTTCTTTGAATGTCTACTTTAGTGTGAGTTTGAAATAATTTCATCCTCTCACTGAAGTGGGGGCTAAATGTACCATAGAAAAAAGGCAACTTGCTTGATTTGGTAATAATTAATGACAAATTAGACTTAATGAGGCACACTAGGTCTTGGAACCTTGCAAACTGAATAAAATGTATTTAACAAAGTCTTGTGAAAGTGTTGTAAAAGAATTTCAAGCTTTTCTAGACTTGATAAACCCATTTTCCCTTAATTCAACATTATAAAATGTATTTAATTGCATCTTCACATCAATCTAGAAGCCTTGTAAACTAAACTTAATGATAATCTAGTGTTGTAATGTGTCTAACACATTCACATTAGATGTTGTGCCTTTCTAGGCTATGCAGACCTCATTTTAATGTTGTAAAGTGTATTTAATCATATTTCCACATTGAATTATGTGTCCCAAGCCCTAATTGACCTTTACATCATCACTAATAGGCCCCTATTACCCCATATTGTGTATCTCAAGGCAATATTTGATCAAATAACTGACAAAGTCATCATATAAACCTTATTCCCTTACTTCCTAGCATCCCAACTATCAAATGAGCCCCTCTGGGACTAATTCACCACCTATGGCGAATGAGTCCCATTTGGGCCATTTTTGACTTTTGAGTAGGGAAATTATGGAATTTAAGTTTATTATTCTTACATGTCCTCCTTGGAGATCCTATTTATAGGAAAATAAGGTGAATTTCCTATAAAATCAAGTCTCTAAACTCTAAATTACAACCATCCTTCATTATTCATCCATAATTTTTCTATCTCAAGTCAAGCAAGTTAGGGTTTTATCACTCTAAGCCATCAAGATAGTTTCCTAGGACATTCAAGGGAAAATTATTCATGTTTTGCTACAAAAAATCAAGATCAAACATCATGGAAAGGTAATAACTCCATTATTGCATGTTTCATTACATTCTTTCATCATTTTAGTTTAATTATCTACAAAGGGGTTTGACCAAGAAAAACCCCCATGCCCTAACATTAAAACATTTATCCTTCTTGTCTTGTGTGTTTGAAAATTTAGGCATCTTGGAAGCTTGGAAATAAATAAAAATCAAGTTGCAAAGTTGTTTAATTCTTCTTCTCATTTTTTAAGGAAAAATACCAAGAAAAAGTCATTTTCAGGTTCAAAAATTAGACTTTCAGAGGCAAACACTTGTCAAGAACCCAAGTGCAAACCAGAGACTTCAGTTTCCACCTTTGTATTTTTTAGAAATTAGAAAGTGGACTCGTTCTCCATGGGTGTAGAATGAGTCCAACTTTCACGCATCATTTTGGTTTCCTGTATTTTTGGATACCCATTTGTCTGAAATGGGCTCTAGAAAAATTTCATAGATCTGGGAATAATTCACCTAGAGTGGTGAATGAGTCCCACCAGGCCTAACAATCAACCGTTAGCAGCATTTCAGATGGAATTTCTAGTCTCCAACAAGATCTCAGATGCACACATTCAGTTTCATCCATTTTTGTTGCAATTTGCATTCATTTCTAGGTGTTTTTTGCATATCACAATGTGTTTTCAAACACCTTGCATTTCAATAGTTTCCACTTGATAATCAATACCTTTCATTATTTTTCTGCATTTAAATTAGTTTATTTAGACATATTGCATCCATATCACATTAATTCTTGAATGTGAACATTGCATTTTGGCCCATCTTTCTCCTTTTAGGTGAAAAACCCTATAAGTGCTAGAAAGACATTTGGAATCCAAAATATTTGTTACAAGAAGAAAATGGAACAGTAGAACTAGAGGATGGAGAGGCGCTTATGCTAAGGAGAGTGCTCTTAAAGCTAGAAAAGGAGCAGCAATAACCCATACAAATGAGGAGTTTGTTCAAAACCATTTGCAAAGAAAGGGGAAAGTGTTGCACTGTGATTGTGGACAACAGTAGCAAGAACAATTTGGTATCCCAAGAAATGGTAGAGAAGCTAAGTTTGAAGAAAACAAAGCATCCAAACCCATACAAGGTTACGTGGTTGCAAAAGGGCCATCAACTTTTGGTGAATGAATAGTCTAGTAGGTTTTTAGATTTGTAATTATAGAAATGAGATTATTTATGATGTGATGCCTATAGATTCTTGTCATATTCTTTTGGGTAAACCATGGTAGTATGGCAGGAAGGCCAGATATGATGGTGAAGCCAACAATTATAAAATAACCAAAGATGCAAAGAAATATGTTATGACACTAGTGAAGGGGAAATATAACGAAGTGGGTAGTGATACTAAAGTATGTGTAATCCTAGAAAAACAACTTCTAAAGGAGATGCCAATGGAAGAGATGTGATATGCCTTCGTTTCTCACCCAACACAAGTTGGGACGAAGAAGGAAGAGCAAGAAATATACATGGACATCAAAGGTATGGAAGAGGATGAAGCATAGAAACCACTTCTTGGTAAGTTTGAAATTGTTTTAGATGAAATTTTTTATCATTTGAAACATGTTAGAGAAATTTTACAATTTTTAAAGGAAGATAAGTTGTTGGATAACTTCAAGAAAGTTAATTTTGTGAAAGAGAAGTCACAAAAAAGAACCAAGAGACATAAAGAGCGTGCTAATTTTAGAAGGAGAAGAAAAAAACTTAAGAAGACATAATTTTATCTCATCAATGAAAAGAGAGGTTTTCGAAAGGAAAAAAGTAGGAAAAGTGAGAGTGTTTCATATTTCCTTAACACAACACAAATGGTGTAGCAATTAACTAAAAGGAGGAATAAAGAGATTGATAACATGATGAATTCAATAACAATAAGGAAGACACTGAGCAAAGAAAACAAGGGATATTTGAACAAATGGAAAGGAAGGAAGATGGAAGGGGAAACATGGGTTTAGAAACCCAAAATTAGATAAATTTTCATGAGCTCCTACTCATGAAACATTATTTCTTACTTGGGGTGTTTAATGCAGGAGCATCCAGGTGCACAAGCAATCATGCACAACCAAAAATATTTTAAATTTTAATTCTTGTGCTTTGTTTTGATTTTTTTGTTATAGACACAATTTATTGAAATCTCTACCCATCCAACATAGTAGAATTTGATGATGGGTTCTGGGGAAATCAATTGTTTAATTGATTAATTGTTAAATTGTTAAAGACATTAGATTTCCACAGTCCATAATAATAAGAGAGACTTTTTCTGGATTCAACTATGTGTTTTTTTTATTCATCAACATTTCAAATCACACTCAGTGATTCATTCTATTCCTACAACTCTCTTTTATCCTAATGATGAATCACTAAGTGTGATTCAAAATGTTGATGCAAAAAAACAACACATAGTTGAATCCAGAAAAGTCTCTATTGTTAAATTGTTGCAAGTTTTTAATTTGACAAAAAAGAAAATCCCATGTCCAAGCTTGGAGTGGTAATTTAATGTGCTCTATAAATCCATTTTTAATTTTATAATTTTCATTTTGTTGCAAGATTGGAATGCAAGGTGTTGGGGAAAGTGGAGAGAGTGGGTTAGAGAGTGGGAAAGTAATTTTTGAATTACACATTGAAGGCATATGCTGGAAGAGAATATCACACCCAAAAAATAATAATGAAGGTTTAGAAGCTTTGACTAGTAGCAAAGAGGAAATCCCATGCCCAAGTTGCTTGGGAGCTTTTGGTAGGGACAAAGATGCAAGAATATGTGAAAATGGTGATTTTTTTGAGGGAGGGAGAATTTTATGTCAATGAAAGTTTGTAGCTGATTTTTTCTATTTAGAGAGAGAAATGATCTAATTTTGGGTTGCTTGTAGTTTTTTCAGAGAATATGAATTTTGCTTGTGTTTGCCTATAGGTTGGTGTTGGAAAAAGAATGATAAAAATGAAGGAAAAGACAAATATATGAAAGGGAAGATGAAATTGTTGGATTTGTGTGTATGTTGCAGGTGCTTCTTGCTGGTTTAATGAGTTGAAATCTGATTTTTGGATTACCGATAGAAGCTTTCCATGATGTTTGAAGCTTTCATATGATTGCCTATAAATTATTGTTGTAGGAGTGATATTTTGGTAATTGTTGCAACCATTGTATAAAATTATTATTGTAGGCACATTGGAATAAATTAAAAAAATTCAAATTTCTTATTTTATTTTATTTCCCATTTGTGCATTCAATTTTTTTTTAGTTTAAATTGTTGCAACAATTAAAAGTCATGTATATCAACATTGTTGATTATCCCATTTTCATCAATGAAGAAGATGAGCGGGATGAAAATTTTGAATCCAGGAGTGGCTTTGGTTGTTGGAGATGATGATGATCTAGGTGGGGATGCGCCTGTTCGTGTGGCTAAGGCTGCCTTAGGTGACTTTGTTGTTGGTGTTTTGGTGTTGTATTTTCCTTCTTTGCCTCTTCTGGTTTGAGCTTCTATTGGATGGTTCCTGCATGGTGGGCTCATTTTGGTTCCTGAGGTGGTTAAGGGTGTTGAAGGAGTTGGGGTTGAAGCAGTTGAAGTGGGATGTGTTGCTAGGGGGGACGTCAGTCTTTGCTGGCATGTCTCTAGTGTTTTCTTGGCTTTTTGGTGTTCTTGTGCTGTTGTGTTGTGCGGGAAAGCTTCTTACCTTAGAGGGTGAGCGAAATTTGGAGTCTTTGGTGAGGACACTATTGATTATGTTGATGGGAATTTGGTGATCTAGTAGATTCTTTTTCTCCCTCTAGCTCGTAATATTGAAGGTTAGGAGGCTCTTATCGATGGGCCCTTTTTGGCGGATCTTGGAGGCTTTTCTTGGTACCTGTGGATGGTTGCAAGCATCATTTTTGTCCGTTGTGTTGCTTGGTGGACTTGTCTTCGGACTCTCCTAGTTTCAAGAGTGGTAGTGGTTTTGCAGGTTTCCCTCATTATTGTTTTTGTCAGCCTGCTCTTGGTTTCCAACCGACTGTTACACTTTCATATGCATTCTTGTGGTTTGGAATCTATTTTGGGTCATTGGCCCTCTCTTTGGTGTGACATTACTACTTGGGTGGGATGATTTTCCTCCCTACTCCCTTTTGGGTGTTATGTGGTCATGCTATGGTATTCTTTGATTACTTATTTTGTGCGAGTAAGGGTTTCTTTCTTTCTTTTGTTCTTGGTTTTTCCCCCGTGTTCTGTGTTGATTATCTTTTCTGAATGGGGATGTTGTTCTGTTTTCCCATTATGTGGGTGTGGGTGTTTGTTTTCCTTGGTGGGAGTGCTCTTTCTGGCTATGGGATTTCTTTCCACCCTCTAGTGCTCCACTTTCTCTAGCCCTCAGAAGGTTATTTTTCAAAAAAATTCTTGTGTTAGGGGTTGTTGTGGAGTGGATTTTTTCCCTCCCTACTATTGTTGAAAGCTTGGTTCTAGAGGGATTTGTTTGGTCCTTTTTATCTTGGTTGGTTTGGATCCCCTTGTGTCTTTTGGATGGGTAATGTGTTGGTTGGTTTGGATGGGTTACTTCTCATGTACCTTGTTTTTGACCATGTTTTTATTCTCAACATTTTGGTGGGAATTTTCTTTGTGTTTCTTTTGTTGGCCCCTCCCCTTGATTTTCTGATGGGTGTCAGGTTTCTCCCTTCTGCTAGTTGGTCAGCTCCCTCTACTTTTCTCCAATCCAAGTCTTCTTTTGAGGTGAAGATTACTCTTGTTTAGGTGGAGCCCACTCTTCTAGAGGTAGAGTTGGGGATTGTGGATTTGTGGAGAAGCTTTCCTTGCTATTGGTTTGGTCTCTTACTATACCTATTGAGGTGGTGTGTGCTCCTATGGATGTGGAGTAGTTTCTTGTTACAGGCTGATGGCAGTGGTGGTAAGGGCCTAATTGACATCTACTCCTATAAAGGGGAGCCAACTCCTTTTGAGGTGGGGTCTATTTCTACTCTTCATCTATTGGGGCGCTGTAAGAGAGCATCTTTTTGGTGGTATGATAGGATGGCCTCTTCGCTAATGGGTTCTTGAAGAAGTTTGTGTGTGTCATGGGTTTAAGGTCTCTAGTAAAACCTAGTGGTTCTACTCTGCTTCTTGTCGGGTGGAGTCTGGTTGTGTCAGTGTGAGCAATGGGTTTAAGGTCCCAATTAAAACCTGGTTTGTTCCTAATTGTAGGTGGGTTTCAGGTTCCCTTTTAAACCTAGTTTGGGTTCAAGACCCCTTGTAAAACTTGGCTTTGTTGGGTTTGAGCAGATCTAGTTAGTCTTGTTGCTTCTCTTTTGATCTACTGATGGTTTCTTGTTGGTTGTCTTTGTTGATTCCTTGTGCAACTTGATCTTCTTTGTGTGGGTTTCGGGTCCTTGTCAAAACCTGTTTATTAATGGTTTTGGGTCCATTCAAAACCTATTTTTCCCTTAATCAAAACAATTGAAAATCTTGTGGATTCTCAATTGTTGAGTTGTACACCAAGAAAATGGGATAAAGAGGCATCTATCTACTGTAATAACTTCACAAATTTTAGTAGTGGAGAGAAAGAATACAACTATTCAAGAGATGGCAAGAACAATGTTGAATGAAGCCAAGTTTCCTAATGTTTATTGGAAAGAAACAGTCCATACTGTTCTCCATATTCTTGATAGAGGACAACTAAGGATGAACAACACTAAGACCCCTTATGAGCTATGGTATGAAAGACCAATAGTAGTCAAGTACTTTAGAAATTTTGGAAGCCAATGTTACATCAAAATAGATGAGGAAGTTTTTGGAAACTTTGACTCAAGATCTTATGAAAGCATCTTTTTTGGGTACTCAACTAGGAGCAAATCTTACAAGTTCTATATAATAAAAGGCTTGGGAAGATAGTGGAAAGTGAAAATGTTAGGGTTGATGAAGAGTCACATCTAATCACACACATGAGCAAGAATATTGTTGGTTAGATGAGATTGCTTGCTCAAAATAAGAAGAATAAATTGAAGAAAATGAAGAAATACAAGAGAATATCACCAAGACTCATGCCAAGTATGTTCAAAGGAATCATTCAAAAGATCAAGGATAATTGGAGATAAGAATGAAGGAGTGCAAACCAGAAGAAGATTTGAAATGACACATGAACATGTAAACTTTTTTTACTATCAATAATAGAACCTAAAACTTTTTCCAGTAGGAGAAAGGATGAAGGATGGTTACAAGAAATGGAAGAACTAAATCAAATAAAGAAAAATTAGACTTGGGAATTGGGAATTGGTGTCAAGACCTACAAACAAAAATGTGATAAGGACAAAATGGGTATTCAAAAATAGATTGAATGAAGATGGAAACTAGTGAAAAATAAAGCAAGATTGGTATGCAAAGGCTATTTACAAGTATAATGGATTGAATTCGAGGAGACATTTTCTCTGGTGGAAAGAATGGTGGAAATCAAAATTCTTCTTGTATTTTTTGTTCACAAGGACTTCAAGGTATATCAAATGCATGTTAAATATGCTTTCTTGAATGGTGACTTAGAAGAAGTTTACATAGAGCATTATGATGGTTATCAACTATCAAAGGATGAAAACATGCTATAGAGACTTAAGAAGGATTTATATGGCCTTAAACAAGCTGGTGGCAATGATGAAATATGTAAGAATTTTGCAAAATAAATGCAAAAGGAATTTGAAATGTCTATGATAGGTGACTTGTCATTCTTTCTTGGACTTCAAATTTCTCAATCAGATGATGGTATTTTTATCTCTCAAGCACAATATGTCAAGGAGATGTTGAAGAAGTTTGGTATGGCAGATTGTAAACTAGTAAGTACTCCCATGGTGACATTTTGTCATTTAAGAAAAGATGATGAGTCACCTAAGGCTGATCAAACTCTATATAGGTCTATGATTGGTAGCCTACTACACTTAACAATATCAAGACATGATATTATGCAAGTTGACTACTTGGTTGCAAGGTTTCAAGTTGATCATGGAGAGACTCATGTGAAGGTTGTCAAAAGGATCTTCAAGTGTCTGAATAACACTCCGAATTATGGATTTTGGTATCAAAAGGGTAATGAATTTTCCATGAGTGCATACATTGATGCAGATTGGGTTGGAAGTGTTGATGATAGAGGAAGCACTGGTAGTGGAGCTTTATGTTTGGGAGATAGATTGGTCTCTTGGTTTAGTAAGAAGTAGTATTGTGTGTCCTTATCAGTGGTAGAAGCAAAGTATATAGTTGCAGCATCCTGCTACACTCAAGTGTTGTGGATGAAGAAAATATTAAAGGATGTCAAGGTTATGTATGATGAGCCCATTCTTATTTTGTGTGAAAGTACAAGTTCCATCATTATTTCAAAGAATTTGATGATACATTCCATGACCAAACACATATCTATCAAGTACCACTTCTTGAGAGAGAAGGTTGCAAATCAAGAGGTTAAATTGGAAGATGTACCCACAAAGGATCAAGTTGTAGATATATTTACAAAGGAACTTTCTAAGGACACTTTTGAATATCTCAGGTAGAAGTTAAAGGTTGTTTCCCCTCCTTCTAACTAGATGTATATTTGTTGCATCTATCCAGGGGGAGGAATTCGAGGCATATTTTTATCCTTGGATTGATGAGGGCTACCTCTTAGGGGGACTTGGTAGAAAGGAACTGAGATGGATGATTAGGTATGTGCAAACATGGGGAGCTTGTTTGTTGGAATAAAATATGACCACTAACCCTTTTCCCTTGATGTCAAAGGGGGAGAAATTGCATTTCAGATTAGTGTTGCCATTAATACAAAAGGGGGATATTGTTGCATGTGTTTTCATTGATGTCAATAGTGTGGTGTCAATAATGTGGTATTATGGAAGGTTGCATGTGATGGAGATTGTTGTAGGTGTTGTGAAAGGTTATATTTTGAAGTGAAGGACCTGGTGATGAATGTCATGAGAATGATGTACATAGTTATACCATATTTTTTTCTCATGAATAGGTGAATGTTGATAGATGGAAGTGTATGCTAATATGAAGAAGATGTGGTTTCTTGTTTTCTTTTTGTAATTTTTTTATATGAGAGTGTTAATGTTGTATTCTTTGTCTCTTGATGTAAATCATTGCGTAATAAATGGAATAATGTATGTAAAAGTTTCAATCAGTATGTGGCATAGGAAGTTGTACTAAATTTTCTCGGGAGAATGCTCTGCATTCCTCCACATTTGAAGATATTTCCTTGTGGTTTAGAAGATAGACAAAGACAAGTGTGTTGCATGTATGTTCCTGAATTTAGTGCAGGAAAGTTACCATAGCAGTTTTCATAGCTAGAAATTTGAAGAACAATAATACCATGTGGTTGTAGTTAGGAAGGATCAAAGGAATGCTCTACTTTTCTCTACATTTGAAGATGTATTCCTTTGGTTTGGATAGAAAGTGTAAATTGTCTATATTCTTTCTCAATTCAAGTTTTAGAGGTTGAGGTGTACCACAAGTTTTTTTTTAATGTTCTATCTCAAGACTATATTTTATGGGTTTACAAGAGATGTTGGGATCATTGTTTGTTTTCTTGTGCTAGCATAAAGTAGCATGAAGTTGTGAAAATGATGTGTGAGGATGTTTTTTAATATCATGTACTATTTGTAAAGTGATCTACGTGATGTTGTTTGGTTTGTTTGGTACCACCTTTGGTTTGGAGCTAATGCATTGAAGGTTAAGTGTTTATTTGGACGACTTGGTATGTTGAGATGTTTGTGCCAACTTTTTTGTTTGTGCATCAACATGGAGAAGATTTCTAAGGTAAAATAGGTCTTGATTATCTCTTTTTTTGTACCACATTTGATTCTCTCAAGTATTGTTGATGTTTTGGAGCCAACTTGTTGTGGTCGTTGCACATTTCATTTTGGCCGACTAAGGAGAAACCTTTTGAAGCTTGCAAAGGGTATAAATGAAATATAAACTTGGTTGAAAATGAGTGAGTGTGTGTGAATATGTGAAGAGGAATTTTTTAGTATTTGTGTAAGGAAGTGAATCGAAAGCAGTGAGTCGACAACACTAGAGATTTCCAAGAAGACGTGTTGAAGATATATGTGAAGAGTGTTATGGTGTTGGTTGATCAGTAGATTTCATCAAATATTTTTGTACAAAGGTTGTAGCTTCATTTTATAAGTGTTGTTATTTGTAGGGAGTTGTATCTTCCTCTAGTTGAATCCATAAAAAATGTGTTCAAGGAGTTTTAGTTTCCTTTGGGTTGCATCCCATAAAACTTGTTGTAAATCTTAATTTTCTTTGTGAGGTTGGATTTGGACAGTAGCTCCAAGCAACTTGCTCACCATGCTTTTTCCCTTCTAGTGTTTTCCATGTAAATCTAGTGTTATGGCTGTGTGCTTGTGCCTTTGAGATGAGTTTGATACTTTATCTATTTAAGGTAGTAAGAATTTGTTATTGATAAAGTTGAATTGGATAAATTTGTGGGATATATTGCTTCACCATCCCACCCCCCCCAACCCCCACCCCCCACCCTTAGTATATCATTTTGTTCTAACATTGATTTCATGAAATAAATTTTAAACATATTAGAATGTTCATCATATCTCTTGATATTATAGATTAATACAAAATTTATAAACAAAGAATATGACATTGTTTTCAAAAAAAATAGTCTTTCTATTGTTTACCATCTTATAGGTTGGAATGTACAGTTATTCACTATTGTTTTTCTTTATTGTCACGGCTACCAAACCAAACATGTGTAGAGTAAGAAAATATTATATTTATGAGATATTTAAATAAAATAATAAGTGTTCAGTGGAGTTATGTATATTTACATATTCATACATGTGTGTGTATGTGTGTATGTTTGTCTATATATATATATGCATGTATAACCATGCACATACTTTCAAAATTAATCTAGCTCCTCTTTGAAAGATATGTTCACCATATGTGTGATACTCATATAAGCATATTCATATATCCAATTAGGGTATATTTATATGCTTATGTAAGTAAATGTCATTATTTTTATTTTTAAATTAGAAGAAATAAATCGTAAATTTTAGATTCTAATAAATTCTTAATTTCATGCACTTCAATACACATTACAATAGTCATCTCTAAAATTTACATACAATCAAATGTTCAGTATGAATCTCTATTTATATAAAATATTCATGAATACATAGTTAATGAATTGTGTGGCATAGATATTTAAAAAATTCAATTCTTATCTTAGTTTCAAGGGATCCAATCATAGTTTCATTAATACCTAGTTTACCAAACTCATATTTCACCTATTTACTCTTGACCATTCTTCAGACCGAGGGACTATATTTTACAACACAGTGGAATAAATCAAGAAATATTTTTAGTCACTAATGATTGCTAGAAAAGTGTTAAGCTGAAAATATTTGGAGATGCAAAAAATAATAGTGTCAAATAAAGGATGGGTCAAAAGGATTTAATGCCTTAACATTACTAATAAGTTTACAAATATTAAACACCCATAAGCATATGATACCTAAATATTTTTATATGTCTAACATTATACATTCAAACAAAGGATATGCTAAAAATATCTAATGGTTTAGCATTAGTAAGTTTAGAAATTCCAAATATCCATAAGCCTATGATACCTATGTATCACTTTCACTGTAACTACATATAAATCATAAAAAATAAAGTAGTCATCAGTGGTGGCTCATAACAAAGTGAGTATTCATCGATGGTGGTTCATAACATTACAAAATATATACTCTATTATGCTTTATGTTATCATAAATCATAATCGAGCAAGTATTCGTCAATTGAGATTCATTAGATGTAACAAAGTAAATATCCAAAAGGCTAAATAACTTTGTGGTCTTACCCACTAATACAAAGCATATAAATGAATGACTATGTGTTTACATAGAACCCTCTCATAATGATACCATGATATGCATAATGAAAATAGTATTTGATAGCAAGTTGAGGCATATTCTTTGGCCTAGGCTGCATTGGAACATTATCACCCCAAACTAGAGCTTCTTTCCCTTTCACCAAAGGGTTTGAAACATTCTTCATTGGTTAAGGGGCCTTGGAAGCTGACCTAGAACCACTAGAATTATTTTTTCGGTTCTTAACTATGGTCAATTTTTCATCAAGTTTGGTAGTAGAATTATCCACCTAACAAGGCTTTTTGGTTTCTTATGGTGGAGGTGTGTGAGGAACAGCCAAAGGGAAATCCTTGATCTTGTGGTCTACGGATTGACACATATGACACGTGTTGGGAAGATTAAAATAACTAACTCCCTAGCTAATGTGGTTTTTCCTTTACCTGATTTTGATTCTACTTGTCAATGGCTTGAGCAACACACCCTTGTTGGGTATTTTGTTGGAAGGACTCCCCCTAAAAGTGTGCTTAAGGAATGGTTCAACAAGGCCTAGGTCCCTCATGGGGTCTGCCTTGATATGGTCCAAAATTTAACCAAGGGTTTTTTCTTGTTCCACTTTACAGAGGTCAATCATGTCTAGACCTGGTCCATGGTCCCTGGTATGCTAGGTCTTCTTTGTTGGTTTTCCAAGCATGAACTCAAGACTTCACTGTCTTGGATGACACCAAGTTGTGGATCCTGGTATGGATTGAGTTTCTTGGTTTACCCTTTCTTTGTGTGCCTTTTCTAAATCATATTGTGTCCTCTTTGGAGAGGGTCATTTGTATTGAGCCAGATAGGTTCTTTCAGGCCCGACCCCAAAAATGGGTCTTTGTTGAAGTGGACCTTTCCAAAGATTTAAAAGACTCCATTGACATTCAAATTGGAGCTCTCTGGCATACCTAGAAGGTCACTTATTTTAATCTTCCCAACACATGTTATAGGTTTCAATCCATAGACCACAAGATCAAGGACTTCCCTTTGGTAGTGCCTCATACACCTTCTCCACCATGAGAAACTAAAAAGCCTCATCAGGCAGATAATTTTGCTACCAAACTTGATAAAAAATGGACCACAGTTAGGAACCAAAAAAATAAGTCCAATGGTTTTGGGTTAGGTTCCAAGGCCCCTAAACCAATGAAGAATGTTTCAAACCCTTCGATGAAGGGGAAAGAAGCTCCAACTAGGGCTAATAATGTTCCAATGCAGCCTAGGCCGAAGACTATGCCTTAGCCTGCTATAGTTATGATAGCACAACCGAACGTTTCTCCTCCCATGTCGGCAGCTCAAAGTAGGTCTTGTAGTCCCTCTCCACCATTGGAAGAAGGTGAATATCTGTAAGAGAAACAAATATTTTCTTCTTATTCTATTCAAATTGGGTCAATTCATCCAAAGTTTCAACAAAATCACTTCTCTTCTCTAAATGAAGAGGAGCCAGACTCCAATGATATGGAGGAGTTTCACTCATGAATTTCCTCTCATGAAATGTTTGAGGTTTGACAGAACTCTCTAGAAAGTATTTTGGTATTGAAGTGCTTTGTCTCCAAGAAGTTAAAATTTCTAGTTTTTTGCTCGCATCGGCTTGTCACTCTATTTGGCCAGCTAGTCAAATGTTTTGTACTATTCATGAAGTTGGGTGTGGTGGATTTGTCACCCTTTTGTCCCCATGGTGGCATGCTTGTGTGGTCAACCACTAGTTTGACCCCATCATCGGCTTGTCTAGATCCTTCTCAACATTGATAATCATTCCTTTGGGATTATTAATGTTTATGCTTCTAATGATGTTATGGAACACTCTGTGCTTTGGCATTGGATTGTTGATTCATTGCTAGTTGATACTTGGTTATTGTGTGGAGATTTCAATATGATTTAGATGGCCTATGATAAAGATGGTACCTTGCCCTTAAGATGGGTAGCTGGCAAAAGGGAGGCATGGTTTTACATGTGCAATAAATTGGGGCTTTTCGATCCCAATATTGGCCACTGCCATTCTCATTCTCTCGGGCACACTTGTAATTACAAGGCCAGCTTTGACAGGATATTTAAATGCCTTGATCATACTATGATTGCAGCTCAATCTTTTTTCTCTTTTGACAACTCTTCTCTCTCGATTAAACCATTAGTGGATGTGACCTTGTCAACCCATTTCCCCATTTCTTTTCACATTGAATGTGAGACAAGACAACCTTGTATGTACAAAACTCAATTCTTTTTTAACATGCATTTTCTTCATCATCAGCCCACGTTGGCCCACATTCACAGAGTCTAGAATTTGGAGTGCAGACTAGCTCATCATATAGGCTGGATAACTTGGTGGAATGATGATATTGAATTCATACGGCTAGATTTTTGTGCATTTATGGGTTCCAACTGGCCATTTTTTGTCGGCGGTCTTATGAGGCTACCACAACTGACCTACGCTCATCTACCAAGGATTTGGCAGCCATCCCATTTTCCCCATCATTACAAGTTAGGGTGGCGGATTTAAGGCACAAAAAACAAGTTGCAGATAATTATGCTGCTAGAGGTGCTCAAATAAAAGTAAGGTTACACTAGTTAAAAATTGGCGACCATGCCTCCAAGGAGTTTTTTTTGGCCTTGTGTGCTAGACACTCATCTCTAGGCATTAAAAAAATTAAAGATGGAATTCAGGTGCTCTCTGAGCTTCCTGACATTCTTCAGGCCTTAGTTCGTCACTGTGAGAAAGTTTTCACTACTCAGGAGTTTAAGCCTGTGTGACAACAAGCCCTCCAGGATTGCCTTATTGTTGTACCAAATAGGTTATCTTCAGTCCAGAGAGCTTTATGTGATCAATTGCTAACAATGGAAGACCTTAAGGAAGTTTTTCATTGTATGGTTGATGACAAAGCCCCAGGGATTGATGGCTTCCCTTGTGAATTTTACAAGGCCCTTTGGGACTGTGTTGGGCATGACTTGTACAAATTTTATCTCAATGCCTTTCATTCTAAATCTCTGGTAAAATTAATAAAAAAAGGAAATATTAAATTCATACCTAAATCTAGAGATCCCGAGGATATTTGCAACTGGAGGCCTATCATGCTCCTCAATGTTTCTTACAAGATCATCACCAAAGATTTGGCTCTAAAGATCCACCATATTTTTCCTCAAATTATGCACCCAAAGAAGACTGGGTTTATCAAATCCAGGTTTATTCTGGACAACATTATTATTGTGCGGGAAGGCATGGAGTGGGCCAGGCACTCAGAACAGAAAGCTATTTTTCTTAAACTAGACTTCGCTAAAGCTTATGACTACATTGAATGGCCTTTTATTCTTGCTATGTTGTAAGCCTTGGGGTTTGGGCCCAATTTCATTCAGGTTGTCTAATTTCTCTTCACAGATGCCTATGTTTGTATCACCGTTAATGGGCGCCAATCTCTTGCCTTTGGGCTTTTTCGCTCTATTCGACAAGGATGTCCACTTGATCCTTCTCTTTATGTGTGTGTTGTCGAAGGATTTCACTCTCTTGGCCAACATGGTTTCTCAGGAGCATGTCAAATGAATTTCACTACCTAACTCTCAGGATCAACTAGTTAATTACCATTTTGCTAATGATTATTTCCTCACTCTTCTAGAGGAAGAAGATACTATCAAGATGACTCTAGAATTTTTTAACACTTTTTGCCTTGTGTCTGGTTCCATAAACAGTCTATACTTCCCACTCCTCCCTAGATTATGTAGTGTAGTTGGAACTGGATTGGGCCAGGGGAAATGTTTTGGTTCCTGGGCATTCCCTTTTCCTTCCAGGACTCTTCGGTTGAGCTATGGCAAGTTGTTCTTTCCAAAATAGAGAAAAAACTCACATACTAGATTACCAAGCCCATTTATTTGGAAAGTAAATTCTAGGTGTGCTCCAAAATTCTTGTTTCCACCCATGTTTATTATTCTTTTTGTTGGGCCCCTTCAAAATCTTCCTATGAAAAACTTGAAAATTTACTTTGGGACTTCCTTTGGGCCTCTGCGGAGTCCCATAGAGGGTTTCACCGTGTTGTCTAAGAATTTTGTTTCCTTCCTATAGACTCTAGAGGACTTGGGCTACTCTCCACTTAACAAAAAGGGACTTCCTTGTGTGTGAAATGGATAATTTGTGCCCTTACTGGAGATGAACCTTAGAAAATTCTTCTTAGGCATTGCATTTAGTTAGGACTTTTTGTTCACAGACCCACCTGGAAGGGGATTGGATTTCAAACCCTTCTAGTTATGAAGGAACCAGTTCAAATTATGGGAACTTTCATGGCCAAGAACATTTGGAGAGCCTGGGAGGCAGTTAAGCACTAACTCCACTATGCAGGCTCTGGTTTCTGTGATGCGCTTTCGCTCAATCAACAGAATGTTTGGTGGTCACCTCTTTTTTGCTAAAAATGGCCAGCCTCTGGCTAAGCCGCCTTGGCTTAAGGCACTCCAATTCCACAAGAAAGGTATTGAAACTTTACAATAGGTGTTTCACAGACCGATAATTCACATCATGCCATGGGAAGATTTTTGTGCCCTTTATAGGCTTCAAAACCAGGACCATGCTACTTATGATGGTAGATGGTGAATGCTATTCCTACAGAAATGCTTCATAAGGTGGGAATTCATGGGTACAAGCCCTAGTGTAAGGACTAGAAGTGGTACCTAGACACCCCTTTCAAAAATTACAAGCCTAGGCTTGGATATAGGTGGCTTTCACCACACTTTCCTATGATTGAAAGTCTAAACCAAAGGTGGCTTCTTCAATCTCCCACACTTGTTTGGAGAAAAATATTATTTTCAACTTGGTTTGTAAGTGTTGAGCCTAAACTTTCCCACTTTTTTTGGTGTATTATTTTCCAAGGCTTTCCTATGGGTTCTCATCTTGTTCACCTGGGGGTCCAAGACCCTCGTTGCCCTTTCTATGGGCAAGCTAAGTCTTTTAAGCATCTCTTCTGGTTTTGTACTAGAGCTTAGCAATTTTGAACTTGGATTCATGACTTATTTTAGGCCTTTAGACTAGAGTCTTTTTCCTGGCATATGATTTTGCTGGGCAGGGAAAAATTTAGTGGCGAATCTTTGCCAATTGGCGAATTCTAGGAATTGGCCAAGTCGAAATTGGTGAATTTCTCGCACCCAATAGGGTATCCAATCGCATGGATTTTATGAACTATAGGTCCAATGCATGTACATTCGCCAATGATTTTTTTTATGAGGCATATTTAAGCAACAAATTTTCCATTGTCAAACTACATGTTTCAATTGGACCGACTAATATTTTTTCTTGGAATCCTGAAAGCATTTAATAAAACACCTACATATTCACCAATACTATTAAAACAACATTGTATTAGGACCCATTTCGCCAATTAAAATTTATAAATAGTTTCTTGTGAAGACCCATTTCTCCAATTAAAATTTATAAATAGTTGCTTATGAGGACCTATTTCACCAATAACATTAAAAATTAATTACATTTGAGGACACATTTCGCCTTGAAAATTACAACGTATAATTGTATAAGCACATGAGATTCACCCTGTTTTTAATATACCATTTAAAAATCCCACGGAATTCACCAAATATGGAATCATGGATTGATATAAATACAATCGAAAGTGTCATTTATTCTTACACATTTTGTTCAGTTCTAAGGTTCTACTTCTCGATTTGGAAGTCAGCAAAAGCCGAAAATGTAGACTTAAAGGTGAGTGATCATTTCTTCATAGTGTTATTAGTTATAATAATAAGTTTTCTTTATCTCTATTCCATTCTTGCTTCAGTCTTAAAGATGATGTTGAGTAGGGAACCTTAGAACCAAAGTCTGAAGTTTCAAATTTTTTGAAACCTATGACCCACCAACTAGAAAGATGACCAAGAAAGACTTGCAACTCAACAAAGTGAACCATCATCCAAGTTGGGGAATTGGGAAGTTATGAAAATTTAGAACTCCACGATAAGGTTATAAAACTCTGAGGACTAGTGACTACGGTTAGGAAAAGCCAAAAAAATTATATTGTATTCCATGGTATTGAATTTTATATGTGATTTTGCATCATTTTTAAAGAACAACACCTATCACACTACTTATAAATTCTTATTGGATTTCCATTCACACAATCTTTGATAAATAATTGAAAGGAATATTATTATTCCATTCCTTGAACATAAGCTAACAGTTCAACATCCATAACTTATAAGTTATAAGATAACAGAAGCTAACAGTTCAACTTAAACAACTTATAAAGGCATCCACCCAACTTAAACAATAAAATCTTAAACTACCAAATCAAATAAATTTCATACTGATTCTCTCCTTATTTTACAAGGTGGTAGCTACCTTTTATGATATGCAATGAATAGAAATTCAGCTTTCTTTTAACTAGAAAGCAAAGAAAGGTGTATCTTTTAACTAGAAAGCTTTGAAAGGCATGCCAATATCAAACTATAAACTAAAGCACAAAGACTTGAATCACTTCAGAACTAATAAATTTCTTTAACTAAACTCAAACATTTCCATAAGCATTCATTCAAAGATAAACATCCAGTACACCAACATAGATAACCATTGGAAAGATATTTAGAATAAACATAATAAATTCATACACCACAACACAAAGATTATGTCTGCATGAAGTTTGAACTTCAGCATATGAGTTTCTATATTAAAAGATAATTGTAAAACAAACTTGAAATCATAAAATAGTTTTTTCTCTAATGAGGAAAATCCACATAGTACACACCATATCTCAAAGATTACGCATGCATGAACTTCATCATTGTCTTTTCTATATTGAAATAACAAAAAAACAATAAAAATAGCAGAGTTTTTTTTGTCCTGATAACGGTTTCTTGAAGACAAGTAGACAACCATTTTAGAAATTAAAATAAATATTATTTGAAGTATCAAGAGATCCAAATTAAAGAAAATAACATAAAAACTAAAAACTAAACAATGGTCCCTCTCCTAGCACCAACTCCTTCGCTTTCAATTATTTCTGCCTCCTCCTTTAGTAACGCCTCCTGTGCCTTTACTCTTTTCCTGTATTCCTGATACTTGGTGACAATTGCGGTGATGTTTCTGCTCCCTAGCATTGTAGTAATTTGTAACCTGGTTCTCCATTTTCCAAAAGCATTTTCAGACTCAACCAACATCTGATATCTTCTCTCTTCTCCACATTTATAAGTTTTCAGGTGGATATGCATTTCATAGAGTTTCGAGGACTCCCATGTCACTATAGCAGGATCAACTATTTCTTTATTGAATATCTCTCTAAAATTCAGAGAGATCTCTCTTATATCTAGAATCCTTTCATCAAACTCATCAATAATTTCCACCAACATTTCATAATATAGCTCAAGTCTGTTATTAATTTCCTTCACCAGATTATCATACATATTCAATTTCCATTCCAATGAATCAAACCAGGAAGGGTCTAGCTCCTTAGGATTATTCACAATTTTCACACCAATTAATATCTTCGGATCCATAGAGTTCAATTCTTTCATTTCCTAAGATAGCACATAGAGACTAGTTTGATCTTTTCTGACCTACTGAAGTTCTATTAGTAACTCCTCCCTCTTAACAAATCCAGTGTAAAAGAGCACAGATTTATTCAAAAAGAAGATAGCCTCTTGAGGTATTTTATCGATCCCCTCACAAGTAGCTTTGGAATAGTTCAAATTCTTTTTAATTTCTCTATGGTGAGCACATCTATTCCCTCTACATGAGAACTTGAGGCTTCATTAGATGTAGGAGGAGTGGCCATGGAAGAAATAAAGCTACTCAATGTGAGGACTTGAGATTGCAATTTTATATTTTATTTCCTCTATTCTTTCACTCTTTTAATCAAGACATTGACTGAATAACCGACATGGTACACATCACCTTCTAGTGTTGGAGGCCCCATATGAACATGTGTGACTTTTTAACCTGCCTCTGTTATTTCATCTTCATTTAAATCCTTCATAGGGTCAACAATTTCTAAAATTTTATTTCTAGAAGTAGCATCAATCACCATCCTTGACATCTTCTTAGCTTTCTTAGGTTTTGAAGAGCTTTGAAGTAACTCTGAAACTGTTTCCAATCACTGCTGAATTTGACTCCATTTTCTAACGAACGTTCATCGGTCATTCGACAAATATTTTTCAGAAAATCGATGAATTGACAAAAACAATTTCGTCACTATTTTTTCATCAAAATTCCGACGACAAATTAAACGTTGAAATAATGGTGCAGATTCGTTGATTGTCGGCATCATAAAATGACTCAGATGTTCGTCGGAATATCGACAAAAACTTCGTGTATCCACCAACGAATTACAACCAAAATGCAATTGCAATGGCTCTTCTGAAGCGTCGAAACAACACCAAAAGTTCTTTGCGATTTTGACGAAATGGGAAAGGAGTTACTATGAAGCCTTCATCATAGCTAAGCAACTTCGTTGAAACTTTTATGTGATTCATCGGCAGCCTTCATCGAAATTGTGATGAAATGGGCAAGGAGTTATGATGAAGCCTTTGTCGCAGCTAAGCAACTTTGTCTGACCTTTTTTGTGATTCGTCGATGGCCTTTGTTGAAATTACAACAAAATGGGAAAGGAGTTATGATGAAGCCTTCATCATAGCTATAGCAACTTCGTTGAACCTTTTCAGTGATTTGTCGGTGGTTTTCATCAAAATTGCGACGAAATAATGCAATTTTTTTTAAAAAAATATTCGTTGAAATGTACCATCGCGGAGACTCTTGGTGATGACCACTAAAGCCAACCCATTGATGAGAGATCAATCATTGGCATAGTATAGAAAACTCACTCTGATAGGTCCATGTCTTGCCAATGACTTTTGCTAGCAAGACAAATCCAATGTCACACCAAACTGACCTCTTCAAGAGTTTTGAACACTGCTGATTATCAGCAAGACATTCTAAGGGTCTCACCGATTAAACAAGTGTCTAAGAGAAAGTAAACAAATGGAACCTATTAATTTTCTTATTTTGGGGTTCTTTAAATCATAGAATAGATACCATCTTCTTGTGTATAATTTACTTATATTCAGATTTGAATTCGAGACCAATTGTCATTGCACATTCCATTTTACTTTCACAGAGTATTATATAAGTAATATATTGATAATGCCAAATGATTTATGGCGTTGTACAACTCCACCTATCATCACAGTTTTGTTGTTCCCCCCAAGAGAATCATGCAAAGACAAGTTTACAATACCAAGTCAAATAATATGAAAAAGACTTACTTCCATACAAATTAAATGATTATTCTCACAATAGCAATTGTCTAATTACAACAACAATTCCATGAAAGGTTATCCATGCTTCATAAGAGATGACTAGTCATACATACAAACTGCAAGATGCATAGAAAAAGCATTACACTTGAGAACAACCAAGGGCTATCAAGGGAAGGAGTTAAGAAATGTCTAGATTGAAGAGAAAATGTGTAGGGAAAATGTTGAGCAGTGTCAAGAGAACAGAGCTTGTCGAACATATTCTTGACCTAATCAAGCTCTTGAACAACTTAAAAAAAATTAAAATACTAACACATACATGAGACATGTAATGAACTTCCAATATCTGCTATATTTTTCATTAATGTAGAGGTAGGTAAAGGAGAAATAATTATAATTGTAACACTATTCATAGTCTAGTAAATTATGTTCGTAATTTGTGTTCAATGGACCTCAGTTTTATCATTATACTACCCATCTAATACCATATTTTAATCCAGGGTTCAACTATCTCAAATCTAAAGAAGCACCTTCAATTAACCATTTAAATTACTATAAAATAAGGTAAGAATTTTACTTGAGAAAGATTGGGTACACTTGTAGGATTAAAGTTCTCACATTCATCAGGATTTATTGGCACGTAGACACAACTTGCAACATATGAAGTAATGGATGACTACAAGTTAGTGAAATGGTCCTTAATATGTGACTGGTTTGCAAATTTATTGGTAGAAAATAAGGCTACAAACAGATCTACATGAAAAATTAGGACAATCTACTGTAATCATCAAAATAGATGAAAAGTGCAAAGGAAAGAGTCGAGCTACATCTTTAGAGCCTAAAAAAAACACATGCAAGAAACATAAAAAAAAGAACAAACCAATTTTTGGATGAATACAAAATGGTGCCTTCAACAAGTGATTCATATGCTTTCACACCTGACACAAGACATTAAGAAGATTTTAGTCTTCCTCTGTGAAATTAACTACTTATAGAATAAACCCAAAAACCAATATTATATACCTCCATGTCTAGCCAAGGGTAGGTATAAGAGAAAAAAAATTCTTCAATGCAATGCTGAAAAATATCAATGTGTGTGTAGGTTTGTATTACTCAAAATATCATTTCACTGCCTAAGGAAAAATACCAAAGTGATGTTTTAAATTTCAATCTTCACATAGGATCCCTTATTGCTACACATGCATATACAAGCATTATTCAAGCTCTAAACTATTCAAATATTAAGGATTTAATTAGCTATAAGATGGAAAGTTGTTGTTTAGACATAATCCATTATCTTTTACATATCTTTATTCACTCCTAGCGCTTCAGATAAATTTGTGTAAATGAGATAGAAATGTGAATCTTTTATGACAAAGAAAATTCTTAAAAGGAGGGGGGAGAGAGAAAAGGGTAGGGGACAAGAGAATGCTTGAATGTATAGAAAAGTATAACATTTTGATCATTATAACAATGAAACGAATCTTAAGTTTGAAGCATTAATATCATTTACAACATTTATGATCAAGAATGAATGTAAGTAGAGAAACTTTTGCATACATGCAGATGGTACAAAATTTCATGGTTAAGTTGAAGCCTCCCATCAACAACAAGATCCAAATATCCATGTATCTATCTCAATCAAGCCTCTAAACCCTTCAGAGCTGTCAATTTTTCCACTAACCTATTATGCACAAAAGTTAAATTTTAGAGTTATGTCACCACTAAAAATAGAATAAATAGAGCTTTGAAACCAAATCCACACACAACACAATGTGGCATTCATACAAATCCATACAAACAAACTAAACTTAGAACATTGGAATGGAAACAACTTCAAATTATGATGCAGAGCATGGATTTAGGGTATAAATAATCATTGTTCTACCACCATAGTGAAAATTTATCACTTTATTTCATCTTTGCATATTGGTTTGATGCTTCAAATGATGCATTTCTTATATTGAAAAGTGCATTACTTTATTGAGCTTCTCTTTTTTTATAATAGTTTAATATTCTCTACTTAATAGGGCCAACCACATGATGGTGGAAGCTCATTTCGCCCCTCCCCCCCCCTCACATCACTCTCAATTTCCCATACCCAATCAAATAACATTAATCATTCATTCATCCATTAATAACATATAACATTCATTCATTAACATATAACATTCATTAATTAACATATTCACATTCATTCATTAACACATA
Source organism: Sequoia sempervirens (assembly GCA_007258455.2). Lineage (NCBI taxonomy): Eukaryota > Viridiplantae > Streptophyta > Pinopsida > Cupressales > Cupressaceae > Sequoia > Sequoia sempervirens. The sequence goes on along the minus strand of VDFB02000002.1, from coordinate 78,755,830 downwards.
ATATTCATTCTTTCAGTTTTTACATATTATCAAAATATATGGTTGTCATGATATGATTACAATCACTTTCTTCTTTTTTTTCTTTTTTAAAGCTAAAAAAATATGAAGTGGAGTATCATTTTCTAAATTATCTTCCCCCCTTTAGTTGTTCTTCCCTCTACTCATGATCTTAATGTACGCCTAGTCATCTACTCATGACATGGACGCTGCTACAAGGGGGGGTCTGTTGCAATAACAAAGAAATGTTAAACCGATATGTTTTATTATTATTGTTACAAGTATTTCATTAATTAATAAAACATTAGAGTGGTTCTCTTTACCTAATGGGTCCACATCATGTTCCTAGACTTCTGTTATAGACTCATGCTCAACATGTTGAACACCCTCTAAATCCTGATCTACAGTTAAAACATGAAAGGTTATATTAATTAATACACCAATTGAAATTAAATATGTTTAAGAGAACATGAGAGTGGTCCTCTTTACCTGATGGGGCCACATCATGTTCTTGATCTTCTCTAGCCTGATCATTCTCAACACATTGATCACGCTCTACATGGTCTAAAGTTGAAACATGAAAGCCTACATTAACTAATACACCAATTGCAATTAAATATGTTTAAAAGAACTTTAGAGTGGCCCTCTTTACCTGATGGGGCCACATCATGTTCCTGATCTTCTCTAGCCTGATCATGCTCAACATGTTGATCACGCTCTACATGCTCTAAAGTATCGAGATGCACACCATGACCTTCATTTGTAGGCTATGCTCCACCCTCACCAGGCTGCATTCCAATGTCATGTGCAGTATTATCATTGCTTGAATGTTTAAAACAAATAGGCATGTAATTACTTTATGGTGGAAATTAATATTGAATAGATTGCACAAGTATTCAATTTTAAATAAACATTATTGATTTTATTTACTGCGTGTCGGATGCAGTGGAAGATTGTGTTTTCCTAGTCAAGACTCTTAGACATTCAGCCACGACTCCATAGCCTTGCTGGAAGGAAATCTTCAAGTCATCTTCTGTGGGAACTCTGTTGAATTCAGAGCCCTGCATTTTTGCATAAGATCATGAATTTTTCTTCTATGGTGTGATAAAACCAAAATTGTTTTCAATTTATTATTTGGATACTATATTTCATTCATTGATACTTACAATTCATGTGGCTAATTTCATATAACCACCAGAGCCAAGTTTGTGTTTCCCGTGTTTTTCTAGTCTTTCTTTTGTTGCCTTTGATGTGTCGGGCAGCCTATGAAAAGTTTGAAATACGTTAGATTATGTAAAAAGAAAGAGTAATCAGTATATAATTACATTGTTGATAGTATCACATGCCTTCCTTAGCCCGGTGGTGTCTTTCCTTTTTCTTTTCAACCTTCTCCTTTCCATCCGACACCAAGTCCTTCCACTCCCTCTCCAGAATCATGGGGGGATGCTCATACTTTTTGTTCTTCTCTAAATGTGACCTATATTGGTCCCTCGCATACTTTAGATAGGTACTAGCTTTCTTAAGGACCTTGATTTGGTTGAATTTTTTATCACTAAAGAGCACAACTAAACAGTTAATGAGCTCATCTTTTTGTAGACATGTAAAATATACCGATTGACATGGTGCATCTAATCTTGACTACTAACATTGTAGACACCTAAAAATGACCTAGGCCTGCAAGCTTCATTTTTACCACTTTTTGTCCTAGCATAATTATTACATTTAATTATGTCCTTGGTCCACATTCGACTATTGATTAAATAATTCATAATTATTTAATTAATTCATGTCCTTTATTCTTCATGATTATTGAATAAATAAATTCTATTTATTTATTAAATACGTCACTAACTGGCTAAGTCTTCCCTTAATTAAATAAATTTCTTAATTTATTTAATTCCCCTTTGTCATATAATTCTTATTGATTATTAAATAAATAAATTACATTTATTTATTTAATACGTCACTGATTGTCTTAATTAAATAAATTGATTAATTTATTTAATTGGTTGGTCTTATCTCCTAAATTAAATAATTAAATTTAATTATTTAAAATGTCATGTCAATCCTAACTGTCAGTCCTTTTTGATAAATAATCTGAAAAGATTATTTATTATCTCTCAAAATCCATAATTTGAATTATTTTAATTCAAATTAGTAATTAATCTTCCAAAAATCAAGCAATCGGGCAGATTCTTGATTTTCCAAATCTTATCTTCAATCCAAATCTTATCTCTTTGATTTTTTGAATCTTGCAAATCAGGCAATCTTATCTTCTTGATTTTTCGAAAATCTTTATTTTCTAATTAATTGTCTCATTTATTCTCCACCGTCGATCCGATTTTATTCTGACCATTTGATTAAGGATTTTTCCCTAACCCTAATTAGGGATTCTCAGGTTTAATCTGGATCGCTCATTTTAGGTTCTCATCATCAATTTATCTCGTTCGTCCGTTCGAAATGGCCTTTTCTATAAAATGCCATCTTCTTCTCATTTTTCAAATACACACGCACATGCTGACATTTTGCATAGTTATTATAGGCATTTATTTACTTGCACATTTATTGTCATAGGCAATTTTAGTATTTAATATAGTCCTTTGATCAATTTTGACATTTGTTTTAGGCATAGTCATTGTCAATCATAGGCTTTTAGGCATAGGCATTTAGATTTTAATTAAATCCTTCAAAACTTGCTTTAGTCTTGTCATTCATCATAGTTGCTCATACAAATCTGAGGGCATCTTCATTTACTGCAAGCAAGGAGGTGTAACGAAGGTCAATCATGGAAGATGGAGATTCTTGGTAATATCATTCCTTTTGTTTTCATCATTTTCCTTTGTACTTCGTTATTTCAATGGATTTTAGTGTTATTGTGTTAACAATCTAACAACCTAATTTTTCCATACATTACATTGGTGAACCCAACATATTTGGACAAATAAAAAACCATTTTTGGAGTTGGTTTCTTCTTGTTGCAGGGCTTGTTTGGTTTTTGTTGCAGGTTTGGCATCATTGTGGAAAAAGCCAAAGATTCGACCATAACTTTCAAACGGCTATGTATTTCGTCACGAAATTTTTTTTGCAGCTTGGGGACAACATCACACACTCTAATTCCAAAAATCAGAGTTTTTGGATCTATTTTTCATTTTTTATAATTATTTTTCTGTTTTTAATAAAAAAATAATTTCGGGAGAAAATAATCGAATTTTTTAGATATGTTTACATTTCTAGAAATATCTTTGAATTTTAATAGGGGTCTACTCTTTAGTTTTTAAATTTGGATGTGCAATTATTAGTCAAAAAACAGATTTTTTGAAATTGGGGTTTAAAAAAGATTTGCTTAGATCTCACTCACAGTTGTAGATCTACTCACAAATTATTTTTTGCAGATTTGGGATGACATTAGACGAATCTAGTAAAAAAATCAGAATTTGTAGAGCTATTTTGTATTTTTTATAGTTTTTTTATGATTTTTCATAAGAAAATAATTTCTGGTGCAAAACAACAAATTTTTCTGATTTATTTATATTTTTGGAAACCTCTTGAGATTTTAGATAGGCTTTATTCTCTGTATTTTTCATTTTACTGTCAAATTTTTTTCTAAAAATCAGATTTGTTGTGACTAGCTAACTCTCTAATAGTTGTGACTAATCTTCGTTTGCAGCGTGTGGCGGTTACTATTCGTGTGTCGAAGACCATTGCATAAGAGACTACTAATATTCATTGTTTGTAGATTCACAAGTCAAAGAAGGAATAAACAAACTTTGTGCTTATTTTTCTTAGATTAGGAAACATTTGAATTTGGTGCATATAAAAAGAACACATGTCTTCTTTGCTTGATTGTGGTTGCAGAATGGTAGGTGAGTATGCTCTCACTTGGTGAAAACCTTGTGATCAGAAAACCAGACCCATTCAAATCTATTATTTACCCTGACTTGGTATATCGAAGTATCCTCTCCCCTCGCGTTTTCGGGTGATCTTGGGTGTAAGAGAAACGGTTACCAACTCTAGAAATTGGGCCTGCCTGGGGATTTCATCACCCCAACACGACTCAAACCGGCAACGGAGCTAAAGCCAAGCTACCCCCAACCGGTATATAAATGTAAACCTTAAGGGAAAACCTAAGGTTGCGAGTGCGGATGTGTCATACGGACGGAGTTGTACTCCCTTAAACCCTATTGAGCTTAACCTCTTCAGGCTAGAGTGCCACCTTAATGGTGATTAATCTCTTGCCCCATGTATGGCCACTCGAACAGGGGTCCCAAACTAAAAACTCTTGTGTAGTAAGCCAAAATCTTTCTATTTTCTAGCGCAGCACCGGTCGGTGTGAAGGCATCCACACTTTCATAGTTTGTAGTAGAGGTGATCAGCTCGCCATGGGAGTTTCATGGGGGTTGAAAGCTTGGTTGGCCTGAGAAGAGAGTGCATTGTAAGGGGGAGCCCGTGCAGTCAAGCTTTTGAATTCACACGCTACAGATATGCAATTACATGGAATCTAGTGAATATTGTCATGGCCTAACCTAGGATCGTGCTTATCTGATGTGTGTTTGGTTACTTTTCAAAACACTGTGTTTGTCAAGTGCTTTCTGGTTTCATCATAGTTCTAAACAAAACATTCAACACTAAAAGGTCAAACTGTCAACATTTCTATTTTTCAAACACAAACTCAGAAAATCAATTTACTGTCCTCAGCAAGTCTCTGTCAAAAATCATCCTGAAATTGGTCAAAGGTTGCACTATTTTTCCATCATCTTGCATTGACACCTTTAGGTATAGATTTTTCAATTGTCATTTCAGCCCTTAGGTGTCATAGTCATAGTCTTTTGACATTAGTTTGACCATAGGTTGTCATCTTCCATACCTTGGTTTAGGTTAACCTTGTCATACTTTGCAAAATCTTTACTTTCAAAATTCGATTACCCTTGGACTGTGTCATCATTCTCCTAGTCATTGTCCTTTTGGTGAAATTTTTCCAACTCATTAGTCTAGTTCGGAAAATTCACTTGTCCTTTGTCATCCTTGTCATTTTCAAGTCCATTGGTATTTCCAATTAGAAAGAAACGATTGCGCTTAGAGTGCTTAGGTACTTCCTTTTGCCAAGTCACATTAGTCCTAGTTTGTATCTTGCATACCCTATTATGAAAATACAAAAATACTTGTCATCTTAAATCTTGCATTGGTAAACTTTGAGTCAACATTGTCATTTTAGGTCATCATCACTTCCTTGCATTGTCATCCTTTATCCAAAAAAAAAAAAAATCCAAAAAACATAGGCTAGTGTCATCCTTGCATTTACTTGTCATTCTCATCATCCTCATTTGAGCAAATCCCTTTTACGATTGAGACTACGCTTCAAAGACAACAACAAATGGAAAACTTTGGACAAGATTCCAATCCCAACATCGACAATAATACTTATGACACAAACCAACATTGGACTTTTTCTGACCCATTCCACAACATGAACATGCAATCTTCCGTGAACATGCCATCTTCATCACAAAAAATTTATGAACCATTCATACTAAGAGACCAAAATGGACAAGTATATTGGAAAGACATAGAAGCTGCCAAGCAAAATCCTGATATATTCTCCTTTGTAAAAAAAATGGTCTTACGTGACCCTCACAGGTATCTAGCCATGCTTTTGGATGAAGGGGCTAAGTTACCACAATGCTTTGACATAAATACTTTGCCACCATCTATCTACCCTCACCATCAACAGTCAATTGACATGAATCCTACCAATAATTCACAACAAACGTCCACTTATCACCCTTATCCTAACCTTGACAAGGGAAACCAACTGTCCACTAGTCCATTCCAAGTCTCCACATCATATGCTAGTCCTTCACCTATCAATCATGTCAACGTCTACATGCCCTATCAACCATCTATCAACTCATGTCAAGTCCCCACATCATACCATATCAATCCGGTCCAAGTTTCCACATCATATTTTAGTCAACCTTACACTAATCCAATCCAAGACTCCATGGCATATCCGGTCGAAGTCCCCATGTCACATCCTATACCATCACATCCTAATATATTCCAAGACTCTATGTCATATTTGGTCCAAGACTCCTTGTCATATCCGGTCCAAGTCTCCACATCATACCCTTGTCCTTCACATACTAGTCCAATGCAAATACCCATGTCATATCCTAGTCCTTCGCATACTAGTCCCGTCCAAGTCCCCACGTCCTGTCCTAGTCTATCATTCATTAGTCCTTTTCAAATCACCCCCTCACAAGCCACATATAGTCATGAAAATTCTATCATAGTCCAAAGTCACATCCCATCGTCTACACTTGAAGATACATGTCAAAATGAAAGTCCAAAGCATGACCTTATAATGTCACCCTCATGTCAAGAACAAGGTAGTCCATCCAATGACCCTATCTTTTAGTCCATCCATGAAGTCCTTCAAGACAATCATGACATCCAGAACACACCTCTCCTTGACAATGGCTCTATTTCCGACTATATAATCCATGACAACCCCATCTTCGAGCAAGACCCTACCATTGACCAAGAAATCCAAAATGGTCCACTCCTTGACCTTTATGCCATTCATGATCAAACACTTGTTGACCCTATAAAGGCCTCGACTATTGACATTTCCCAAGATGAGACACTTGCCTTCATGGGACACATAGACGATATTCCTCCAGAACAAGAATCTTCCACTAAGGACATGCTTGCATATGATCAAGTTATAGCTGAAATCATTGGACTATATGACACTAAAAATAATGATGGCTTCGACATTGCCTTGGAAGCACCAATAGAATCATTTAAACCTGACATCTCACATGATCAGACCAAAGATATCAGTCAAGAATATGTTCAACATGACAATGAAGCTAAGACACTTTACCAATTAGGGGCATCTATCTTTGTTAGAGCAGGCTTTCTTGCAGACGAAAATATTACAAGTGACAGTGTTCATAGACATCATGATGGGTTAGCATCTTGCTTTCAAAATAATAAATACCCCATCGCAAATAGAATCTTTCAAAGCATGCAATATCAAGGAAAAGGACTAGGCATATACGAGCAAGGCATTCTAGAACCAATACAGCTTCAGGAAAATTACAGACATCAAGGTCTTGGCTATTCCTCAGACAGTAAATCAAATGATGTCAGTGGTACCTCCTCAATACTGGGGGCAACCTTGTCAGATACAAATGTCAAAATGGAGTCCATGAGAAATCCTTGTCATAAGATTGCTGCCAACACCCCATCCACCCACACCATGAACTGTCATTCCATCATAATAAACCTTCCCTTTGGAACCAACAAAAACAAAAGTCTTACAAGTCAAAAGATCAAAATCAAATGTCAAAGGCCATTGAATCAAAAAAAAGGACAAGTGGACAAATGAAATTAAAATGGATCCCAAAGAAAGATGGATCAAACAAAGACACCAAGTCAAGTACAAAATTCAATCATAATGTGGAGCCACAATACAAGAGGACTCCCACATACAACAAATGTCCACCTCCTTCAAAATGGTCATCAAACAAGGCATCTAAAAATGTTGGTTCCAAACACCATCCCTCCAAAATCTGTCATCCACCATACCAAGTTTGGAAAATAAAAAGTGATTCATCCAAACGTCCAAACAACCTTTCCACGTCTACCATCATTCATCATAACCCTACATCTCGTTTAAAATCCAAAAATCCCATGTCACAAATCCGTCACATCATGGCAGCAACTCTTTACCACAAGGACTCTCATGGCACTCTATTGCGATGTGCGTATTTTGATAAGGCCAACTCTAGTATCGTAAAAGATCACAATGACATTGATCAGTTGTACACAAGTGCTACAATCCTTACAAGACAACTCTTCAGCAAGGTCATTATTGGCATATCATGGCACCAGTCTCTACATCAGCACCGCCAGTGGATTCAGAATAGTCAGTGGTCATCTAAAGCATCAAGGCTATCCACAAAATTAGAAATACAAAAAAAAAAAATCAAAAAACTAAAAAATCATCACCCTAATGAAAACCTGGCAAACAGGCGTCTTGGTGACACCAAAAAAAATCAAAAATTCAAAAAAATAGTAAAGAGAAAAATTTCATCCAATGGTGAAAACCTGGCAAATAGGCACCCTAGATAAGTACCATGATGAAAACCTGGCAAACAGGCATCATGTGTAAAATAAATCGTCTATGTGGACTCTTACACTTGGAGGCAAGTTGTCTCATTTTCCCATGCCTTCCTCATGACATTGACGTCCATCTAAGCCCTATCATTTCCACGCATTTTTCCCACCTACCTCAGTCTTGACATAAAACCGGCACACATAAATCATGCTTTGGGAAAACTCTTGACATGTCTATCCTTCGGTCATACATGATTCGTGAAACATCATGTCATTGACCGTCATAGTCTTATTGTCCATATATGGCATAGTCCTTGAAAATCATATAGCAATTCCCTTAATCTCTTGTCCCCCATCTTTTACCAAGGCCACCCCCTATCCTTTCATGCCTATCACCTATCTTGGCTTTCCCTTGTCAAACAGTCTAAGGATAATCATCATCCCATCTAGTCCTCACCAAGTCATTCCAAATGCAACGAGTCTAATCCATACAAGCACATTATCCAAAATTTTACTTGACTGCGTTCCTGGCCCGGCTGTAGACCTCCATACTTTTGTCACATTATCGTCATCGTCCTCACGTTGTTTCGAGATGCGTCCTTCCCACGTCAAACAACGTTGTCATCACCTGTCAATTGGTATTCAGCTTGACTAGGGGCACAATCATGTTTGTCCTTGGATTCTCATGTGTAGGCATCAGTCATTTGCATTTGTCACGATCCTCTTAAACGTCAAAATCCAAAAAAATCATAAAACGACAAAAAGACCAAAAACATGGCAAAAAGTCCTGAAAAAAGAAACATCATAAAATGTCCTGAAAAAAGACAAAAATATCATAAAATGTCCTAAAGAAAGACCAAAAACATCATAAAATGTCCTGAAGAAAGACCTAAAAATCATAAAACGTCCTGAAGAAAAACACAAAAACATCCAAATCAATGTCAAAGTCAGTCACATGGAGTCAAAGTCAGTCATGTCAATCAGTCCATGTCATTGTCGAACTACGTTGTCTCTACACATTTGCTACGTAGGCAAGGCCATCAGTCGATGAGTCCCCGAGACATTAGGTCAGTCCTTTTAGGTTTGTCCAAATAAAATCATGGCATTTATCACAATCGTCACATCGGTCAAATAATTCAGACATAGTCAAAATCAAACACAAGACAGTCATTCGAAACGCCAACGTCAAAATTTGTCAAAATCAGACAGCATAGTCCAATCAATCATACAGTCAACATCGGTCAACTTGCCAAAACATATTAATCAAAACAATTTCAGTCCCATCACTCTTTGGTCCTCTTCAAGATGTGTCCTTCTTGGAGTTAGACCTCGTCAAAATGTCCTTTGCCTTTTCAGGATGTGTCCTTCCTGATAATAGGCCCTGTCAAACTGTCAACACTGTCAAATTGGCAAAGCTCTTAAATTGTCAAAACTGTCAAACCAACAAGAATTCAATCTTTGGCAAACAAACATTGGCAAACAAAATAAAATGGCTGTTAATCTTTCTGGTCTATCTTGTCTTATCTTTTGACTATCTTGGCTATTTTGTCTTATATTTTTATTGGCTTGTCTTTTGGTCATGTTACTAGCTACCTCGAGGATGTCCCATGAAGGATTTAGAGGTGCGATGACGTCTCCTAGCCTATTTTTATTTTCTTTGACTATTGTCTGTGGATTGTCTTGACAAAAAGACTGGGGCAACATGACCCTTAGTATGAGTTAGGACATTCCTTGTCTGCGACTGTCTATTTTTCAAGTGAATGACCTTGCACACCTTGGTCTATGTCATATCATGGTGTTTGTTGTCCATTTGTGTCATTTTTACCGCCCAATGATGATTAAGAGCAATAAATATTAAAAGTCCTATGGCAATGTTTTGAAGGATTTAGTTTAGGAACTAACATGCATCTTCTTTAGTCTTGTCATTTTCTCTCACTCATCTCATATAGGCATTGCATCCATATCATCATCCATATCTTTTGCACTAACATTTCTTTGTCTCTTCATATTCTAGTCTTCTCATCAATTTCGAGAGCACACCCATGTTCTTGGAACCTGTCTCTCCTCTTGAGGGGGCATACCATAACCCTCTTCGTCTTTCTTCCTTATTTTATTTTGCACTGGGGCATTTTTTGACTTATTTTCTTTGTCACAATGTGACATGCTACATTATGACAAAGAGGGGAAAAATGTAGACACCTAAAAATGACCTAGGCCTGCAAGCTTCATTTTTACCACTTTTTTCCTAGCATAATTATTACATTTAATTATGTCCTTGGTCCACATTCGACTATTGATTAAATAATTCATAATTATTTAATTAATTCATGTCCTTTATTCTTCATGATTATTGAATAAATAAATTATATTTATTTATTAAATACGTCACTAACTGGCTAAGTCTTCCCTTAATTAAATAAATTTCTTAATTTATTTAATTCCCCTTTGTCATATAATCCTTATTGATTATTAAATAAATAAATTACATTTATTTATTTAATACGTCACTGATTGTCTTAATTAAATAAATTGATTAATTTATTTAATTGGTTGGTCTTATCTCCTAAATTAAATAATTAAATTTAATTATTTAATTGCTAATTAATATTCTTCTTATTTTAAATAAATTAAATTATTTAAAATGTCATGTCAATCCTAACTGTCAGTCCTGTTTGATAAATAATCTGAAAAGATTATTTATTATCTCTCAAAATCCATAATTTGAATTATTTTAATTCAAATTAGTAATTAATCTTCCAAAAATCAAGCAATCGGGCAGATTCTTGATTTTCCAAATCTTATCTTCAGTCCAAATCTTATCTCTTTGATTTTTCGAATCTTGCAAATCAGGCAATCTTATCTTCTTGATTTTTCGAAAATCTTTATTTTCTAATTAATTGTCTCATTTATTCTCCACCGTCAATCCGATTTTATTCTGACCATTCGATTAAGAATTTTTCCCTAACCCTAATTAGGGATTCTCAGGTTTAATCTGGATCGCTCATTTTAGGTTCTCATCATCAATTTATCTCGTCCATCCGTTCGAAATGGCCTTTTCTATAAAATGCCATCTTCTTCTCATTTTTCAAATACACATGCACATGCTGACATTTTGCATAGTTATTATAGGCATTTATTTACTTGCACATTTATTGTCATAGGCAATTTTAGTATTTAATATAGTCCTTTGATCAATTTTGACATTTGTTTTAGGCATAGTCATTGTCAATCATAGGCTTTTAGGCATAGGCATTTAGATTTTAATTAAATCCTTCAAAACTTGCTTTAGTCTTGTCATTCATCATAGTTGCTCATACAAATCTGAGGGCATCTTCATTTACTGCAAGCAAGGAGGTGTAACAAAGGTCAATCATGGAAGATGGAGATTCTTGGTAATATCATTCCTTTTGTTTTCATCATTTTCCTTTGTACTTCGTTATTTCAATGGATTTTAGTGTTATTGTGTTAACAATCTAACAACCTGATTTTTCCATAGATTACAAACATCATTTCATCATGAATCATCCCTCGGTCTAACCATTTAATCAAATCTCCTTATTTGATTAAATTCATCAATATTACTCTCTTAATTAAATAAACCAGTTATATAATTAAGTCCCTTTTATTTTGTTAATTAAATCAATCAATCTGATCTAATTATCCCTATTTAATTAAATAATTAATTTTATTTGATTAAATCTCTTAAGTTTATCTATTAAATTTAATAAATTAAAACCTTATTTGATTTAATCTAACACCATCATCTTTTAATTAAATAAATCAAAATCCTTATTTAATTATTCTCCTATCATACTCCTCTCTTATTTGATTTAAATAAATCCATAAATTTGAGTCAAATAGGTCACATTATCTAACCTATCCTATTAAATTGACCCTTGATTAATTTAATCTCTCATCATGTTCCATCCTCTAGATTTTGCAAGTTGCACATGAAAATAGATTTAATTCATTTATTAAATCTCCATTTTCCTCACAAGGCATCTTTTGGAATATTCCCTCAAACTTGAATTCAAAAATTCCAAGTCAACATGTACATCCAACAAGGCAATAACTTCATCTTACATGTCTTTTGCCTTGAGTCAAGTGGAACTTATTGCATTTTCCCTTCCCTCTTGCAAGTCATTTCAACAAATTTGAAATTCAAAAATATGCATTTATTGGCACAATCCCCAAATCTTGCACATCCTCCATCCACTCATAGATTGACAAGTGGAATCATGCCATTGGATGAATGTTCGTCCCACATTGCTCAAATTTGGACATTCATCCATCCTTGCATTCTATGAATAAAGTGCTCATATCCTCATTTGATCATCGACAAATTATGCAAATTTATTATGCTAAAATATTTAGCCATTTCCATCCATCACCATTGAGTTCTTAGCTAGGTTTTTGCATATTTTTGGCTTTGAACTCTCATTCTTCATCAACAAAGTGGATCAATCATCATCAACATATATCAAGCTTGCATCTTAGGAATTGGGAAAGGGCCAATTTTCACATCAAATTGGCACCAATTCCCCCATGGGATCATGTGTTTTCTATTCTAATTAGGATTGAATCTATATTTTCTTGTTTTATTGTGTTCTTCATTGTTTTCTTTCCTAATTTGAGTTGTGTAAATAGATTTCATGGGGAATCCTTGTTCATGCTTGCAATATCTAACTTAATGTGTTTATTCATTGTGTTTTGCAGGTATTTGGATTGGGGTTCACACATTTGGCACTAGAAGGAGGGTTGGATATCATTTATAATAACTTTTTTCACAATTTTTTGCATTTTTGTTCATACACAGAAAAATTCCAACATTGAGAGCTTGGCGTCACTATAGAGCACCGCGGGAAACTCAAAGTGCGGTGCTGGACTCTTCCCGCCCAAGAAAATTGAATTCTAAACTTCGCCACTTGACTGTTGGCTCACAGGAAATTTCAGAAAAACATCAAACTGCAACACAGTTGAGCTCACTATCCCGACACAGAGCGATGTTGACTAGTAAGCGACGCTGTGAGAGCACTGCTGAGAAATCAAACTCTGATGCAGTCATTGGTTGCACAACTGGGAGGGAGTAAAAAGTGGAAATTAAATTTTAGCACGTGCTTTTTGATTAATGATCAATTTGTCTTCTATTTTCTACCTTTTAATCTCTGTATTTTCTATAATCTGAGTTGTTTTTCTCTCTTGTAGGTTGGAATTGAAAACGAAAGGAGGAGAAGCATGAGGATGATATTTTGCAAGATCAAAGTGTTTTTAAACACTTTAGTGTTTGTTTAACACTTTTAATAAATTTTTATCACTTCTTTCTTAGGACACTAATTTCGTTTGGGTTTAAAAAGAACTTTTTTCAAATTTTTCTTGCAAAGGCTAAAATGAACATTAGGGATACAACTTATTAGAGTTTTTTTTGGGTAACAATTGAACAAAATGTCTATCACTTGTCTTTTGATGCTTTAAAAGGAACTCACATTTTTCTTTGTGGATTTAAAAAGAACAAGTGCAACTTTGTTTTCGTGAGGGCTTACTTGAACTAACCTCATTGAAAAAGGATGTATGTGCTTCTCTCGCGCTTTATAGCGATCTTGAGAATCAAAAGGCCTTTTTCATGATTTTAGATTGAGATAAAGAAATCACCTCCACACTTTGATTTGGGTTTAAAATTGAACAAAATCTTGTGCGAGTGTGAGTGGGGGCATTATCCCGTATATTCTCTCTTTGTTGCCAACAAAGATTGATCAAGTTACAAATATTGTTTTTACTCGCTTTTGTTTATCCTAGAGGGCCTGCCTTGGGGAAAAAGTACTCACCCAAGGGAATGACTCAACCGGTAACACTCTAAAGCCAAGAGTATTTCCAACAAGAATATAAATGTGGGTATTGGAGTAAATGCCAATATCACGTGGTTGATTCTGACAAGATGGATCCGAAAGGGGACTCTTGCCATATGGGTCAATCTCCACGAACGGAAAGTCCTTATTAAACCCATGTGCTAGAATTTTCCAAAATCCTTTAATTTATTTGTTGGTGCAAGAACGATCGTTCTGAAGCCACCCCACACTTTTACAATCTTTTAGTAGAAATGGAAAGTATGCCATGGGAGTTTCATGGGTGTTGATGCTTGGCTTCCCCGATTGACGTTAATGAGTCGTGGAGGGGAGCCAGTGGGGTCAAGCATCTAACCATTCACTAAAGATAAGCGTAGCTAGACTTTTCCAAGTGGGAATCCAACAAATATTATCTTACACATCCATAGGGTTGTACTTATTCTTGGGTTACAAAATGCATTGCTTGATCAAACACATCTCGAAAACAAACACTTAACATCATCATCCAAATTTTAAACTCTTTTGAAGACAAATACAAGTGACTCAATCCATATGTTATTGCTTTCCCTTGTGATTCACATCCTTAGAGGTATCTAAACATTGGATTACATCTCGATTTGTCTACTAAAGTAAACAATAGGTAAATTTTGCTTTGATTTCCTTGATTTCTACATAATACACTTTGTGGGATGAGAAGAGGTTAAAACATTAGACATCTAGTTTGGAAAACTTAATCAAAGAAAGTGTTTTTGGTAAAATAAAGCCATTAAGCAAAGCTAAGAAAAATGAACTTTCATGTGTGTTGAAGCCTCACGATTCTCAAAAAGTCCAAATCCCAAAACAAGAAAAATCCTTGGTTCAAAATCTGAAAATGCATGTTCAAATTGAATCATTCTTTGGTTATAAAGGTCTCTAGGAATCATTGCATGTTCTTCAATACCTAGGTCTAGGCAAACAAAGTCTCTTTTTTAGGTTCATCTTAGGATCAAAAGAAAATCAAAATATTTTTCACCCATCCTTCAAAACATCAAAACAAAACATCATCTCACTATCACCTTTTGGAAAATCTTGAAATCATCCTTAATGCTAGGCTTTTTTGGCAAAATCAAAAATCATCAAAATCATTGAGACTAAATCCTTGAAAACTTTATCAAAAAAACCTTTGGCTAGGTATGTGTAAATGCATCCTTTTGCATATGCTTAGTCAAAGTTATCAAAATCATCTTGTTTAGCTTAGTATATGTAGATGAATCCTTCTTCATATGCTTAGTGAAACTATCATCTTGTTTGAATAGGTGTGGGTAGATGCATCCTTCTCCTCACACATAGTCAAATTATCATCCTTTGAAAAAATATATCCCTTAGATAATCATCGAGCATCTTAGGGTCTATTCGTTCAAAATCAAAAGAAAATCAAAATCAAAATCAAGGACAAATCCAAAATCCAAAATCAAATCAAAATCAAAAATCTGAAAGTCCCAAAAGCCTAGCATCTCCTTCAAGATTTATCAAAAGACTAAAACATCCACATCACCTTTTGATCCTCAAAATATCCTAAATTTTTTTGCTTTGGGCATACACCAAAGATCAAACCAAGGAATTAAGAGATTCATCTCCCCTATTCTTGAAAATTGATCCTTGTTTTATGGTTCAAACTAGATCTCAATATAAGATGAGCATGGAAACCAACAAAGAAACACCTGCTTCAAGTGATCTTAGCCAAACAAACGCAGAAATGAATCCTATCGAATCAAACAACCATTTGACCATATCATCACCACAAATCCCACAAGAGGAAAATCAATGAGAAGACCTTACCTTTGGGATGTCACACAATGAAATAACGGAAATGCTTCAAAATCCGGAAAACCATAAGATCGCCAATATCATGATGAGACTTAACCCTTCATTATACATGCTAGAACTAGAAAAACAAGGGGCCAAATTACCATCTGATTTTGACACAAGCTCAATAATAGAACCATCTTTGGAGGGCATGCCTCTAATCTCATCCACACTTCCCATCTCATCTACACCCCCATCCCAAAGCATCATGCAAAACATTTCCCAAATCACATCTTTTGCTCCAACCCAACCCAATGTTAATAAGGGAAATGAATTTTCTAATGCTATCAAAACACACCCCCTTGTTAACAATCAAGACGTGGATCCAAATACCATCATAGAACAAACCATACCCCAAAATCCATTACACAAGTATATTCCTCTCACTTTCCATCATGATCCATCATCATCATTCTTCCACGCAACACCTCAAACTCCTCTCCTCACAAATTCACAAGAGGAAGGAGACATGTTCGGACCAAGGGGCATCTTTGACACCACAAAATTTTTGCAAGAACTCACACCCCTCACATTTCCACCTCTTCCATCATTACCATCATCATCCACACCACTCCTTGGTTTGGGGCTCCCACCTCTACCAAGTATCAATCTGTGGACACCCAGATTTGATCACTCCCATATGATCAAATTTACCTCTTTATTCATCAATTCCATCAATATTAATTTATTTAATTAATATTACACTTCCCACATAAGACTCTTAAAGTATTTAATTTAATAATTAAACACTTTATCTGGTGCCTTTCTCCTCTCTAAATTAAATAAATACACCAATTTATTTAATTTAGTCATTCTAATCTTTTGAATTAAAATCAATTTAAAATTCTTCTTTTCTCCCTCCTTGTCACATCCTCCATAATCCATCTCTAATTTGAATTAATTTAATTAATTCATATTTAGGGTGTGCATCCTCTTAATCAAGGATTAATGTCACATCCTCCTACATTTGCCACTTGTCTCTAATCTTCCATTAATTATCATAATCAAGTATTTGCACAACTTTAATCAAAGTCATTAACCACTTTTAGCACCACTTTTTAGTTAATCTTTCCATTTTTCCTTTTTTGGCATTGACCCTCTTTCCCATGAGAATTTTTAATTCTCATTTATTCATCCTATGTCTCTCCTCCTCATGTGAATTTTTAATTCACATTTTGTCTTTCCAAGGCTTCTAGAATGTTTGACATGTCACTTCATGCACATGTGACCAATTCCCACCTTTTTGGAGACCCTCTCTTATCCATTAGATTCTCCTATGAATGTGAATTTTTAATTCACATTTATTTCTCCAACCTTTCTTCTTTTCCCATGGAGATTTTTGAGAAATTCCAAAATTCTTCAAGTGTCATTTTCACTCCCACTTGGGGATAAGAAGTTCCTTTTTAAAGAAATCTTCTCACTCCCCAAGGTACTTGGAAGGTACTTGTCCTTCCTCCACATCATGTACCTCTCTTCCACATCACCTACACATCATCTCACCCTTAGCCCTCTCACATTCCACATGTCAAAATGTGAGGGCTTGTGAATCCTCAACTCACCTTAGCCCTTCATCTTGACCTTGTTGGATAAATCCCAACCATTGAATTCTCTAGAGAATTCAAGTTTCTCTATAAATACCCCATCCTCTAAGGCATTTAGAACACTTAGCCATTTTGCAACTAAATGCTGCCATTTTGTGCACTCCGTGGGGTGATTACACCCTTGATTTTCCGTAGTGGGGTGACTACTCCCCTGATTTTCTGTAATGGGGTGACTACACCCCTGATTTCCCACAGTGAGGCGACTGCGCCCCCTCCTTAACCAAAATTTTTGGCTAACACTTTTTCTGCAAAAGGGCGATTGCGCCCCCTCCTTGACCAAAATTTTTGGCTAACACTTTTTCTATAGAAGGGCAATTGCGCCCCCTCCTTGAACAAAATTTTTGGCTAACACTTTTTCTGTAAAGGGCAACTACACCCCCTCCTTGACCAAAATTTTTGGCTAACACTTTTCTTGCAAAAAGGCGACTACGCCTCCTGGGCTGAAATTTTTGTGCTAAAACTTTTCCGCAGTGGGGTGACTGGGCCCCTGATTTTCCACAGTGGGGCGACTGTGCCCCTAATTTTCTATAGTGGGGCGACTGTGCCCCTGATTTTCTGCAGAAGGGTGATTACGCCCCTGATTTTCTGTAGAAGGGCAACTGCGCCCTTGATTTTTCATAGAAGGGTGACTGCGCCCCTAATTTACTGCAGAAGGGTGACTGCGCCCCCTTGTCACCGTGAAGCAACACATTTTGAAAGGTAAAATTATCATTTTGGCTTCAGTTTTTTGCTATTTTTAAGTATTAACCCCCTAACACTGTTCTTGCAAGGATATTGGTTTTTTTTGCTAACTTTTTGTAGCATATTTTTGTGAAGTTGATGAAGAAAGCGGGATAAAACATCTAACATTTACTTGCGGGGCTATCCATTTGCTCAAAGTTTTTAAAATATCCTTGTTGTTTGCCTTAATCTAAGAACATAGTTTAATTAGGGGGAGTAATATTCATTGCTTGTTGTGTCTATCTTTTCTATTACCCAAAGGGAGCATTAGCTTTTTTCATTTTCCCCTTGCACTTCATGTGAGCCTGGGGAGTAGTTGAAAACAATTAGCGCTTTCTTTCTAGTGGGACTTGCTTGGGGATT
This sequence comes from Sequoia sempervirens, assembly GCA_007258455.2. NCBI lineage: Eukaryota > Viridiplantae > Streptophyta > Pinopsida > Cupressales > Cupressaceae > Sequoia > Sequoia sempervirens. Next base: position 78,737,340 of record VDFB02000002.1, on the reverse strand, counting down.
TCATCACCCCAAGGGATGATTCCAACCACGCGTACCAGTGGGGTATATAAAGGGGGAGAGTGAAAGTTGTACCCCAATCCAGTCACGTCGTAATTGGAAGAGCGTCGAAGCTAGGGTGATACCTAGATAGATGTGAAGAGTTGGTCTGAGCCCTTCAGTATCTCCCTGGGGTTCCCGACTCATGCTTGTGATGGGCTGGTGTTCACGGTTGTGTCTCACGTACCGAGAGTATATCAAGGACTCCCTAGACACCTTGTGCATCCTAGATTAAGACCTCTTTGGCCATACCCTTAACACTAATCATAGGATTGTGTTTGCTTAAAAGTGTTTTCTTGTGAGAAACCAGTGAAATTTTTGACAAATTGGCCTTATCATTGTCATTTTAAAGTCCTTTCCATAGTCATTTTCATCAAACCAAGTCCCGAATTTTCCACGGTGGGGTGATTATGCCCCTGATTTTCTATAGAAGGGCGATTACGCCCCTGATTTTTCACAGTGGGGTGATTACGCCCCTGATTTTTCACAGAAGGGTGACTGCGCCCCTGATTTTCCACAGTGGGGTGATTATGCCCCTGATTTACTGCAGAGGGACGAATTTTCCCTCCTAAACACCCGAAATCGCCCCATTTGGATCCATTTAGCCTCTAGACCATCATTTAATCATTCCCAACCATTATCTCATCATCCCAAGCCTCCGTTTTGTCACTCTAAGCCTCCAAAAAACTCCATTGAATCAGTTTAAACCTCCATCTTATCATTCCAAACCTCTATTTAACCATTCTAAATCCCCATTCATTCTCCACAATCATCCTCAATCCACCCGTTCATTTTAATTTCCCCATAATCCATTCAAAATTCCATACCATCACCTACCGAACATCAAAATGTTACCATTTACATCACCAAACACCACCCATAATCAAACCGCCTTAACCTTGTGTTACAAAGTGGTTACCCAAATTGACCATAACACTTGAAATTGATTATTAGTCATTAACTTCGACCCAAATCAATTTACTTCCATCTTGAGGTGAATTCGGTGTCATAAGTTATCATCCTCGGCCAAAATCAATCAATTTCTATCTTAAGGTGGATTCGGTGCCGTGATCATCCTCTTAATCAATCAAAGCTCTAGGTCACTAAGGGTAACTTTCTTTGATTAAACTAAGGGTCTCTCACATCTTTCATCATCCAATCATATCCATTCAATCATCCAGATCTATTAAAACCAATCATTTGATCAAATTATCGAATTAATCAAATCACATCCGTTCAACCAATGCAATCCTATTGATCTTAATAATCCAATCCAATTCAATCAAAATCCAATCTAGCCAATCAAAATCCAATCCAATCAAATTTCGATCTAATACAATATATCCAAACACAATCTAATCTAAATCCAAACCCCATCAAAATCAGATCTCATCCAATCACAATCAAATCATTCATCAAAAACATCTTTATAATCCACCCATAGCACATTTGCATGCCCATTCAAACTAGGTCACAAGTTAAGAGACAAATGGAACAACAACAAGGTCAAAATTCCCAAGTGAACATATCTCAAGACCTTAATAACAATACAAATCCCACCAATGGTGCAAATATTGCTCAATATCCTAACAACGTCCCCCAAGATCCTCGTAACAGTACTTTATCGCACTCCAACACCGAAAATCAGAACAACTCATCACACGGTGAAGAGAGCATGGCTAATCAACCCAAACTCATGCTTGAGGAACATTTTAGTAATCCCGCCAATGTGCAAATGACTGACCGTCTATTTGAAAAACATGGGGAAGAAATTTTGGCCCACATAATTGAGAAGGGTGTTAAACCCCCCTTGGGTGTTGACTTGTCCAAATATAGGAGTTCCCCATCTAACGTACTCCAAGGTTCATAGAATACACCAGAAGGTTCGTACTTCCCCAATGTTCCTCCAGTTGAGGGTTGGCATCAACCTGAATTTGGCAATGTTGTTCTTTATCATGTTAACCACCCCCCACATGCTTCAACCTCAGTTATGGGAGGTCCTCAAGTGCCTGATCCCAATAATCCTTTCGTGTATGGTATGCCACAAAATGTTCCACAACCTACGCCATCAACAGTCAACACTGGGGGAACCCCCTTTACAAATCTACCATCATCCTCATATACATCTCAACAACTTCACCAATCCAACATTCAGCCTCAATTACCTCCACAAGGCACATCCCAGCTGAACGTTTCGGTTGGTACCCAACAACCCCCTTTACAAAACGCTTCTACGCTACCTCAGCCATCTCATCAACAACAACCCATACATAATGCTTTGGTCTCTTCACAACAACCACCCTACCAACCACAAGGAAATCCATCTCGACCTATTTCTCAGACCATATCCCCCTTTCTCGCATCCATTTTGCGTCCACAGGCTGAACCGCAACACAACATCCCATCTCAGCCCATACAATAGTTGACATCACAACAACAACTCCCTCAACACTACTACTATCACAATCAGTAGCAATTTCACCAACAACTGCCTTATGTGACCTCCCAACAATCACAATAGTACCTTCCACACCAACAAACCAATAAACAACATCCCTTCCAAGCTCCTCAACAGCTTACCCCACACTTTTATCAAACAAATCCATACTATACCCCACAACAACAGCCCTCGTATCAACAAAATCCCCCATCTTACTAGCAAGGCATGTCATCATCCAACTATCCAGATCTATATTTCAACAATTCAACACTCTCTCAACAAGATCCTTTATCATCCTATCATCAATATCCCCCCAACCCACCACCGGCCAACTCGGATCTATTGGAAATCAAAGCTACTCTGAAAGATCTTCAAGCTGGGGCTGGCAAACAATCACTCAAATTTGAAGACATATGCTCATATCCATTTGATCCATCCATCTCATTGATCTCCTTCCCTAAACATTTTGAAATGCCAAAGTTTAATAAATACAGGGGGAACAAAGATCCTAAGGCCCACTTGCAGGAGTTTTACTCCTAGTGTCAAGAAGTTATGTACAATGACAACTATCTCTTGTGCCTATTCCCACGAAGCCTGGCAAGCAATGCCCTATAATGGTTCATGACCCTCAAAAAAGGATTCGTAAAATCTTTTGCGGACCTGTCAGAGAAATTTGTCTCCTACTTCTCCTTCAATTTGGAGGACACTGACACCTTAGACCTTCTCAAAGAGAAACAACATGAGGGGAAGACCTTTACTAGCTACCTCCAAAGGTGGCATGCACTAGCAAGCCGAATGAAAACCCCTTTGAAAGAGAAGGACATGGTCACTCTCTTTGTGGAAAACTATCATCCCGACATGGCTCATAACTTTAGGTTACATTATGTCACCACTTTCGCGGAGATAGTGGAAAAGGGACCTATCCTTGAACATGCCCTTGTCACCAAAGGGCACATTAAAATACATGGCCATGATAAAGAAAGGTCATTTGGAGATAAGCCACGTTTTTGGAACAAAAACAAGAACGCAGTGAATGACAGTGCGACTGATACTAAACACATCCAGGTGGCTAACACATCCCTGAGACTGCAGCCCTCCATACCTAACGCCATATCTGTACCACAGGGGGCACCTTGTCCTCCTCAACATTCAAATCAAAACAACCAAGGGAACACTAAGTGCCAGTATGCTCAATTAGGGGAAACCCTGAGTGTTGTCTTCAATAAATTGATACAGATCAATTCTCCAATCACATATCCTATCACCAAGCCACTTGATGAATCCAAACCCAATCCCACATGGTTTAAGGAAAATGAATATTGTGAGTTCCATAAAATCAAAGGACACTCTTTAAATAAATGTCAGGGTCTAAAAAACTATGTCCAAGATCTCGTTGATCGAGGAGATATCAAGGTTGACACCAGTCAAGCCTCATCATCCAATGCTCAATTGCAGATATATCAAAACGCCTTTCCAAACCATAATCAAGGCCCGAGCACCTCCAACAGTAATCCTCAAAACAACAGCACAAATAACGTGAGCTATAAGAATGTACCCCTCAATTACGAGGGTATTATTCATTACATTGAGCAGGTAGAACCTTGTGTATCCATGATACATGTCAAAGCCAAAGACCCTCAGTGTGTTGTTACTACACGATGAACCCGCATCACTGTCCCTGCGGCCTCCGCACTCGCCCAATCAACTCCTGTAAGCTCTTAGTATGACATCCTTGATCACTTAGGAAAGACCCCTGCACATATCTCCATTTTGGATTTACTTAAGTCTTCCCCTATACATCAAGAAATCCTCAACAGAGCCCTATAGGAAACCCATGTACCTAATGACATTGATCCTACACGATTCCAAGCTTTAGTAGGACACCTAGCTTTATCTCATCAACTGCACTTCAGCCAAAACGATATGCCAAACATCGATGTCAATCATAATCACCCCTTACATATCGAAGTCGTGGTTGCTCATCATAAAATAAAAAGAGTCTTGGTAGATAATGGCTCTGCCCTCAACTTGTGTACTCTAAAATTCATAAAATAGGTGGGGTATACTCAAGCAGATTTAAGTAATCAGATCATCACAATCAAGGCCTATGATAATGCAGAAAGGAATTTAGAAGGGATTATCAGTCTTCCTATCCAAGTGGGACATGTGGTTCAGTACATTACCTATCATGTCCTTGATCTGGACTTGCCATATAATCTCCTCCTTGGCTGTCCATGGCTCCATGCTATGCAAGCCATCCCCTCCACATACCATCAGTGCCTAAAATTCCTAGTCAACGAACAAGAAGTCACCATCTATGCTAACCCCCAACCATTTGAATATTGTCACACTTTAGAAGCGTCATTTCCCCATTTACATTATTGTCCTGGGGTTGAAATGGGGGCATCCTAGTCATCATTCACTAATCCACCCTCCATCGCGATAACCACTCCATCTTCCACCACTAATCCTACAGTCACCAAAGTCTAGATCATTGACAAAGGGTGTGGTGAATATAAAATGCATACTACTCTCAATGTAGCAACCATGCCACCATCACCTCACGAGTATGGTCAACCTTCACATGCTACTCCAAAGGAAGACAAGACTGTCACCTTCAGTGGTAAAAACATCCCTACCACCACTTTCAGATCCCCTAGTGTCAAGATAGATGCACCAGAAGAGGACATAAGCCAATGGGTCTACCGAGAAGAACCCCAGCCAGATCCTCTAAAGGAATATTTTCAGGAAGCATATCCGTGGTCAGCTAAGTTTGTAGAAAAGTATAACTACCAAGGTAGAGGCCTAGGTAAAGAAGAACAAGGGTGGTTACAACCCATTGATATGTCAAAGCTACCAAAAAACATAGGCATTGGGTATGATAGAAAACAAAAAATCCCTACAACATCATCTAATACTTCCAATAGTATCGCCTTGAATGATGGCTCATTGGAAGACATACCCGAGGAGGAATCCATCATATGTGTGTACGATGACGTCGATCACACCGACTTATCATCCATGTTCGAATGCCTATCTGTCTCCAGCATTAGCCTATCCCTTTGTCACCCTGAGCTTATTGATTGGGACCTATGTAATAGCACACCTGTCAATATGTCTACGGATACATATGTCAACCTTATGGGATTGGGGGAGGATGAACACTCTAGTCACAAAAATAAGAATAAGAAAAGTAAAAAGCGGTCATCTAGTGAAAACCTCCCTGAGGTGCTTCTTGACCTTGAAAAAGTAAAAAATAAAGGATGCTTCCGAGGGAAAAAACCTTGAAGAGGCACTGGAAGATGGAGATGTTCATCTTCCCCTTGTAGGAACTTAGTTATCTTCCCGATCATCCATTCTAATTGAAGAGACTCAAGAAGTTAATTTGGGTACTGCTGAAAATCCTAAAATCACCTATGTGGCTAAGTCACTCTCAGAACAAGAATATCCAGTCATCGTGCAACTACTCCAAGAGGGAATCATTAACTTTGCTTCGTCATATTTAGACATGCTAGGCTTAGACCTTACCTTAGTGGTTTATCATCTAGATGTTCACCCAGATGCCAAGCCTGTCAAACAAAAGCTCCGCAAGATGCATCCGCAGGTAGCATTGTTAGTCAAAAAGGAATTGGAAAAGTTACTAGCTACAGGTTTTATCAGACCAATTGACTACTCTGAGTGGATCTCCAATATAGTACCAGTTCCCAAACCAAATGGTGACATTTGGATTTGTAAAGACTTCAGGGATCTCAACAAGGCCTACCCAAAAGATGACTTCCCTCTGCCTAACATTGACATGTTGGTCGACCTCACAACAGGACATGAGATGCTATCCCTTATGGATGGCTTCTCTGGTTATAACCAAATTTGAATTGCATCAGAGGACCAACACAAGACCGCTTTCACAACACCTTGGGGTACTTTCTGTTACAATGTTATGCCCTTTGGTCTCAAAAATGCGGGGGCAACATATCAGAGGGCGATGAAAGTCATCTTCCATGACCTCATCCATATCATCATGGAGGATTATGTCAATGACTTGTTAGGAAAGTCCAGAACACAAGAAAAACATCCTACCATCCTAAAAAAGATATTTGAGTGGTTAGAGCATTACAAGTTGCGGCTAAATCCAAAAAAGTGTGTCTTTGGGGTCACGTCAGGAAAGTTGTTGGGTTTCATAGTCTCTCGCAGGGGCATTGAGGTTGATCCTACCAAGGTAAAGGCTATTCTAGACATGCCACCTCCACACAATCTGAAGTAGTTAAGAAGCCTCCAGAGGAAGATGCAGTCCATCTGTCGATTCATAGCCTAGCTAGCAGATAAGTGTCAGCCATTCACTCATCTTCTGATGAAAGATTCTGCCTTCCAATAGAACCAGCAATGTCAGATAGGTTTTGATAAAATTAAGGAATATTTAGCTCATCCACCAATCTTGATGCCACCTATTCCAGGAAAACCTCTCATGCTTTACATCTCTGCTACTTCAGTTGTGTTGGGGGCATTGTTGGCACAACATGATGAGTCATTCAAAGAGAGGGAAATATACTACATCAGTTGAACATTGGTCGACTATGAGTTAAATTACTCCCCCATGGAAAAATCCTGCCTTGCACTAGTCTTCAGCACACAAAAACTCTATCATTACATGCTCAGCCATCCAGTCAAATTAGTCGCTAAAATTGATCCCCTGAAGTATTTGTTATCTAGAACCACTTTGACTGGCCGCATGGCCAAATGGGTCATGCTCCTAAGCGAATTTGACATAGAGTATGTAGAGCAAAAAGCCATAAAAAGACAGGTCATAGTTGATCAATTGGCTAAGGCACCATCAGTAGATGCCTACCCGCTAGACACTGAATTCCCAGATGAAGAAGTCTACACAGTTATAGAAGCACCAGCTTGGATGCTATATTTTAATGGCTCATACACTCATAGTGGATCTAGAGCAGGAATTTTATTAATTACCCCTCAAGGTGACTACATCCCAAAATCATTCAGGATAGCATTCCCATGTACCAACAACATCGCAGAGTATGAAGCCCTCCTCACCGGCCTCTGAATTGCAAAACAGTGGCATATAACTCACCTAAAAGTCTTTGGTGATTCATTATTAGTCGTCAAACAAGTTAATGATGAATTCCTCACAAAAGATGATAAACTGTTACCCTATAAGCGCATTGTGGATTATTTCAAGAAATATTTCACTTTCATAGAGTTTGACCAAATTCCTTGGGTACAGAATAAAGCGGCAGATGCAATGGCCACTATTGGTTCCCTAATTAACATGCCTAAAGATCGAACAGAATGTGAGTTTCTTGTTGAACAACTTTTAATCCCTGCATATGATATTCTTGAGATTGATATGGTGTGCGATATCGTAGGTCCAGCCTCCCCATGGTACCAGGACATAAACACCTATCTCCATGATAATATCATACCCCCAGAACTTACACGCAACCAACACAAATCCTTTGTTCATCACTCTTCCCGATACATCATTGTTGGTGATACGCTTTATCATCGCGGCTATGATGGAATCCTCCTTATATGTTTGAATGAGACTAAAACCTGCACGACACTAACAGAAGTACATGGTGGTTTTTGTGGAGCTCACTCAAATGGTATGGCTCTAGCTAGAAGGATCCTACAAGCTGGATATTATTGGCCTACATTGGAACACGATGCTTGTGAATTTGTGAAGAAGTGTCTTCCATGCCAACAACATGCAGATTTGATTCATGCCCCAGCACAAGATCTTCAGCCCCTCCTAGCACCGTGGCCCTTTTCTCAATGGGGTTTCGACTTGATTGGCAAGATTTACCCACCATCATCTGACGGCCATACATTCATAATTACCACCACTGAATACTTCACTAAGTGGGTTGAAGCAATACCACTCTCACAAATCACTGGTATCCAAATCTCAAAATTTATCCTTTACCATATTCTCTGTAGATATGGTATCCCATCCACCATCCTCTCTGATAACGGAAAACCCTTCAAAAACCAAGCCATGAAACACCTCTGCGATACCTTTCATATCCAACACCGTTGGTCAATGCCTTATTACCCCTAGGGCAATGGTCAGGAAGAAGCAACCAACAAGACCCTTATCTGCATCCTCAAAAAAGGTTGTCAATAACGCTGGTTGAGATTGGCACCTCCATATTCATCCTGCCCTCTGGGCATATCACACATCCATCCGTACCCCGATAGGCGCCACCCCCTATTCTTTAGTATATGGTGCTAAAGTCATCTTGCCAATTGAATTTGAGCTTCCATCATTGAGGATTTCTCTGAAGAATCTTATCAGCAAAGAAGATGCTCATGTTGCATGGCTTGCATAGCTAGAATTACTGGATGAACGAGGAATAAAATCCTATGATCATCTGCAAGCATACCAAAACCATCTCAAACGTAATTACAATAAAAAGGTCCATCCTCAACAATTCTAGGTTGGTGAGCTTGTTCTTAAGGAGAACTAGCACACTCAACAGGATCGTGATAAAAAGAGAAAATTTGAGGCAAACTGGTTGGGGCCTTATATCATAGCCGCTAAATATGAATCTGGGGCATACAAGTTGACTACCCTTGAAGGAGATCCCCTTGATGAACCCATCAATATCATGCATTTGAAGAATTTCTACACCTAACTCCGCTCGGTAACCCCACCTAATCAGGAAAAAATCAAAAAAATCAAAAAATCAAAAAAATCAAAAAATCAAAAATAAATAAAAAAATAAAAAATCCAAAAAATAGTAAAGAGAAATAAATATATCCTATGGTGAAAACCACCTCTTGGTGGCACCTTGGATAAGTATGGATGGTGAAAACCTTGTAACAAGCATCATCTGTAGAGGGCTTAATCATTATCTACCTAACATCCTAATTATTTTATGCTTTCATCCGCACTATCGTCCTCACCCACCTCATCCTAGGCCGCTTGGTATATATTGATTGAGCATTGGATGACCCATCTAGCCTATCCCCCATCCTGAGCTTTTCAGTATCCCACTTTGAGCTTATCTCATTCATTCCCTTTGTCGGTCAGTCTGTGTCATCATATAGGATCATCCATTGTGTCAGTCTTCATCTAGATCTCATCCTTCCACATCACTTATCAAACTATGTTGCCCCTGCGCTATCACATAGGCAAGGCTGATCATTTGATCTACCCCCGGGTTATTCTAACCATCGCGTCTTGGTCATCCATCATTTTCCTTCATCATCATCTTTCCACTTTAACCATGGTCTCTTCATGAACTACCAGGGCTCTGCGCTTTCACGTAGGCAAGGCTAATCTCTGATCGGCCCCCGAGCCCCTAGGTCTGTAGGATGTGTCAGTCTGTGTCCCCATCTGGCTCATTATTCTCAAATAAAATCCTAATATTATCAAAATATTTGGTTAATGAAAAGCATCTGGCGTCGAACTGGGTCATTCTAGTTTAGTAACCATCAGCGGTCTCAATAGGATGCATCCTTCCTAGCAGACCTCATCGATCCTATCCATCACCTTGATCCTATGGCAAAGGACGTTTTAATTGTAATCTTTTGATTTTTTGGAATTTATTTGTCATTTGAGCTCACTATCAACACTTGTCATGGTCACCTTGATCCATCATATCATGGTGTGCTTTGACTAGTTGACATATGGGTTCATCTTGGTCTTTTCTTTGTTGTTGCCTTCTCGGTTGTCCCACGTAGTACCCACCAAGATCCCTGAGGTCTTGTGTTATGCCGGGGCATCCTTGTGTGCTTTTGGTTATCCCAATGCCTAGCCCGACCAAGGTCATTGTGACCTTCAGGTGTTGGGGTAGCCACCTTTTGCTTGTTGTGTTTGTTTCATGCATTTGGATGCCTACTGGTCCTGGTCTTATATATCAGGGTATCTAGTATCTTATGCTATAGAAAATATCAATGTTCCAAAGATGGCAACTTATATTAGGATTGCATTTCATCATCTATTGCATTGCATTCACCCTATGATTTTGGTTGTGCAAATACTTTATCCCAGTCCTTCCCATTCTTCTCAGGATACTAATAATTTTTGACAGATTCCAAATGACACCCATTTTCACAATCACTACATACCCACCTTCCATTATCATGTCAGTTTTTATTGGCACTTATGGCCGTGTGTTAATTCCTCCAAAATACAAAAGAATTATTGCATATTAGAGTCATTCTATTAACCACACATACATCACCACCTACATCACATGTTAGAACCATGCATACATCGCCACCTGCATCACAAAGTGTCAGACTCATAATACATCACATCCTGTATATATAAAATGTTCATACAAAATCCATCATATACATATACATAGATGCAACATGGGCACACATCATATCACCATGTGTATATCTGCATATTCCACAAATACATACACCCAATCATCCACATAAGCATCTAATATCATAAACATGTGCATAAATAAACCAACACATCCATCCACATAAGTAGGAAATATCATATACACGTGCATATAATCACCCATCACAAAAGGAAACATACTACATAGTGTCAATAAGAACTGTCCGATGTCATAATGAAAGTAATATAATATGTGTCATACGTCCATCATACATTAAAATCTATCATATATCCATCACATAATAAACTACAAAATCTAGAGATATAGAACATCTCTGATCTCTGTCGATAAATCCTACATGCTCCACCCTGCATCTGTCAAAAACTCAGTAACCTGTCACCTCTCGAATGAGCTACCCACTTCTGATCCTTATGGTGAATCTGGTACTGATCTCCTACCTGGTGTAACACCCAGTGAATCACTGTAACCTCGAGTCTGTGTCCCCAACAACTGAGATGGCACTGGCATCTAGGGTGCCTATCGGGTATACTGAAATATCCACTGGGTCGGGTCTGGAACTACATGGTAGTATGCAGCCATCAAAAATCATGCCTCTCTCACATTCTTCTCTCACTCCGCAACCTGAACCTGAGCAGAATTCCGCTCCTAAGGATACCTATCCTGATCCCTCGTAATCACTCTCCTCTCCTGCTCCCAGGCCTCCTTAGATAGGCGTAACTGTGCCATCTCTGCCTAAATTTGATCTCTCATCTCCTTGGCAACACTACCCTAGCTACTACGCCATCCCTCTCCCCCTGTAATCCATGCGTATCTCTCCCTATCACATCACTAACCTACATCAACTGCCACTATGCCACTGTTGCATCCTACTCTCCCTGCAGTGTCTACATCCTTCTCTCTGTAGCATCTCTCTCCCTCTGAGCGGCCTGCCACTGAACCACTGCTGCATCCCACTCTTCCTGCAGTGTCTGCATCCGTATCTCTGTAGCATCTCTCTTTCTCTGTATAGCCTACGACCGAACCACTGCTCCATCCCTCTCCCCCTGTAGCTCCTGGACTCTCAAAACTACTGCATCTCACTCTCCCTGCAGTACTAATAGCTCTGAAACTTCCTCCTCTCTCCTCCTCTGAATAGACTGAATCTGTGCCTCTGCCAACTCTCTCTCACCCTGCAGCACCTAAACTCGTGCCTATGCCATGTCCCTCTCTGCCTCCACCACCTGTACCTGCATAATACAAACTTGCTCCCTTACCTGTGTCTCTCTCTCCTGCATCACCCCCATCTCTCCCACCATCTACTCTAAGCAATACACTTTGTCTCGTAGCTCATCTCACTCCTGTCGGAGATCACCTCCCTACTGCCCACTATCTACTGACACATGATTGATCATCCTCTTTACCTCCCTCACCTGCAATATAACAATCTCTGCCTATAGTCTATCACGGTCCCAACTGACAGCAACCAACTCATCTTGTATCCCCTGTATGATAGCCTGCAGTCTCTCTCTCCCTCCCCATCACCTCCACCTGTGCGGTCAGGAGGTCCACCATAAATCCATAATCCCTCTGACCTGCTACTGGGACTCTCGATAGCTCAACTCTGAGTCTGATCACCTCTGACTCTACTACCCTCAACCTTTGATCTATACTCAAGCCCTCTCCCCCACACCAGAGATTCTGGCCAACAATTGATCTCTTTGAAATTCCATGCAAACCACTTTCAATGCATATATATTCCA
>VDFB02000002.1:78698617-78724331 GCA_007258455.2 Sequoia sempervirens | reverse complement strand
CACTCTCCTCACATATCTGGCTCAGGACCTCTCCCACCCTCATGTCATACTCTCTCTAGCCCCATAGCGCTCATCCTCTGATCCAAATCCTACGGCTCCTACAATCGGCACCAATGGTGTAATCCTCTCCCATCGGTGGTTGCGTGACCACTGGTCATATCATACTATCACCCCTGCATCCTCTGCTCCCATACATCTCCTAGGATAGGCTACCTGCACTATCACCACCCATGCTACTCTGGCCTCCCTCAGGCTAAACGTGCGCCCCCATGGTCGCTCTCTGGTGAGCCGCTGAAACATCATCGGCACACCAGGAATATCCTGTGTCAGCCCAAACTATCTCACCACCCTATCTGGTTGATGCATCTCCACTATCCGCGCCAGACTCCCAATCAGGACACACTGAGTCATAAAGTACCCGCTCTGTCTCTCATTTTGCTCTCTCCATCCCCTAAAGCGTCGATGCATATAAGGTTGCCACACTATGTCTCCCTCCTCCAAATCATCCATCATCCTCCTCCATCCCTCCATATCTCCCAACCCCCTATGACGCACAACCCAGCCCCTCGCCTCTCCATACCACCATGCCACTGGATCTCTATCGTCCACATCTCCCTCCCTGACAACAATCGGTCTCGTCACCATAATATGCTCCCATGCCCACACCTATAGCAAGGTCATGTGTGTCAAACTCACTGTCTCCCAATAGCAAATCAGATGCATATCCCTATACAACTGGGCTAGCACACAAGTACCCCACGCAATCTGTCCCTCACGCCACTCCACGATGTGTCGAATCACCTCCATAAACCTCAGACTGCAATACCGCCAGCTACGATTTGAGAACAATATCCCACTAATTAACCCAGCTAGGAATAAAGGAAAAGGTGGTACTCCCACTGTCAAGCATCTATCTAGATCCAACTGTGGACCATGAAGAGGCAGGGCAACATGTCCGAATAACACTGTCATAGTTTTCTCTAACTCGGCCCCTCTCGACACCACATCACTCAGCAATATCCCTGCTATCGGCAACTTCAAGATGTGCCATACATCCTCCAGTGTCACCGTCATCTCCACTATCAGCAGACAAAATGTCGAAGTCTCTGAACTCCATCTCTCTATCAAGGTCGTCAGCATTGCTCGATGCGCCCTCATCATTGGCACCTCTAAAAAAGGCAATAACCCTGCATGATCTAACGCCGCATGATCCATGTCCATCATCGCTGCTACGGTCACTGTCAATACCTCCGACTGTCACTCATGTGTCTGTATCCGCCCCAAACCCTGCATCCACAACAACCATTTGTCATTACACAATCTTCTCGGTTTTGGGACATCTTTTTCTTACCTCTTCACTTTTCTTTTCTCTTAGTGTTTTCGTGGTCTCGTCTTTCTAGCGTCCCTTGTCAAACCTCTCTCCCCCCTTTTTTTCGGGGTGACTCCGCCCCTCCCTGGGGCATCTCTGCCCCAACTTGGGGCGGCTCCGCCCCCACTCCCGGGGTGACTTTGCCCCTCCCCGGGGCATGTCCGCCCCAGCTTAGGGCGTCTCTGCCCCACTGCCAGGGCGTGTCCACCCCGACTTGGGGTGGCTCTGCCTGTTATCGGGGAGTGTCCACCCTAGCTCGGGGCAGCTCTGCCCCCCCCACCGGGGTGTGTCCGCCTCGCAGCTCGGGGTAGCTACGCCCCGCCCCAGCTCAGGGCAGCTCTGCCCCACTGCCAGGGTGTGTCCGCCCCGCTCCCGGGGCAACGCCACCCCAACTCGAGGCGTGTCCGCCCCGCTGCAGGCCTTATTTACCCCCTCTAAAATCTTCCTTTTTCTTGCATTTTTTTTCCAATTCCCCAAACTACCCATTTTTCTATTCCACCCCACCCACCAAACCCACATTTTACATTTTCCTTCACTATCTTAAAAACATGCTAAAAGTTTAAAATACATAGCACGGGTTTTCTTACTCACCTTGTGGGGCACCGCGAAGTGGGTCCAGCGTCTCCGCAAATCATCTACTCGGTGAATGATCTTCATATCATAATCCTGCGGCATTGTTGCTCTGTCTCCCCTCCCCCTTCTTTACCCTTTCCTCAATTGCTACAGTCACAATGAGACAAGGTAATTCTTCAAATTACCTTTTAACCCCTCTTTTCCCCCCTTTTTCAAATAAAAGGTATTTTTTACCTTTTATTTAAATTTTTTTTTGTCCCAACTAATCCCCTTCTTTCCCACAGCCACCATTTGCAAACCGTACATCCAATCAACTCCGTTCAAAAGTCAAAGTTGCTTAGTTTTTTGACCTCTATCCAACGGTCTCCTCCATTTCTTTCTATCAAGAAGTCATTTGGGGCCGCCCTTGTTCCTTCCCCAACCACACTCTCGAGGGGGCATACCCTATCATTTTCTTCCATCCATTTGAGGCAGGCACTGGGGCATCCCTCTCCTTTTTTTCCCTCCTCTTGGACAGCTCATTCAACCTCTTTCAGGCTGGGGCATCAATTCCTATCACTTTCTTCATCCCCGGCATTTTATTTTTCTTTGAAACATTATTATTTTAACAATATTTCGAAGAGGGGCAAAATGTGGACACCCAAATTTGATCACTCCCATATGATCAAATTTACCTCTTTATTCATCAATTCTGTCAATATTAATTTATTTAATTAATATTACACTTCCCACATAAGACTCTTAAAGTATTTAATTTAATAATTAAACACTTTATCTAGTGTCTTTCTCCTCTTTAAATTAAATAAATACACCAATTTATCTAATTTAGTCATTCTAATCTTTTGAATTAAAATCAATTTAAAATTCTTTTTTTCTCCCTCCTTGTCACATCCTCCATAATCCATCTCTAATTTGAATTAATTTAATTAATTCATATTTAGGGTGTGCATCCTCTTAATCAAGGATTAATGTCACATCCTCCTACATTTTCCACTTGTCTCTAATCTTCTATTAATTATCATAATCAAGTATTTGCACAAATTTAATCAAAGTCATTAACCACTTTTAGCACCACTTTTTAGTCAATCTTTCCATTTTTCCTTTTTTGGCATTGACCCTCTTTCCCATGAGAATTTTTAATTTTCATTTATTCATCCTATGTCTCTCTCCTCCTCATGTGAATTTTTAATTCACATTTTATCTTTCCAAGGCTTCTAGAATGTTTGACATGTCACTTCATGCACATGTGACCAATTCCCACCTTTTTGGAGACCCTCTCTTATCCATTAGATTCTCCTATTTATTTCTCCAACCTCTTTCTCTTTTCCCATGGAGATTTTTGATAAATTCCAAAATTCTTCAAGTGTCATTTTCACTCCCACTTGGGGATAAGAAGTTCCTTTTTAAAGAAATCTTCTCACTCCCCAAGGTACTTGGAAGGTACTTGTCCTTCCTCCACATCATGTACCTCTCTTCCACATCACCTACACATCATCTCACCCTTAGCCCTTCATCTTGACCTTGTTGGATAAATCCCAACCATTGAATTCTCTAGAGAATTCAAGTTTCTCTATAAATACCCCATCCTCTAAGGCATTTAGAATACTTAGTCATTTTGCAACTAAATGCTGCCATTTTGTGCACTCATCTAGCCATCAACATTCATCCATTTGCATCTATATTCAAGCATATAGTCAAGACTTGCATTTAGCCATATCAAGAGCCATCAAGGAGCATACAAATCAATCCAAATCAAGGGACAACCAAGGAGTTTCAGCTGTGAAAAGGGAGGTATATCTATTTTTCTTCATTTAACACTTTCCTCTTTGCATTTACAAATTTCTTAGGATAATCTTGAGGTGTTTCCTTATGTTTTTCCATTGCACTTTAATTACTTAGAAAGGGTTAAACATTTTGGTATCACACAATCAAACCAACATCCCAAATATCAATCAAAGCATTATGCCAAACGCTCAAAATTTGTTGTCGACATCACAACAATAGATGACAAACGCACAAGCAATTGCAACATCATCAAACACTCCCCTAACATTGCAAAGCATGGTCTCCCAAGGACTAACAAACACGACATCACCATCCATCACTCAAAACACCAACACCACATCATCACCCACCACAAATGCTATTCCAAATCCACCTCCACCCCCACCACCACGAACTTCCACCACGTCAACCCAATACAACGTAGCATTGCAAGCTTATTTTCAAAGAGGATTCCAACAAGTGCAAAAACAAAACGCCATACAACTAGCTGCTCAAGTTGCGCAAGCTTCCCAAGCTTCCCAAACTGCACTACAAGTGCAACAGGACGCACAAGCCCAAGCTTTACTGCAAAAACAACAACAACAAGCAGCACAAGCATTGCAAGCACAAAAGGCTGCTCAAGCACAACTTCTATTACAACAACAAGCAGCACAAGCACAAGCTCAAGCTCACGAAAATGTCCAATATCAAACACAACATGCACAAGCACAAGCACAACTTCTTGCACAAAGACAAGCAGAGAAATTACTAGTGTATCAACAAGCAAGAAGTAGCCCAATTGGCAGCCCAACAACAAGCATTGTTGGAACAATAGAAAGCACAAATCTTAGTGCAGCAACAGCAAGATCAACAACAAGCGTTGTTCATACAATAATAGGTGGAAGCCTACCTAGCTCGGCAGAACATACAGATACCATCGAACAACACATCAAACAACCCACCCATCCAACAAACCATTGAAACACCCCAAAACACCTTCATCCCACCCCCTGATCCACAAAATGACGTAATGACACAAATCAGGTTGCTCTCACAACAAGTGCTCGATCTTCAATCAAGGCGAACAACCAAAACACCAAGCAACTTGTTTACCTATCCATTTGATAGGAGCCTAGTAATTAAATTGTTCCCTAAGGGATTAGAGATCCCCAAATTTGACAAATATCGTGGGATGGGAAACCCTGAAGGTCACATTAGGGAATTCCAGGTTCATTGCATGGAGGTCACATATGACGATACTTATTTGATGTGGCTATTTCCTAGGAGTTTGGTTGGCCATGCTATGGAATGGTTCTCTCGCCTACCTTTAGGCATTAGGACATTCCAAGAAATTATCGATGCATTCATAAAAAACTATGCATGTAACATTTCCATGGATGCTAGTCTAGAAGAACTCTCAGCTCTGAAACAAGGTAAGGGTGAATCATTCACTTCATTCCTATAATGATGGTGATCCAAGGCCAATTGGAGCAAGTGGACCATGCTTGAAGAACAACAAGTTTAAACCATCATAGCCAACCTTGATGGCCTCTTGGCATTTCATCTCAAGGTTCAAGGCATCACCACATATGATTAGTTGATCTCCAAGGTGCTTAGCATTGAACGAGCCCTCATGACTCAACCCGTAGGATCAACTTCATACCCCGAACAACAAAACAACCACCCACACTCCAATTACAATGATAAACCTCGCACATGGGCAAGGAAAAAAAACATTACTAATGATGGATTCGTCGATGCCAAGGTGGTCATTAGTGCCCCTCGACAAAATACACCAGCACCACAAATCCAAATCCAACACCAAAACAATCACCATGCAATACAACAACCCAAAAACAATCTGACAATCAATAATCTCAATGATCAAAGGGGACCACCACAATGCAACAAGAGTTATCCCAAGTAAAAGTACACCACTTTGGGGGAACCACTTGAAGACATAATGAAAAAGTTGATAGATGAAAAACTCATCAAGGCTCCTACATTTGAGAATTACCAAGAACCAGATGTGAAACCTCCTTGGTATAACAAGAATCAACTCTGCGAGTTCCATAAAATCAAAGGTCATACCACAAATAGTTGCATGAGATTAAAAAGCATAATCCAAGATCTCATCAATAAAAGAATTATAAATGTGGAACAACCTACAGGAAACCAAGATCTTAAGATATACACGAATTTGATGCCTAATCATGGAAATAAAGGGAAATGCATCCACTCAAACATAAATTATGTGTATGAAACATTTTTCGCCTCCCTAGATGAAAACTACATGGTCATCACTATCAAAGGGGCCTATGCCGAAGATTGTGGAGTCACCACAAGAGGCAAAAAAGTCACCATCGCAGGATCATCCCAACCAAACAGAGTCCCTGCATCTAGATCCGTCCCTAATGGCTACAATGTCCTAGATCAGCTCAAAAGAACACCAACACAAATCTCCATTATGGAGTTGCTAAAAATATCATCTGCCCATAAGAAAATTCTTGAAGAACTATTGGCCTTATCCACTATCCCCACAGATCTTGATGCGGAGAAATTCCAAGCTATGGTTGGAAATATCATTACACCAAATCTCCTCACATTCTCTGACCAGGATTTCCCCGCTCAACCATCTCACAACTGTGCACTTCACTTGGAAGCCATAGTACATAAGAGAAAAATCAAAAGGGTCTTGGTGGATGGAGGTGTGGGTTTGAATATTTGTTCTCTCAGCCTCATCAAGCAGTTGAAAATATTAGAAGATTCTATCGACAAAGGAAAGGGTATCACAATAAGAGCATATGATGATCAAGAAAGAGTGTCTTAGGGTACGCTCAAACTCCCTATTAAAGTAGGGCCTACCATCATGGAAACCACTTGTTAGGTCTTGGACCTCGACTTGCCGTATAACATCCTCCTAGGACTCCCATGGATTCATGCGATGAAAGCAATAGCATCAACTTTCCACCAATGTGTTAAATTTACACATGACGAACAAGAAGTTACTATCCATGGAGATCCTGAACCCTTCTCCTATTGCAAGAGACTTGAGGAAAAATACTATAAAATCCCCCAAGTACCAAAAAATTATGAGGGCCCATCTACACCATACATCGATCCCGCCACTCTTGCATCCACTTCTGCGACAGAGACACCTGCCATTTCCACCATCTCTGACATCAAGGTCATCATCCAAGACAATGGTTGTGGAAAATACAAGCTCCCTAACAATGCTTTTATGGTAGGAGAGTTACCACAATCTCCTAGATCACGGGGACATCCACAAGAAAATGGAGCCTCCACATCCCAAACGTCTCTTGAAGACTATCCCGAATTCACAAGTTGGGGAGATATGGGATGAGAAGTTATTGAGGTAGATCCATCTCATATTCTATATCAAGATGAAAGACCAATGACTGATTTACCAATGGATGACAGAAGCAAGGGTCTGTAAATGATGCTTGCAATGGGCTATGATAGAAATCAAAGACTTGGACAAAATGAGAATGGGCTTATAATACCTATCACGCCGGAGATGCGACTGATAACAAATCTTGGCCTTGGATGTACCCCTCTAAGTATAACCATACGAGGCCAAAGTCTACTAGTTAGAATGGTTAATAATCCTCCTCAGCCAACCCTAGCAAAACTACGCTTACCAGTTTCTACATGTAGAGTCATAGATAACTTTACATTTGATATAATCGATGTTTGTACTAGTAGTGATGACGAGGATACCATGACCAACTTACCTAGGCTATTTGAGGATACCACCCTTTGCATGATTAGCACCTAATCTTTTGAAACAGACCACCAAAATCATGAGATCTGCCTATTATATCCCCAACTCATCAACTATGACCAACGAGGACCACCAGTTCTTGATACATTCGAAAACAATGAGGCACTCTTGGAATTCATGGGACTACAGGATAGCATTCTAGATGGGGATCACAAAGCAGGGTTCATAATAGAGCTAGATACACATGCCTATTATGGGGAAATGATTGAATCCCTCAGTCGCAAAAGTGAAAAATTAAGAATAATATCTAAGTCCTTGAGTGAAAACCACACGGCAGCACTCTCTAACTAGAAAAAAGTAAAAAGAAAGGATGTATCCAATAGTGAAAACCTCTCCGAGGCGCCCGAGGATGGGGGATTCAATCTTCCTTTAAGAGCTATTCATCAGGAAAAGTTAGCAGTCTTGGCAGAAAAATGCAATCCGGTCAACTTAGGAATAGAGGCAACCCCGTACATCACATTCTATGCGAAATCACTACTATAAGAAGAGAAAGAGCTCCTAGTAGTCTTCCTAAGGGAAAGACAGATAAACTTCACATGGAGTTATGCTAACATGCCAGGACTTGATCCAGAGACTATGGTTCACCACTTAGTAGTACACCCAGAAGCAAAGCCTGTCAAACAAAAGATTCAAAAAATGCACCCTCAAATCACCTTATTAGTCGAAATGGAGCTAGAAAAGCTATTAGACACAGGATTCATCCAATCGATAGACTATCTAGAATGGGTATCAAACTTGGTACTTGTTTCAAAACCATATGGGAATATCAGAATCTGCACAGACTTCAGAGACTTGAAAAAATCATGTCCAAAAGATGACTTCCCGCTACCCAACACCGACATGAGATGTTGTCACTAATGGATGGATTCTCAGGGTACAATCAGATCATGATAGCTAAAGAGGATCAACATAAAATAGCTTTCACTTGTCCATGGGGGACCTACTGCTGGAACATGATGCCATTTGGCTTAAAGAATGTAGGAGCAACATATCAAAAGGCCATGACATTGATATTCCATGACATGATTCATAAGATGGTCGAAGACTATGTTGACGACATTCTAGCCAAGTCCAGAAAGAGAAAAGATCACACAACAACCCTAAGTGCCATCTTTGAAATACTTGAAAAGTACAAGGTCAGATTAAACCCAAAGAAGTGTGTCTTCGGCATACAATCTAAAAATTTTCTAGGATATATAGTGTCAATGAGAGGTATTGAGGTAGATCCAGCAAAGGTAAAAGTAATCCTCAAGATGGAGGCACCAAAAACATTAAAGCAACTGAGAGGTCTCCAAGGTAGGCTCCAATCCATTCGAAGATTCATAGCACAATTGGCAGACAAACAAAACCCATACTCTCACCTACTCCACAAGGGAGTAGTGTACAAATGGGATACCAAGTGTGAAGAGGCATTCAATAAAATCAAAGAATGTCTATTGACACCACTAGTCTTAATGCCACCAATCCCAAGAAAACCATTGATCCTATATGTATCAGCAACAACAGTAGCCCTTGGAGCTCTCTTAGCTCAGCATGGCAAAAATGGAATGGAAAGGGCTATCTATTACATCAGCAGAACAATGGTTGGGCATGAGCTAAACTATTCATTCATCGAGAAATCATGCATCGCAGTAGTGTTTGCATCATAGAAATTCAGACATTACATGTTGGCACACAAAATAAAAATCATCACCAAAATTGACCCTCTCAAGTACCTATTATCAATGGAAATGCTCACAGGAAGAATGGAAAAATGGGTGATGATACTATCAGAATACGACATTGAATATGTGGAGCGGAAAGCAATCAAAGGCCAAGTCATCATAGATCAACTTGTAGAAGCACCAATCTATTCAGAGAACCCTCTCGTCTCAAAATTTCCAGATGAATCTATTTTCAATCTCAATTTAGTTGACCACTAGAAACTGTACTTCGATGGCTCATACACATAGCATGGATTAGGAGCTGGTGTCCTCTTCATCACCCCACAAGGGGATTGCATACCAAGGTCATAGAAACTGGCATTTCCCTGCACCAATAACATTGCAGAATACAAGGCTTTAACCATAGGTCTCAGAATAGCAGTGCAATGGAATATTATAGCTCTGAAAGTATAGGAAGACTCCAAATTGATAATAAATCAAATGAATGATGAATACTAGACCAAGGACGACAAGCTCACTCCATACGAGAAATTGGTGGAGACTCTCAAAGAATCCTTGATTGAAATAACATTTGAGCAGATTCCTAGAACCAACAATAGAGCAGCAGACACCATGGCAACAATTGGATCCTTGCTTGATATCCCCCACAATGTTCCAAAATATGAATTCCTGATTGAGAAGCTTCTCATGCCTGCATTCGAGGTACCAAAATTAGAATATGTGTGTGAAATCATTGGTCCTGGCAATCCTCGGTATCATTACATTTACACATACCTTCGTATAGGGGTCACACCCGTCGACCTACCCTCAAAACTAAAATGAACCTTTGTTAAAAAGGCATCTAGATTTTTCATCTTAGGAGATACCCTATATCGTAGGAGCATAGAATGAACCCTACTACATTTCTTAAATGTTGAGGAGGCATTAACCGCTCTAACTGAAATACATAACGGTATCTGTGGGTCACACTCAAGTGGAATGACCATAGCCAATAAACTGCTGAGGATAGGGTATTATTGGCCCACAATGGAAAGAGAAGCACATGATCATGCCCGAAAGTGTCTACAATTTTAGCAGCATGGGGACCTCATCCATGCTCCAGCTCAAGAGCTTCAACCTATCGTCACACCATGGACCTTTTGGCAGTGGGGACTTGATCTCATCGGAAAAATCATGCCCACTTCATCTAATGGCCACAAATTGATGATAACTGCAATAGATTACTTTACTAAGTGGGTGGAGGCCATACCCATGACGTGCATAACTGGGAAGCAGATTTCTAAGTTCATCCTGAACTATCTCATTTGCCGATATGGTGTTCCACAATCCATTATCACAGATAATGGGACACTATTTAAGAATCAGGAGGTATGTGACTTATGCGAAAAATTCAAAATCCAACATTGCTTCTCCACCCCATACTATCCCCAAGGCAATGGCCAAGCAGAAGCTACAAACAAAACCATTCTAAAAATCCTCAAGAAAATAGTCAATGATGCAGGTCATGACTGGCATTTGCAGCTTAATCCCGACCTCTAGGCCTATCGAACTAGTATCTGCACACCCACTGGCGCCACCCCCTTCTCCCTAGTCTACGAATCAGAAGCAGTACTCCCCATTGAGATTGAAATCCCATCACTCAGGATACCACTACAGAACCTCATCATACATGAAGAGTACTAAGTGTCAAGATTAAATGAGTTGGAGCTACTGGATGAGCGATGGATAGATGCTTTCAATCATTTACAATTCTATCAGAATAGACTCAAAAGGAGCTACAATAAGAAAATCAGAAGCAAGACTTTCCAAGTCAGAGAACTAGTCTTAAACAAAAACTAGAAGAATGTCCCAAACCCAAGCAGCAAAGGAAAATTTGAACCTAATTGGTTGGGACCATTCATTATCATAGCAAGTTACAAGTTAGGGGCATATTAGTTATCAACACCCGAAGGGGAACCTCTGCAAGAGCCCATGAATAGCTCTCATCTCAAAAAAATTTATGCCTAAATATTTCAAGGTATAGAACCAAAAATCCAAAAAATCAGAAAATGTCCTTAAAAAATGGTTACTTTGGCAAAAAACTGGCAAACAGGCATCTTGGTAACAACAAAAAAATCAAAAAAGAAAAAAATCCAAAAAAATTAGAAAAGGATTGAAAATAGTAAAGAGAAAAATCGTCCTCTAGTGAAAACCACTTTGGTGGCACTTTGGGCAAGTACCTTGGTGAAAACCTAGCAAATAGGCACCTTGTGTAAATAAGCACTTTCCATCCACCAAGATCTTTACGGTTTCTTCTGCATCATCTGTCCATTATGCTTCCATTATCCATCGCATTCAGATCTGCACCCATCACTCATCCACCCACATCCGCACCATAGCTTGGTCCTATTTTCTTATCATGATCCCTCCTAGTACTACTCGGCCCATCCTCAAGGTTAGTTTGTCCTACCTTTATTAGAGTAGTCTATTGCACCACGCTGGGGGCATGTTCTCTTGGGATCGGATTCGTGTATATCCTTAAAATCAAAAAATCAGAAAATCCAAAAACATTCAAAAATCATCACAAAGTCAAAAACAAGGCCATCTTGTCGAACTATGTCATCTCTACACTTCAACGTAGGCAAGGTTGATCTTTGATCATCCCCCAAGACATTTAGGTCAGTCCTATAGGAGTTCATCATAATAAACCGACATCTCATCATGTATATCATCATTTGTAAATCAGTCAAGTTGTCAGTCGAACTATGTGGTCTCTGCGTGTATAACGTAGGCAAGGCTAATCTTTTGATCAGCCCCCAAGGCCCCTAGGATAGGTCTTTAGGTTAGTCTCTTGGTCAAAATCTCAAAAAATACCAAAACATTCAAAAAATAAACAAAATCAAAACATTTGTAAAATCTTGAAAAAATACCAAAAACAGCCTCAAAACATTGCAAAACGTCAAAAACATCCAAATATTTGAAAACATCCATCCATCTCATCTCACTTGCACCCGCAATAACATCACTCATAATAAACGATCATCATCCTCAATCTTTGGTAAGACAATCAGAAACAAGTCTAGCAGGCTTAAAGTGAAAACTCAAAACGTCAAGTCTTAGGTCTAAGTCAGTGCGTAAACAAGTTGGTCATCTCTTTGTGTCGATAACTCATCATTCAATTGGTCCCATATCAATCATCATTTAGAACGCTTTGGATAAATGAAATGACGTGCCACCATCCACTAACATGTCCTAGGATGAATCCTTCCTACAATGGGCATTATCTTTTGGCAATAAGTTTTGGTTCGTATCCTTAGAAAACACATCCTCATTTGGTTAGCGGTATTGAAGAACATCAGCTTATTTGTTTACTTTGTCTTTTATCTTCTCACTTATCTCATTGTGCTCATTCCAAGGACTTCTCGATGATATCCCAATAGAGGATTTAGAGAAACAGGAATGGGGCAACAATCATTATCTTTTTTTCTGCTATGCTTGTTGGACGTTCTCGTAATATAACCTTGGCGAATACTTGCTTTGTTAGGTATGTATGGAGGTTATTTTGAACAACTTGTTGACTATTGCATGGATCAGTTTATCATTCTGTGTTTTGGCCTGAAGTGTTTGAAATGTCCAAAATGCATCCTAGCAAGGTTTTTCGTATGTCAGGTGTGAACAAGGATACTCCTATCTACTTTTCAAGTCAAAGTCCATCACACTAGGTACCATGCCATCCTAGTTTTCTAATACCTTGATGCATCGTACCATGTGTGTTATCAAACATAAGGAAATTGGCCCTTTGAAAATCCTAATTCCTCGACAAGAAATCATCATCATCATTTGCATTTGCATCATCTTGTGTCTTGTTGAAATTACTTCTCTTCTTGCTCACCACACTAACAAGGTACTATGATAGATGATCATCACCATCATCGTCGCCATCATCATCGATCCTGCATCCATAAATCATTAGCATATTGCATCAACATATCATATAGGAGACATATACATTACATTTCCATCATCATATATAAACATGTTATTACAAGAATCTTTATAAATAAGCACATCCATTTTATTGAATCTCATCCATTACATTGCATAACATTGCATTTATTACATAAATCATTGCATAACATTCATTTTCATATGCATTTCATAATCATTTCACCATTATCACATAATACATAATCGTAAACAATAGGTATATAAGCATTATAAATAATTCATTTGCATACATACTTGCATAACATCATAACATCATCTCACCACTTTACGTTCATATTATAGTACGCATCATCATACCACTTTGCATTAGTGTATCATTACATCACATTAAAATGCATCACATACATTACATCACCATTTAATATGTTTAGGATAATAATATTTGTTATTCAAAGCATCTTAAAAAACCATCTCATTTGCATCATATCACGATCATCGCATTCACATTACATCATCCATTTCATCTCATAAATAGCATCAAAAATCATTTATTGCATAAATCATTACACATCATCATAAGCATAAATAGGAAATCCATCACATACAAAGCGTATATGCATCCATAATCATTTCATTTATAAACATAAGTCACATATCATTTCGCATGTAGATCATATCATTTTGCATATTACAATCCATATCACATATCACATCATCATTTGCATGAACATAAATAGATCATCATATAGACAACATCATTGCACATCACATAAATACATCTGCATATCATAAGGCGGCATAATATAGATCTGTTAGTCATAATCATAATGCATACATCATCGGAAATAAATTCATCCATAAATCCATCATATAGCATCATATAAGCATCATATAAGCATCATATAATATCATTGCACAACATATAGAAGTAGAACCATACATGCATAAATAAAGAGTACACATCGCATCTCATCAAAATCATCATCAACTCATATATATATCATCAAATAACTTTCATAGTACAAAGAATAAATCATATCACTATACATGTATGTCAATTAGTACAAAAAGGCCCATCGGGCTATCAAAAATGAGCCCATAAGGCACAAAAAAGTATCGTAGCATCTCGATCAAGATTTGTCCCCACATATGTTGCCTTTGCCTCTGTCACCATGACCCTCTACCGGTCTGTAGCTGGTCTACTGTGAGTACTCTGGGACTCATCCTCCTCTGGGTACGGCCTCATGATAATGCCTCTAATAGTACTCATCCTCTCAGACAACATCCCTATAAGACCGCACGGACACTGTGCCCTGGGAAGAGGAGGCTACCATGCTCTCTAGCTATTGTCTCCTACCTAGCTCTGTAGCTATCTGTAGCTCTGCATCTTATCTCTGCTAAATGGCCTGGTCCCTCTCATCCCTCATCTGCTCTCTCTCAGCTTGGGCCTAATCCCTCTCTCCTGTCAAGGTCTACACCTAGGCCTATAGCTGCGCAATCAGTGCATCCTGAGGATCCCCCTGCCCTATTGGCTATGCTCATGGTTGTACTTGTGGTTGTACCTGAGGCTGCACCTGAGGTTGATCCTCACCCCCAACATGTGGCAGACCTGCTGGAACCTCCTGTTTGTCCTACATGTGCACATCTACCTGATCAGGTTGAACTGGAGGCACAACTAGCTGATCTCGATGAACCTCAGCCCTTTGTCCTCATCCTCCCCCTCTACCTCTAACTCTCCCCAAATCTAGGTCTGCTCCTACAATAGTCATTCGAAGCAGAGCTCAGAACCAATCCCTGTAGGCCTGAGTCATGCCTGGATCTGTAGGCCCCTGATCATAAGCCCACGGTCAAGCTACCAACTGCCTGAAGTTGTCCACGGCCTCTAAAGTAGGAATATATTGCCCCCATGAAACTTGTGTCATGGTGCAGGCGAAGACAGCTACGTAATCATCATCAGGGTGATCCTAAGGCTCACCGAATTGACGCTGCACATGTCCAGGCAAGTACCTCTCAATCATGGTGTGCTCCCACCCTTGCATATACTAGTCCTGATAGCAATAAAATAACTAATCAACATCATTGGCCCATCCGAGCCGACCAAGGTATGGTTGCCAGGTGAAAACCTGCATCTCATCCAAGACCCTCCTCTAGTAGGGGATCCCGTGCTCACCAGTGTGTGTAAAGTACACACCGCCTCTATATCACCACACGAGGGGATTGTCTGGCAGTATCAAAACTGAAACGATGCATGGACGCAGCACAGCAATGTGCTCCCACACCCAGACATGAAGAAGTGTCACACCTGTTCCCAGTGCTCTGTCATCCATGTACACATACTCATGGAGATCTTTGTATAAGGAAGCTAGAAGAACTGACCCCCAAGAAAAATGAACTAGGCTGTCTCGAACCATCCGCTTGCAGCAATATCCCTAGCTAGGACTAAAGTATCGACCTCATCTGTCAAGGGCAATGAGACCTGAAATGATGGATGCAATCACCTAGCGGTAGGGAGGTGCCAGGATCCTGTTCTGCTCGAGCTCTATCTGCCCCTCACAAAAGACAATCTTGTCTATGGTGAGAACTCTATAGCAGGCCTAGCACCCCTCATCCATGTCAAAAATCACCCAGTAACCGTGAATCGTCAATCTAACAATACGCCAAACATCCTCTAAGGTGACGGTGGCCTCGCCAGTGGGAACATGAAATGAAGAGGTCTTATTGTACCATCTCTCGGCCAACACTGACAACATCCCTAAGTGAGTGAAAATGGGTGATACATATGTAATGTACCATAACCCCACAATCTGAAGTTGATCCTAGTCCCTGTCGCTCAGATCCCGCAAATAGCTAGCTAAATCCCGTGACCTGTGCTCTCGAGAGTAGAGCTACCTCACCGCGTTCTGCATTAAGGAAGGTCACCATGTTAATTTTTTTCAAAAATTCTTCACCATGTGTTCAAAAAACTTCTCCAATAGTGCAACCCGTGTCGCAGTTTGATTTCTAATCAAACTCTGACGCTAGGGATTAAAAGAGAAAAATCGCACTACCGTGGTGCACTTTCTCATCCAGCAGCGCACTTCGAGCAAATCTAGGAAAATTGCGTCACACTTTTCAAATCCCTTCACCATCCCTGAGCTCAGCGTCGAAATTTTTAAACTTTGAACTGCACCGCCACAGTGCTATTTAGCACCGCGCAATGTAGTTTGATTTCTGAGCGGCGCTATATAGCGCCGCTATAGAAATACCACCTTTAAAAGCATTAAATGAAAGCAATAAATGAAAAATGAAGCTCAAGTAAGGATCACTTATCAGTGCCTTGATTCCAGTGGCCGCTGGTACATCCGAACTTGATCAGAAATGTGCATGGGAAGTTGTCATTGCGCCATATCGTCAGGAGGTCAGAGCTCAAATCTTGAGGTTGCTAATGGAACTGTTTGAAAATGGCTTGAAAGTGACCCCTTGGGCCCCTTTTAAGCCTACAAATTAGGGTTTTTCACCCTGATTAGCTATCCTACTAGGGTTTTGGACCCCCAAACATGTTTCTATCCAGTTGAGGCCTATTTTATATCATTTTATTGCGTTTAGACATGTTTTTAGCCTCTTGGAGCCTTTTCGGACTTGTCGGGCACTTTGTCCTCTTTTTTCGTGAGATCACCCAAAAAATTGAAATTTTCGTCCAATATCTCGAGGGGGCATTATATTGGCATATTTCTCTCGCTAGGCAGCAGTGGGGCAATATTTTTGAATAACAAAACCTTTTCAGCTTTGATCGAGATCATCTATTCTTTGAACCAATGCAACAAGTGCATTGCTTCAAAGAGGGGAAAAATGTAGACACGTAAAATATATCGATTGACATTGTGCATATGATCTTGACTACTAACATTGTTTCATCCTGTATCATCCCTCGGTCTAACCATTTAATCAAATCTCCTTATCTGATTAAATTCATCAATATTACTCCCTTAATGAAATAAACTAGTTATTTAATTAAGTCTCTTTTGTTAATTAAATCAATCAATATGATCTAATTATCCCTATTTAATTAAATAATTAATTTTACTTGATAAAATCTCTAAAGTCTATCTATTAAATTTAATAAATTAAAACCTTATTTGATTTAATCTAACACCATCATCTTTTAATTAAATAAATCAAAATCCTTATTTAATTATTCTCCTATCATACTACTCTCTTATTTGATTTAAATAAATCCATAAATTTGAGTCAAATAGGTCACATCATCTAACCTCTCCTATTAAATTAATTGAACCTTGATTAATTTAATCTCTCATCATATCCCCTCCTCTAGATTTTGCAAGTTGCACATGAAAATAGATTTAATTCATTTATTAAATCTCCATTTTTCTCACAAGGAATCTTTTGGAATATTCTCTCAAATTTGAATTCAAAAATTCCAAGTCAACATGTACATCCAACAAGGCAATAACTTCATCTTACATGTCCTTTGCCTTGAGCCAAGTGGAATTTATTGCATTTTCCCTTCCCTCTTGCAAGTCATTTCAACAAATTTGAAATTCAAAAATATGTATTTATTGGCACAATCCCCAAATCTTGCACATCCTCCATCCACTCATAGATTGACAAGTGGCATCATTCCATTGGATGAATGTTAGTCCCACATTGCTCAAATGTGGACATTCATCTATCTTGGCATTCTATAAATAAAGTGCTCATATCCTCATTTGATCATCCACAAATTATGCAAAGTTATTATGCTAAAATATTTATCCATTTCCATCCATCACCATTGAGTTCTTAGCTAGGTTTTTGTAGATTTTTGGCTTGGAACTCTCATTCTTCATCAACAAAGTGGCTCAATCATCATCAACATATCAAGCTTGCATCTTAAGAATTGGGAAAGGGCCAATTTTCACATCAAATTGGCACCAATTCCCTCATGGGATCATGTGTTTGCTATTCTAATTAGGATTGAATCTATATTTTCTTGTTTTATTGTGTTCTTCATTGTTTTCTTTCTTAATTTGGGTTGTGTAAATAGATTTCATGGGGAATCCATGTTCATGCTTGCAATATCTAACTTAATTTGTTTATTCATTGTGTTTTGCAGGTATTCGGATTGGGGTTCACACACTTTAAAATCTTGGTTTTGGGCATTCCACCATGTACATATGGTGGGCCCGAAGAGCTCCAATGTAATATCACTTAGATATTTATAAAAAAAATAAGTTCCTGCAAAATGATCATGGGATCAATAGTCTAAAAAGAGTGATCAATAAGTAAATTTCAATTGGATTATATATAATAATAATTAAAACATTTTAAAGTACCTGGGACCTTCTCTATCTTTATGGGAATGAAATCCTCGGTCACCACAAATGTGACCGACAATGTTCCTGTACTAGTAATACAGGAAGATCCAAGAAATGCTGCTAAAATATCACCAGTACTAGTGGCCTCTGCATCCCTAGGTACATGTCCTGACACATGTTTTGGCATGTGTTCACTACTAGAGGGTGCACTAATGGATGCCTACATGGTATGTGTTGCCGACATTTCAGACGACAATATAGGCAAGGATAATGGGGTCAGATGATGTGATGTATGCACAAGAAAATCGGGATGGACACTTGTGCCAACCCCTACTCCTTGGGAAACACTTGCAGTATCCTGATCATGGCCAAGAGCATCATGAGGATGCAAAAAATCTTGTAAAAACAACACATATTTTAGTTCATGACATAAAAGAGTACAAAATATAAAACCATGAATGAACTTATGTTATAATTAAAAACCTCATGGCAGCTTACTTGCAAGTTTTTTGATCTCTCAATCAATATTTTAACCCTCTCTCTTATCTCATCTATTTGAGGCACTATGAATAACAACTTAAGGATTTATTCATTGCATTTTTTTGGGTCTTCCTTATCATATCGAGAGGGTTTGTTGAATAAGCAATGTCATCATCACATAATATTGACTGCACCTCCCTATGGATGCTCTTGTCTACTATTGGTGCCTTTCCCCGATCAGTCAACTGCAACAAGAATATTAAAAATATTATCGAAATAACCTAATAAACTTATCAAAACAACATAATAATAAAACATTTTTCTCGTATCTAATTTGTACAATTACAATGAGGTAAACCTATCGGGTAGAAGCACCTAAAGATAAATTGTGATATGTGCTCTGGGCCAGAGCCTTCTCCGTACAATCAATGTCCCACTATGACAAAAATTAAATATAAAAAAACATTACCGAAATGAAACCAATAGATAGTTTACAAAAAAAAACATAAGAATAAAATGGTATATTGGAGTTATTAATTGGAGGTTGGGTAAAATGGTACATAGTACGTAACTATGTTTGTAACTAAGCGATTCAAATTGTAATCGATTAGCAACTCTTCCCCTAAAGTTATTGATTTTATCGCACATACGAATACACGGTTTCCCTTGTGTGCCTCGAATATGCAACTGGGTTGCTTATTTGTTGACCCAGGTTGTGTACTATTTATAAACCCCACAATATTCCCTAATGCTTTTGGCCTTCTGTCAATGTACATAGCCATTCCTTTATTTTGATCCTTATCTTTTAGTTTTATATAATTTTTTGACAGTGCATACCTATGCATAGTTCGTGTATATTGAACCAGTTGCATCCAATCTTTGTAACTGTAATAGGGTCCAACATACTCCATCAATTTAGTAACTTTTTCATAATAGACCTTTATTCCGTCCATGCAAAATAGGCCCAAACCATGTAATGACGATGGTGCTATGCGATATATCCTCTCATTGACACAAAAATTAGTGTTTATTGGAGGAAGTTCCTTGGGTACCCATAGTTTCCATAGATGTTTGTACCTCAAGGGCACCTCAAGGTCACTTATGCTCTCATCATCATAAGAACATGACCCCCCTTCAACAAGAAAAAATTCCATGCGTTTACATAATTTTCTTCTAATCTTTTGACCTCTAGTTGATCTCCCTCTTTTAGACATACTACATGTCTCGCTTTCCTCTTCTCTTCCTAAATTTCCCTTGCTTGAGCAAGATAGATCTGAAAAATACCTATTTGATGGTACCTGCACTCATAAGGATGTTGGATGGAGTTCTTTCATGGTGATGTGATCCTAAGGTGACATTATGATTAATCTATCATTTTATCGCTAGAATTTCACAGGTTATAAGGTAATCAAGTCTTGATAGATTGCAAGTTATTGTTACTACCATCCAAATGTGTCAATCACAAATCAAATGTACTTAACGTTTTAACTCCCAAACTTTGTAACAAGTGTTAAATGTGACTATGGTCCACCAGTTACACAACAAAGGCCTCAAATGTATTCTCTAATTGTAATCAAAGGAATTTTTCTCTTCATTCAAGTAAATAAACTTGAAGGGAAACACCACCAAGTGGTTTATTGGACACCTACATTACTAAAAATAGCAGTAAATTTACATTTAATTTCCATATGTCTAAGTGGTTAACGGGGAGGGAGTGTGTACTAGGCCTGGTTAAGTCATCATAAGTTTATGCTTTGGCAATATTTTTTTTTTAAGTCATCTTAAATCTTCATATGCCTAATTGCTACGAGACTTTTGGTATGTTTTAAGGTAGGATGATTGATGAAAGATCCCAAAGAGCCTTTCTCCATGGTATCCAGGTACACATAGCAGCAGTCTTCTCTTATACGGTTGGACATGATTTAAAGAACTTAGCTAGGAATTATTCATTTAACCTAAGGTTTTATCATAATGCCATCATTGGAAAAGTATGATCAAATTCTTTATTATGAAGAATTGGTCTATGTGCCTCTAGTAATCACTATAAATGTTTGTAAGGATAAAATGACTAATTGCATCAGGTAGGAGAGAATCAACTTTGAGTTCTTCAAAAATTATATTCCTCTATTCATAATTTTTAAGGGTTGTGTGTGGAGGAGGTTATCACTACCAAGAAGGCAGGAGACCTTTCCTTGTATTCTTTTATAATTTTCATTATTCTTATTTATTTTACACTTACATTTACAAATACACATACATATGAATTTTCTATTTTCATTTATTTCTCATGTAGTTTAATAGTTTGATTGATTTTATATTATATGTGTTGAAGACTTTATAATTTCAATCACATTAATTTATGGATATGTTGTATCTATAACACTACAAAACCATATGCTCTTTGCATTTACACTTGCATTTAGAAATGCATATTTATATACATAGATATAAATTTCTTTAATGATATGTTGCATTTATTGTTCTAGGAGAGCATCCAGTAATTGCATTTACATTTACATTTAAAAATACATATACATACATACATACATACATACATATATATATGTGTGTGTGTATGTATATCATTTATATTTAGTGTTCAGAAACAAACCATTAGGTCTTCACATGGATAAAAATTCATAAAATCAAATCTCCCATACATTTTTTGTTGAAACCTAGGCTTGAACCTCTCATTTCACATGCTTTTCTTCAAAAAACTATTGAGGACAGCAGCTATACCTTCTTTATTTCTCATCCTACACCCTATTCATGCATCCTACAATTACAACAGTATCCATGGGGCCTCTTACACAAGCTACAACAATTACAAAAAGTGTAAGAGCCCCTTTATATCATGTTTCAACTACAAAACCCTCAAAAATAGGGTAACTCAAATTATGATTTTTTGGTGAGTTGTATGGACAAAATCATTAGCACCAGCTCATTCTTGGAGTCTTTTGAAATAGAAGCAAATCAGGTGGTAGTTAAGTACAAACCTTATAGTGTCAAGGTGAATGCGATGATCAATTTTGATTGGCCAACTGATGAAGAGTACCGAAAATGGGTAAATGTATATTTAACTAAGCAAGAGTGAAAAGGAGTAGGCTGCTAATGGTTGAAAAATCAACTTTTGTAGTTACAATAGATTCTAGTTTTGTTTTTTGATGACAGTCTAGGCACGAAATTCTTGAAGTTTTTTGTTGCTGCATCAACCATTCTCAGCAGGCACGATGAATAAGAAGATTCTTTGGGGAGATTGTTGTTGTAACAAATTTTTGAAATATCACAAGGTGGTCCAATTGGCTGGTGAAACGTGTACTTTCTGTCCTGATGCTTGTTTTCTCCTTTTTCTATAAGAAGGATTTCAAGGCTAGAAGTATAGGTTAGCAAGTTAGATATTTTTGGTCAATTCTAGATGAAGTTGCAGAGCAAATTGTAAAGTCTGATGGTTTTAGGGAAAATTCAATTTAGGTTTTGATTCATTCTGTAGTAGGTTTTGAATTCATTGGGATTTGATGTTTTATGACAGTACTAGCATTTGAATTGATATGATTAATTTGAACTCATGTCTCTTCATTGTACAAGCATATATGAATTTTGAATAAAATGATTAAGGGTTGTTTCGTTCATCTCACTGTTGTGGTGTGTATGATTCTTGTTTTAGCTTTAATTCAAGGAATTAATTAAAATGCTTGAATGGGATTGTAGGTGGATATGTTTTGTATAAGGATTTGATAAGTAGTATTGGGTTAGAATACATATTGATGAGATTGTAAAGCAATGTTATCAAGGATCTTATATGTTATGTGTTAAATATGTCATAAACCCTTAGATGCTTATAAATTTCACTCCTCCAATGCATATATGGCACTGATCTAGAAGTTGTACTTATTCGTATGGTTCAGTATTTGTTTTCCTTTACCTAGAGCTTGCTACAAATTGCAAATCAATGACTATCTTATGTTGTGAAATGTTGTAGTTATCTCATGCTCCAAATAGTTGATATTATTGATAAATAGCCAATTCTATTCAGTATTATCCTATTATGTTGAGCTATTAAATGAGATTATCTGTTGTTGTTAATGTTGTTTATGATGATGTTGCAGAGGTTGTAAACGCATTAAGGGATCACCCTCTTGGGTCTTGCAGAGCCCAAAGTGTAGGAGGTCTTTCAAATCCTCGTCAGTTGGTCCAGGTCCTTCGAGCTGCCCTTTATTGGAATTGGAAATTCCATAGGTGATTATAAGATCAACCTACTTACTATAAAAACAACCAACACCTTGCATATGTTTGTGGTGGAGGTATTAAAGAAGAATTGTATGCCTATATTTCCATTCATTAGATCTACCTTAGCCTAGCATATACTTGGGCTAAGTCTACAATTGCCTCAGACTCATGCGATGAAGGCTATGTGATGAAATCCTAGACCTCAACCAAGATGTGGGTAGATTATGGGATTTTTTCCAAGACCTGAGGTTGGTCGATAAAAATGTGAAAGACTAAGCTATTTTATTTTTTTTGTCTTATCTTATACCATTTTACGAGAATGGGGGTGCCAATGTATGAGAAGATCTTTGGAAACTAGGCATGAAAATTGAAGGTTAAAGAGAATGGGGGTGCCAAAATTACAATACTCATTTCCCCTTGGTCATCGATTTTCCCTGAGTGCCCTAAACTTCATCCTCGGTGCTGGTATTGACCTTGTTTTCACTCCTCCAAACTCTTCCTCAGCGCTGATATTGACCTTGTTTTCACTCCTCCAAACTCTTCGTCAGCACTGGTATTGACCTTGTTTTAACTCCAAACTCTTCCTCAGTGCTGGCATTGACCTTGTTTTCACTACTCCAAACTCTTCCTCAGCGTTGGCATTGACCTTGTTTTCACTACTCCAAAATCTTCCTCGGTGCTAGTGTTGACCTTTCACTTCTCCAATTTGATGAGCTACAACCTAGTTTCGTTAGGTTTTACAGTATGTTAATTAAGTTAAAAAAAATTGGTGCCATTTAACTAGGTTTTAATATTCCACAATATAGTTAAGTATATATTAGCTATATTTTACATAATAAATAATATAATTATTCAACTTATTACAATTATATATTATATTTTTTAACAAAATTATTAAATATGTATAAAATTATTATAATTAATAATTAATAATAAGTATATTTTTATATAATACAAAATATAATTAATATAATATATATTTAATATAATAGTAATATATATTAATATGAGAGAGAGAAACTAAATTTTGATTGGTTGTTTCATGTCAACAATCCAAGGATGGCATGTGTCCTTGGGGAGTTATGCTCAAGGTAGCATGCCATTTGATTAAAGATATGATAATTCTCCTTTAAGACCTCTTCAATGTACCCATTGCACACTTAAGGAGACAAAGATAAATATAGGGAAGAAAATATAGAGAGAGAGGGATATAATGACAAACATACAAATAGAAAGGGAGACAAAGAGATATAGAGGGGTAGAGAGATAAAGAGATAAAGATGAATAGATAGAGATATAGGGAAGGTGATTGATATATCTCTCCCTGTCACTCTCTATATATCTATATCTCCCACTATCTTTGTCACTCCCTCTTCCCCCTCTATCTATTGAGCTATCTCTCCCTCTCCCCCCTTTCTCTCTCATTCACTCCATCTCTCCCTCCATCTCTCCTACTCTATATCTCTATCTCTATTTCTCCTTTTATCTCCCTCTCACTCCTCTCTCTATCTCTTTCTATCTATATCCATTTCTCTCCCTCCCCCTCTCTATATTCCCATATCTATCTCTCACCATCTCTCCCTCCCTATCCCCCCTATCCATCGACTCTCTATCTCCACCTCTCTTCCTTTCTCTTCCCATATATCTCCATCTCTCTTTCTCTTACCATATATCTCTATCTCACTCTCTTTCTCTCACCATCTATCTCTATCTCCCCATATATTAACTAAGAAGCCATGTAAGCATACAATAGTATATGTTGGTAAAACTATAATAGTGTTTTATTAAACTATAAGTAACACTTATCTTTCTAATGTCAAGTCTTCTTATAAAAATAGTGTTTTATTAAAATATAAGTAGATTATTGTCACCACTCTTCATTCAACATGAAATTCCAAATTTAGCAATTGTTTTGTTGTTTTTTTCAAGTTTCATTAACCAAGCTATTTACTAGGTTGAATAAAGTTGTGTTATGACCCTTCATCTCTTTAAAATAATTAGACAATATTAGCGAGATCAGGAAGGGGAGAAAACTAAACTCCTTCAAAATAGGGGTAGTTGTGGGTTTGTTGGTTTTCTTTGTATACTATATACTTATTTCCTCTAGGATAAATAAGTCAGTTTAGATCATTTTCTTAGTTGTGTATCTTAACTAATATAGAGTAATCTTTTTCATTTTAATTGACTACTACATAATAGTTTATGTGTTGAAAGAATTGTTTCCATTCTTTGTAGTTTTTACATTGGAATACAAATCATATTTAATTTCATGCCAATATACTTCTTTCATAAAGATATTTTTTTGAAATAAGTGCTTCATAACCCATCTAATCAAATCATAATTAACCTATCAAAAAGGCAATAGGAATTTTCTAAATAAAAGAACACTTGACCCAATCATAAGTGTATGGCCTTCGAAGAAAGGAGTGATCCACCTTAGCAATAACAACTACCTGATTTAGACCTAGGTATGTGCAGGATCATGATGGGCCAAAAAGTGACAACATGAAAAAATTAGCATTTTGAACTCGTCAAAAAATGTGAAATCTCAAGTTGACTTTTTTTTGGGTTTGGTGTCAGTACATTTCTCCATAGCAATTCCCAAGCCAAA
>VDFB02000002.1:78688156-78698517 GCA_007258455.2 Sequoia sempervirens | reverse complement strand
AATAGGCTATCTATTCTATTCCTATCTTTCTACCCATATATTCAACTCAAAACCTAGCTAGAGCTTTCATCAGTTCTCTCCCTACAAATGAGCCTTGAATTCCCTTTTATATGACAAGGGACCAACAAGCTTTGGGCTCAAATGTAATTTCACCACAAACTTTCATTTGAACAAAATCTCCATTGCATTTGACTTTCATTTCAAAACTTCCCACACGATGAATCTGCAAAACATAGTGCAACTGGGGAAAGCTAAAGTTGTAACTACCATCAAAAAAGGGAACCAAATTACCACGAAGGCACAAAATCAACATCAAAATGTGCCACACACACAGAACCAACACCACCAACAACAACAACATCATCAACACAAAATTTTACATCCCACACAACAACTTCTTATTTAACCGCCACCCTTCCCTTACCAACACTCAGACCCCGGTATACACGCCCACTTCTAGTTGTTGCTAGAGGAGGAGAGGAAACCTCAGCCTCCTATTCTTTCTTGTCCTTTCCCAATATGGTTCTAGTCCATATACTTAGGGTTTTAACTTCCAATGGCACCACAGATATCACTTCCTCATGAGAGGGAAAATCGCGATTCAAGAGAGATAAATACCGACAGTAGTCAGAGTTAGTCTTAGTTACACCATCAGAAGTGTTGCTTGTAAGGTCAATGGGAGAGTTTTGGCATCCAAAGGAGCCATGCCCATACCTTATTTTCCTATCGACACTAGTAATAGAGCACACTGACTACTTTCCTTTGTCATCTACTAGTTGAGCAGCAACGTCCTGGAATTGCAACCTTCTACTGCATCTAGTGGGCACAAGCCTGGGCTTGTCAACCAAAGCACCTTCCTAAATAGTAGGACTGAACTTTTGTGAACTTAAATGAACAGACCTCCTTACTGACTTACTCATTTTCTCTTGTTAGACAAGCACTCAAACTTGATTAGACTCATCCCAAAAAGTGCTCTAATTGCTACAAGAATGACACAATTAGTAGTTAATTCCTCTTGTATTTATTGTGCGAGGTAATGGCAACCTTCATCAATGCTTAGTAAAAATGCATGTGAAAACATGGCAATTTGGTGGCATATGTACTGCCACTGTTTAACTTGAGCTGCATGAGAATCTGCAGATCACCCTTCATGATTGCCAACAACAACATCTTCACACAGATTGAGATTGATGTGACTACACAAGTAAGAAATAATTCATTAATGCTTTACTATTTGTAGGATAAAACAACCACCATGTACCATTTTCCAACTTTGAATACTACCCGCTGATCTCCTAAAGAGTTGGCAGATCAAACAGTTTATCTTAGGCTAACTCAGTTTGACGTCCAATGAAGCATCGTTGACCTTCCTCATGACCAATAACATTAATCCATCTCAGAAACCAACTACCATGTCAATAGGTCCTATACACTTTGCAAATTGAATGGCTGGAGCTACACATCACAATCTCCTTGACCTCGCGGCTTTTAACCAACCTTCATCTTCCTCCTATGAGCTAGCGGGGAACGACAAAGATTTACATTAGCTTTTGATCTTGGTTGTTGATCTAAAACCATGGGTTATGAGATTAATAGTGGAGATTGGGCCCCACATTCCATACAAGACACACATCTTCCTTTTGTTGAGCTCGCGCCAAAAAATAGGCCGACACCTTAGGTCTGTGAGCTGCCGAGGTACGATTGAGATCTTCTCCCATATCTTCGAATCTAAAAAACCTACACATTACATAGTATTTAATGAAAGGCTTTGGCTAAGCCATTGGCAACATGACCATTGGGGTTAATGGCTTAGGCTTACGTCATCGGATTAAAATTAAGACCCAACTTTAGGAGAACACATAATGCAGTGGGAAAATGATGACCAATTCTTTGGGCTAATGGGGCCGGTGAACTGACATGTTGAATGGCTCAAGAGGGGACTTAAGGGGTTGATGACTGACCAAGTAGGTCAACCTCAAATTATAGAATTTTTGTGCTCTAGGGAATAAAACCCTACTAATTCATGGGGACAAGGGTCTCAAAATGGAGACCCAGGTCAAGTGGCAAAGAGAAAATTCCTCAAAATTTTAGACTTGAGATAGAGTGACTGAGTGAGTGAGAGAGAGAGAGTGACCTGAGAGAGGGAGTGGTGCTAGGATGGAGAGACTTGATAGAGAGAGAGGGAAGGAGTGGGAGAGAGAAAGAGGGAGATAGGGTTAAGGGTAGAGGGTAGAGGGTTTAAGGGTTTAGGGTTAAGGGTTTAGGGTTATGGGTAGAGGGGAGAGAGATAGAGGGATTCAGTGAGAGAGAGAGGGAGGGAGTGGGAGATAGATAGAGAGTAGAGGGTTAAGGGTAGAGGGTAGAAGGTTAAGGGTAGAGCGGAGGGAGATAAGATTTAGTGAGAGAGAGAGAGAGGTAGAAGTGGTAGGAGGGTGAGACTTGATAGAGATATGGA
Organism: Sequoia sempervirens; assembly: GCA_007258455.2. Classification (NCBI taxonomy): domain Eukaryota; kingdom Viridiplantae; phylum Streptophyta; class Pinopsida; order Cupressales; family Cupressaceae; genus Sequoia; species Sequoia sempervirens. The sequence continues at coordinate 78,696,062 of VDFB02000002.1, read as the reverse complement.
AAGAGGGAGGGAGTGGGAGAGAGATATGGAGTAGATGGTTAAATGTAGAGGGTAGAGGGTTTAAGGGTTTAGAGTTTAAGGGTTAATGGTTTAAGTTTTATGGTTAAGGGTTTAAGGGTAGAGGGGAGACACATAGAGAGAGTGAGTGAGAGATAGATAAAGGCCTAAGAGAGAGAGAGGGGGTAGGAGGGAGATACTTGAGAGAGAGAGAGAGGGTAGAGGGTAGAGGGTTTAAGGGTTTAAGGGTTAAGGGTTTAGGGTTTAGAGTTATGAGTAGAGGGGAGAGAGATAGAGGGATTCGGTCAAAGATAAAACCCCAACCTTAGGATTTTCCCAATACCATAAAAGACTAGTAACATAAGATAGGATAGGAAAGGAACATAAGACAAGACAGGAAAGGATAGATTCAAAAGATGCAACATATTGTGTTGATATGTCCTTCAATATTATTAAGAAGATCCATGATATTTTTATAAAGGAAGTGACTTCATAGTTGCATCAAGTTCAATTATGCATCTTTTAAACAATGAGGAAGCATTTCAAGTTGTTGTCAAGCCCCTCTCACCATAACCCTATTGGACAGTCACACATCACATAGGAAGGTGAGTTGTTAGGTCACCCACATATGTGACAAGTGGTTGTCCAATAAAGATAAAATGAGGAGACTATGTGTATTTATTACACATAACAAAAGAAGAGCAATGGTTGAATCAAGGTCATGATACAAGTACAAGGACAACACCTTTGCAAGAGATACAAGAGGCAAAGGGGATTGATATTAGTCATTCATGGGTGTACTAGTGAAAGTGAATGCAATAGGTAAAGTCATTGTCATTGATAAGGACAACCAACAATGCATGCTACAATGGTCTCATGAAGGACAACAACAACAAAAAAAATATAAAGTTACACAAGGCTCTATTCAAGGCCTTCACAATCAAACATTAGGTGAACAAGTTGCCAGATAACATTCAATGCATGATGTTTTAAGGAAAGGCATAAAAGGAAAAGACGTTCAAGAAACATCAACTCTAGTTGACACAGATAATATGTCTATTGAAAACATGTCATTACAAGAGGTTTATGACAGCAATGGAACCCTCATATCATGTGATCAAGATACAATTTCTATGCTCATAATCTTTCATGTAGGAGTTTTGGTAATCATGATTGATCCAACATGGATCATGATTGCATACAAGAAACAAAAAGTTACAAATGACAATTAAGAAGTTATGATTAAAGAGAGGTATCATTTTGGAAGCCAAGGCCATAGTACAAGTGTATATGAACAACAACTATAAGGTTATGCTACAAGATAGCCATGCACATTCATCTAGGACATCAAGCATTACAATGGTACAAGTGCATATGAACAACAATCAACAATCAACAATCAGCAACAAGTAGTGAAGGAAGTAAAGCACTGTTGTATTTTTACCTTTTCATACCATTGATCATCCATTCTAGGAATAGGCTATAATAGTGAAGGCATATACTTGCACAGGGGTGTTTTAATGAAGATATTCAGCATAAAAACCATCATAAATCATGGTGCTTCAAGGGAACAGAGCATAGTCATGAATAATAGAAGTACCATTAAAGGCTACAGTTTTGTCTTCATGTTATCTATGAATTTGAAAAAACAAATCTACACTGGGTGACAACATGACTATAGCCATGAAATGGATTGTAATGAGATAAATAATATAAATGGTCGTTGCCACTATCTCATTTTCTCTTTGGATAGTCATTAATAAGTCCTAACAAGTGAATATCAAAGGGATAGGTGTCAATAATATACCTTCATTTGACAAGTCCTAGAATTTTGGTTATCTCATTGACCCAATAAGGCATTGCTTAGAAATCATTTCATATCCTTTTCACAAAATCAAAAGGATGACTAATGTATCCAATTGTAAGAAGAGAGCAATGTCCAAGGGAGGGGCAGTACCATCATCTTAGGTACCACTGCTACAAGATGATAAATGACAATCCTTGTGTTTGTATGCATGGAGGTCCTAAAGCATACTTTGGGTAAGGTGCATTCATGGCATCTTTTGGTGAAAGGTTTCCCAAGCATGAGAAAAGATCCAATGTTCCATTAGGATATGTTGGAAAAATTATACACTAATCCCTCCCCTAGGGTGTTTCCTCCCATCAAAACCAATCACTTCTTCCTATCATTTGTTGACAAGGGCAATTGATCCAGGAAGTCATCATATAGGTTTCTACTTAAATAATCAATCTGGCCAGCATGTTGCTTTGTTGGTGCCATCTTGAGTAAACAACGGCTTCCTTGCTATCTCAAACCTTAGATAGACTAAAGCTAAACAAAATATGAAATTAAAAAATAGAACTTTGCAATTTCCCACAATTCTCCCTCTCTCAGGTGTCTCTCTCTCTCACTCACTCCCTCTATGTCTCTCCCCTCTACCCTTAACCCCTAAACCCTTAACTCTTAAACCCTAAACCCTTAAACCTTCTACCCTCTACCCTAAACCCTATCTCCCTCTATATCTCTCCCACTCCCTCCCTCTCTCTCTATCAAGTCTCTCCCTCCTAGCACCACTCCCTCTCTCACGTCTCTCTCTCTCTCACTCACTCAGTCACTCTATCTCAAGTCTCTCCCTCATACCCCCTCTCCCTCTCTTAGGTCTCTCTCTCACTCACTCCCTCTATCTCTCTTCCTGATGGAACTTCAAATTTTGTTCCTTGTTTTCCTTTCCTGTCATGCCTTATGTCTCTGGTCTTTCATGGTGTTTGGGAAAATCCTAAGGTTGGGGTTTTAGCTTTGTCTTCATGTAAAATCCTAGTGTTTGTCTTACACCTTGGGTGGGATTTGTTGGTGTGAATAAGTCTTGTACCTAGTTTATTCCTTTACTAGGGACTTGGGGGACTTAATTCACATGTTAAGTTTACTTAGGATATTAGTTGTCATATCTAGATAAGTATTAGTTGTCTTATCTAGAATTTCCACTTTCCTAGGTAGTTATGAGTTAGTTGTCTCATGTGATAGGATTAAAACACTTGTCATGATCTTGTCTTATCCTATCTCTCATCCTTGCCTTTATAAGCAAGGCATCTCTAGCATGTATTGCATATAGCATTGTATTGTATTGCATTGATCATTGTATCATACTGCAATCCTTGTTTGGTGGAATAGCATCTTTCATTGTTGCTTCTCTCTATCTCTTGTGGAGGTTCTTTGGTGTTGCAGATTGAAGATCTTGGGTTGTTAACTCCAACATGGTATCAGAGCTTTGAATCTAGCAAGCCCCTTCCATTTCTTTATTAGAGAGTTTCCATCAATTTCTATTGTGATTTTTGAGTTTCTTATATCCTATATTGCATGCTTGCATTTTTGGTGAGATCTGGTGATTGCAGCACTTTTGGCTATAGTGGCAGTATTTTAGGCTATCCCATTGCGTCTAGGAGGCTTGAAAAAGTCAGATCTGGCTTTTGTTTCACTCAATTTCGTCACCATTTGCAACTTTGGCAAAGAAGGGTTTGGAGCTCAGATCTAGTGAACAACTTTTTATAGGAGCACTTTGAGAAAAAATTAAGCCTGCCATTGCGTCAGGGTGGTTGTTTCTAATTTTTTTGATATATAATTTGCCTATATTCGGCAAAAGTTGTCTTCGGAGCAAAATATTTTTAGCCGAGGAGCCGTACGGCCCCCCGCACAGGTACGACGTTGTCAGAAAATTTTTCAAAAAATTTAATTAAATTTCGGCTTTTTTTTTGGTCGGCATTTTTATTTCAAAAAAAATTTCAAAAAAATATAATTAAATTTTTGTAAAGTTTAAAGCGCTTTACGCGCTGTCGGGTTTTTAAAAAAAGCCCGCAGACCTTAACAGTTTGCGGATTGTTTATAGTCTGCGCCCCTTGGTTAACCACAGGCCGTAGGGTTTGTTTAACCCGCTAGTGGGCGGTTGACAAACCGCCACCCCCACCAGAGCCGATAACCGTTGCCTCCTTCTGCTCAACCGCTACGGGTGCCGCCCACAGTCATCGTCGGAAACCGCCGGAGATCACCGACAATGACACAAACCGTGACCTCCAGTGCAGACCCTCACCGCCCATGTGACCAGAATTTATAGCCGCTAGTGTTTACTGAAACCGGCAAATTTTTTCTATAACAGCCCAACACGCGGTCATATTGGAGACCGACGGCTAGCCCCCGGGGGCTTAAATTTTGCACCTGTTTAGCCTTCAAAGTGCCTAAAATAGGCCTTTTTTCAGTTTTGCATAACTTTTCACCACGGAGTCAGATTTTTGCAAACGAGATATCGTCGGAAAGTTGGTTCGACGAACTTCGCAGTGGTGTAGGTGATTTTTCTAGATTTTGCCATTTTTTGCTAGTTTTTTCAGCTTGAAGGTACAAGTGCATTTATTGCTTGTTCTTGATGTAACTTTTGTAAATGAAGTCAAAATTTGGCAAAATTTTTTTTGAAATTGATCAAAAAATCACAAGGAATCTGTTTGTAACCTCTGTTTTCAGCTTTGCAAGCTCCTTTTTCTGAAAATTGTAAAAATCACCGTGTGTTATAAATGGTTGATTTGAGCTTGTCACTTGTAAAAATTGCAAAATTTGTTCATTGTAATTTGTTGGGGGGGTTGCAAAATCAGTTTTAATACATTCTGGAGGGGTGAAAGGTACAATTTAAGTGCCACATTGTCCTTTTCTTTTGGTGGTCATGGCGGAGCTAAGGCAAATTGAACCACTCACTCCACACAATTATCATACATGGAAGCTAAAAATGACTCAATTGTTACAATCTAAGGGTCTATGGCCAATGTTAGATGCAGAACAACCTGAATTTACAAGGGATTATGAAAAGTTTGTCCATAGATGTAAAATGGATGAAGCAAAAGGGCTCATTGGATTACATGTATCTGATAATTTGTTGTTTCATATTTTGGAGTGCAAAACACCTAAGAATGTTTGGGACAAACTTGAAGAATTGTATGGTAAAATAAATCATTTCAGAACCTTGCAACTTCAAGAAGAACTTCAATCCCTCTCTCCAAATGCATTTCCTTCAATTCAAGATTTCCTTCCACAATTCAAGATGATTTTGTCACAGTTGAAAGGATGTGGACATGATGTATCTAGTGATGAATGTATCTTCTTGATTCTGTCTAAGTTAAAGGGCCCTTATCAAGTGTTTTCTTCTACTTTCTATTCAACTATGGTTGCAATAGGGAAAGATTACAAAAAGCCTACATTTGAGTTGTTTTGTGAGTGTCTTACTAGGCAAGAGGCAAAGTTAATTCAGTTGGATGCCCTACCTAATTCTAAGAATCATGCTCTAATGGCTCAATCATCCAAGGGTAAAGGAAAGAACAAGAAGAAGCCCAAAGCAGAATCATCTTCTGGTAGTGAGAATCCCTCCAAACCGAAGCCGAAGAACAATCAGAAGTCCACTCAATCTCCTTCTTCTTCTACCTCTGGAGATTCTTCTTCCAAGTCCAAGAAAAAGAAAGGAGATCCTTGTTCATTTTGTGGCAAAACTGGGCATGATGAATCTCATTTCTTTAAGAGATTAGAGGCCTTGGAGGAAGCTATGAAGAAGCACAATATTTCAGTGGCTAAGCCTTATTCCATGGGCAAAGGGAAAGCTCTTTCAGCACACGCTATGCATTCACCTTCAAATAGTTGGATTCTTGATTTAGGTGCTTCACATCACATGACCAATTCATGTGATCTTCTTGATTCCATAGTTCATACTTCTACTTCTCAGATTGCAGTTGGGAACTCTTCACATGTTCCAGTTTTGGGGACAGGCTCCATTCAGATGCTAGATGGGTGCATTGAGGATGTTCTTCTTGTTCCTAATATTTCAGCGAATCTTCTTTCCATATATCAAATTTGTCATTCTGGAGATGGGAAGTCAGTTGAGTTTACTCCATAGAATGTGACTATTAGACAGTTGCAGGATCCTAAGAAGGTTGTTGCTACAGGGATAGTAGATCATGAGAAGCATTTGTATCGATTTGATGGATTTGAGTCTTCATCAAGTTCATGTTTTGTTGCTCATGCTGATTCAATGAGCAAGCTTTGGCATGAGAGATTTGGGCACTTGAACTACAGATATCTTTAGCAAATGCAAGCACATAACTTAGTGGTTGGTCTTCCAAAGATCACTTGCACATATGGTGTTTGTCAAGGATGTGTTCTTGGCAAGCAACATCAAGACTCTTTTCCTAAGGGTCACGCTACATGTGCAACCACACCCCTTGAGTTGGTCCATAGTGATCTCATGTCATTCCCAACTCCTTTTTCAGGGGCTAAGTATGTGCTAACATTCATTGATGATTTTTCCTACTAGACATGGGTCTATTTTCTCAAGCTCAAGAGTGAAGTCCTCACCAACTTCAAGACCTTCAAAACATTTGTGGAGAAGCAGTCAGGTTTTTCTCTTTGACAGATACGCATAGATAATAGGGGGGAGTATGTCAATCAAGCATTTCAGGATTTTTGCAGTGCGCATGGTATTCTTCATCAGCACACAGTTCCTTACACTCCTCAGCAGAATGGTGTGGCAGAGAGAAAGAACAAGACTCTCAGGGAAATGGCCAATTGTATGATTCAATCTAGGTCCATGGCTCTCGCCTTTTGGGCCGAAGCTTTCAATTGTGCCAACTATATTTAGAATCGTATGCCCCATAAGGCAATGTGAAATATGACCCCTGAGGAGGCTTGGTCTCATCGCAAGCCTAATGTATCCTTCTTCAGAGTATTCGATAGTGAGGCTTGGGCATTCATTCCGAATGGTCGGCGTAAATCCATGGAGAAGAAGAGTCAGCGATACATCTTTGTTGGCTATTGTGAGGATGTGAAGGCATACAGATTGTTTGATCCTGACACACGAGAGGTTCATTTCTGACATGATGTTCAGTTTTCTGAGACCTTCACCCAGCCAGATCCTCCTTCGACTTCTTCATCACAACCTACTCAGTCTTCTTCAGTTGATGATACTTTGCTACTTGAGGAAGATTTTGATGATGGTCTCGATGAACCTCCTCCTCACTCACCCACTAGGCCTTGATGGGCTTGAGTTACTCTTGAGGAGGTTGGTTCTCTTGTTGGTGATCCCACAGACACTCGCCGCACTCATTCTCAGACTTCTGGAATTAGTCTTTTGAGTCATGTAGTTTCAGATGATCCTCAGAAGTTTTCAGATGCCTCGAGTATTCTAGAGTGGGATAGTGCTATGGATGATGAGTATTCTTCTTTGATGAAGAATCATACTTGGGATCTTGTGCCTCTTCCTAAGGGAAGAAAGTTGGTTCGATGCAAGTGGGTGTATCGTACCAAGTATGCAGCAGATGGTTCCATTGACAAGTACAAGGCTCGTCTTGTTGCAAAGGGGTTTTCTCAGGTTGAAGGGATTGACTATTCCGAGACCTTTTCTCCTGTTGCCAAGATGGATTATATTCGCCTTGTCCTTTCGATAGCTGCATCTCAGGGATGGTCAGTATATCAGATGGATGTGAAGAGTGCTTTCCTGTATGGGGATCTTCATGAGGAGATCTATATGGAGCAGCCACCAAGTTTTGTGCAAGACTCTTCACTTGTTTGTAGGCTTCTACATTCATTGTATGGTCTCAAACAAGCCCCTCGACCTTGGTATGAGAAGATGGATAGTTTCTTGCTTGCTTCCGACTATACTCATTGCCATTTCGATCCCACAGTTTATACACAGAGACATGGAGAGGATCTACTTATACTTGTGCTCTACATGGATGATTTGATTCTCACAGGGAGTTCTACTTCCATGATTTAGAATACACAGCGAGCATTGATGGAGCAATTTGATATGACCGACCTTGGTCCTTTACATTAATTCCTTGGTCTTCAAATTCATCAGACTTCTGAGGGGATCTTCATTTTCTAGCA
>VDFB02000002.1:78555584-78688056 GCA_007258455.2 Sequoia sempervirens | reverse complement strand
CTCTCTCAAGTCTCTCCCTCCTACTCCCTCTCCCCCTCTCCCCTCTACCCTTAACCCTTGTACACCCCCTACCCTTTATCTCTCTCCCACTCCCCCCCTCTCTCTCTAAAAATTATATCCCTCCTACCCACTCTCCCTCTCGAGCTCCTCTACCCTTAACCCTTAAACCCTAGGACCCCCTACCCTTTATCTCTCTCCCACTCGCCCCCCTCTCTCTTTGAAGTATCTCCCTCCTACCAAGGATTAAATTTGATGGTCGAATTTACCTGTAAACAATTTTTTAATTACGGTTATCTATTCAAGGGAGCCCTTAAAACATTATGATATACCTTAGTGTATGTAAAATTATATATAAATCAAACATATATACCATTATAATTCTATATAAATTTTCACGGTTTATCCAAAATATCTCCTTTTACAATCTTTTTAAAATTTTGATTGTATTCTACAGCAAAAATCTTTAAATACGGTCATATGGCCATCAAATTTAAGTTATCATTTAAAAATAATATAAATAATATCTATATTAATATTAAAAACAAGGTGTTCGACCGAACATGTCTAGTATGTTCGGTCGAACCCATTTAAATTCCTTTTTTTAATCTCATATGTGAGTGGTTCAGTCGAACATGGGTTCGGTCGAACCCCTATTCGACCAAACATTTCGAATTTGTTCGGCCGAACCCATCTTTTTTCATCCTTGCTTCCTAAGGCACCAGAATTGCTAAAAATTTTGTGCTTCGAAGCTCAATTTGAGAATGAAAATGGAGGAGATATCAGAAACCCAACTAGTATCGGGTTCCCCTCAAAACGAGCTATCCAACAAATATAATTTTAGTATGTTTTGATTATATTATCTATCTGTTTTTTAAGTTTTATTAAATATAGGTTTTTCACTGAAAACAAAACTCTTTGTTCTGCACAAGTGGAAAAATAGAAGATTATAAAAAATTAAAAATTAAAAATATGAGTGCACCAGATATTGGAGTCCTTGATCCAACAAAAAAAAAAAAAATCGATACATACAGTAAAAGTTATGCGTTATACGGTCATGTTATGTATGAATTGTAATTGATTTGACTTTGAAACTTGATTAAAGAAAAAATATTCAATAAAAAACTATCTAACCAAGTGGAAGCACTAGATATTGGAGTTATAAATCTAAATTTGAAAGAATTGGAATTTTATCTTTCAAGGAAAAAAAGTTATGCGTTATACGGTGTGCGTCACTTTTTTAAAATGTTATTTTAAAAAAAAAAACAATTTTCGTGGGAGATGGAAAAAGAAGTGCAATCTGATTCCAAAACAATTAAAAAATATATTTTTAGAATATACAGACAAAAAATGACAAGACTCTAGTTTGCATCATCTTCAAATTCCTTACGGTTTAATCGCTATAGGTGCCCGAATGTGGAGATTGTGTTAAAAAAAATATCAGTGTCCAGTTTGGCCAAAAATTGTAAACCACTATTGTGGGATCACCCTAATGTCAATACAGATTTATCCTTTTAGTTAAAGATGCAATGTGTCATTTCTTATGATGAGCTTATCCCTAGGTCCCTCAACATTGAGAGAGCCCTAATTGCACAAGGAAGCACACTCTAGTAGAATTTGGAAAATAAATGACTAGGTGACTAAAAAATTTAGTCACAACAACTAAAAATGACTAAATTCTGCTCATTTTTTGCAACTCAGCTATAAATGAGTAAATAAATTACTAGTTTGGTCATTGATTAAAAATGATTTAGTCACACAAATAAAAGTGACTAAATAGTTAGTCATTTATTTAGTCACAATCGATTTGAATAAATCATTTAAGGAATCAAGAATATAGCCCACCAAAATACTCTAAAACTTTAATAAACATACCCTAAAACTTTTGTCAAAATCTTATTTTCAGGCGTAGCCAACCAGAATGGAGTTTTCATTTTAATAAACATACTCTAAAACCTTCGTCAAAACACAATTTTCAAGCATAGATCACCAAAATGGAGAAGTGTTTCCGTAAAGAATGACAGAGAACAGTGAGGAGATGTGAGTGAAAGAGGCATAGGATTCATTGTTGCTTATCTCAGTCTTGCTCTGCTCAACAAATCTTACATTGTTCCCGCTACTATTTGTAATCTAGGTATTTACTTGACATATATTTGCATAATCTCAAATTCCTTCAGAGGATTTTGAAGTATCAATGTATCCTATATAGGGTTTAGAATGATTTTTTTAATTAAAAAAATAAATAAATGATGTATTTCCCTGTAATTAGATAATGTGGAGATCTCTAAATCTGCCCCAGCACACTATCCTCTTTGGCACTGTATTCATTACTCCAGCTACTAGGGTTTTGCATGTGACATATTTAATATCTTCATGATCGTGGCTTTTAAATAGATCTCAGTATTTGCTTTAATCCTTTTCATGGTAACCCTTGAGTTCCATAATCCACCTTCAATCTCTTCTAAGAATGGTGTCTTAAGCTAGACTACATAGTATGCATATAAAGCAAGTCCTTCATACCTACCATTGTTCCAAACCACCACTCACTGCCTTGCTTAAAATGTTTCCTCCATAAGCACAATAGCATGTTTTAAAATCATGGCTGCCAGTGATTGACCATTAAGGTCACCACTTTCATCAAGATACAATGAGATTTGTGTCTTCAAACTCAAGGCATTATGCAAGATAACATTGTGAATTTTTTGTTGTGTACGATTTAATTTTCTTGTACATTTACTGCTTTGCTAACTTCCTTTAAGACTGGGTATTGCACCCTCAGCTGCAATCTCAAACAACTCACTCACTATCACTTGAAGATTCCTTTCTTGAGCATCCTTCTATAAAATCAAGCTATGCCCTATAGACTACCTACTTACTATAGGGGACTCATTGTTTCATGGTATTGTAGATCTTAAGATCCTTCAACCTTATTGACACTACTTCACAGTCCACAAGGTATTATTCACTATTCTCCCACCTTTGATGAGTCTCAAAACACTGCTTAAACATGCAATCCACTACCTCCATTATACATTAATGGCAAATAAGAAACATTGAACCTATGATTACCACTGTTACTTCATTTGGAAAGTCATTCCCTGATTGCATTTTCCTTGTCTAACACTACCAAAAGCATTTGAAAAACCCTTAAGGTCAGCAAGGGGGTAAGGAAACTCACTGTTAAAATCTCCACTTTACTATGTAAGGTTTGAGCTTTATTATCTTGTCACTGCTCAACCTCTTTTTGACTGTCATTCTTCTTATCATAGATTTCATTTACAAATGTCACTAAGCTACATAATGTGCTTGTTATTGGCTACAATCTTTAGATTGCAAGATTTTGTTATTAGCTACAATGTTTCAATCTTTCTGGTATTGCAACCTCGCTAATCTACTAGAGTTATTGTTTATGTTTCTATGGAGGCCTAGGGTTTGTACCCTAATCATGCTCTTACCAATGCTTCTATTGGTATTAAAAAACAACCTTAAATCTTGGGTTAGAAAATTAGTTGTCTTGACAAAGTTGTGGTATGATCTTGGATTGTATCCTATAGTGTGTGGGAAGCTTGTGTTTGATCATTAAGGTATGTAAACCTGATCAGGGAAATGTATCCTATATAGCATGGGTCTTGCTTTAATACTTTCCATAATGGTTATTAGCATATCACATTATTATAGTTTGTGGTAACCCAAGATTACATTCAAGTATGTAACAAACTTAGTTTGTAGTTTAATCTATACACTTTTAAGTAACATTCATAAGGTTTAGAAAATCTTGATCACTCTCTAGAATAGCCCATTAAACATGGGTTTTGCTTGAATGCACTACATAATTGATATAACGCAACCACTTTGCATATCAACCAGAGTTATAGGCTCTTTATTGCAGCAAGAGGTAATCACTCTTGGATCATGCTATAATTACATCCTAACCTATTAAACTTGAGACAACCTGAATGCTCCCAATGATGATTGACACCTACATTATACAACCTGAATTAACTACATTATATGAGTGCCTCCATTTCTATCACAACATAGCCACATTAATATTGGGTTACACATGAATCCATCATGTATTTGTTATAACACAATTGTGCCACATGACCAATAGAGTTATGGATCACATAATTATAGTCACAAGAATCTGTTCCTTGGTTGTGATCTTATGGTGATTCTACACAACAAAATCTGGACATGAAATTCTCAAAACCCTAAACCTCTAAAAATGAAATCTGATGAGATGTTGCCTTAAAATATGATTTTCAAAGCTAAAACTACAAATCTGACTTCACAACTGAATTCTGCAAAAAGATAATGACTACCCTCAACCTGGCAATATCTTCCTAAATTTTTTTCTAATTTTTCCCAAGAAAATCGTCCTTAGTTCTCCACAAACTGTCTCAAGTAGAGAAAAACACTGTCACAATATATCAATGAACTCACTTTTCTTTATGTCAGCCACAATTTTATTTTTTTCTTATTTTTCATGTTTGTCAAAATTTTGTCGGATTTTGCAGTCAAATGAGTTAGTGACTGACACTCCAACTATCATTGTAGGAATATACTTTCTCTTCTTCTCCACTACTTTTTTTAGCCATTTTGGGGAGGCTACTACCAAACAAGAATCTTCACTTCCACTAATAGTTTCTTTAGGAGCGCTAGGAGTGAAAGGTGGATTATCAAGCGAAGAAGAGGGGAATTCATTCAGAGGAGGAAATATATTATCTTTAGTTATTTGATTAAAGATAGCTTCAAAATTTTTGGCCACAAGTTTTTCTTTATTGGTCTTCTTCTTAGGGGTAGGAGAAAGCACACTACCTTGTTCATAGATGCTCTTCGACTTGAGTGTTTCTTCTAGCCTATCACCATCACCTCCTCACTGAGAATTTTCACTAGAGGACCTAATAGAGGGTTTCCCTAATGATACACTTGCACCAAATGCTTGTGTAGACCCCTGTTCATTCTTCTGTGATGACTTAGACTCTTGAACAGGACCTACAACTTTCCACCATTTCCCATCCAACCAATCCTAGGTTCTTTTAAGCATTGAGGCAACATGCACCCTCATATCTAAAATTTCACTTTGGCTCCAATCAACCCTAGGGTGGGATTTATCAGGAATTTTTTCATATGCAGGATCTATGGTTGTTGAATCCTCAGCTACATTTTCAGGAATTTGAAATGGCAGACCAAAATCCTATATCTGGTTTAGCATTAGCCTCATATAATCTCTTCTCAAAACTTCGTTCTCATCAACACAATCTTCCCATAAATATTCAATAGATGGATCATGCTGATATAAGCTCCCTCCATAGAGATTATGCTTCACAAAACCCTTACCTTCAAAATTAACTCTCATAGAGAGATTTTGGAGGTTATATTCCTTGAGAATTTCTTCAGCTCCCCTGGCCATCTGGTTTGTTTTTCACACAAAAGAAGGGGTCTCCAATGTGAAGACATACCCTTGTTTCCCCATGTTCATATACTTAATATTAACCATGACCATTTGTCGACTAACTTCCATAAATATCAATAAATCTTCAGGATACCGAGGCAATTTAAATGGGGCTTTCTCAAATGCCTTATTCTCAAATAGGAAAACTTATAAAATTGGATATAAAAACTCCCAAATTTTGATACAAGAGAAATCGATTCAGAGGAAAGGTGCATTTCTAGATTTCCATCTAGCTTCCTCATGACCTCCATTAAAAATGCATCATTAACATGACAAAAATCACGCATTCCAAATTGTTTAGTGAACTAAGGAAAGTGTTATACACATGCATATTAAAAGTTGGGCTTCCTTGCGGCTCCAACCCAGGCCAAAATGACCTCTGACTAAGTACAATGTATGTCAAGAAAGAACAAATATAGAAAGTAGCAGCCTTATGGAAATTAATTAATTGCTCATTCAAATGAAAGCAAATAACTTTAGCCCAGTCAATGAAAATGTTATCATCACAGAATATCAAGATAAACCAGAACATCTAATCCTCAAATAACTCAACCTATGGAATCCCAACAACACGGTGCAATAAAGCAATAACATCTACAATTTCTCCCTTAAAATGCAATCTTTTGAGTTTACTCGGTAGTTGTGACTTACCTTTCTTTTCAGACTTCAACTAGGTTTTGGTCATGGAGTTCTTACACCAGTCCTTATTCGCTTTGAAAAATTCACTTACCACTACCACATACATGTCTTCTAGATGTTCCCTTTCTACAATCCCCAACGCATGGGAAACAACTTTAGGAGAAAGTTCTGCAATTATAGTTCTATCCACGACTTTAATTTATCGTGTTTATGGAATGTACCGTCTCGCACATGCACTTATCAGGTCCACACTCAACACAGCTTCTGAAAACCCTCTAGCTTGAGCTAGCCCACTTTCTAAGAGTTGTATATCCAACTCATACTTTTCGTCCCTCTCAAAGAGCGCCCAAAATTTGTCTAAATTAAAAGGTTTGAGGGTCGTATCCCTTATGCCAACCCAACGTTCACTTTGCATGAGCACAAATTCACGGAGAATGAATGTTTGCACATGAGATTCTAAGAAGTACTAGTGTTGGAAAAGAATGAGAATGTAGGCTAAAAGTCTAAGTAAAAATAATTTTTGCACTCGAGAAGTACTGGCCTTGGCAAAGAACAAGAATGAAAGCTAAATGTCTAAGTACAACTTCCCCACCCACTTATGCCATTACTTTTGATATGATGTGCTTTAAATGTGACATTCAATTTCATACCTTTTAAAGATAGCCTTTAAACCTGCATGCTTTTGGAAATTCCTAAAAAAACAACTCAAGTTCATTCCGTACGTAGCATTCAATGAGATGTCAGACGATGATGCCTTTGAAAGGCACGATAAGTCCAAAATGTCGCATGGTCACTGAAAATTGGAACCTCAAAACCAAAGTATGAAGTTTCAATGTTTTCAAAACCTCTGACCCACCTACTAAATCCACACACCGTAACTCAAAGGTTATGTATGCATGAACTTAAGTTACTCAAAAAAGTGAACCAAGTTGGGGAATCAGGTAGTTATGAAAATTTAGAACTCTATGACAATGTGACATGTCACATAGTTATAAAACTTGAAGGCCTAGCAACTAAGCTCACTTTGCTCCCTTATTTTGAGTTTACAACCACACATGAAATGTTATTGTTCATCAAATGGTTGACTAATTTACGATATAAATAATAAACACGTGTTTTAAAGTTTTTTTTTGTTTTTAACGATGTCAAATTAATAGCACAACCATTTACTTTATTATAATTGAATTACAATGTCACATTATTACATAGTACAAATACAAATGTAAGCACAAGCACCAAGATTCTGTTGGATTGCTAGTGAAAACGTAAATGTAATACATGTGTATTTCTTTATGTTATACATTTAAATCTGCATGCAATTAATTTTTTTTTCTAGGTAAAACACTGCTAGGGGCAACACCTTTTATTGATTATCAAAAAAGGATTACATGAGTTTTTATTTTTCAAAAAGCCACCCTAAGGGTTTTTTTTGTCAAGTGACATTCCCTGATCAGCTAGCCCACCTAGATTTTCATGCATTATAGAATTTATTACAAAATTGGCCTAAATTTTAGTACAGGCACTCCAAGACTTAGGAGTGACTCAATTACCCTATTACTGTTACTATCGCTATTCAACAACAAAAAGCTGAAATCATACCCAACCAAACTTTATCATTCATCATCATCCTCTTCATCATCATCATCCTCTGACTTTATGTGTTTCAGGTATGCCTTGCAATTTGCAATCACCGGGTAGTTTGCTCCCCATTTCTGGTGCACTGGGCTTTTGGCCTTTTCCTTTGGGTCCCTGGGATCATTTGCAATCCATTCTTCCCCATCTCCAAGGTCCCAATCATCATCATCACCCACTAAAATTTCCTCTACCAGACCTTCATCCTCTGTGTATCTCATTTCCCACCCACGTGGGAGATTGGTCATCAACTTTGCTGCCCTAAGGAGAAAGAAAATGCTACGGTCCCTTTCAGCCCAAAATTTTTCAAATCCTTCTGGGTTGATGGTTCGAACCAAAGGAAACTTGATTACCTCTCTCCCTCTCATCTACATCATGTAGTAGTTTTGTGGCATGGGGATTTTCCTATTCTCATCCACATTATCTAGCGTCATGTCAATGTCACCCAGCCATGCATGCATGAAGACCATTTGGGTCAATTTTTTGCTTATCTCTTTTGAGACTCCCATATGCAAAAGGACTACTAAGAACATGGTCAGAATCTCTGTATTTGCTCTAGGTCTATGATAAGCCTTCAAAAATTCTGGCCCAACCACCTACTTGGTTGCCTAGAGAATGAGTGGATGGTTCGAATTCATCAGCCCCTACAGTCACTTATCGGTTATTTCCCCTCTGAAGGCCTTCTATTGCTTCTCCATGTCCAATGCAAGCAATGTTTCTATTTTACTCCTTGTCCACAACTCACCTTTCTGGAATTTTCTACCACTACTTCAAATTTTGCAAATGGAATGTGATAAATGGCTACTTACTCCACCTTTGCATGCAATTAATACTTAATTTCTCAAAGGAAAAAAATTTGATTTGAATAACTCTTTACTGTAAATTTATAACCATTTATTTTATTACAACTAAATTACAATGTCACATTATAAATATCACTATTACCTACCCTATTTAATAAGTTATGGGCCACTAGTGCCGCTACCAGCCTAATTCATGCAAACCAAAAAACCAACTTAGTCAATTCGTGTATCTTAAGCCTTACATGTACAATTAAAAATTAAAATGTTTACTTTGATTGATGTCTAGCTACATGGAAATTGTACCTCAATTTGACAAGCTATCAAAATAACCAGACTCCAGTCATCACTACCAGTGCCACTCAAACGATATGAAATAATAACAAATCTTATTTCATTAAAGCTATGAGCTATCCAATCAATCACTTTAGATCTTCAAAACTAAAAGATTGAGAATTTCAATTAAATGAAATGTAATACGTTGAGGCATTGAAAATAGAGAAATGAGCCTTGATCTCGCCATGTGTCCACATCTAACAGTTCTAGTGTTATTCTAGAGGTTTTAATTCGCAAGTCTACTAGTTCAAAGATTTACTTCCGGAATGTAACTACAATTGTCCATAAAAAATTCAACGAATGGTTGTGGTTATATTGATTTTCCTTTATATATTTTGTGTAAAACGTTCTTAATTTTTTAAGCCTTGGTCCTATGTTCTTCATAGGTGGTCCCTCTTTTAAAACAAACTTTTTGCATGTGCATATTTCTTCCACTTAAGTTCTTCTATCGCTCATCGCCAAAATCCAACCCATCGGGTTCATTACCAAGATGATGAGCCTTGATCTCCCCACATGTTCACATCTAACAATTCTAGTATAATTCTGAAGGTTTCAATTCACAAATCTACTGCTTCAAATATTTACTTCTGGAATGCAACTATAGCCTTCCATAAAAAATTCATCGAATGGTCGTGGTTATATTGATTTTCCTTTACAATCTTTACATCCTTTGTGTAAAATGTTCTTAAGTTTTTAAGCCTTGGTCCTATGTTCTTTGTAGGTGGTCCCTCTTTTAAAACAAACTTTTTGCACATGCACATTTCTGCCACTTAAGTTCTTCTATTGCTCATCACCAAAATCCAACCCATCGAGTTCATTAACATGATGATGAGCCTTGATCTCCCCATGTGTTCGCATCTAATGGTTCTAGTGTAATTATGGAGGTTTCAATTTGTAAATATACTACTTGAGAGATATACTTTTGGAATGCAACTATAGCCTTCCATCGAAAATTCGTCAAACAGTAGTGGTCCATAATGTTGTGTGGTCGCTGAAACTTGGAACCTTAGAACCAAAGTCTGAAGTTTCAAAGTTGTCAAAACTTCTTACCCACCGACTACATAGATGAACAAGGAAGACTTGAAACTAAGGTTAGGAAAAACACCAAAAACTTGACTTTGGTGAATTAAGATAAGAAAGGTGGCAAGGACGGTGCATTTATGAAGTGAAGATCGTGGGAAGATTTTAGCAAGTGGACATGACTGGAGGATCAATGGGTAATTAAGATCGGTATGTGTGGAGTTTGGAAAATTATTACCACTCAGCCAGGCCTAAAATTTAAACACCCCTACCTGTTAGTGTCATATGCAAATTTTGTAACAGTTTTATTCATTTAAATGCCTGTCACTTTACGTTTTATGAAAAAATTTAACTGTCAAAAAAATATTTAATTTATATTTTTTTATATAAAATCTTTTATAGTAAAATATTATTGATTTTATTAATCATACATATTAAATAAATGCTATAAAATAAATGTTGATATTTTTTTATAGTTTAATCCTTAAATGCATCTATCTAAAAACATAATTTTTTTGTAAAAGGCAAATAAAATTTCAGCATGCTCACCAATAAAACCAAATGCTGTATTATCTTAAAAAAAAAAAAAAGATGAGAATCACTGTAAACAAAATGCTATAAAATAAATATTGTTGAATAAATCATATATATTAATATAAAGTGAAATTAGAAAGAATTATTCCAATTGTAAACTAATTTATATTTTTGTCATAAACATTATTATATACTATAGATTTATCTTCATTCATCAACTACCAAAAATTATTCCAATTTTAAACTAATGCTATAAAATATACTTTAGATTTATGTTCATCCATTAACTACCAAATTTTTTGATTAACCAACATAGTTTCCATTTCCAACATATCAAATTATCCCTAATAATACCCACCTAAAACCTACCCTTCCAACCATTGTTCGTGCCCCAAGGTATCTTACAATTACAATGCAAATCCAAACATAACCCCCAAAAAACAAAATCACAGACAAGATTTAGTACAATAATCTATTTTTTAAAAATTGTACTACTCAGATGCCTTTGATGAATTACCCATCTTCATCTTCTTCCTCAGACGCAAACCCTTCTTTTCACGCATCTCTGCTCTAGTAATGTCTTTGAGATTCTCTATGACCTCCCCAACCTCCATTAGCTCGATGCATATTTTGAGTGCTTGCCACCCGCGCTCCACACCTTCTCGCCACAGATATTTGGTGTGTCCTTATGGCCACCTAATAAAGAGATGATTTAATCTGTAAGCTTCGGGCCTCCACCATCCATGCCTTCAACCTTAACAAGCCCCACTCCTGGTATTGCCCATTCCAAAATGCCTTCCATATCCTCTAAAAAATCTTTGTGAACTAGAGTTTTCATGACTTTCCTCACTACATCCACCGACTCTCCTAAGTCTAGACCCCAAGCCATGACCAACGAATAAATATCCATTTTGGTCTTGTATATGTGCTTTAATTTTTCAAATCCATTACCCAAAATAAATTGAACTGCTTGCACCACCTACACATCCTTGAAGAGAAATAAATCCCGCAGCCACTTCACAGATGCTTTGCTAATGAAAGGGTCTAGCTTCCTCCATGATGTCAAGGTGAAATTGGCCTCCATCATTTCTCTGGTTCACTAGCTTCCAGACAACCACCCACCACCAATCGGCAACATGAGATGTGTGTCTTTAATACATCTCAATTTCCCAGCCATCTCCATTAATGCCGATTCTGAAGCGTATGTCCAATGCTGACAAAAAACCTTCATAAATGCTTCACTTTTTACGAAACCTTTCATGCCTCCTTCACTTACTAAACAATGTTTAATTCTCCAATGTTTTTTTCTTAATCATTTGAAAATAGGTTTAATTTGCCAATGAATTTTATTTTTTAGTTTGAAAAAAAGTTTGAATTGCCAACAAAAATATTTTTTCTGGTTTGAAAATAGGTTTAATTCGCCAATCGAAATATTTTATTGGTTTGAAAATAGATTTTAATCACCATTGGAAAAAATTTAATGGTTTTAAAATATTTGTATTTTGCCAGGATTTTCTAGAGACTTCTAGTGATTAGAAAAGATTTTCCAACAAACATTATTTTTTTCACGAAAAACGAAAACATTCAGCACTAAAATTAATATTTTTATCAGGAAATATAAAAGATTAGCTAGGATTTTACACCTTCACCGAGAGGGGGGTTTCTTAAAGTTATCCCTGCTACTGGGAGACTTGCCTAGACTTCCTGCTAAGTATACTCATTTTTGGCACACTTTCAGAGTGGAAATCCTCTTCAATATCTAGAAAGACAAAAAATATTGCATATTTGCTAAAACACAAATGGATAAAAATGTTTCTTTGTATTCTAAAGCTAATATATGTTCTAATGCAATCTTACAGATTTAGGTACAGGCGAACAAAGTTGCACTTGAGGTGGCTCACGTGCAGGTGTTTTTGGACCATTGGGCAATGCCCCGTGTATTGTTGCTTGGGTGGCCACTTCACCCACCTCCTCTTGTGGCCGGTCACCCTCTCGAGGCTGGTAACGGAGTGGCTTTTCTCACCCTTGCTCTTAGCCTCCTCTTTGGAATGGTTCTCATCCTCCTCAGTGGACCCACTCTCCTCCTCTGCAGGTTGGCCAAAGGTGGCCCTTTGGAGGAGCTGCAAGGAATTACAGTGATGGCAGTTTTGGGTGATCCTCTGATGACACTCCTACTTCTAGCTCTGGTTGGCTAGATTTTGGCAAAAAAAATTTGCATCTGGCTCTTGCAATCTCTCCCCGACATGAGGATAAAGATAAAGAGAAGGAAAAAGATGTTGATGATGGTTGGGGTCCTCCTCTTGATGTCAATCCAGACCTCATTGATGTATGGGGGAAACACATGTATGAAAGAGACCCTCTTGGCTCTACTAGCACTACTCTGGCTGCATGATAGCCTTTTTATTTCATAATTGTTATGATTATGGACTTTTGGACTAGGCCCATGTGACTCTAGTTTTTTGGTTTTTTGGGCTTTTTCCATATGACTCTCGAGGCATGCCTTCTTACCACCCACTTTTTTTGTGAATATGTAACCTAATCTTTATATTAATATAGATAGCTACCTATTCATCAAAAAAAAATTAATGAAATTGTAGCATTGACTATACAAAAGAGTATTCCATTCATTAGCTAAGGTTTTTCTTTGCATTATTCACAACAAGGTTTTAAATTAGAAGAAAGTGTCATTCCAAATCTTGGTTCAGAATGTAGTTGAAGGCACTATAGTAGTTTTACCAATCTGGAAAATTCGAGAGGGCTTCTAACATCATTAGATATTAGCTTAAAGAGTTGAATCTTAATAGACTCATGAATTTTAAAAGAATAACCATTTACATATTTTATCAAAAATATTATGTGCATATACATAGTGATATAACCAAGAAAAAAATCTAAGACATACCAAACTTATCAGTCTTCACAAGCACAGAGCTCTACTACCCAAAATCCCTCTTCCACCATTTGTCCTTTTTCCCTTGATCTATCACCACCTCTTTATTTTTTCATCCAAGCACCCTAACATTTCTCCCCATTTTTATGCATGAATACCAAGACTTCTCCATACTCTCTCACTTTGCAGTGAAGAGACTGCCTCAATAACTTCTCTTAATGTGAATTAAATATTTTTCGCTACCATTCTCTCCTCCACTATGTGGAGTCAAGCTTCCCTTAATTATACTATTTCTCTTCAATAAATTATTTCTTCTATTATGTCTACACATGACAAATTCTTGCAAGGTTTTTAACATAGGATTTCAAATATTACTACATATTTATCTATATTTAGATGTATGAATCTTGATACATTTATTTATATAATAGTAATAACACTTTTAAAAAGTATAGCCTAAAACAACTATAACATTTGCATATATTAGTATATATTGATGTATGTATATATGTACATATGTACTTATGTATATACATATAAAAATGTTTACATGTTATTTACAAGCACAATCAGGTTCCTTTATATAGTCAAAAACTCAAACTGAGACAACTAAATATGATAACAAGATTTACATATATATATTTTGCATCAACATTCAATTACTCTTTTGAATGAACAAATAAGTCAGGTTCTCAATCATTATTACCTTTCTAACTAAATAGCTTATTAATTGAAGAATAATGCATTAGAACTTTATCCCAGAAGGAGAGCAATCCCTGTAGCATGACAATAAGGTGACTTTACCAAAAAATTAGTTAAAACCAATATTCGATCAGCTCTAAGAAAACATTCAAATTCAAATAGTCATAATGCAAACTGTCTATATGTGTGTGTTCTCAATTTTTTGATAACCATGACTTTTCTTGCTAGATATGATTCCCTCTATCTGGTGATACTCTCCCTCTCATCCTTGGAGGGGAAAAAACTTTTCTATGTTCACCTCATCAAACTGAGAAGATATTTAGTTTGATATCAAATTGCACATATATATCTACATAAATCACTTAAAAAATGTGAGTATAATATTCCATTTCATTTCTATGAACATCAAATTCATAATTTCATCATTTCACAATATACATATATCTAATATAACAATAAACCAACATACCTTAATTGATCAAAATTTATGTTTTCAAATCCAAAATTAAGATGCACAACTAAAATAGCATAGCCTAGAGGGTTATGAAAAATGGGATGAACATCACCCAAATTTGAATAAGGTGTACAACCAATCATCTCATGCCAACTAAACTCCAATGCAGTACTATAAGAACTAGAAGCTCTAAAGAAATATGAGCACACCACTTTTCAATTAGATAATCCCAAATCATCACCAAAGCTCCAATCTCAAGAATCAAGATGTCTCCATGATTAATGATCTACATCTTCTAAAAATAAGATCATATATCCCAAATGAACATACTTTCTCATAGAAGCACATGTATCATGCCAAAACTATAACACATGACCAAGAGTTTACCATAAAATAATAACATACATCCTATAAATAAGGAACATCTATCAAAATAATAAATCATAAATAACACTTCAATCAAAGACTCAAAGAGTCCTTCGTGGTACCAACATGTTAACATTTGTATGTCACATGAAAATAAGCATCCCATGTCAATAGAAATCAAGATTTCAATGAAATATTAGTGCATACAAAAATATAATCCAAGAGCTCCTCCATGACACCATCAACCATTATAGAATATTGTCCATCGCCAAATGATGAATCTAGATCAATGTAAAAATCTCCCACTAAACCGTGATACCAAGCTAATCATGACATCATGTTAAAAAATTCCTAATTGAACATAATCCATGGCCCCAACACAATCAAAGAACTCAACATCAAGAGCTAGCATAGGGTAAATTAAAACAATGATCTACAAAGCTAATAATATGCAACACTACCAAAACATCACTATCAAAATCCTCCACTAAACTATGTAATCAAGCTATCCATGACATCACAATAACTATCTCCAAAATTAAGATCATACATGGCTCCAACCAATCAAATAACTAAATTGCAACATAAAGAGCTCCCAAAGGGAAAAGTAAAACCACAAAATCCAAACCAAGAAGATGCACACCACCTACAATTAGCAATCAATCAAACACAACTAACAAAGCATCTACATAAACAACCATGTCATGTTAAAGTTCCTAAGGGTACAAGGAAACTCCATGTTAGTGTCAAAGGGGTACTTTATCTAACTGGTTCATTTCCTAGTTAGTTCTCCACTTAAGTTCTCTTCACACTAGCTTAACTTTACATAGGGATAAGGTGTTTGAGCTTTAATGACATTAGTTGTCACACATCATAGGATGACAATGCTTTTCATGATTTAGTTACATCTATCTCTCCCCTTGGCCTATATAACCAAGGCTTTTCCTTTTTAATATCAATTCTCAAGTTGAATATAGCTTTGCATTCTTGAGAGGAATATAGTTTATTCCTTCTCATATTTCTGGTTTTTCTTTCCTTCAGTCATTAGATTCTTAGGTAGGTTGGTTAGAAAATATCACAAGGTATCAGAGCCAAATTTGAGTTGTGGGTTAGAAATCTTTTAGGAAATCCAAGAGTGTAGAGTTTTTTTTTTCAAAGAATTAAGTATGCTCTTCTCTTTCATCCTCAGATGATTTGGAGAATTAGAAAAGTGTGAAGAAAACATCAGTTTCTAGGGGGTTCATACATTGAATTTTCAGTTGTAGGTCTTCTGAAGCTTCTTGGAGAGATTATGAGCTCATCATTGAGTCCATAGAAGCTGAGACATTCAAATCTTCCCTTTATTTCACCTGAAATGGATACTAGAGGCAAGATTTGCAACAATTTGAAGTAGGAGGTTCATTGCCAGATCCAATAAGGAACCATCATTTTGGAGCATTTTGGGTCAAATTCGATCCTTCCATCGTGCTTAGAAGGCCCAAAAACCATAAAATCAACTATCAAAACATCGATAGTTGATTTTGGGTCCATTCAAAACCTATTTTTAGGTCCATTCAAAACATGTTTTCCCCTTTATCAAAAACTATCAAAACATGGATTTTGGAACAAGTTGCCTAAGGAGCATTTAGTAGTGATTAAACTAGAGGTCAGTTAAATTTATCTAGAAGACTGCTATATTTGAAAGAGTTTCTAGCGGATATCTAATTTTGACAGACCACTAACTTTGGCAATAGTTCCACTAAATTTGGTGGAAAATTTTGACCCCCTTTCCATTGATACATTGATTTTTCTAAGCTAACTTTGAACACTTCTAACTCGTGCTCTTGACCTCCAAATTTAGTGCAATTTTTCATATTTGGGCTATTTTTTTGTGCTCTACACATTGGTGAAGATGGTTTCAAATTTTTATGCATAGATTTTTTAGAAATCTTTGATTCTTAGAGAGGACACCTCACCATTCTCATTTTGCAAACTTCAAAGTTGCATAATTTTTACATATCGCCTTAGATCAAGCTGATTCTCTTTTTGAAAGTGCATGATTTTTCGTGCACTTTGCATTGATGTTGTTTATTTCATATGAAATTGTATGAAAAATGTCCCTTCTTGATATACTCAATTCTTGAGGATTTTTGAAAGCATTGAAGTCCATAAATCTATAATTTGCACTAATTATAAAGTTCCAAATCATTTTTCTCTAGGGGTTTTTTTGATTGAGTAAAGAAGGGAGGTCTCTTGTTGTGTTTGTGCTTAAACATCTCTCATACTTTGTGCTCTACTTTTTCCTTCACAATGGGTAAATTTAAGTTTCCATTGTTAATGTCATACAACTACAACACATGGCATTGAAATGCATGGAGTGCCTTAATGTAACTAGGATATAAAATTTATGTTGAGAAGAAGGTAACTAAACCCACAAATGATAAGGAAAAACTACTCTAGATGATTGAACATACATAAGCTCATGGTTGTCTAAGGAGTTTAGTTTCTCTTGATATAATGTTTCAAATTGAAGAATATAACGATTCACATGATGCATGGAATGAATTAAAAAATCTATATGGTACAACTAATGAAGTTCGCGGTTATCAAATTGACAATGAACTAATAAGTTTTGATCCAAAGTATTTTTACAACATCCAGGATTATGTAAAAAAGGTCAATGACCTTCGAGCATAATGCAAATCATGTGGCTTAGAGAAGAAAGATATCTAACTTGTCTATAACACTCTAAACAAATTTGGACCTGAATTTGCAACTTTTGTTTCAAGCTTTCACACTCAAAGGTTGACAATGAGATCTACATTCACTACACCTTTTTTTTCTTTTGTATAAGAGTGAATTTGCACCCCTTACGCAAATTCCCCTTTTACCTTTTTTCACTTTAGAAAACCAAATTCGGAGGCTAAATTCCACATAATCCCATTTCCCTCATTCCACTTGGCACTTGTTTTGAGCATTGGCAGAGGAATTTTTGTCGAGGACTCCCACGCAGTGCGCATATGTTCGGGCAACATGCTTACGTCTCTGGTAGATTTGTGCGGCTATAGCCTGCAAAGGTATTACACTTCTTATTGGTAGACAACTTGTAATGCCCTCTTTGGCCAATCGACTTGAATATGGTTGTTTTCTTTATCTTTCCTTCAAATTCCCTCCTTCTACATGCATTTTAGCTTCTACACAACTTATTTTTCATCCTTTAAGCTTTCAATTCATCACTCTCCAAGCATTCCAACATTCTAGAAGTACTCTTACACTCCATAGCAGCAACAACATCACTCCAATTCAATAGAGCAAGTGTGGGACAACATCATTGCAAGAGAGGCTCAAGTACTCTCATTTTCTCCCCCATTAGCCTTGAGCGCTCTTGGTGGAGGTGGTAAGTTTTCCACTCCTCTCCTCTATTACTTGGTTGAGTAAGCTTATTTACTGTTTTGTAGTTTTTTAGTGTTCTTTACTTCATTTCTTTCTTTATCATACTATTTATCCATCGTTGCAAACTTGGATGTCCGTGGAGGTGGAAACACCAAAGCAAGGGTCTAACTAAGTCAGGCCCCTTAACAGCCCCAACCAAAATTCTCTCCTCTTTGTGTGTAGGTGAATGTGCTACTGGAGCTAGCTGGAAAACTAATTCCTTTGTGAGATTATTCTTGCCACCCTAACTCTTGTATATTTACTTTATCATATTAGAGCATACCTTGTCTACTTCATAGCATTGTTTTGGCCCTTTGGAAGTAGTTAGCTAGGTCGTTAGTGTGTTTTCTAGAGTTTAATCATTCCTCTTTAGTCCTCTAGTCATACAAACACCAACGCACATGAGAGACACCAGTGTGTCGCACTGTCATCCCAGGACTATGCTTTCATCCTCAGGTAGAGAGCTTCCTGAGGCATAGTGTTGAACATGAAAACTAGCTTTCCTAGCCCCATTCTGAGTTTCAGGTCCACGGAGTGATCAAAGGGCCTAAAGTCCTCATCATTCTCATTCTACATTTCCTAAACACCCATTTTAGCTGAGGTAAGCTAGGGAAGCCTTTCGCTCTTGGCCCTTCATGACCCAAGTCCTTGAATGTGGTCAATCCCCCTACCTTACATTTTTGGTGAACTCGACATGAACCAACATCTGTTAATCCATTGGTGTTGAGGCTTCTCCCATGTACTTCGCGGCCATTATATTCATGAGTGTTTTGAAGGTTTATGAACATCACAAACCAGTCCACAACTTTGGGGTATATTTTTAGGAGAAGTATATGATATCTCCCGATGAAAAGGATGAAGGTAACTACTGGTTTCTCTATAGGCCTCTTCTTTGGTCCCACCATTGGTCTGGTTGTGCAAGAGCAGTTGTCAAGGAATGAGATGGGATTCTTCAAAGAGACCGATGACATCCCCACTCCTCCCGCATCTCCTACACCATCGTTGATAGACAAGCATGAGGCCATTCAAATTCCTTTAGACTATGTCTATGTCCTTGCCAAAGGATTGGGCGACTTAGAAAATCACTTGGAAAGAAACCCAAAGATGGCCAAGGCTGATCGAGTCATTAGAAAGTTAAAATATATGGTGGGTAAGGATCGAACATGAATAGAACTTGTGTTGTTAATATGTTAGTATCAAATTAAAACAATAAAACACACAAATGAAACATTAAACTAAAGAAAGCAAGACAATTGAAATAAAATCAAACAGATAGAGCTTCTTCAGAACCGTTCCATTTTCCTCTATCTCCAGGGATTTGTTTGAAGTTGTTGATCTCAGATTGTGTAAGCAAGGCTTCTCCTAATAGCAACCTGTAGAACGAGTATGCAAAAAGGAAAGAGCTTCTATCCTATATGCTTATGGAGTGAAATACTAATACGAATATGCACAAGGGTAACAGATTATGGATGTTATGATACGAAGTGGATAGGCCATGATATGATATGCCAATATACTAAGGTATACTATGTTATGATTCTAAAATGCTTATTGATGCTAGAAGACTAATTGACTATAATTTTCCTGTATGAAAGCTTCTGTATGATTTCAAAGACCCAGCAGTCCTTTTTATAGCATTTTGCAGGCAAGAGCCTAGCTGACAAAGATCGACGGCTGTGAGGTTGTCTGGTAGAATTGAAAGGTGGAAGATAGAGAGGTTGAGAGGAAGATGGAGAATGTTGGGAGGTTGGAGAGAAGAATGGAGCCTTGTCTTCAACCCACGGGAACAAGCTTGCACAGGAACAGAGAAATTAATTTTTTTGTTTTGGCAGTTTGTTTCACGGTTGTTGAAGATAATGCAAATTAATTAAATAAATAAATAAATTTATTTAATTTTGTGTGAGTTTTGAGGAAATTAAATATTTTTGAAATATTTAATTTTAGAACTATAGAAGACTCAATTAAATATTTAGAATATTTAATTGTGCATGAACCTTAGAAGAATTTAATT
This sequence comes from Sequoia sempervirens, assembly GCA_007258455.2. Classification (NCBI taxonomy): domain Eukaryota; kingdom Viridiplantae; phylum Streptophyta; class Pinopsida; order Cupressales; family Cupressaceae; genus Sequoia; species Sequoia sempervirens. The sequence continues at coordinate 78,667,806 of VDFB02000002.1, read as the reverse complement.
AAATATTGGGAATATTTAATTGTAAATGGAATTTAGAAGAATAAGAATATTTAATCTTTATTTGAATAAAATATTCAAGCCAAGATTATATGATAATCAATATAAATAAATCGTAATGTTTATTTAATTAATTAAGAGATGAATAAGAAAAGTGATTAAATAAACTTATTTATTTAATGGAAATGAAAGAATGAACAATATAAATAAATTATTTAAATTTATTTATATCTAGATCGAATTCAGAGATTTAATTAAATATTAAAAATATTTAATTAATTACTAGACTATTGTGATGTGACCATTTTTAGGTGTATACATTTTTCCCCTCTTTGAAGTGATGTGTTTTACGCATTGCTTCAAAGAATTTTGAAAATTTGTTTGCCCCAAATATTGACTGTCGAATGTTGATAGGTATATGCCCCCTCAAACGATGAATCGATAAGATTTTGATTTTTGTGAATTTTTTGAATTTTTAATTTTTTTTGAAATTTTTGGATTTTTATGATTTTGAAGATGTCGATTCATCGTTTGAAAAATGATGATGTGAAGAAAATGACTTGAAAATATGTGAGATGAAAAATTGATGACTAAATTTCCCCTGCTATGATAAAATGTGATAAAATGCCCCAATTTTGCAACGCATGACTTTGTATTGATTGTTTGTGTATTGCAATGCCCTGATTTGATGATGTTTGTCTGATAAATTTGTTCCCAAGGTTGTTGGAAAATAAATAGTAGTTGATAAATTTGCTTTTAAAGTTGTTAAAAACAAATAGGTGTTCATAGGTTTGCTTCTAAGGTTGTTAAAAACAAACAGGATTTTGATAAATTTGCCTTCCATGATGATGGAAAACAAACAGTTTGATAAGTTTGCTTCTAAAGTTGTTAAAAATAAACAAGATTTTGATTTGATTGATAAGTTTCGATTGATAAGTTTTCTTCCAAAGTTGTTGAAAACAAACAGTAGATTTGATAATTTTTCTTTCAAGGTTGTTGAAAGACAAATTATCATAGTTTGATAAATTTGCTTTCAAAGTTTTTGAAAACAAATAGTTGAATGATGTATTCCGATTGGATTGATTTGATTGATTTGATGATCTATTTTGATTTGAATAATGGTCTGATCTTCTGATGTTATTGACGCTTTGATCTTCTGATGTAGGAGTAGGTGGTGTGAGACCAACAACATTTGGGGGTAGCACCTCATAGTGTTTTCATGTGATCAACTTTGATTTTTTTATTGAGACATTGTATACTTTGCCAGCTTTTGGGAAAATCTATAAATGCAAAATGTAGATTCTAACATGAATGCAATCTATACTGACCCTGCAGGTTATCCGTACAATATTGCCATTTTGAGAGCTTATTTGTGCTTTTTGTGTCATCATAGAGCATTAAAATGTTGAAAGTTAATACAAGCATCAAAGGGTATGTTAGCACCAGTGATGACTTGAGTATTGCTTTCATGATTTTTGATGTAGCAAGTTAATACAAGCATCTAGGTATAATTAAACCGAGATGACATGAGTAGTGCTTGCATAAACAGACAAGAGTTAACCCTTTTCCCATGCAAATTTTGAAATGTCATCAATGATATGTAGTATAGCATGTCTCACGACCAATTTGCATAGTACTAATGATTCGCTCACAAACAACAGACAAAGAAAAATCATACTCCTTCCTTGCTTTTCTAGTTTAGTACATCATCGAATTGCTCTAGAGATATGATAGAAAATCAACCAACAATTCAAATTTTGCTTAAAGTATTCCAAACATTATTCAGATTAAGATCATCCAACTCGGTTATCAACATTGATGTTCTTTTTTTGAGTAACATTTGTTTGGATCCTGTTGTTTTGATTTCAATTGGCATTGAATAAGCATGTTATGGTTGATTTGATGCGGCAATATATGTTACATTTTGACAAACCATCTTGTGTCTATTTTGTGATGTTTGAAAAGCTCATTGCCCCTCTCTTGTTCAGTCTATGTTACTGCCCCTAGTGTAAACACAACCTAAAGATTATGGATATGTACAAATTTCATCGAGCCATGATGAAACATAAGGATTCCTATTATATGATATGGAGATATGTACAGATGATAGATATAAATGGATGATGGCGAAAGTGAATGCAAGACATAAGCTAATAAATGGAGGAGCCTATTTTGATCACAAGAAGCACCTGTTTGCCAGGTTTTCACCACTTGTTTTTATTGCACTTTTTCAACACCTCTTCTGGTTTTTATGATTTTTTTCAAGACTTTTTCTAATTTTTATGATTGTTTTTCAGGACTTTTAAGATGGAATGTGATGACCAATTGAAGAAACAAGATTCCCCACAATATAAGAAAAGATGCATGACAAAGGATATGGTATGGAAGATTTAGATGAAGTGAATAGGATAAGATGTATGATGTTCAAGAAGATCCTTAACCTTTTCAAGATCAAAGGTGGAAATGTAAGGAATGGGCATAGAAAGGATAATGACCATGAATGATAAGATGGATGAAACTTGTCCCTAAGCGTAGAGTGCAAGAGGAATATGTAAGATAAGATATGGATGATAGGGGAGATAGAGGAAGGACTTAAGCATCAAGTTTCACAACCAAATATCCCTCTAATAAACCATGGCAATGGGAATTAGAATCCTAAATATTGGAAAATTAATGATATGAAGGAAGAATCTAAGGACTTATGAAAAATTTTGGATTAAAGGAGAATGATGGGGTATGAATGTTGGATAGTGGATAGGAGGTCGGAAGGCATGCTGATGGATAGATGGAAAGGTTGGAAAGATCAACATTGGCACACACCTTGAAGGGTGGTGGAGTGATGAAGGAAAAATGGATTTGGAAGGTGATAAGTTATTAGATGGAAAATTGGAGGAAGCTTTTGGATTAGAAAATTTGGATGCCAATTTAGACTTTATTGCTTCTATGAGACTTTTAGGAATCCACATGACTTTTGACTTTGAGTTTTGCTTTGTGGACCTTTGTGACCTTTGACATTTTTCTTTTTGATTTATGGACCTTTGTGGTCTTTGAAAATTGCATTTTTTCTTTGATGAGCCTTTGTGGCTTTTTAGATTTTTCTTTTGATTTTGGATCAAATTTTCATTTATTTTTGCATGAATCTTCGAGGAGACATGTTGATCCTTTGATACATGTGGAGTTTTATATAGAAGCTTTTGATATTTGGCACCCAAATTGCTTCCAAGATCAATGGGAGGGGTGGATTGAGGTAAATGATATGAAGGTATGATGGATGAGTTAATGAAGGAAGAATTTCGAAAGTGGATCAAGGATGTGTGCCTTTGTTGTTCTTGAAGAATAGGATGAGGACCTAGGATAGATGGAAGGTGTGATGAACTAGGATGAGGACCTAGGATAGATGGAAGGTTTGATGGACTAGGACATTTAGGTGTATAACCAAGGCCGTGGTGATATGGGTTTCTTTGAACAGAAAGGGGTTCTAGGATACCTTGCTCATGAAGGCCTAATCCTTTTCCTTTGTAATTCATACTTTGACACATTCGTTTACCAATGGGATATGTATTGTTTGTAAAACAAGATGCAAGTCCATTTTGAGGAGGATATGATATGGATGAGAGGATAGGTGTTGGAAGTAAACCAGAATGGATGAAGGTGGAGGATCCCAATTTATAGGTGTGGGGTTCATGAATAACTTGAATAGGTGTGATAGGCTCTTGACATGGGGATGATGAGGTGTTTTGATCTTGACTTGGAAAAGGATTATGAAATGGTATGAAATGCATATCTTGATCATGATAAGGATAATCATCTTCATGATATGAAAGGGTATCCTTGAATGGAAGCATATATTGATCTTGATGAGGAAGATAATCATGAGATTTTGTAGAAATCATACTTTGATCATCAATTGGTAAGACATCATTAGATAGGACGAAAGAACTATCATGCTCTTGTGATGCAATAGAATCATGGGATGGTATGGATTGATTAGATTATGTGGAAGAAGAACTTGGAAGAACATTTTGTTCTTGAGATGGAAGAGGATTATCATGGGTGAATAATGAAAGGAGGGGATCATCATATGGTTCTTGAGAGATGGGATCTTTATCAACGATAGGAAGGGTTTGTAGAATGTTTTGATTGAGATGTGTAGATTGAAATGAATCATTGGATGTAAAGGATATGATAGAAGAAGGTGATTGAATGGAATCGTTATCTTGAGTGAAAGAATTGTGAGGTTCATTTTGAATTATGGGGGATGAAGATAAATGCATGACATGACAGGATTGGTCAATTTTATTTGATGGCTTAGATTTGGGCTTCTCAGTTCACCTTTGCAAAAATTTGAAAACATTGAATTTGGATGATGTTGCTTTTGGAAGAGAAGAGGTTACATTCATATTTTTGTCAAAGGACTTCGTACTTGTGCCCCATTGTATTTCCTTGATTTTCCTTTGGAGTGCTCTTATTTGTTGGGGAAGACTACTAAGGTCATTTAATGGAGTTTTAGTCTTTTCAGGATCTTCCTTAATTTTCTCCATATTGTAGTTAGAGGGAAATTTGGCACCTTGGTTTGCTAAAAAAAGAAAATATCTCGCTCTAAGATCTTGTCCAAAATTTGGTGAAACTGTGGATCCTGTTCAACTTCTTGAATCATTTCATCAGTTATTTCATCATTTGAACTATTCCTAGTACGAAACCTATGAAAATGATTTTCTTCCCTATCACCCATGTTGTAAAGTGGACAACAAGCATATACTTTTGAAATGTTCTTCTAGACTTAGATCACAGGTTTATAAGTGCAAAAATGATGATGGCTTGATCTGATAAGATGAAAATATTATGATATGATCAAATGACGTTTCTAACTCTTGATTGTAGCTTCCAAGATGAAAGGATATCATAATCTTGTTGGGGAAGTTGAATCAATAATTGAAAAATTGTTTGAAAAGATGCACTTTTTTGAGATTTGATCCTAGTCTCAAAAAAAATGATAAGTGTAATCAATGTAATTGTGAGTTTTCGATGATCTTTACTGAGTTAATGTTTTGAAAACACATCAAGTAAGTTGTAGAATAGTTGTTTTTAAACATTAAATGTATGACCAAAATGTTTTTCAAAAATTGTTTTAACAGGTTTTACACATGATAGATAGATCAAACAGACTCACTCTTAGTACTCAGGTAGGTCATCATAGTAATCAACAACCCACATCTTAGAACTGCGTCGACTCACACAGCCGTGTCACCCCCGAAAGGGCGCCCGTGTTTTTGTCTTTTCCAGGTGCGTACTCAGAGTGACAGAAGTGGATACCGGATCCCCTGAGCAAACAATCCTTGGCAGTTATATGGTGAGTATCTTGGGGGTAGATTCTTCCCTCCCCTGCACTATGATTATTATGACGTTCGGAAACTGACTTTGGTTGGATACTACACTAATTTTGTAGTAAGGGTTTCCGTTCAGTGTGGCAAATGATATACTCCCTCGAGAGACCTCCCTACCTTTAGAACAAAGGCTTTTGGGATGGTTATCAATGCACACTACTGTCAAAAGAGGGTTTCCCCAAATTTTCTTTAAATTTTATAGTGGGGTGGAATAGCTTGGCTTTGGCTTGAACCCACTTGAGTCGTTCCTCTTGGGTGAGTACTTTTTCCCACAAGAGCAGGCTCTCTAAAAGGTTTTAATAAAACTTGAAATTGGATAGAATGAAATAGGTGAGTTTGGCATTTTGATCACCCAGTTAAGGGGAGAGCATAGGCCTATCACCGTTTAAAGCAAAACAAACAAGGATTCAATTTTAAGCCCAAATAAAGATTTTGCTATGCTAGGTGAAGATGTTGCTTCACAAAAACATGAAGTTCATTTTAGCCCAAAATAAAAAGTGAAGTGACTATCCTAGGATTGCTTGATTCTTTCAATTATGTGACTATCCTAGGATTGCTTAATTCTTTCAAAGTTTTTACTGTCCGCGGTCGCGTCGGATTCAGTCAAGCTATATTTAAGTTACAAATTACAATTTGCGGCCTTTTTAAAAGTGCGCTATAACAGACTTCATGGGCACTGCAGGATGCTTTACGGACACTGCAGAATGCTTCACGGGTGCTGCAGGATGCTTCACAGGCGCTGCAGGATGCTTCAAGGGCGTTGCAGAATATTTCATGGGCGCTGCAAGATGCTTTACAGGCACTGTAGAATGCTTCAAGGGCGCTATAGAATGCTTCACAAGCGCTACAAGATGCTTCACAAGCACTAAACTAGGTGTGAATTTTGTTGAACTGTGTTTATTGCGCTATTATGCTATTTTAGCCATGACCTACCAGAAAAACCTACAAAAAGATGTTAAAATAGGGGCAAGAGCCCCATGGTGGGCACCAAAAATGTGTTGTTAATATGTTAGTATCAAATTAAAACAATAAAACACACAAATGAAACATTAAACTAAAGAAAGCAAGACAATTAAAATAAAATCAAACAGATAGAGCTTCTTTAGAACCGTTCCATTTTCCTCTATCTCCACCGATTTGTTTGAAGTTGTTGCTCTCAGACTGTGTAAGAAAGGCTTCTCTGAATAGCAACCTATAGAACAAGTATGCAAAAAGGAAAGAGCTTCTATCCTATATGCTTATGGAGTGAAATACTAATATGAATATGCACAGGGGTAACAGATTATGGATGCTATGATACGAAGTGGATAGGCCATGATATGATATGCCAATATACTAAGGTATACTATGCTATGATTCTAAAATGCTTATTGATGCTAGAAGACTAATTGACTATAATTTTCCATATGAAAGCTTTTGTATGATTTCAAAGACCCGGCAGTCCTTTTTATAGCATTTTGCAGGCAAGAGCCTGGCTGGAAAAGATCAATGGTTGTGAGGTTGTCTAGTAGAATTGAAAGGTGGAAGATAGAGAGGCTGAGAGGAAGATGGAGAATGTTGGGAGGTTGGAGAGAAGAATGGAGCCTTGTCTTCAACCCACGGGAACAAGCTTGCACAGGAACAGAGAAATTAATTTTTCTATTTTTGCAGTTTGTTTCACGGTTGTTGAAGATAATGCAAATTAATTAAATAAATAAATAAATTTATTTAATTTTGTGTGAGTTTTGAGGAAATTAAATATTTTTGAAATATTTAATTTTAGAACTATAGAAGACTCAATTAAATATTTATAATATTTAATTGTGCATGAACCTTAGAAGAATTTAATTAAATATTGGGAATATTTAATTGTAAATGGAATTTAGAAGAATAAGAATATTTAATCTTTATTTGAATAAAATATTCAAGCCAAGATTATATGATAATTAATATAAATAAATCGTAATGTTTATTTAATTAATTAAGAGATAAATAAGAAAAGTGATTAAATAAACTTATTTATTTAATCGAAATGAAAGAATGAACAATATAAATAAATTATTTAAATTTATTTATATCTAGATCAAATTTAGAGATTTAATTAAATATTAAAAATATTTAATTAATTACCAGACTATTGTAATGTGACCATTTTTAGGTGTATACATTTTTCCCCTCTTTGAAGTGATGTGTTTTACGCATTGCTTCAAAGAATTTTGAAAATTTGTTTGCCCCAAATATTGACTGTCGAATGTTGTTAATATGTTAGTATCAAATTAAAACAATAAAACACACAAATGAAACATTAAACTAAAGAAAGCAAGACAATTGAAATAAAATCAGACAGATAGAGCTTCTTCATAACCGTTCCATTTTCCTCTATCTCCAGGGATTTGTTTGAAGCTGTTGCTCTCAGATTGTGTAAGCAAGGCTTCTCCGAATAGCAACCTATAGAACGAGTATGCAAAAAGGAAAGAGCTTCTATCGTATATGCTTATGGAGTGAAATACTAATACGAATATGCACAGGGGTAATAGATTATGCACAGGGGTAACAAATTATGGATGCTATGATACGAAGTAGATAGGCCATGATATGATATGCCAATATACTAAGGTATACTATGCTATGATTCTAAAATGCTTATTGATGCTAGAAGACTAATTGACTATAATTTTTCTCATATGAAAGCTTTTGTATGATTTCAAAGACCCGATAGTCCTTTTTATAGCATTTTGCAGGCAAGAGCCTGGCTGGCAAAGATCAACAGTTGTGAGGTTGTCTGGTAGAATTGAAAGGTGGAAGATAGAGAGGTTGAGAGGAAGATGGAGAATGTTGGGAGGTTGGAGAGAAGAATGGAGCCTTGTCTTCAACCCATGGGAACAAGCTTGCATAGGAATAGAGAAATTAATTTTTCTGTTTTGGCAGTTTGTTTCACGGTTGTTGAAGATAATGCAAATTAATTAAAGAAATAAATAAATTTATTTAATTTTGTGTGAGTTTTGAGGAAATTAAATATTTTTGAAATATTTAATTTTAGAACTATAGAAGACTCAATTAAATATTTATAATATTTAATTGTGCATGAACCTTAGAAGAATTTAATTAAATATTGGGAATATTTAATTGTAAATGGAATTTAGAAGAATAAGAATATTTAATCTTTATTTGAATAAAATATTCAAGCCAAGATTATATGATAATTAATATAAATAAATCGTAATGTTTATTTAATTAATTAAGAGATGAATAAGAAAAGTGATTAAATAAACTTATTTATTTAATCGAAACGAAAGAATGAACAATATAAATAAATTATTTAAATTTATTTATATGTAGATCGAATTCAGAGATTTAATTAAATATTAAAAATATGTAATTAATTACTAGACTATTGTGATGTGACCATTTTTAGGTGTATACAAAACTTATGACTAGCCTCATCAGTCTGGCTGAAGTGTGTGCTCCTTCAAACAATTTTTGTATTGTACAAGGTGTCACTTTTGAAGAGCATGAAGGATAGTTAGAAGTATCAATTCCTCCCACATCTATCTACATGGTTGATGTGGTCCCTTCTATCAGCACCCCTTCTTTCTCCAAAAAACCCAAAACTATAATAGAAACAAGGTCCCCTTGGGCTTCAGGTTCACCCCTCTTGTCACCTCTAGTGGTGGAGGTTTTGGCGGGATGAATGTTGGAGGCTTTGGTAGTGGCGGTGGATTTGGTAGCGGAGGTGGTGCTAGTGGAAGTGGTTCCCACAAAGGTCATGGTGGTTGCTCCATAAGTAGATGTCGCTCTGGTGGTGGTCACACTCATGGTCCTGGAGGTGGTTTCGGTGGTGGTTTTGGAGGTGGCTTTGGCAGTGGTTCTGGAGGAGGTTCCTCTAGCCCTATATCTTCTAATGACCCTATTCTAAACACCCTTCTTCAGAATATGGGTAAGATGCAAAGCCAATTGGCGAGTCTCTCCCAAGCCTCTACCCAACCTATCTTTAAGCCCTTCTTCTGGCATAGCCCATTGTTGGTTGCAATTCTGAACACTCGCTTCCCTCAAGGAATGGAGATCCCTAAATTTGAAAAATATGGTGGTAAAGGGAATCTACAGACACACGTATCCGCCTTTAATGACTTGTGCACAGACTTCTTCAATCATTACGCATTGATGGCTAAGTTGTTCCCTCGATCTCTCAAGGATACAACATTGGAATGGTATTGTTCCTTACTAGACAATTCCATTTTCTTGTTTGACCAACTTGTAAATAAATTCCTTAGAAAATTTCAAGATAATATGGGGCCGAAGATGACCTTATCAGATCTTGTCTGATGTAAACAAGAAGATAACAAAAAAATCACTGATTTCATAGCGCGCTATCAAGCACTCCTTTACAAATCTCATATCAATTGCCTGATTCTACTGTACAAAAGGTGTTCATAGGGAACTTACAAAGGCCTTGGCTAGAGAAGTTCAACCTTATGAAGTATCCTTCTTTCGCATATTTTTGTGCAGCCCTACGAGATTATCAACAGATAGTTGATCCATTTGGGGGATCCTCCTTGTGCTCCAATTTTGAGGGAAAGTCCATTGTATCAATTTCTAGGAAAGCTGAGGCTGTTATGAATGTAGTAGTCGTTGCTAACGAAAATAGCCTTAGATGTAATCGAAAGTTCACAAAGTTATTAGAATCTTATTCTTCGATCTTACAGAAGTTGTTGAAGGATAAGATCATAACCTTGTTGAGTCCTAAGCCTCTTAAGGATCCTTACCCTAATTGGTATGATGGAAGCACTTATTGTCAGTACAATCGAGTTAATTGACATGATACCGAATGTTGTATGCAACTATGTCATGAGATATAGGACCACATTGAGGATAGTACCATTCGTCTCAATGGAAGTAAACATAATGCTAACAAATTAGTGGTGAAAGCTAATAGCGAATTGAAAATATACACGAACCCATTTCCATCACATTCTCCTAACATGGTTATCGATCCCACTAATTTTGTTACTCAACCTGAGGCTTATGTTAACATGGTCACTGTGACTTCTACTGCCCTACGTACACCCGATTTTCTAGACAACATTCACGTCACAAGACTTTCCCTTAAACAACAAGCCCTCTCCCCTCTACATTCCCGCTTGCCTTAATGGTAACATTGTGACAGGGGTCTTGGTAGTCCCTGCAAGCCATGTGAATGTCATTATGGAAGAAACATTAGTAATGAATTCATTATAGAGGGAAGAATATGAAGAAATAAAATATACCATCTGTATGCACAATGGTATGTGTCTCAAACCATATGACTCGATAACTTTGTCTGTCCTAGTTGGACCTAGGGCTGTTGACATAGTTTTTGATGTTATTCTAGAGTTAGATTTATTCAAAATAAGTCTAGGCATACCCTGGCTAGCTTCCATGAATGGAATCACCTTCGTTGTTCACAAATGTTTAAAATTTTCCTGTAAAGGTGTCATCCATGTAGTGCATGACACTAGATAACAACCCTTGGTGTCCCATGGTGGATATCTATTGGATCACTTTTGGCCCACCCTAGTGTATATGATTCCTCCAAGAATGGACCTACTTTACAAGAATTATGTAAAGTATAAGATTGGGGGCAAGGGATAGCTAAAACTGACATTTCCTATGATACAACAGTCAGTCGCCTCCTCTTCCTGAGAGGAGGAGAGGCCTACACCGACTACTCCTCCTTCCTAGAAGGGAAAGGAGAATTCCACATTGGCTCCCTTTCCTTCCCATAAAGGAAAAGGGAAGGTTTCCTTTTCCCAAGCTGCCTCGTCCTCTCCCCTCTCTTGGGACCTCTAGGAGGTGATCCCACAAAGTTGGTTCACAATTTCTAGGAGATTTTTATTTTTGCTGAAATCACATATTTTTAGAAAATATAATGATTTAATCCTTTAAAAGTTTCATTTAAAGAATTCCAATTGAAGAGGGTTTGATCAAACTACCTTAAATCAAACCCCCTTGCATAGAACCCCGCTAGTTTTAAACCATACCTATAACAGAGTCTCCTTTACACCTATCAAAATGTTGATGAAAAATGACTTTTGATTTATCTTTTGGGGGATCAAATGAATTCATTTAAAATTTATTTTTTGTAAGTGTGTAGTCCTTATTATAAGCTTCCTAAAAATTATAATTTTAAATAAATTTAATTTTATTATATTTATTTTTTATTTCTTGTGAATGTAGGTTTTTCACCAAAAATCTAGCTCTTTGTTGTGCACATGTGCAAAAATAGCAGATTATCAAAAATAAATTTGAAAAATATGAGTGCACCAGATATTGAAGTTCTTGATCTAACAAAGAAAAAAAATTGAATTTTGATACATACAAAAAATGTTACGCATTATATGGTCGTGCTATGTCTGAATTATAATTGGTTTGACTTCAAAACTTGATTACAGAAAAAATATTTAATAAAAAACTATCTAACCAAGTGGAAGCACTTGACATCGAAATTACGAATGTAAATTCAAAATAATTAGAATTTTATCCTTCATGGAAATAAAGTTATGTGTTATACAGTGAGCGTCACTTTTTTAAAATGTTGTTTTATGAAAAACACTAGTTTTCGAGAGAGATGGAAAAATAAGTGCAATCTGATTCCAATTTTTTTTAAAAAAATACATTTAGAATCTATAGACAAAATTTCACAAAACTATAGTTTGCATCATCTTCAAATTCCTCATGGCTTAGCCGCTATAGGTGCCTGAAAGTGAAGATTTAATTTTAAAAAATTATTTCAATGTCCAATTTGGCCAAAAATTGTAAACCACTATTGTGGGAAAACTAGAGGAGTATTGGATGAGTCATCCTAGCGGCTATTCGCTGAGTCCGATGATACCTCCTTGGTGCAGGCCCAAGTTCTGGATCTTGGATCTCTGTAATGAATACCCTAGACCGTGATACTACTTATATGGTAGAAAAAAAGTTTCCTGAAGGGAATTTGATTTGTGGCCTCCTACTGCTCTTGCTCCTAAAGCAGTGAATGGAAAGAGGCCCATTGTCGAGGCTCTTGGGTCGACTCTTCTTGTTGCTTCTCAACCTGTTCCTCCTACTCCCATTTAGGAATTTTTTCCTCTCCCAGAGACAACTATGGTGGGCATTCCCATGGTTGAGCAGGAGCCCTCCATTCCTTCGTAGCCTCTAGCCTCCAGTTCAAAGATTCATAGAAACTACCTTACGTGTAAGCGTAAGTACCAGCAAAAGGATCTTTTGGCTAAGTAGGCCGCCTCATAGAGGAAGGAAAAAGAGATTATCACCCCTTCTTCAAGGCCTCCTACAACGTCTTCCTCTCTCCTTCCCTCTGCCCCCTCCAGTCTAGTTCCACATTGCTTCTATCTTTTGTTGCAAGTACGAATGCACCTGACCCAAAGGGGGTGTAGGTGTTCATTGCTCCTTTCAATGGAGCCACCTTTATTGATGTTTATTCTTGATATCCCACCTTTCCCAAAGCCTGTGGATATGACTAACACCTTGGTTGTATCTATTGCAGTTCTTTCCTCCTCTTCCCCTGCATCTCTTGCCTCATCTATGGGGAGCTCGCATCCCTCAACAAAACAGGAGGTGGAGGGTAGTTCCTACTATGATAAGGAATGAAATAGTAGCACACCTTCTTCACAAGGTGGTCTCGTATTTACTTGTTCTATCCTAGTGACTGAACCAGTCTCGGCTTCCCCTGAGTTCATCACCACTCTTAAGTCGTTCGGCAAGACTAGCGGTGAATCTCGGGCGTAGCCTGCCCAATCCATTGAAGTTAAGCATGACACCCCTATAAAGGGCATGTTTAACTCTTTGGATGAAGTTCCATTCTTTCCAATGATCTTCACGAAATTGCTAACCTTAACTCCATAGGAGCTCGGTGGAGAGGACCTTGCAGGGCCCTCTTCCTTCGCCCTTGTTGCAGGAGGGTTGGATGCTCCTCCTCTTAACATCCCACTACTACAGGCTCGTCCTCCTTCCCCCTACAATGATCTAGAGTGGGAAGTGGATGACCTCTTAGTCAATCAGTTTTAGGAGGAAGCCTCTTCCTATTCTTTAGATTAGATGTGTGTATGTGTGTTGTGATGTGATTTCCGCATGATCATGTTATGTGTGTTTGGATGACCCTTGTCACCCCTATTGGTGCTTGGATACTGGCATGGATTTTGTGGCATAAACCTTCCTCTATGTGTATCATCATTATTCCATGTTTGTGCTTTATTTTTGGTAAATTGGGGACGATGCAAAGTGTTGGGGGCATTTAGGCTTCCTTTCCATGTTGACCCAATTTTTTAATTTTTTACTTTTTTTCCTTGTGCATTCTTCACATGGTCTAATATAGTAGGAGGTTGATGAAAATTCATTTATATACTATTACTATATATATATATATATATATATATATTTATGAGTAGTTCGGACCCCAAAATATTAGGCTATCCCTGTGCCCTTTGTTTATGTTTTCTCTTTTGCTTTCTCTTTATCTTTCTCTCTTCTTTCGTTGAGTTATCCCTCTAATGTGTGACAATGCCACCTCTACAAAATTCTAATTTTTAGAAAATGCATTCATTACCAATGAATCTTTTCTTGAAGATCTTTGCAAAAATTTCTTCAGAATCACTTTCTCAACTTGAAACCCTAACGAAACATTTTTCCTTCATCAGGGGTTTGTAAAGAAAGAACTTGAAAACATTCCTTCAAAGTGGGAACAAATTTGACCTTCCCCTCACGTGAGGGCATATTCTTCCTTTCGAATTCCTTGATGAAGTGAACATATTTCAAAAGGGTTCCTTGATGATGGATCAATTCAAGAAAGAAAACATATGCTTTTGAACTGTGCATCCCTTGTGTGGATCCCTTCTTTACGCCAGGTTCCCGAGGGACCCCTTTGAAATTTTCTTAACTTGTTGATAGTTTATGTGACTATCCACTTACTTTCCTGTGTGGCTGCTTCCTGACATGTTCTACCTGCAAATAGACATGTCACTTTGTAGGTGTGCCTATGAAGCCACTTCCTAACTTTGTGGAGTCTGCTTTCCTAGGTTTCCTCCATGTTTGATATATTGGGGGATACCTCCCTGCAAGTCTAAGAACCTATAGGGTGCTTCCTTTGAGCTTCCTCCATGCGAGAGATCTTGGGGGTCACTCCCCTATAGGTCTGCAGGCCTGTAGGGCACTTTCCTTAGGTATTCTTCATGTGAGAGATCTTAGAGAATACCTTCCCTACAGGTATGTGGGTCTGTAGGGCGCTTTCCTTGGATTTCCTTCATGCGAGAGATCTTGAAGGACACCTTCCCTACAAGTCTACGGGTTTGTAGGGAACTTTCCTAGGTTCCTTCATGTGATAGATCTTGGGGGATGCTTTCTTGGAGGTCTATGGGCCTATAAGGTGCTTTTCTAGGTATCCTCCATGTGAGAGTTCTTGGGGGGCACCTTCCTTCCAGGTCTACAATCTTGTAAGGCGCTTTCTTCACGGGGCTTCCTTCATGTGAGAGATCTTGGGGGTTGCCTCCTTGTAGGTCTATGGGCCTGTAAGACACTTTCATCCTTCAACTTCATAATTCTAAGAAGTTATGAAGTCCTTTGCTTGCCCTGCACCTTCAAGATTCATCAGCTCGTGGTCTGCTTCCTCGATGGTTTAGGTATACATTCCTAACCCTACTATTCTTCAATCTACTTTACCAAAGAACTCATCAGTATCTATGCTCGCTAAAGCGGGGGGAAAAATGTATAGGAGTGAATTTGTACCCCTTATGCAAATTCCCTTTTTACCTTTTTTCACTTTAGAAAACAAAATTCAGAGGCTAAATTCCTCATAAGCTCACTGTCTTCATTCCACTTGGTGCCTATTTTGAGCATCGATAGAGGAATTTTCATTGAGGACTTCTACACAGTTCCTAGACATCCATGTGGCGCACTTACATCCCTAGAAAATTCCTATGGCTGGAGCCTGTAGAGGCATTACATTTCTCATTGGTAGACGACTTGTAATGCCCTCTTCAGTAGACCGACCTGAATATGGTTGTTTTCTTCATCTTCCCTTCAAATTCCCTCCTTCTACATGCATTTTAGCTTCTACATAACTTCTTTTGCATCCTCTAAGCTTTCAATTCATCACTCTCCAAGCATTCCAGCATTCTAGCAACACTCTTGCACTCCATAGCAGCAACAACATCACTCCATCAATTTAGTAGAGCAAGTGTGGGACAACACCATTGCAATAGAGGCTCGAGTACTCTCATTTTCTTCCCCATTATCCTTGAGTTTTCTTGGTGGAGGTGGTAATTTTTCCACTCCTCTCCTCTATTACTTGATTGAGTAAGCACATTTACTATTTTGTAGTGTTTTAGTGTTCTTTACTTCATTTCTTTCTTTATCATACTATTTCTCCATCGTTGCAAACCTGGCTATCTGTGGAGGTGGAAACACCAAAGTGGGGGTCTAACTGAGGAAGATCCCTTAACACCGCCAACCAAATTTCTCTCCTCTTTCTGTGTAGGTTAACGTGCTACTAGGAGCTAGATGGCGAAAGAAATTCCTTTGTGAGATTATTCTTGGCACCCTAACTCTTGTATATTTACTTTATCATAATAGAGCATACCTTGTCTACTTCATAGTGTTGTTTTGGACCTTTGGAAGTAGTTACCTAGAACGTTAGTCTATTTTCTAGAGTTTAGCCATGCCTCTTTAGTCCTCTGGTCATACAGACGCTAGTGCACTTGAGAGACGCCAGTGTGTTGCGTTGTCGTCCCAGGACCGCACTTTCATCCTCAGGCGGAGAGCTTCCTGAGGCGTAGTGTTGAACTTGAAAATTGGCTCACCTAGCCCCATTCTGTGTTTTGGGTCCACAAAGTGATCAAAGGGCCTAAAGTCTTCATCATTCTTGTACCACATTTCCTAAACACCCCTTTTAGCTGAGGTAAGCTAGGGTAGCCTTCCGCTCTTGGCCCTTCATGACCTAGGGCCTTGAACGTGGTTGGTCCCCCTACCTTACATTTTCATTTTTCTAAAATTTTAATTCACAAACAAGGAAAGCTTCTTTCTATGGGTCTTCTTAAGATTTCAAACTCATAAGCTTTGATGGCTAGTCAACCAAAGGGTCAGAGAGAATCAAGGAAACCTAACAACAAACAAAAGCAGTTCAAGAAGAAGTTACAAAGAGATCAAGCACCATCATCTTCTACAAAAAAAATTTACTCCAACTTCTCTTTAAAGGGTAGTTTTTAAAAGAAGGAAAGGCCAACTTGTAGCTACTACAAGAAACCTGCTCATGAGGAACATTCTTGTCATAAGAAGTAGATTGATGAATTAAAGCATCTTCTTAAAAATAAAAACTTCAATATTCCTTATTTTGTTGCTCAACAATCCTCTACTCCTTCAAAATTAGGTAAAGGAAAAGCAACTACACTTGTTGCTATTCTTGATTCTTCAAAAGAGTGGATTCTTGACTTAGGTACATCACATCACATGGGTTTTATTAAATTTGTTGGATCCTTGTTCTATGCCCCACATTCTCATCAAGGATGATTCTCTAGTGGATGTAATTGGGAAGGGTTCAATTGATACTGGAAATGGTATATTTGAGTATGTCCTTTGCGCACCTAATATGTCAGGAAACCTTCTCTCCATCTAGCAAATCACTCGGAATTGTAGAAAAGTTGAATTTACTCCAGATTTTGTTAGCATCAATAATCTTGAAGATAATGCACTCCTTGCAATTGGTAAGGCCAATCACGAGTCTTTCTTGTATGCTTTCTCTCATTTTGTACTTGATTCACATCCTACTGCATAGCTCACCCATTCAAATTTTGTGAGCAAACTATGAAATGAGTAGTTTGACCATCTTAGCTATTGCTATCTTCAACAACTCAACAAATAGACTATGGTCATAGATCTTCCTCCTATCAATTTTTTTGATGGTGTATGTTTAGGTTGTGCCTTAGGAAAACATCCTAAGGACAAGTTTGAAAAAGGCAAGGCTTGGAGGGATTCAAAAGTCCTTGAATTGGTTCATAGTGACTTGGTGGGTCCTTTTCCATCATTATCTTTTAGTAAGGATCTTTATTTTCTCACCTTCATTGATGGCTATTCCAGATACACATGGGTCTACTTTCATCGACTCAAAGTGGGAGCCTTTGATATATTTCAAGAGTTTAAGGCTCATGCTGAGAAGCAATTTGGAAAGTGTGTCAAAATTCCTCGTATTGATAATGTCAGAGAATATGTGAACCATCAATTTGAAAAATTATGTACTCTTGAAGGGATTGATCTTCAACATATTGTTTCCTACACACCACAACAATATGGTGTAGCTGAGAGGAAAAATAGGTCCTGGAAAGAGATGGTTGGCTGCATGATCCATGCTCTCTCCTTTTCACCTACATATTGGGAAGAAGCTATCAGCTGTGCTACTCACATCCAAAACAAAGTTCCACATAAGGAATTAAAGGGAATTAATCCCTTCGAAGCTTGGTGTGGCAGAAAACCTGTTCTAGGGCACTTTATATTTTTTGGTTCCCCGACATAGGCACATATTCCTTTAAAGAAGTGCAAGGCCTTGGAACCTCAGATTCAACCTTGCATCTTTTCTAGTTACCCTGATGGTGTCAAAGGATATTGGCTAATGAATCCTACATCACATAATATCTTCATTGAGTGAAGTGTGCATTTTGAGGAAAGCTTTTCTAGCTCATCCTCTACTCTTACTTACTCCACATTAGATTTAGAGGATTATGACATCGAGGATTTTCCTCAAGCTTCCTCTAGTCATCGAATTGATTATGAGATTTCATCTTCCTCTTTAGAGTTCGAAATCTCCTCCTCCATCCTCTGCCATGCCTTGTTTGGCTCACCAAACACTTGAGTATCTAGGTGATCTTGTTGGCAATCCTTCAAATACTAGGAGGACTCAATTACAACATTATGCCATTCCACATTCCTACATTTCCATAGCTTCATATCCACAATCATTTCGTGAAGCATCTAGTATTGTTGAGTGGGATTTCGTAATGGAGGAAGAGTACAACTTTTTAATGTGGAATGAAACATGGGATCTTGTTCCACTTCCTAAGGGAAGAAAATTGGTTTGGTGTAAGTGGATCTATGAAACTAATTTTTTAGTGGATGGCTTAGTTGACAAATATAAAGCACAAATTGTGGCCAAAGGTTTTTGTTAAGTACTAGGTATTGACTACAATGAGACATTTTCCCTTGTTTCCAAAGTGAACTTCATTCACTTGCTACTTTTTATTTTCGTAGCTCATGGTTGGGTTGTACATCAAATAGATGTGAAGAGTGCATTTCTTCATGGAGCTATCTACATGAATAAATTTACATGGATCAACCACAAGGATTCATTCAAGATCCTTCATTGGTTTGCAAACTAAGGAAGTCTCTTTATGGCCTCAAACAAGCTCCATGAGCTTGGTATGCCAAAATGGACTCCTTTCTTCTCTCCATTGGATTCTCCCAATGCCACTCAGATATGAATGTCTATATCTTGTGGGAAGAGGATGCTCTTCTCTTCTTGGCTCTCTATGTTGATGACTTGATTGTCACTGGGAGCACTTCATCCATCATCACAACTATGAAGAATGCTTTGCATGATATAATTTCCATGACTGACTTGGGTCTCTTGCTCTACTTTTCACAGGATTGAGATCACATAGATCTCATCCAGGATCTCACTTGCATATCCCAAGTATTCTCTTGATATTTTTTCATGTTTTCATATGGTTGATCATAAGCCTGCACCAACTCCCTTTTTTTCTATAGATAAGCTTGAGGAAAAATGTTCCACACCCCTAGTTGATGATACTTTCTATCATCAACTTACTGGTAGCCTCATCTACTTGAATCATACTTTCCCTTAAATTTCCTTTGCATTTGGAATTGTTTTATTCTTGAAAGGTAGAAAATTGTTTGCTTCTACACTTGGGAGATAGAATAACAAACTTCTTCACTCTCATTCAAGGAAAACCCTAGAGATCTCAATGAAGGGTATGGAAATTAGAAAGAGATATTGCTATAGGGTTGTCCTAGGGTCCAATTATAAACTAAATAGGGGTTCACCACCAAGCTAGGGCTTGGAAACACTAATGAAATGCAAGACCTAATGTCAAGCCCTAATGTAATACAAAACTTCACTAAATGGTCTACAAAGCATGTAAATAATAACAGAAAGGTGATGAATTAGAAGTGTGCACCTGGGAATTTGTAGGGGTCTGGAATGAGCTCTAAAGCATTGAAAATACTAGAATTATGGCACACCAGGACTCATACACTAGTCTAGGTGTATCAGTCCCAGACTAGAGTTTATGGTCTAGAACAAGTTTTTGGCAGTGTAGATTTAGGATCTACAAAATCTAGAAATTTTCCTGTAGTGGTACTCATACGCCACTTTTGGTGTATCAATCCAATTTTTGTTTTTTGAGAATTTAAAGTCTAGGTCTATACTCCAATCTCTGCTCTTCCTTCCCAAACTAATTTATAGATCTTAACCTATAAAAAGACCTGCAAAACATAATATAGAGTTGTGTGGTCACTGAAAAAGCAATCCTTCTACTTTTTTTGACTCGTTTGGGCCCTCCTTGTGATTTTGGCTTAATATTGCCTTGATTTAATGTTGTAATGTGGATAACACATTCACATTAGGTCTTGGGCCCTTGTGAACTAAAAAGATTCAAATGGTACCTTACTTAAGTGTTGTAAAGTGTTGTAACATACTTTCACACTTTTCTGGGGTTTTGTTAGTAAAATAACCTCTTCTCATCATTTACCAAGCCTTATTTCAAATTGTTGTAACACACTTTCACACTTTCCTAGATTTTTCATTAATAATTGGGATTTCTTATGCTTTAATTGGCCCCATTTTGCATCTACAGACCTTATTTATGTGTATTTTTGTGAATAATCACGATAAATATCAGTTAAAGCATTAAAATCCTGAAACCCACCGTAAATTCCTAAGGTGGGACTCATTTTCCATTATGGGTGAATGAGTCCCCTTAGGTGGGACCCATTCACCCAGGGTGGCGAATGAGTCCCCTTTAACTCAAAATTCAAATTTAATTCAAAATTTTGGAAGGTTTTTATTCTCCAAGATCTAAGGTTGGCCTGTAGTGTTGTAATTTCAAGAATTATTGCATAATTGAGTATAAATACAAGCTTCTTTCTCTCATTTTCATACCTAGCAAGTTTGATCAAGCATTCAAGAGTTCATAAGAGCATTTGAACATTCACAAGAGCATTCAAGTAATTTTCAAGGGTAGGTTATCAAGTATTCAAGAGCATTCTTCAAGTGCCATTCACCATGTCAAAGATTGATTGCATCATGTTATTTTAGACCTAACATTTGTGATGTAGGATTGTGTGATTCAAGCAAACATTGCATTTAAGATATATCAACATCAAGATAGATTATATGTCCACATCCATTGGATCCATTACTTGCATGTTTGCAGCACCTTATTGCTAGGGTTTGGTGAGTTGCAACATCATTATTTGTTCATTCATCATTCTCTATTCTATTTCATTTCATTTCAAGGGTTTAATTACCAACAAGGGGTTTGACCAAGGAAAACCCCTATTCTCTAACCCCACAACATTTTTCCCTCTTCTTATGTGTGATATGCAAGGCTAGGTTGCAGATTTTCCAAGCAGCAAAGTTGGAGAAAAGTTTTCAAGGCAAGTCAAACTTGTCAAAGTCCCAGGAGAAACTTCAAGAAGGTCTACAAGCTGGATTTTGTAGTTTTGGACCCAGATCTGAATAAGGAGTAGGAAAGCAGATTGAGGGCTATAATTTCCTGTTTTGAATTTCCATAAATATAGAGGTGGACTGATTCACCACTATTGGTGAATGAGTCCCACTACCCAATCCTAAACAATATTTTTCTAGATCTACGTACCCTTTTGGCTGAAACCTGTTCCAACACAATTTTCTTGAAATTGGACTAATTCGCCCAAATTGGCGTATGAGTCCTAGTTGGCTTCAACATCATATTTTTTAGGATTCCAGAGCTCCATCTCAAATTCTTCAGTTTCTTAGGTGCACATTTCCAATTTCATCTAGTTTTTTGTTACATTCTACTTGCATTTCTAAGTCTTTTTGCATATCACACTGTATTTTCAAACACTTTGTATTTTCCAAGTTTACACTTGGTGGTGAACCCCTTTCTTGTCTCAATCATTCTCCAAGGATATCTTATAGTCAAATCTCTCACATCCTTCATTGGTTTGAGATCTCTAAGGTATTCTTGAATGTGAATATTGTGAAATTGGATCCCTCTCCTTGTATCCATTTTGTGGACAAGGAAGCGAAGCATCCATTTCCCATATTCACAAGTTGATTTTCCTATGGGGGCTTTGCCTTGGTCAAACCATTGGTTTGGTAATTAAACCTTAATAGAAACAATGAATCATGAATGTAAATAGGAATGTAAACATTAACCTTAAGTGTGTCTAAGATTAGGAAATTGAAAATGCAATGCAACCCTATTCTAATGTGCTAGAATGAGATGCATGTATGAAGCATTAGGATGAATGACTCACGTTGAGAGATCCATAATCACCCAAATGAGCTCTAATAATGTATCTACCTTCCTTAGGTTGAATGTAGAATGATAATGGAGGATGGAATCACTTAGGAAACAAGTCATTAGGCTTGGCTTGATGGTGTTAGGGTTAGAAGGAAGATATCTAACAGTTAAATGTAGATTTGATCAATAAAATAGAGAAATAAAACACATAGAAAAATTATAGCAGAAACAAGACAACACAAAGAATTTAACACGGTTCACCCAATTCGGGCTACATCCACAAAACCGCATCCATCCAATGATTTTATTATTGAGTGTAAAACATATTACAATCTCACTAACAATGCCCTACTGCAACTCCCATCCCAATCGCTTATAACAAGATTTTTAGAAGCTTCCAGAATTAGGGTTTTACAAAGTTGGTTTTTCTTTTGTCAGTGATGAAGTGAAAAATGGGAAAAAAAATTCTCGTGGGTTGCCGCCCTCAAACCCCCACACGAGGCCCAGCCAGGCCCTAGACCCCGGTAAGGATACATGAAGAGTGTACAATATAGCATGATCAATCACCGCATACCAACAATCTCCCACTTGGAGACTGATTAGGCTACACACCAAACAATCTCCCACTTGGAGACTAATCCTGGACAACATCGTTGCACTTATAGGTCCCGATAGAAATAATCACCTTAGACCTTGTTGCATTGTTATACTTGAATTCAACCTTGAAGACCAACTAAAGCTGAAGAGGAGCTCAGCTTCTCCCTTGTCACCACCTTCATAAAAATATCCATTGGATTGGCATCTGTATGTATCTTTTCTAGCTTTACCTATCCATCCTCCAACACTGACTGAATGAAATGATATCTCAACTATATGTGTTTGGTTTTAGAGTGCAAGGTAGAATTCTTTACAAGATGTATAGTATTTTGACTATCTATAAACAAGTCATTTTTAGCTTGTTCTTTTCCCAACTCTTCCATGAAAACTTACAGCCATATCATCTCCTTTTTCGCCTTTGTTCCAACAAGATACTCTTCCTCCATGGTGGATAAACCAACCACCTTTTACAACCAAGAAATCCAACTCACTGTTGTCCCACCGACTATAAATACATAACGTATGGTACTCTACCCAGGTGGTATCAATATCCCCTACCAAATATGAGTCAACATAGCCTTTTAAATCAGTATTAGATCCCCCAAAACATAAAAATTTATTGGAAGTACCTCTCAAATACCTGAGAATCCATTTTACCGCATTCCAATGCTCAACACCGAGATGACTCATATACCTGCTAACAACTCCTACAACATGTGCAATATCTGGTCTTGTGCATACCATGGCGTACATTAAACTACCTACAACTAAAGCATATGGTACCTTGGACATTTTTTCTTCCTCCTCTTATGTCTTTGGACACATATCCTTAGTCGATTTAACATGACTGAGAAAAGGTGTGCTGACAACTTTTGCATTCTGCATATGAAATCTCTGCAACACCTTTTCAACATAATCAACTTGAGATAAACATAATTTTCTATTTTTCCTATCTCTTGTAATCTTCATACCAAGGATTTTCTTTACTACCCCAAAATCCTTCATAGCAAATGAATTTTCTAACTGTTGTTTTACCTCCTTTATGTGATTCATGTTAGACCGGGCTCTACAAGCATATCATCAACATATAAACATAAAATAATGTATCCATCATAATCTAACCTCTTAAAATAAACACAATGGTCTGAATTACACCAACTATAACCATGCTCATCCATAAAGCTATCAAATTTAATATACCATTTCCAAGGTGATTGCTTCAAGCAATATAAACTTTTCTTCAATCTACACACCAATTTCTCCTGACCTTTGACCTCAAATCCTTGTGGTTGTTCCATGTATAGTTCCTCTTCCAAATCACCATGGAGAAAGGTTGTTGTAACATCAAGTTGTTCTAAATGAAAATCTTCAGTGGCCACAATACTTAAAATAGTACGAATAAAAGTCATTTTAACAACTGGAGAAAAGATTTCATCAAAATCAATCCCTTTTTCTGTGAAAATCCCTTTATAGTTCTAATCTAGCTTTAATTCTTTTATTACCTCCATCCTCCTCTTTCAGCCTATAAACCCATTTGTTTGGTAAAACCTTTTTACCTACAGGCAACTTGCATAATTCCCAAGTCTGATTTTTTAGCAAGGAGTCTGGATTTCTTCTTCCATTCCATGCTCCCATTGAACCTTGGTATTCACCTGGATAGCTTCATCATAGCATTCCTATTCACCACCATCAGTTAATAAAATAGAATACAAAGAGGGAGAAAATATTTCTAGAAGTCTACTTATCCTTGAAGATCGTCTAACATTCACTGGAGTTTGTGGTATTTGTTGTTTCTATTGTTGCAGAGCATAAGGAACCATTGGAACATCACTTTTGGTGTATCATCCAACACTACATAATCATTTTCTTTCTGCTCATGTTGTTGCAACTAATATTTGTACAACACTTTCTCATTGAATATGACATCCCTACTTCTCACAATTTTTTTATTTTTAAAATCCCAAAGCCTATAACCAAATTCATCAATTCCATATCCAATAAATATACATTTCTTTGATTTTGCATGAAGATTGCTTCTATTTTTAGAATCTACATGGTCAAATGCTTCACAACTGAAGGTCTTGAGAAAAGAATAACTCACCTTCTTACCTGTCCATGCTTCCTCTAGAATACCACAACCCAAAGGATTTGAGGGACCTCTATTGATTAAATAAAAAATAGTGTTTATAGCCTCTTCCCACATGTTAAAAGGCATCCCAACATGCAATCTCATAGTCTGTGCATGCTCCATTATTGTTCTGTTCATGCGCTCAACCACTTCATTTTCTCGTGGAGTCCTTGGAACCATTTTTTGCCTACAAATACCATTAGAGGAGCAATAATATTCAAACTCTTTGCTGCAATACTCACCATCATTATTAGATCTGAGAAATTTTAACTTTTTACCTATCTCATTCTCAACCAAGCTTGTCTATTTCTTAAAAGTTTCAAATACATCAAATTTCTGCCTAAGGAAATAAATCCATACCTTCCTTGTTGCATCATCAATAAAAGTGACATAATACCAAGAGCCATCGAGAGAAGATACCTGAGTTGGTCCCCATACATCCGTATGCACAAGCTCCAATTTCTCATCTTTCTTTTGCTTCCCATCCTTGAGAAAACTAACTCTCTTTTGTTTTCCATACATGTGCAACTTTCATAGAAATCCATATTAACACATTTCAGAATTGGTAAAATATTCTTTGAATGAAGTACTTTCATACCTTTTTCACTCATATGCCCAAGTCTATTATGCCACAGTGCTGATTCAAAATCCATAGCAACTGTTTGATTTTTTTCCTATTGAACTGCAACAACTGTTCTTGAACATTTATTTTTATTTGTAATAGCTAAAGTAGAAGGAACAGTATGACTTGTACAAAGATATAAGGTGCCTACTTTCACACCTTTTGCTACCACTAAGGCACCTTTTGTAACCTTCCAATTTTTTTCACTAAATGTAACAACACAACCTTCATCATCTAGTTGCCCTACTGAAATTAATTTTTTTAAAACTTTGGAACATGTATTACCTCATGTAGTAGCCAATGATTCCCATTCTGCAGTTTAATCTTGATTCTTCCCTTTCCAACAATCTAATAGGGTTCGTTATCTCCCAAATAAACAAGCCCAAAATCCCCTTGGATATAATGAAGAAAATAACTTCTATGGGGCATAGGATGAAATGAAGCCCCTGAATCTAACACCCAAGAATCATTAGCATTATCAAGGGAAAGAATCAAAACATCCTTATCAGATTTATTACTTACCACATTTTCCTCTTTATTGCCTTCATTTTTGTCTCCTTTATTTTTCTAAGACCAACAATCTTTCTTTAAATGACTTGGCTTACTATAGTACCAACAATCCCTCTTGTCTCTATACTGGGACCTTTTGTCCTTCAATTTTCCTTGTGACTTCCCATGACTTCAAAAATTGTTTCCTCTCTCCTTTGTTCTACCCCTTCTTTTTGCATTCAAAACATTGCCTAATGTGGATGTTCCACCTAAGCTTTTCCTATGAATTTCCTCACTCAAAATAACACCAACAACATCATCAAAGTTCAATGTATTTGAACCAAAAATAGAATTGCTAACAACCATTACCAAGCTATTCCAGCTTTCAGGAAAAGAACACATAATCAAAAGAGCCCTAACTTCTTCATCAAAGTTTACATTTATAGAATTTAATTGACTGGTAACCATATTAAACTCATTTAAATGATCAACAACTGAGCCACCTTCTACCATTTTCATATTAAATAAATGCTTCATAAGAAATACCTTATTCAAAGCGAGAGGTTTTTCATATAACTTTTCCAGGGTTTTCATCAACTCTTGAGTTGTCTTTGTTGTTGTAATATTGAATGCCACCAATTGTGCTAGGCATAAACGAATGGCTCCCAGTGCCTTTCTATCCAAAGGATTCCAATCGGCATCACTCATTGTTGCCATTTTCTTGGCTATTCCTTCCAATGGCCTCCATAAATCCTTCTGATAGATATAATCCTCCATCTGCATCTTCCATAACTGATATTTCTACCCATTGAATTTATCTACCTTCAATTTACCCTTGTCTATCATTGCTCCCACTTAACTATGAGAGTCTCACTCAACCGTGAGACTTTCCTGCAGATGATAATTGAACACAACCCACTCTGATACCACTTGTTAGGGTTAGAAGGAAAATTTCTAACAATTAAATGAATATTTGATCAATAAAATAGAGAAATAAAACACACACAAAAATTATAGCAGAAACAAGACAACATAAAGAATTTAACGTGGTTCATCCAATCCGGGCTACATCCACAAAACTATAGCCATCCAATGTAAAACATATTACAATATCGCTAATAATGACCTACTGCAACTCCCATCCCAACCGCTTATAACAATATTTTTAGAAGCTTTCAGAATTAGGGTTTTACAGATTCAAATTTTTTTTTGTCATTGATGAAGCCAAAAATGGGAAAAAAGTTTTCTCGGGGGTTGCCACCCTCAAACCCCCACCCGAGGCTTGGCTCGGCCCTCGATCCCAGTGAGGATACATGAAGAGTGTACAATATAGCATGATTAGTCACCACATACCAACAAATGGATGGTTGCATCTCCCCAACCTATAATCCATCATAATTCACCATAGGCAACCATAATCAAATCTTGACAATGCTAGATCTTGAATGAAAGTAAGCTTGAAGACTTGCAAACCACAATAATGTTGCTCCAAGACTTCAACTTTGTTTATTATTTTTTCTTGAATGCTCTTGTGAAGAATGCTTGAATGCTCTTGAATGCTTAGATCTTGAAATTACTCTTCTAGATTCTTTCTTAGATGAAAAATAAGTTTATGAGCTTGTTTATATAGGAATTACACCTAATTTACCATTATTTGGATCTCAAAATTTGACATCAACCAAAAATTTGAATTAAAAAATTGAATTTCCTGCTCAAACCCTAAAGAGGGCCCAAGTGGGAGTCATACGCCACTTGTGGCATATGGGTCCCACCTAAGGGGACTCATACGCCCAAGGTGGCTTATGAGTACCACCTTATATTTTTAGGATGGGTTGTTAAAATTTTTAATGCTTTTCATAATTTTGTCATGTTTTTAGTTGAAATAAGCCTCGAGATTTGAAATAAAGGGTCTTAGGGGCCTATTAATGATGATTTAAAAAGGTATTTAATGCAAGGGCATCATAATAGGTCTAAATTAGGCTAGAAATCACACTATCTCCAAGAATGGAGTATAATTTCCATTGCCACAACACTTCATGATGGAATCACATGAGCTTCATTGGAAAGTTGCAAACGCATCTTGCACTACATCTAGGGCACTCATTGATATGGGATTCACTATGCAGCAAGCACAAGTTTAGACTTACTTGGATACATGGATTCTGATTAGGTTGGTGATATTGATGATTGCAAGCCCACATTCAGTTACAATTTTCACTATGGTTTTTGCCCCATTTGTTGGTAGAGCAAGAAGTAACATTTCATTGCTCTTTCTTCAACTGAGGTTGAGTATCGGGGGACTGTCAATGTTGCCACTGAGGCTATTTGGCTTCAAAATATCTTCACTGAACTTGGTATCACCTTTTAGAAGCTATCAGTCATCTATTGTGACAACTAGAGTTCCATCTAGATCTTGAAGAACCTGGTCCATCATCAACAAACCAAACACATCGAGATCCATATGCATTTTCTTCGAGAGATAATTTAGGAGTAGGTCATTGATTTGTGATACTATCCTACAGTAGATCAAGTTGCAGATATATTCACCAAACCCTTCACTGAGAGAAATCATGTTCATCTTCAGTCTCTCTTGAGGGTGAGGAAAATATTTTCTAGGGGGGTCACTTAGACCTTCTTCATTCACCCTCTCATGGGATAGAGTTTTTTCCCACTGCTTTTTCTCCTTCTTTATCATTGAGAGGTTATTATGTACATGGGTACCTCATCAAGCCTAGTAGTGAGACCAATACTTGCATCTTTGCATTGTATACTTCTCCCTAAGTTGTACTTAAGGGGGGTGTTAGTGTGAAAGGGGTACTTTATCTAACTAGTTCATTTCCTAGCTAGTTCTCTACTTAAGTTCTCTTCACACTAGCTTAACTTTACATGTAGATAAGGTGGTTGAGCTTTAATGACATGAGTTTTCACACCTCATAGGATGACAAAAATTTTCATAATCTAGTTGCATCTATGTCTCCCCTTGGACTATATAACCAAGGCTTTTTCTTTGTAATCTCAATTCTCAAGTTGAATATAGCTTTGCATTCTTGAGAGGAATACAGTTTATTCCTTCTCATATTTCTAGTTTTTCTTTCCTTCAGTCATTAGATTCTTGGGTAGGCTAGTTAGCAAATCTCACACTCCATGACATCATGATCACCACCAAATGTACCTACATCAAAATCCCATCGAGTCTTGCATGATTGTACACTATATAGTTAATAATTCTAGGTCCCACAACATAGTTTTATTAGGTAACACCATATCTATACCTCATAATAGCAATAAAACTATGGAAAATTTAACTAAACCAAGGCACCAAATAGAATCAAAATCCACACTAAAATATATATTGGTACATACAACCCACATCTAAGTTCTATATACAATTTGTAACTATAGATAACCTACAACACTGCACAACCCATGAATCTCATAATGCAACATATACAAATTTTAAAATGTATTGATAGCCATCTCAAAAAAGGATAATCAAAGATATACATATAATTTTTCAATGACTCAAACACCAAATCATTGATAGATTTGATTTACCATAAATAGTTTACAAATTACTATATAGTCAAAGAAACTAATAAATATATCAAACAAAAATGTAAGTGTACAAATCACATAACAACATATCTAAACCTAATCCACTACAAAGTGTTCAGAATAAGGTTTTAATTAACTATAAGAAGTCCAAAATTAGACACCATATGCACAAGATATGATCTCAATCCAAAAATAAAAATTGAACCCAATTTCATCTAGAATTTTCTATATAAAAATAATAAAGTGTGGAAAACCCATTGATACCATAGTATAATACTCTAAAATAGCTTTTCATTGACTATAAAAATTTAAAAGTATGACTCCTAGGGTGAAATTTATGGTCTTTGGGAGAAAGCTACCACTTTAGGTGAATCAAACTTAGCCCTAGTGGCTATTAGGTGGTGGGTTAGTGGTTCATCGGTGGCTTTGCACTGGTGGTGTGAATCATTGGATGCAACTAGGGGCTAGCCCTTGGTGCTACCTAAGGCTAGTGAATGGTTATCAGTTTACCATATAACCATGCTCTATGGATATAGGATCCTTTGCCCTCTATGCTAGCTAATGTCATTGTTGACATTAGGAATAAAAAAATTTTAATAGAATTTGTTGAAGAATTTTGAAATATTTTCTTCAAATATATATTTTACAACAAAATTTATGTCAATGCCCCTTGAAAACTTGTGACCTACAATAGTGAGTATAATAAGATCATACAAAATATATAGAGTTTTGACGCACCAAATTTCTCCATGCCCTCAAAAAAGGCCTAAATTTTTTTTCACCAAATATAAGCATATGTCATATATAAAATCATAGGTTTTTTAATCTTTTGGACTCAATGGCAAGGGTTTGTTTAGGTCTTTAGAAAATCTAACCCTCAAAACCAAATCTCCATCAAACCCAAAATTTATAACAATCCAATTCTACAAACACACTTGTAATCTTGGAAATGTCTTCATTCTCTCCTTGCAAAGCCATAATTCAACTATGTAAAAAAATATACTCCTTCCAATGGTTAATAATATCAAGGATATCTCCTCCCACAACTTGACAACCAAGCTCTAATACCAAATGATAGAAAATTTTCAATCATAATGAACTATTTCCATAGAACCCCAAAAGAGAAAATTATGCAAACAAGTATTTAGAATCCACAATGTAAAAGAATAGAGAAACATACAATTAAGATGACACAAGATGTACCCTAGGAAAAACCTCATGAGGGAAAAAAAATAATCCTCCAAAAGCATCCACACTCAATGTATTATCTTATGAATAAAAATTATGATACATATGTAGAGTCTCCATGAACACCTCTACAACATATGCTCTCTACATGCCCTTTATTTGAACAAAAAAATGAGAATCATGTAATCACACATCCCAATACATGCTTCCTCTCCTAATATCTACAATCTTTAAAAGATACTCAATCTTGTCTTACCAAAATAGACAACCTCAACAACTGCTCATGCTTTATTTTATAGAAGTAAGCTTGCACAAAACCACCAAGTGGTATTACATAAACCATGTGACTAATTCCATGAGCATTCAAAATCATTTTCCCGTAATTTACTTTTTAGTACTATGTTTTCTTAATCTTAAATATTTTCTCAATGTACAAACCCACGATAAATATTTATCCTGATGTTTTATACAACATATAAAATGGCCCCAAGAATGTGTAACCCATGTGATGTACATATCCCTAGATCCCCTAGGGTAACCACAAAAATTATTATCTTTTACATTAAAACATTATGCATTGTGAAAAACACACCTTTTCCTAGCATGGCCCTATTTTTGAACCCTTTATTATTTTGAAGATATCTTGATGCAAGCACTATTACTTCATTAGAACACTTTATTCCTTTTCATGATGATTTACCAAGTCAAATGCATAATAAAGAAAGGAAAAAAAATGTATACATATTCTTGATAACACTTGCGATTATCCAATTAAAAAATAAAATAAAAAATTAGATGTACACATAAATGAACAAAGGATTAATTATGACACTGAAAGATGTCATTCACATAATAATGATGGTAATGAAGAGTGGAATGTTTTTTCTAGTGAAAATGGTATAACAAAGATTATAGATAGCTCATGAATCAATCATAGTTCAAAAAAATTACCTTTTCTTTCTCTACCAATTGAAACATTTTTTTCATATGGAAATGAAGAGATGGCTAACTTACAAGAAAGATATGGTTGAAATTATAAGAATTCACTAACGGGAAAATAAATCTACATATCAACAATGAATAGGTGCATCCTACAAAAATTATGCAAAGGGAATTGAGGAGTTAGTTCAAATACAAGAGAGTAGCAAACTAATGATCATCAATTAAATGAAAATCAAGAAAAATTACAACCTTGTGATATATTTATTTCAAGTTGGTGCCTTGAATCTTCAAATCGTGACTCATTTTTGGTGAGGATACAAATTTATTATTTTATCCTTCTTCATCGTCTATGTAAGGAATTTTTTGAGATTATTGCAACAAGAAGGGCTGAAAAATCCTCAATAAAAAATGAACCTACACTCATTGAAGTTGTTATTCTTAAAGTGAATTTGTAGCCAAAATTGACAAAAGCTTATTCACCCTATAGTTTGTATAAAGCATATGCAACTTGTGAGTTTTTCTTATTAGATTGAGGTATTCAAAATTACATATATGAATTAGACATTGACACATCTGATATGATATGATATAGAGAAATATGATTGATGATAAACATGATAATATTAAAGTAACTCAAAAGGCTTCTAATTTGTATGATGAAGAGTATTTCTTTAGATAGATGGATCATTTGGGAAACTTACAAATTTCACAAATTTAGAATCTCTCACCACGAATGTAAAATGGTGTTGAAATCAAAGACACTTTAAAGATACTATTCATTGTTCCACATAATTACATTTTTTTTTTTGAACTTGTTAATGAGTTTGCATGATTCTCATGAAGCGGTTGAGGTAGGGGTATCCTACGATGCACATAGGCACCTAGGATTTTTTTCTTTTTTATTTTAGTTTAGGTGTGTGCATCTTTTCTTGTTTGTTTCATTTTTAGTTTGAATCAAGTTCTCTCCTATTTCCCTATTATTTTGTGTGAAAAATTGAATTTATGACCCAATGCAAAAGGCATTAGCCTTTTTCTAGAGATAGGTTCCTACTATGTCCACAAGGTCCTTGTATCCAGTAAGAGCCAACTTTGTCCTCCACATTTTTGAACTAGTAACATTTTAAACTTTTCTCACTTATTAAAAAGACGTGTCATTAATTCAACCTCCTAAATGGCATGTTGATTTTCTAAGTCACATGTGGAGTCCCTTTGTCACCTTAGTTTAATCAAATTGAAAAAATTAGTATCTACATCATGAAGTCTTATTCATACATGTTCCTAATTATTTCAAAGTGCCAAGTTGATTATCAAGTCAAAACCACTAATAAATTGGGCATACTTGCAAGTGCTATGTAACCAAGTTTGATCTCCTAAAAGCATTTTGAGAGAGTTTGATTTGAGTCGTGATTTCCCTAATAATTTGGTTTACATGGAAATGATAAAATGATAAAATGATCTTAGAGGCATAAATGTGGGTTTTAGTTTAGTGTGTAGTTTCATAAAGTTGCATAGTAACTTGGAAAGTTAAATAACATGTTCTAACTAGCTCTCCTCCAGTTTTTGCTTGTCAATTCCAAAATATGTTTATATGAAAGCATGATGGTTCTAAAAATTGAATTTAATATTATTTAAAGGTTTGACACATGGTCATAAATAAATTTTCACTATATATGATTTTATTAAATTTGTCAAATTTAATTACACAATTAATTAAATTGTAAATCATAATGATTAAATTTGCATCCACTTGATAAATAAAAATTCACTTGAAATCATCGCCAAATATTTAGAGTTGATACAAGTTCAAAAGTTGCAAAGTGAAAAATCGACAAAAAAAATGATTGGTAGTACTTCAAGTGTCTACCTCAATGTAATAATGTGAAAATGCAAAACTCTCCTAATAGAAAACATTTTTAAGCACTTAGAAAAGTCCAAAAACACCTTCACTTTCCCCGCCCTATGGATCTTGCAATCCCACAAAAATATAGAGCGGAAAGAATATATAAATAGGTAAAACCCCTTCTAAGGGTGGAATCATGGAACCCATGGGCACATAGAAAAGGTTAAAAAATCAAAGACTTTTTTCTCCCTCATTACAATCCCGCCAGGGTATAGAGCGGAAAGGATATATTAAAAAGTAAAACCCTTCCGAGGGGTGGAATCGTGGAACCCATGGGCACATGAGGATACCTTGCAAGTTAAAGGCAAAAGTGAAGGAAACAAAACAAATACAAAAAGGACTTTGCGGACTATCACACTCACATGGAAAAGTCTGCTTTCCATCTTCCTTAAGAAACTCCATTTTCTTCAAAAGCGGAACAAACACCTTCAGATGAATGTGATCCCTTAGAATGCCATGATTGCAGGTTTACTTCAAAATGGTTCCGTTGAAAATTCTCACGTGAATGCAATTGGTAGGTGTATAGCCAGTTCTTTCCATTCCTATGTAAAATGGCAACTTTTGAAAAAGGGAAAAACATTCATCAATACATAATGGGAATGATAATTAGAAGATTACAAAATTTTGTGCAAAAAAGTTGTAGCATAGACAATGGCACTTTCAAATGGAAGAATATGCCTTAGAGACATTTTATCTCATGGAATGCAATGATTCCAGAATATGGATAATTTGAATTTGTCAATAATTTTATGGAAATTTTTAATCTGATATAATTTGCAAGCATAATGACAACCTCATATCCTCCCTGGCAGCTTTGGAAAAGGGTTCACAAATGGAATTGCTAAGGAACCTTTAGAAAACATTGAGCAAATGTCATTGGCAATTGTGTAAACCCATTTTCCATGGCCCTTACTGACATCCCACGGCCTGTACCAAGTTAAATGCCATGACTCGTAAATGGTCTAAATAATTATTGATGAGAAAGGAGGTACTTGATCAGATGATGTGGATGCAGCGTCCATGGCAGATATGCATGCACAATGTGGAAGCAGAGACAAGGCATGTGAACTATTCAGTAGAATATATCAAAAGAGATGTCATCTCATAGAATACAATTTGAATGCAGGAACATGAGTACAAAAGGTGGAATAAGGGACAAGGCACAATAACAATTTGACGGAATGGAACAAGAAAACATGGTCACCTGGAATGCAATGGTTGGAGGATTAAGACTAAAATTGTTAAAAGTGATGCGCTTATATTGTTGTCCTCTTTGTTTATATGATATTACTTTTATGAAGAGATGCATCTTTTCAAATGAAAACGATGCTTCAAATAGTCGTGAATCTTCTTAAATAATAATTGCTGCCTTTTCAAATTTGGTCGATGTCATTTCACACATATTCACTATAATATTTATTTTTACCCTCCACACACTTCTCTCTTGATTAATAGATCTTCCTTTCTCTTACACGTATTTATTTATATCTTTACATCTCAATGAAGAGTTGCATCTCTTTGAAAACAGATAACTCTTTAAAATGATATGTTTTTTATCAAGACTAATTTTTGTATTTTAATACTTTTTTTTCTCCTTTTTATTTCTCCTTAATGGTTGCCTTTGAATGATCTTCTATTATTTTATTTTTCTTTAATGGTCATAGCTCTTCAACTTGTCTCTTGAATATTCTTAACTAGATATTCAATTAATAATATTCATTCACTTCATTCTTATATATTCCTCTTGTTTATCCCATGCTACATATTCTAATTCCATACACTTCTTCTTTGAATGATAAAATATTCCTTCCTTTTTTATTCCCCACTCACTCTTGAATGATAAAACTTTCTCACACATAACATCTCATGGAATGACTTCTCTTATATATCTTGTCTCATCACGAGACACAACCCTTCACCGTACCCTTGTGACTTTTGGTTAAAACTAGTCTTTACTTAATTAATTAATTTTTTTATCATGTAAGAAGTGCTTCATAATATATATTATATTCATTCCCTAATTGATATTTGATTTACTTCATCAATGATGTATGATTCATTTCATCATTGAGATATATTTTGTTTCTCCACTCACACACTTCATCTTTTATTCACTCTTCTCAATCTAATTTTACTTGGTCTTTGAGCATCAACTAGTGGCCTTTAGCATTTTTCCATCATACAATTTATTCTATTGACAAAGTGCACTTCTAACATTTGACATCAATGACAATATTCTAACAATCTCTCATACTCTTTTGACATCAATGACAATTAATTCCAACAATCTCCCCCTTTGTCATTGATGGAAAATATAATTCTTCCCATTTCTCTAACTCTCCCCCTTTGACATAAATGGCAAAGGAATGTAACATACTTTTCTACACAAATAGACAATGGGAAACATCCATTCATATTATTTATGGTCAACACTCACATCTACTGCAATAAGAATATACTTATCCCCATGTTGAAGATTTTCTTATGCTCCCCCTTTCTCCACTACACTATCCTTTGTTTCTATATTGCTTGGGTGACATATTTTCTCTATAGCTATCCAAAACTAATTTCGATCATCTTCTTAGATTTAACAAATCAGTAGTTTGTTTAGAAATCTTATTATTCTCTACACAACTTCAACTCTTCCTTCTCTATACATGACTACTAAATGAAAAGGGTCATCCTTTTGACATGAATGTCATCATTCTCATTTTCCTATAACTCTCCCTAAGAATCTTCATCAGCTAATCTATCACTGAATTCTCTTCTCTGCGGAGCTAAAAGATGATGCAATGACTAACTCCCCCTAAATTTATACTTCTCCTCATGAACTTAGTGATACCTCTTGTGCAAGAAATATGATTTGCACACTTGTATATATTTCTCCTTTTTTTGCTCTTTCTTCCTCTTCCAAACTTTAGTAGGTTCTTTCCTTTGCTTACCCATGCTTTCCTTCTTCTTTCTCAGTTTAGGTTCTATAAGATAACTTCTACAAAATTTTACTTTATTCCCATAGATGTTGTATTTGTAGCATATGATATTATAATCTACTAATTGATAAAATGAGTCATAGTTCCATTTTCTCACCCATAAGAACTATTTTTGTTCCAACCATAATTATATCTCACATGTTCTCTTCAATATCTTTCTTTATGACCAAAATGATTGCATGAAAAGCAACAACCATAAAAGAAACTTTTGAACCTAAACATATGAGATTGTCTCAGAGGGAAAGATCTTTTGAATGTATTCTTATCATTTTTATCTTTGTGAGGAGTTTTTTTCTGTGGAACTTGACTCTCTTTCTTCTTGTTGATTCCACTTTTGATAGGTATTTTTAGGGATTACATCTTTGGTTCTTCATTTGACTTTTTTGGTGCCTCTTTGGAATCTTCTTTATTTGTCAGTTGATTTTATTTATATCAAATAATTATCTATTTGGATGGTGAACTTTTTTCATCAATGATATCATCTAAGATCTTAGTACTCTTCTCAAATTTTAGGCTTTTGTTCAGCTTAATAGTTATCTTCTTTAGTTCCTTTCTCAAGGAAACTATCCCAGACTCTTAGAACCTTTATTTAATATTTTTCCTTTTATTTCAAATGGATTCTCACCTCTTCTTCAATCCTTTTCCTTTCTTCAATTTGAATTTTTAGATCTATGATCATATTTGTAGATTATTTAAGATCGTGTAATATTTTTTCTTTTAATTCATTATCCTCTTGAATTTTCTCCTTTTGTTGTATGTTCTTTTTCCTAAGAATC
This sequence comes from Sequoia sempervirens, assembly GCA_007258455.2. Lineage (NCBI taxonomy): Eukaryota > Viridiplantae > Streptophyta > Pinopsida > Cupressales > Cupressaceae > Sequoia > Sequoia sempervirens. The sequence continues at coordinate 78,630,718 of VDFB02000002.1, read as the reverse complement.
TTGATTTCACTTAGGATAGAAATAAGTTCTACTTCTAGATCAAATAATCCATCTTCATCGTATTCCTCTTATTCTAAGTTTGTATCAACATTCTCATCATATTTGTTTGAATCCTTTTCTTCATTCTCCTCACCTTTCGTTTTTATATCCATGTGCATTTCATTTATCACCCCATCATATTTTCTTAAATTTTCTCTATCACTTGCATTTGGTTTTTTGGTGCTTGTTAATCAATGCTCTATTTAGTATTTCATTTTCCCTTATTTCCTTTTCTTCTTGCCTTGTGTGCTCTTAAGATCTACCATCTAGTGTTTAGACTATTCAAAGGAACCCATTCTGATACCAATTCATGAGAACAAACTTATACTAAGAGGGGGTGAATCAATATAAGACATTTTTTTAAACTAACAACCATAATAATGTCAATTGCACAATTTCATTCACATAAGATCTAACAATTATGCAACACAAGAAGAACACATGATTTACATGGGAACCCTACGAGAGAAAACCATGATAAAATATTATTTTTTATATGTAAATCTCTTTTATAATCTTTTTAGGAACCAACCTATAGGAGACACCAATCCCTTATTATACAATTTTTTAGCACCAATCCACTGGAGACACCAATCCCCACTTTTAGAATTTGTAGGCACCAACCCATTGGAGACACCAATCCTCACAACTGAGCACCAACTCAGCAAGAGACACCAATTTCTTTTATATGAGGCACTAACCTCACCAACCTCGCTAATATGGGGCACCAACCTCTCCAATATGAGGCATCAATCTCTTCAATAGAATCTCATGGAATGAATTATCTTATATATATCTTGTATCATCAGGAGACATAACCCTTCATTGTACCCTTATGAATTTTGGTTGAAACTCATATTTATTTAATTAATTAATTTTTTTCTCATATAAGAAGTGCACTTCATAATATATATTCTATTCATTCCCTTACTGATATTTTATTCAATCCTTTATTGAATTTGATTTACTTCATCATTGATATATGATTCATTTCATTATTGATATATCTTTTTTTGCTCCACTCACGCACTTCATCTTTTATCCACTCTTCTCAATCTGATTTTACTTGGTCTTCGAGCATTGATTAGTGGCCTTTGTCCATCATACAATTTATTCTATTAAAAAATTGTTATTCTCACATTTGACATCAATTACAATATTCTTAAAGTTTCTCATACTCTTTTGACACCAATGGTAATCAATTCCAATAATCTCCACCTTTGTCATTGATGGAAAACGTAATTCTCTCCCTTTCTCTAACTATCCCCTTTTGACATCAATTGCAAAGGAATGTAACATACTTTTCTCCATAAATAGATCATCGGAAACATACATTCATATGATTTATGGTCAATAATCACATCTATTGCAATAAGAATATACTTATCCCCATGTCAAAGATGTTGGACCAACCAAAATCTTCTTTCCAACTCAAAACAATCCACAAATGAACATATGTAAAATGAAAAAATATTATAAGCATGTTGTAGACATCTAAATATGTCCATACCCAACCACAAATTTGAATTTATCACATTCTATCTATTAATCAAATAAATTATTATTTATTTAATTAATTAATTCATCCTTATCTCACCCTTAATTAAATAAATATACTTTTATTTAATTAAATTTAACCTTAGCCCCCAAACCTCCCAACTAATTAAATATATTAATATATTTATGCTAATTAACCTTCATTATCATTTTCTTATTATTTAATTCCACCTCACCATCAATCTTTGCCCACTCAATCCTAGCCCTTGAATCCATCTATATGGATCTGTTACACCCAATTCTGATCATCAAAAATTTTAAATTGTATCCTTGTATTGAAGCACCAATTTAGCTTATGATGGTTTTAAAAGTGCATCTCCTAAGTGTTTGATCTATCAATCATCCTGTAAGCAACAAATTTGATATGGAATCGAGCATTCCCGATGATCTTTGAAGACCATGTAAGAGGATCCTCATTCAAATTTAAGTACTCAGTTTACAAACAGGTATCTAGTGAGAATGATATGAAACGGGTGATATTGATTTCAAAAGGTTGAAGGGTCTTTAGTTGATGCTCATGCATTGCCTTTGGATAAGAATCCAATTAAATAATGCAAGAGTTGACCTTTCTAATAGGTTATAACATTCAATCCATACTATGATAGTCGTTTGGGAGCATCACTGCTTTGAATGGATGATGACACCTCACTTGAAAGTCGCATTTAACATCAAAGGCCGACTTTGGGATAATGCTCTCAAGCCTTCAATGGATCTCAAATAGTATAATGAAGCTTATTGTGCAATGGTATCAAATGAAAGAAGCAAGCTTATTGGTCAAAGGCAGCTTATTATCATGCTTTGCAAAGACAAGGCAACTCAAAGTTCTTGTAATTATGAGCTACTTTTTTATTTGTATTTTGTAAGGAGTGGAGAAAAATTTGATTGGGAAGATGGAGAAGTCCATAGAGAAAAAGACTTTTGCACAGAGCTTGTTCCAGGTCTTTTCTCAAGTCACATGGTAGAGTTTGGGTGGAGAAGATCAATCTTTAGATCTTTCACAATGATTCAACATGGCTTTGGGTAATTTCACACTCTGGGCATCAAAATTTGTTGGAGGCTTGCATGTATATTAGGGACTCAACGACGCTTCCAAGATACTTTTTTGAGAGGATGAATTGGCAGCAACATGTGTCATGGTTTTTCTCTTTGTTTTAAGATGATGTAGCTTGATTTCATTGATTGTAGAAAATCTATGGATGACAAGGGTGAAATGAATATGCTTTATCGACTCCTTAGTTCGAATGGAAAGCAACAACAACTTTAGTATTTATCAACGATGGTGTTATAACCATCGTCAACCTCCAAAATATACTTTCCCAATGCAAATATTGGTGCAAAGAATGAAACAAGACAATATAAAGGTATTGAATGTCACATAGGGTGTTTCAGAATTTTATTAAGTTTGAAAATCACCAATGGACCCCTTCATTATCGGGTAATTCAAGAGTTTTAAAACTCCAAATACTCCTGAGTAAGTGGTTCTAAAGTTCTTAAAGGGTCTAACCTGCCGACTCTCGTCTAGAAGGATAATGTGCTAGAGTTGGAATTTTAAGGAGTTAAGAAGCATCTTACAATGCTCCAGACCTGGCCTATGTGTAAACCTAGGCCTGTCTCTACCAAGCTTGCAGCTAACATGCCCCTCCTAACTAGACAATGAGTTCTCGATGCTCTATTTCTATCAGTTCTTGGAGGAACATGTGCATTTGGTTGTGGGAAAACTTTTATTAGCCAAGCACTTTCAAAGTATTCTGCTAACATTAGAATGCTTTCAAGTCACCAGAACAATATCAATTCTTCTAACATTAAACTTAGCACATCTATCAAATAAACTTAAGTAATTCCAAAGATAGAATCACAAGAACCATGCCAGATAAAATTCAACACAAGAAAGGCACCAAATCACAATCACTTGCATTAAATTACCCAAAATGGCAACAATTACAGTATTTTGTTACAACACTTGCTTGCTTGAAAATAAAACTACCTCCTAACTCTAGCTCTTGCTATACTGCTTAATTCGCTCCAATATCAAAACTATCTAGCCCTTACAAATGAGGCAGAATGCCAAATTTATAGAAACCCCCCAAGATATGTCGGCCTAATTAGGGTTTACAATAAAACGACCACAAACAAGTCAGCCCAAGAGAAATATTGAAAAGATGATTCAAGGCAGCAAGGTCTTATAAGGTACTCATGTACAATAATGATCTCTCACAAACGGAGAAAAAGGAGAAAACCCAATGGGAATAAAACTCCTCTCCAAAAGATAAAAAGAGAATGATAAGACCTCTTGAAAATATGTCCCATGAAGATGGTGTAGAGGAGGCGGACCAACTGCTCACAACCCCAGGTCACGGGAGGGTCTAGAACAATCAGCTTCCTTGATCTACCTCATGCTAAAGGATTTTCTAGAGTAGATTTGATATTTCAGGTGGGTGAAAAGGAAGGGAAATTGACCTACCACTATTCTTTTTGTCAATCTAAGAAGTTTAGGGAATTAGGTGAGTGAATTCTCGAGTCAAGACTATAACCTAGGAAACTCTCTCCCAGAGGACTCCAGTGTAAAAGACAGATGATAGTGTAGCACACTGATGTCCCAGTCAGTCACTGGCATCCATACAGACAAAAAGAACAAAGGAAAATTAAGAAAAATAAAAAACTCACTAACTACCTGATAGGCACAGTTTTATGCGATAACAGAAAACACGAAAGAGCTAAAATACTGAAATGACAATAATAACACTTTAACTTAAAAGATGGAAGTTGATGAAAATAAAGGTGGTAGAAACCAAACTTACAGTCAGTCTAGCCTCTCACAAGCTCCACGCAATTGCAAACACATACACACAATAGAACAGGGAAAAATGGTGGGGCTATTTTAGGGCTTATCATAGTCAAACCCTCATTTCAATGTTCCCACCTCCACAGACAGCCAGAATAGCCACGATACAGAAAATGTGATAAAGAAAGTATTGAAATGGAAGAATACCAAGCAATGCTAACAACGATATGCTACATAAAAAAATAATGATGTTAAGTAACATGGATATCACCTCCCCAATGAGATTCCCTCAAGCACGTGAAGGGATATGCGAGCTTGCAAGCTAGTAGATACAACTATTGTCACAACAACGAGAGTGAAAACCAAAAAAGTATCACCTTCGAGCTTCAACAATGGAGAAAGTGTTGTGAAATTCTCAAGAATTATGTAGAAACATGAAGTGAGATTGAAGAAGTGTGTAGAAGATCGAATGAATGGAGAAGATAGTATTTTTAGGATGAATAGAAGCCCAAAAGAGTCGTTTGAGGTCAATTAAGGGTGCAGAGGAATTACGCTTCATCACCAATGGAGAAGTGTAATGCCTCTATAGATTCCAGAGGTAGGAATCCTGACAGGATGGCAGTGTGCCACATAGACGTCCACATGTTGTGCTATAGTCCTTGACAAATATTCCCCCACTAACACTACAAATAGCCACCAAGTGGGTGGAAGCAAAATGCATGAGGTAGAAAAACATTATCGGGTTTAATTTTTCTAAGGTAAGGGGTGTAAATGGGGAATTTAGAAGGGGTGAAACTGCACTCCATTATATTTTTTCCCCACTTTAGTGAGCATATATAATACCAGATGCAAGGTAAAGTAGATCGAAGGAGTTCAAAGAGAGTATACCTAAACCATCGAGGAAGTAGACCACAATTTGACCCACCTGAAAGCACAGGAAGAGGAGATGGATCCACAGGTCCTCAAACTCAAGGAGAATTGAAAAAATGTGTTGTAGGTCTACCGACCTATGGAAGGTGAACAAAGGACTCTTCAAGTGCTCAGTCCTATAGAGTTGAACAAAGAGATCTCATGGGATGTAAGTACTTCACAGGTCCTCAAATTTTCAAAGGAGGTTCCCCGAGGTGCTCGGTCCTAAAGGAAGCCAATTGTGAACTTCTAGGCTTTGTAAATTCTAATGGGGGCTTATAGGTACTTGATCCTGCAAGGTGGATTGAAAAGAAGCTTCACTAGCACACCTAAAAAGCAACATGTTAATCCATAGAAAAAACATGTTAAATATCAAAAATCCATGCAGGTAGATAGGCAGACAATCACACAGATATTCAACAATTGAAGGAAGAGCTTTCAAAGGGATCCCTCAGGAATCCTTCAAAATAGAAAAGGTCCACTCAAGGGACACTCTGTTTGAAAAGCAAATAACATTTTTGAAAAGAGATAGAATTTTTTGCCAATTATTCTACAATCATGGAATCCTTCTAAAAGATTCATTTCATCAAGGAATTTAAAAGAGTGTTCCCTCACAAGGGAAAGTCCAGATTCTATCTTACAAATTTGTGATGAAAGAAAAATTCGTTTAGGGATCCATGTTAAAGAATGCAAATTTTTGACAAATATTTTTTAAAAAGTAGATATTTTCAAGAAGGGATTCGTTGGCCACCGAATAAATTTTTTGAAAATTGAAGTGGTATGATAACCCCCCCTTAATATGGTGTGTTCTAAGCACAGAGGAACGTGACATCCTAATGAGAGAAAAGAAAGAATGAAAGTGATGTCATGGCTTGTGGAACATGAAGAGATGTAATCGTGGTAATGTTGCCGCACATGGGAGGGACAATACATAAGCACCACAACATCATGAAGCAAGAAAAGAAGATAGATAGATGAAAAGAAAGGAAAAACAATGACATAATGAACAAGAGACAAGGGGATCTAATATTTCAAGGTTAGAGTTGCTCATAAATATAGATAGATAAGTAAAAGAATATATAAATAAACTATCATCAACCCCCTACTATATCAGACCATGTGAAGAAGGGCATGTGAAAACAAAGGAAAAATAAAAAATTGGGTCAACATGGAAGGGAGGCCTAAATGCCCCCAACACTTTGCATTGTCCCCAATTGTCAAAAATAAAAGCACAACAAATAGAAGAATGATGTGAAAAATAGAAGAAGTTTTATGAAACAAAAACACTTATGTATCCAAGCACCTACAAGGGTGACAAGGGTCCTCTAGGAACACATAAGACAAGCACAGGGGAATACAACACACACACACAAAAACCAATCTACAGATAAAGAAGAGGCACCCCCTAGTCCTCATCAACCAAGAGGTTGTTGTTCTCCTAATCTAGATCACTGTAAGGGGAGGGCGAATGAGCCTACAAGGGGGGTACCATCTAACTCTCCTACAACAAGAGCCAAGGAAGGAGGCCCCTTGAGGTCTTCTCCACTCAATTCCTGTGAAATGAATGTCAGCAATCTTATAAAAATTGTTGATAGAGCCAAGACATCATCTACATATTTGAAAATGCACTTTACAGGAGTACCATGTGTCAACTCAATAGGCAGTGAAGGAGGAACTCGAGATCCACTGCTAGCCGAGCACTGAAATACTTAGGAGTAATGACAAACTTCGGGGGCGTCAGGGCTACCTTTGTCACTAGGATGGTTCAAGCCAATGTAGAACCACCCTTCGAAGAAATCGAACCTTTCTTCCAACCCCCATTGCAAGCAAGGTCGCACTCCATCTTTCACTTCATCAGAGGATGTGATATCCCTATGGATGAAGCATAAGGTGAGGAGCAAAAGGAGAAAATTGCGACAGACACCACCGAGGTATTTGGCATGTCCATGGGTTTTGAAAAATGTGGGATGTTCGAAAGGGACAACAGAAGAGGAGGCTCAGTCGAAGGAGTAATGAAAACTTGTACCCTTTTGGGTTGAGGATCATTCATGCCCGCAAGGGGAGAAAAAAGTAAGATTGAGGTAGAGGGAATTGAAGCAAAATTTGAGAAAGAGAAGGAAACAGTAGAATATGTCGAAGTGGGAGTTGATGGTTCCCCTTCCTTCTTCTACAAGTAGATCTATGACTGGTTTTCCAAATGTAATTATATTTGATGAAAATGAATGCATGTAGATTTTCAATTCACTATTCACCTTAGCCATTGACTTGTTTGCATTCTACTTTTTACTATTGAGGTGGATGGTACCATCATCGATGTCATCCTGTATCTCATGATGCAGGTGCATACAACATTCAGTATCATACTTGTGGACATGATGGCATTGGTAAAACACGTTTCCATCATACCAGTCAGGATAAGGTTCTCTAATAGGTCTAGGATCTTCTAATGTTATAATCTTATCCTTCAATAGCTTTTACATAATAGAAGAATAAGATTCAGATAATTTAGTGAACTATCTATTGCATTTGAGGTCTCTGTCATTAGACATGATGACTACATTCACAACATATTTTCCTTTTCGTAAAATTGATACAACAGATCTTCCTTCGAGATGGGAGTGTGAGGAAGATCCCTCGAACTGAAAAATCATTTGTTGATACTCCCACAATGTTGGGCATAGATGTGTGAAAGAAGGATACTTCAAGGCAAATTTCTCCTATGAAGGTCGCTACAGATTGCTTATGAACACCTTTTGCATGTCAGAGTCAGGTAGCGGGTATGCGATTTGATAAAAGAGTTCTTGGTATCAAGCAATGAAATTAGTGATCTTCTCATGCTCTCCCTGCTTACATCAGACAAGATCTAAGAAGGTCATCTTTGGCCCGATGTTAGCCTGGAACTGTCAGAGAAACTGATTAACCAATTGATCAAATGAGAATATAAAAAATTTAGGAAAGGAATAGTACCACTCTAGTGTTGTATCCTTGAGAGATCGAGGAAAGAGTTTGGCCACCAGAGGATCGTGGTGAAATAATTTTTTACACATCTCATTGAAAGCTTATATGTGTGTTTGAGGGTCTCCTTTACCACCCTATTTCTCAAACTTAGGAATTTCCATCCCTTGAGGGAAGGGAGTATTTAATATTGTTACTGACAAGGGACTATGTCAGAAGAAAGGTTGAAAGATAGGCTGGGCAGAGACTTGGGATAGGCTCATGAGTTGGTTATGCATTTTACCCATGTTTTGCAGCAAGGCATTCAGAACAGGTTCAGATGAAGACATAAGACTAGTGGAACCACCACTATGACCACCATCACAGCCACCACCAGAACCACCAAACATACAAGGACTAACAGCCCCCATTCCACTATAAATCTTGTTGCCAAGAACAAAGCTTCCCCTGAGAGGAAGAACATTGAATCTAAGGGGTATATTGCTTACTTTGACATTAGGAGGCAGATCAAGAATAGAGACATAAGGGATTGTTTCAGCCATGTATACCGATGTCACAGGGATCGAGACACTATTTTTTCTTTCATAAGTGTCATGCTCATGAAATTGAGTAATACTTAATCTAGGGTTGTAAGAGGGTACATGTGCTTCCACTAAATTGGTAAGGCCACAGAGAAACTCTATCCCTGTCCAATCTATGTCTAGCATATATTTGATCTCATTAAAAACCCTAGTGGGCTTAGCCATACTTTGATCTCTCCCTAAGTGATTTGTAAGATATAAAATCCTCCTATCTAGAGCCATGAGGTGCTCTATAGGAATAGGGATGACTTCATTCTCATCCAAAAGTGCAACTAAAGGGGAGATAGGAGGAGTAGGAGCACAAGTGGTTTCATCAAAGAAACTTGTTTCTACCCCCGACACCATCTCCTGGGAGGCAAGAGCTGAAGTGATCCTCATAAATTCCATCTCTACATGCCACACACTCCTTATAACTATGTGCTCGGAGGTAGTGGACTTCATTGTGAAGCTCATAAAGTGTCACAATACGCAAGCCTAGAACCTACATGGATACGAGAGGAAGAGTCTCAACATAAAGAAATGGATACTACAAGGCTCATATGTGGTTCACCAAAATATAGATGAGGGGGACCGAGTGCTCGAAACCCCTGGTCACAAGAGGGTCTAGAACAATCAACTACCTTGATCTACCTCATGCTAAAGGAATTTATAGAGTAGATTTGATGTTTCAGGAGGGTGAAAAGGAAGGGAAATTGACTTTCCACTATCCTTTTGTCAACTAGTGAGGTTTAGGGAATCAGGTGAGTGAATTCCCAATCAAGACTGTAACCTAGGAAACTCTTTTCCAGAGGACTCTAGTGTAGAAGACAGACAAAAATGCAGTGTACTAGCATCCGTATGGATAGAAAGTATGAAGGACAATCAACACTAATAGAAAACTCACTAACTACATGATAGGAGCAGTTTTATGTGATAATAGAAAACATGAAAGAGCTAAAATATTAAAATGACAAGAATAACACTTTTACTTAAAAGTTAGAAGTTGATGAAAATAAAGGTGGTAGAAACCAAACATACAGACATTCCAACCTCTTGCAAGCTCCACATGATCACGAACACCTACACACAATAGAATGGGGAAAAAATTTGGTGTTGTTTCAAGGCTTGTTGCAGTCAAACCCTGATTTTGGTGTCCCCACCTCCACGGACAGCCAGAATAACCACAATATAGAAAAGATGATAAAGAAAGTATTGAAATGGAAGAATACCAATCAATGCTAACAATGATATGCTATGTAAACAAAATAACTATGCTAAGTAAAATGGATATCACCTCCCCAACAAGATGCCCTCAAGCACGTGAAGGGAGATGCGAGCTCGCAAGTTAGTAGATACCACCATTTTTCACAACAATGAGAGTGAAAACCAACAGAGTATCACCTTGGAGCTTCAACAATAGAGAATTTTTTGTGAAATTCTCAAGAAGTATGTAGAAACGTGAAGTGAGATTGAAGAAGTGTGTAGAAGATTGAATGAATGGAGAAGATAGTCTTTTTAGGATGAATAGAAGCCCAAAAGAGCAATTCAAGGTCGGTCAAGGGCGCAAGGGCGTTACACTTCATCGCCAATGGAGAAGTGTAACACCTATGTAGATTCTAGAAGTGGGAATCTTGTCAGGATGACAATGTGCCGCACAAATTTTTGTGTGTCGTGCTAGCGTCCCTGACAAAAATTCCCCCGACAACACTATAGACAGCCGCCAAGTGGGTGGAAGCGGAATGAATGAGGTCGAAAAACATCGTCAAGTTTAATTTTTCTAAGGTAAGTAGTGTAAATGAGGAATTTTAAAGGGGTGCAAATTCACTCCATTACAGATGAGAACATGATGATGAAGACTCCTAAAACATGTTGAAATTGTAAACTCTACCAAAGATGAAATGGTGTATGCTAGAATCAATGAACCTCCAAGAAATGTAGATAAAGATAAGAGATACAAAAAACTACATGAGTGTATATAGAACACTACTCAACTATGAATATACAAATGGCACAAAGGCAATCAAACTCTGTTAAGTTGAAGATACAGATAGTACTATGATTCTAGAGTACAATCAACAAACGCATGAGTGACATGTAGTACACTACTAAAATGTGCATCCCAATGCTCCACATAAGTACTATAATATCACAAAATATGATCCACTAGAATAATCCCTATAGGAGAGATAAAGATAGAAGGTCTATGAGACCCCTCAAAAATTAGAAGGTTCCTCCATTGCTCCATTGAAACCAAGGAAGCATTAGTATAACACTATTATAATTCCCCCCTTAATGTTGATGAGGAAGAGATATAGGAAGACCAACTGAAATTGGGCACAAAAGTGTGCACAGGAATATAGACCCAGTATCAAGTCCAAAAAAATGTACAAGAAACTAAAAAAGGGTGTGCATCAAGGAATACACGCATGAAGCAAAATTCACAAGGATCCATTGTTATGATGGAAAATCAAAGCACTACACAACCCCCCATTACACTTTATAATTCAATGTAAGTGCAAAATTCCCTCCCTAAGGAACACACATTCAATTGTTGTGGCACTTTTATATGAGTGCATTTACAGACTTATTTTTTGTTTTTATTTCCTACAAGTCTGTCATGAGCTCAAAAATGAAGACATATATCAAGTATGTCTTTCAAACCTTAAGAAAATGAAAAAATGGAAAATTAAAACCCCCATTATTTAAATCATGAGCCCACCTAAAATGATATAGTGATATTGCACTTTATTTTAGTGTATTGTAGATTCCACAAAGTGGATTTGATGTACAAAACCTTAAAAAAAACATGCTCATAATTTAAAATTCTGAAACATATTCATGAAAAATTAACAGCACTATTGTGTAGAGCTCAAAAAATCATACAAGTTCAAAAAATAAGACCCAAAAAGGAGTTTGTATGAGCCCAAATGAGCCCTCTAAAGTTCCAAAAATGAAGACTATGCAGGGTGTTTTGAAAATATATTTTTTTAGAAAAATCCATAGACCATACTGTAAAACAAATCATACTACTGAATAGAGGATTAAAATATACACAAAATGAAAAAATATCACTCAAAAAGACATTATATGTCTAAGAACGAGGCTCCTAAAGTTGAGCCAAAAATTAAAATAGGCCAACAATGAAGGGGCAAACTTGAGGATGACAAGTGATGACATCATGAGGACGTCATGATGATGCCAATAGTGGAATATTCTAAAATTCCACCAGAATATTCCTTATGGCCAGAATATATTCCAAAACTACTTTTTATTTTTCCCAAAATCACCTAGAAAGTTGAAAACCACCCTCAGAAAGCTAAAAAACCACCCAAAAGGGAAGCAAGTGGTTTTGATTTCTAGTGATGATGTCAACAAGGAATTGTGTAGGTTGACTACTGACATCATCCTTGCACATGCCTATACTTTTCTACATAAAAAAATAAAAAAATTATTCCATAGAGGTCAAGATAACACGTATTTCAAGATTAATGCACATAAATCAAGGCACAGAGGTCAATGCAACTTGTTGGTATAATATAGTACTGTATTTGTATGAGCACATAGATCCATGCAAATTTTTGTATAGTCGTCCATGGATGGACCTCCAAAACCTCCAAAATTCATTCATCACTAAAAATACAAGTGTTACATATGAAAATTCATCTCTCGACCCTTTTGAGTGCAATAGTGACATGTTTTTCTCCAAGAGGCACCATTTAAGAGTTGATGTCCATGACCCTCACAAATTTAAGAGAGAAAAGGATAGGATTTGTAAGCTTCCGTTAATACCATGTTCAAATAGCCAAGATTTGCTTGCAAACTCAAAAATATCCACAAATGAACATATGCAAAATAAGAAAACATCATAAGAATGTAATGTGTTATAATGTACAAATGAGCCTTGTTTATAAAGGCAAGCAAGAAGAGGTGAGAAGGTAGGAGTCAAACTCTGAAGTTACCCTTCCAATTATGAAACAAGTGTAGAAATCTATGGACAAGTGTTGAGACACCTGGAGAATCTACATGAGTGAGACAAACGTGTAGATAACCTCCATGTGAGCTTAAGTCTAGTGCGAATAGGAATATACTAAGTAGGATAAAAGCTAACTAGTTTGGTAATACCTCTTCACACTAACAAAAGATTCTCTTATGCTCCCCCTTTCTCCACTAAACTATCCTTTGTTTTAATATTGCTTGGGTGACATTTTTTCTCTATAGCTATCCAAAACTAATTTGGATTATCTTTTTAAATTTAAAAAATTGGGAGTTTGATTAGCTAGCTCATTATTCTCTACACATCAACTCTTATCAATCTGTGGCTATTAAATTCAAGAATTTCATTCTTTTGACATCAATGGCATCATTCTCTTTTTCCTATAACCCTCCCAAAGAATCTTCATCAATTGATCTATATCTAAATTTTCTTTTCCATGGAGCTAAAATATGATGCAATGATTAACTCTCCCTAAATTTGTACTTCTCATGAACTTAGTGATACCTCTTGTGCACAAAATGTGGTTTGCACAAGTATATATTTCTCCTTCTCTTTCTCTTTCTTCCTCTTCCAAACTTTAGTTGGTTATTTCCTTTGCTTACCCATGGTTTCCTTATTCTTGCTCAGTTTAGGTTCTATAAGATAACTTCTAAAAAATATTGCTTTATTCCCATAATTGTTGCATTTGTAGCATATGATATTATAATCTACTAATGAGAATAAATCTTCTTTATAAATAGCCTTTAATGATCTCCTTTTATATTCTCCTCAAAATCTTCACTCACAAATCTACATATATTTTCTTTCTTAAATATTCATACACAAATCTGCATATATTCTTCTTCTTAAATCTTCTTGTTTTTGAATGATATATCTTTGTGTCACACACTTCCTTTCTTCACAACTGGTTTTATGATATTACATCTATTTCACACTTCTCACACAATTTTTATTCCCTTTTATATCTCATATTTCTATGAAGAGATAGATCCTTTCAAAGATAATGACGCTCCAAATAGTCATGACTTCTTAAATAATAATTGTTTCCTTTTCACACATACCCACAATAATATATATTTTTATCCTCCACACAGTTCTCTCTAGACAGTTGTAACATGCCCATTGTTTTACCTAGTAATTTTACTAAGTTTTACCCACAAGTAAATTGTACATGCATCTAATATAATGAGAAATAAAAATTTCCTTTTCTATTCAATAATAAATGCATCATTTGAAGCATAACCTTTCCAAAAAAATTCATTACATAATCAAAGAATCATTTCAATAATATAATTATGATTTAACTTTACATAAATATATTCAAGATAACATTTCACTTTTACAATTTCCATATAGATGGACACATGATTACATACATGAACTAGAAATACAAATGGTCTAGAATGTCCTTCTCCCAAATCTTGGCCACCAACTATATGAGGAGAAGCATCACTCAAGCATTTTTCCACCAACCATGAACTTACTATAGTCCCCTACACATCTACCAAACTTGGTAAGATGGCCCTCCATTCGACGAAGAGATTGGTATAGTCACCTCATCCTTCATATAGTCTTTCCTGAGCATAGTGATGTTTCCTACATATCTAGATATTACCATAAAGTCTACCTCTATTTCTATTATATTCTCAGCGTAGTATGTACATGGATCACAGTGGATTGACAGTCTAGACAATGGCTACCTACACTACTTTGGCTAAAGATTCAACACCGAGAACTTCGAGTGAGAGTCATCTATATTCACCACTACAATTGCTTGATTTGTATATGACCATTAGTATTCTATTCTAGGTTACTCCCTCTCTTGTGGATTTTCCTAACCCCTAGAATAACCTTCCAGTTAACTCATATTAAACTAACATTGTTACAAAGTATCTCAAAACAACTCTATCTTATGCTATGCACCTAGAGTGTTGTCATAATACGTATAGTACTGACATTCTATGTATAGAATAAATAATATAAAATCATATAGAACCTATTATAGTGTATATATATATATGCATATGCATATGAACCCAAAAGAAAGGTTTCCCAATACAAAAATCAATCAAGGAATTCAAAAGATATGTAAGCATCATAATACATATATAAGACAATCTTTCCAACATGGCAACATAATAACAAAGAAGTAGAAATTAGCATGCATGTTTAAAGCTCCAACTGGTTATTCCTCTCTCCTAGCTTAATGTCTCAAGCTTGCTTTCAATTTCCTCAAAGAATAACCCAAATTCCTTGATTAGCTTCTTGCTAATTCTCTCAACAAAACCAATGTAAAACAACAAAACAACTCTCAACTCTTGCACATAAATTGTAGCAGAATAACACAAGGAAATTAGATTGATATGTGTAGCAATTGGTAGAATGAACACCTCAATTTATACTAATTTGTGAGCAACCAAAGGCTACAAAAAAGTTAATATTTTTGCACCTTTATATCCTCATGCAACAATTCATCAAACTAACTTACAAGTGTGCAACACATAGCAGTCCTCTTCCATTTGAATGGCTAAGTCAACTTATTATAAGGGACATCAAGACTCTCTTACTGAGTCAAATGAACAACAAGCTCACAAAAATTTTTCCTAAATCGAATTCTTTCACATAATGCTGCCAAGTTTACTCTTGACTAAATCTCAAGGCTATTAACAGACTTATGCATATTTTGCAAACTTCTTTTGCATCCCATTCACTTACAGATTAGCACCACATTCATATGTTGGCATCCCATGATAATAGTTTGGGTTGAATGTTTCTTATGGATTTTAAATTATATTAACTTCTCATTCAAACGTATACACAACAGCAAATAAACTCATATGTTCCTCATACATTGGTTAACTTGGTCTAACATTACTTTATGCGCTAGTTTACTATTCCTTTAAGGGTTGCGCCATGTATTTCATATGTGCCTTATTCATTCAAGCACTTCACTTAAGAATAGCGATTAGAGATTATCTCAAATGAATTTTATAATATATATATATATATATACTTATTTCACGAGGTTTAAACAATACATTAGTTATCAATTATCAAACATATATATATATCGAATGATATTACGTATATATATTTATATATATACTATTATATATAAAAATATATATTAATATATATGAAGCTAATTTATTTATTATATATACTAATATATATATACTATATTATATATATACATATATAATATCATTTTTATATATAGATAGATAGATATATATGTCACTTTAGTCCAATCAGTATTCCCATGCATATGAGTAATCCATCCATGAGCTTTGCTAGGTACGACTACCTAAATATACTCATGTATATATTCACTCACATGTATGAGTTTACCATAGATATGTACATATATACATATATATACATTTTATGCATATATCTCATTGACATAACAATAAACATAAAAGGAAGGACTTTAACTTAACATCAAGACTTCATCACATTCCTCATTCCAAACATTCATAAAAGAAGTTCAAAAATCAATATAAACATTCACAACTAAACTAAAGATCACTTACCATCTACCTGAACTAACTTGACCCAACTTAGACCAACTAGGGTGTGAGTGTGTGAATGTTCAGTAAGGTTGAATTAGAGGTTACCAGACCAAGTTCTTCTTTTGAGCTATACTTCCCCTCTCTTCCGGAGGTTTGAACCTATTTTTGCATCTAGCTTAGTACATCATAACAGTAGTTAGCCAAATCAATACATTCATATGCATCACATTTATTTTATATACAAAATCATCATAAAACATTAAATAGAATAAAACATTCATTCATCATATTTCCATCAGAATTCATATATGTGTAAAACACATTCACATTTATTAAAGCAACTTACCAAACTAGGTAATATTAAATAGGTAATAACACACGGGGTGTAACAACAATTGCATCTCTTTGAAAATAGGAACTCTTTAAAAGGATATAATTTTTTGTTAAGACTAATTGATGGGTAAGTGCAGGATCATGATGGGCCAAAAAGTGGTAATATGATGGGTATATATAGGGTATGTGGCTAATGACTTTTTATTTACCCAAAATTGATGAAATGAAAAGGGTTTCTAAAGGAGATTCTTAGCTTTCCACCAATATAAATTATGTTTTATTTTGAATTTAATAATTAATTGTTATTTATTTTCTATTTGAATTATGACTAAAGTCTTGATTGATAGGTTGATTGAAAAACATCTATAGCTTTCAAACGGTGTCACATTTTTTGAATCCAAAACATGCATCACATTCTATGCTTTGCATACTATAGGATTAAAAAAAGAAAAAATGAATTTCATGAAGTTTTGGCCAAGTTAAGGTGGTGAGACATACGAGTTTTTATATTTTTTAAAAGTTGTAATAAAAAATTCATAATTAATTATTTACTAGGAAAAAAATTACAAAAAAATATGCATTACATCGAGACATGAGTCCTCTACCGATATCTAAAATCTTATAAAAAAATATTATCATTTTATTCTAATTAGGGTGGTCAGACAGACACCTACTTCTTATTTTTTCCCTGAAATTTAAGTACAACTGCATTGAAATTTCTAATTTTAACCAAATAGATTTTCTTTTTTTAAAAATAAACCTAGTAGTTTAGAAACTACATTCAATTTTATACAAATTCTATTCTTACACATTTTTGAAATAATATAGATAACTTATTCAAATTTTTACATCAAGTTGCCTAACTTTGATATTTTTGAATTTTTTGCCACTTAAGGGCCTATTTTTTCCATGATGATCCTGCACATGCCCTAATGTCTTTTAATATTTTTTCTTTCTCCTTTTTATTTCTCCTTAATGGTTTCCTTTGAATGATCTATTATTTTATTTTTCTTCAATGGTCATAGCTCTTTGACATGTCTCTTGACTATTCTTAACTAGATCTTCAATTAATAATATGAATTCACTTTATTCTTTATATTCCTCTTATTTACCTCATGCTACATATTCTAATCTGCACACTTCATCTTTGAATGATAAAATCTTCCTCCCTTTTTCATTCCTCACTCACTCTTGAATGATAAAACTTTCCCGCACATAACATCTCATGGAATGACTTATCCTATATATATTTTCTCATTATGAGACACAACTCTTGGTAAAAACTAAACTTTATTTATTTAATTAATTAATTTTATCATGTAAGAAGTGCTTCATAATATATATTATATTCATTCCATTATTGATATTTTATTCAATCCTTTATTGAATTTGATTTACTTCATTATTGATGTATGATTCATTTCATTATTGATATATCTTTTGTTGCTCCACTCACACACTTCATCTTCTATCCACTCTTCTCAATCTAATTTTACGTGGTTTTCAAGCATCAATTACTAACCTTTTTCTTTTGTCCATCATACAATTTCTTCTATTGACAAGGTTCTCTTCTCACCTTTGACATCAATGACAATATTCTAACAATCTCTCATACTCTTTTGACATGAATGGCAATCAATTCCAACAAAATTCACAAGTTTTCTACCACCTTTTCATTGATATCAAGGCCACACAAGCTCATGACCTCATCAAGATTGAACTTACAGGGTGTGTGTCTAACATCCTTTCTAGCTATCTTTTGGGGTTGAAGCATCATGGAGTGTATTGTTGAATTGATTGATGATAATATTATTTGACACTCCATTTTTCTAATCATATGCTTTGTCTCACCTAGAGAACTTGAGCTTGTAGAGATCACCTTATTCTTCTATTCTAAGCATTGGTTAGATGCCCCTAATCCTCAATCCCCAACAATTTTGGACTTTTGATTTTAAGGTTTGCAAGTTTAGATTTCTTCTTACTCTTGTGCTTGGTAGAAGCTAAGGAGTATCCCTAATCCCCAATTCCTAACAGTTACTACATAGTCTTTTCAAGTTTAATGGTTTAGGTCATCTCATCTTTAGTTGCTTTTTGGTATGGGTTAAGTGGTATTCCCAACTTCTATACTCTAATGTTTTACAATGTTTACTCTTTTTGGGGTTCAAAAACTTAGGTTTCCCCTTTTCACTTGTTCTCTAGTGTGTTAGGGAGGGTATTTTTTTATCTCCTCTCCCTAACCCTTTAAGCATACAATGTTGAAATAATTAATAACATTTTTTACAAAGATTAACTTTCCTAAATCATTTTACCTTTGTATTGACTAGTTTTTATTAATGCTCAAGCTTTCTAGCTTCCTAATACCTCAAGCATTGATTATCCTAGGATCTCAAAGTCTGCTTCCATGATTTTTTTAATTGTTAGGCCTAAGGTAGGAATTTTGTTTAAATCCCAACCAATTCTTAGAAGATTGCATATCCAATGGACTCAATTAATTAATATTTTAATTCTCTTACACATGTCATAATACATATTACATGTGGTTAGCAATGCCACATCAAATGAAGATAAATAAATAATACAAAATAAATAAATATGAACATTACAAATAGCAAGGTATATGAAACACAATCCCAACACCTATTTAGATCTCTACTACTCCACACAGTTTGTTGAACCCTCTAGCAACCACTCATTATTTGAAGCATCTAACACTCAACTCAAAGCAAGTTAGACATACCCTTGACAATGATATGTTCAAGAGGGTAGGTCAAAGTTCATTCTAGTATTCCAATGCCATAAGACATTATGAGGCTCAAACTCCACAAAACAAACCAAAACAAAATTTTATTTAACTTTGGAGAAAGCTCAAAATAGAATGACATTATAGAACGTTTATGGAGATGGATGAAATATGCCTTTTGGGCAGACTTGCATTCCATTCAAAAATATGGATGCTTATAAGTGAGAGAATGCATTGCTTCACTAGTAGAATTTGGCAAATAAATGACTACATGACTAAAACTTTTAGTCACGTGACTAACACTAGTAGTATTTGGAAAATAAATGACTAATTTTGTCATTTATAAGTGACTAATTTGGTCATCGGGTAAAATCACAACTAAATGACTAAATAAATGACTAATATCAGATAAATAAAAATCACTAAATAAATAACTAATATCAAACAAATAAAAATGACTAAATAAATAGCTAAATAAATAACTAAATAAATTTTCTCATTATTAAAATCTTGGCCATAATTTTCATTTTAATAAACATACTCTAAAACCTTTGTCAAGACCTTATTTTCAATTGTACCCTGCCATAATTAATAATAAAATACTACAAATAAAACTATTAATAAATATTTTTTGTGGAATAATTTTTTTTTTTTGTGGTGTCATCATATGAACACCAAAGTTTCTTCTAAATTGAATTACCAACTCCTCAAAGGGCCCAACTATATAGTGTGTAAGATAAATATGCATACAATTCTCAAATATATACTAAGCTACTTATAAGTTTACATACTCTACATTTACTAGAGGAAAATAATGATATTATAAATAGTTTACTACAAGTATGATTATATAATTTAGTTAAACTATAATAGAAGAGATAAAGATGGAGATAAAGAAAATAAAGAGATAGAGACAAAGAAATATAGAGGTAGAGAGATACAGAGGAATAGAGATATAGATGGAGAGAAAAATTGAAAGAGAAAGGAATAGAAAAAAGAGAGATAATACAAGATAGATAGAAATATAAGAGATAGAAAGGGAAAAAGAGATAGAGAAAAGAAAAAATAACTTTTGATTACTTGTTTCATGCCAAAAATACAAGAGTGGTATGTGTCCTTGGGGAGTTATGCTCAAGGTAGCATGATGTTTGATATAGACAGACAAACTTATAGAGAGAGAAAGACATAAAAGAGAGAGGGAAATAGAGATAAGATATAGAGAGAGAAAGATATAAAATGGAGAGGGAGATATAGATAAGATATAGAGAGGTGGATAGAGAAAAAATAAATTGAACTCCTGTAATAAATTTACTATTACAAATATATAATTTTTTCTAATAAAAAATTATATTTAAAATATATATTTATTGAGTGAATGCTAATTGAGACCTTTGTTACATAAACAACATCATTTGCTAAATGACCTACCAATTGACCTCATGTACTACACGTGTCTGAAAAAATACACCAAAATTTTCTCTAATTGACCTTTCATACCTTTTCGGCATACCTATTGCACACCAAGGTGCAATTGCTAGTAATAATTTTATATATGTATTTAACATTTATAGTTTGTTATTTTTGGATTTAGATTGTGTTTGAGTTTTTCATCAATGTTTTGGATCACACTCAACGATCCATCATTAGGATGATAGAGAGCATAAGGAGATGAAAGATGGTTAGATGCAACCCAATATGCTCAAAAAGAAGAGGGGAAAGAAGTGAGGGGATAGGACACAAAAAACAAGGAGATGGAGATAACCAACAGAAGAGTTTATTGAATTTTTTAATGAGAGGAAAATAAATAAATAATAGAGAAGAGGAGAATGAAATTTTTAAAAAACTAAATATGACAAAGAAGTAAAGAAATGAAAATTGAAAACTAAAGAGAGAGGCACAACAACTAAAAGAAAATATATATATATAAATAATCTATAGTTTAGATATGTAAAATATATAAATAATGTTTATATAATGAACATATGATATACATATGCTTATAAAAATAATAAAGCTTATATAATAACATTATGCAAATTTCATAATAGCTTCACAATGCAAACATAAAGATTAAATATAAAAAGAAAAATGCAAAAACCTTGACACAAAGAAAGAAAGAGAAAGGAGCTATGCTTATTTCTTAAAATACTAAATGTTAATGTTAAAAACAAAAAAAATAAATGAAAAAAATAAAAACCAAGTACATGAGGATAAAAGAACCCAAATAAAGAACCAATTCATAAAAGGAATAAAATAAATTGAAATTAAGAAGATAATCTACAAAATTACAAACCAAGGACAATAGAAATAGAATTACAAAAAACAGAGAAGAAAAAATAAAATATTAAAAAATATATAAGATAATATACAAAAGATGATATAATAAACAAAGGAATATAAGAAAAATGAAATATATGCATTACAATTAAAGACACCACAAACATAAGAATAAAAAATAAAAAATAATTAAGCAAAAACCTAGACAAAAAAATGAAAGAGAATAAAAGCTTGTTGATTTAAAATGTGCTCATTATTAAAATTTTGGCCATAGTTTTCATTTTAATAAACATACTCTGAAACCTTCGACAACACCTTATTTTCAATCGATCGCCAAAATGGAGAAGTGATAAACCCTATTTTTAGGCATAGCCCGCTAAAATGGAGAAGTGAAAGTCTGAAACCGTATTTTCAACCTGCCAAAATGGAGAAGTGAAAGCATGACGCCTAATTTAGGGTTGCAACCCCTGACCATTTTTCTGCATCAGACACGATTTGTGCAGAATCTTGTGGTAAGTCACTTTCCATGGTTTCAATTAATTTTACTTTTCAAATATGTACGCAGTGAGGCCATTTTTTATTGTGTTAAGAATAATTGCTCATTGCATAGGTGAATTTACTATATTTTCCAAGCTTAATTTGAAACCAAGGATTCATAACAAGGTTTGTCTGTGTTAATCTTAATCTTGAAAGTAGGTGGTCTTGAATAGGAGCAACACAATGATTACAAGAACATTACATTTCACTGCTGGCTTTTCCATGCCCATGGTACCCATCTCGAGCATGCCCTACTCATTCAACAGCCATAGAAAACACCCATGTAAATGAGATAGAAAAAAGGGCTCAAAAAAATTTTATATGAATTTTTTATTTCTTTACCTATATCACATGCATTTGCCTCCAGGGAAATATAGCTGCAATTGATTTTAAGCCTAGAGTTAAAAATGAGATAGACACACAGGGTCACTAAGATTTGATCTTACAATGGGTCACAAAAATTTGATTTTATAATCCTTCAACACTTGGGTTTGCTAATCTAAATGATTGGGGATTGTGTGTGATGACTTGCATAACATTGGAAGGTCCCTTCATCTCTACTGCCTCCTTAATTGTGTTAGTAATCTATAGTTGGCCTCCCCATGATTTAAGCATCAATTACCTTAAGGTCCTTTGGTTGGGCCTAAAATAGTCCTTTATGATATAATATTCTCCAAATAGGAAAGATGTAGAAGAACATTCTAGATGGAACACAATATTAGCTGGTAGTCCACAAAATGGTTTGGACTGTAAGAATTAGCTATTTGTAGAAGGGGGTTAGAATGAGTTTAGATGGGGAGCTATACATGCATCATATAAAGAAGTGGAGAGCCTTAATAGGTTCGAGGTGTCATCAGATGTTGAAGCATGAGCTAAAGATAACAGCAATGTAGAAGATAGTAGAGTAATGTGGACTACCATGCTACCTAATACACGAAGCATACAACATTCACATTATCAAACAAAGCACAAAAAGGAAGAGATTAGGCTTAGAGATACTTATCTTGGGTTGATTCATCAATGTATTAATCTCCCCCTTGGCTTGCACCACTTTGTGAGAGATGGTTGTAGGTGAAGTCAAGATAGATAAAATAGGACCTAAGTAGACCAAAACTGGGGATTTCAAAGAATTGGTATACTTAATTGGTACAACTACCATTCATTAAACCTCAAAAACTTTTATACTAACTTTTTCCCCTTGGTGTAAGCTATTCTTAGCCCTAAATCCTCTTCTTCTCTCTAAGGAAGATGTATATGCACAAGAAGAGTGAATGAAGCATCTTCTTCTTTTAGAAATGTGAAAGGTCGGAAATTGCCTACTTGGCAAATTTTGCATTATGTTTTTGTACTCATTTTGGTTTCCATTTGCTAGACATGTTTTAGTTTCATTTGACTTGTTTTTGGCATTTTCCCTAATTATAGATGGACAATGTATGGAGATCTAGATTTAGGAATACTTACCAAGTTGTGCGCTAATGTCTGTACACTTGTGCTAGAAGGGTGCTAGTGTGCATGTTCAAATTTGAAAAAGTTACCACTTGTTCGTGCCCTAATCATTACTTTGTTTCCAATGGCCTTTTATCTCAAAAATCTATAAATCTAGTTTTAGCCTCCATTTGCTGGGTTACACAAGAAGAAAATAGAAAATGTAGCAAGCATTTATAATCTCTCTTCAACATGCCCAATTGATCAACATGACTCCATTACATAGCAGGGCAACAAGCAAGAGATTTGAGGACTAAATTTTTTTGAAGAACCTAGAGCCATAATAGCCATGGACTCTTAGTAATCTCCTAATCCCATATATTCTCTTATCTAATCTCTCATTCACTCCATTGGAAGCCATATATTTCCATTTCCTCTTTCCCTCTCAAAGCCATAGCCGAAAACCCTTGCCATAGCCTTCCCTATTTAGATATAAGAACTTTTTGAATTTTTCCTATCCCTACATTCTCCATTTCTTTCTTTTTGTGATCATCATCACTCTATTTTCCCTCCATGATTAACATACCACTATTACATAGTTTTTCTTCAAGGGTTTATGTTTTTTATCACTAAATCTTTGCACACAATACATCCACCATAACTAGGTCAGCAAACACTCAACTTTTTCTATTATGCTACTATTGAGGTTGAAAATACACCATCTAGGGGACTGAGTGACATAATTTCTTTGATAGCAGCACATCCTTTTACCCCTTGTTGCCAACCTCAGCCCAGGATATCTCAAATTTGATATATGATGTTCACATTCTACAATCGGGAGGAAGATCAAAGAATTTTGGCTAGTAGATCTTGAAAGTTTTAGAGGCATTGGAAACCTGGACAATATTGCCCTGGCTTGACTTGCAGAAGTGCATAGTTTGTTTTGTAGAAGCACTCAGTTACTTTTGCAGCAACACACTCATTTTAAAGTTATCCATTTGGTTTAAGAATTACCCAGTACTGGTCTCCTGGTATCCTACATCTATTTCTGGCATTAGAAAAGTCAATTGCAGCTGTATCTACCCCATTTTCCCTTTTCATTGTTGTAGCTTAACAAATTTACACTTATCATTTTCCAACTCTTATATTTTTTGTTATAGATCAGATTAGATGACTTTCTATTTTTTTTCTTCATACTGATTCTATCAACTAGTAGATAATTGTAACATAGAAAGAGTATAGAATCACTTCACACTTGAAAGAGGTGCAACTCCTATTCTACAACAGATCCTTTAGGGAATTGAAAAAATGAAAAGACAATTGCTCCATTTTATTCAGTCTCACTTGTACTAGCAATAAGGATCATAGTTAATGTTTGAACTTTTCATTGAGTCCTTGTAATATCCCAATCTTGAGGTACCATAAAGGCCCTAATGACTCATTTGAAATCCAGTAGACAAAGAAAGAGCATTCATTTCTTTCCTTGGCAAGGACTCTCCTCTGATAGACCCTCTATGATCACCTTCAATTTCTCTATACTTTTGCAGATAAATGGTCAAAGGCTCAACATAATCATCAAAACCCAATTTTCTCATGGCCCAAAGTACATTCTCTACAATTATGGTTTTTCTCTGTTCTCTTTGACAACGGTCATTTGCTTCACTGGTGATGAAGCTAATGTACTCAGAGAAACATTCTTGAATGGTCTCCTTTGCATCATCAGATATCTTGGCTTGAGTAGGGAGCACTTTTCTCATTATCCTGATGACATTAGCAATGGGCATGAACCTATCCTGCTCTCTCACAGCACAGTTCTCCCTATCACCATCCTCAAAGTTTCTATTGTCCTAGCTTGTAGGGATTCCCACTTCAGACATCATATCTACAAAGACAAGGAGGGAAGAATCTTGTTTCTCATATGAAAGATCCAAAAAATTAAAAGCTCTAACATTGGAAAAATACACCAATCCAGTTTCTCCATATAAAGTGAAACTAATATGCTTCATGCATTGGAGCATACATGCATTGTAATACACGAGGCCTTTGCAAGTACTGCACTACTTAGGCTATATACCCTAGGGCCTGTTGTACAGAGTCACGAACTAGAACAACACTAGCTCCATGGAAATCTTGTCTCCTAACTTGAGTGTAAACTTAAAAAGCTAAAAATAATTATAGACCCCATTTTTTCTACATTCTAGCACATGATTAATGTAACTGCCTACCTAAAGCAAAGGAGATCGTAGTGTATATTTCTTTCTATATTGGAATCAATACCATAGACAATGTACTCAACATGAGAAAATAAACATCATTATACTGATTGATCATGGAGGTCATCATGAATCAAATCCCAAAACATATTCAGAATTCTTGCCTCAGAAAATGTAGGGTGCTCTTCAGGGCCACAGTCTAAATTAGAATGGTGATTTCATTTTCTACATTCATAAATCACTTTACCAATTGCACTTTTGAGGTGTCCAATCACTAAGTAGAAGGCATGAGTAATATTTCTCATGCAGAGAAGTACCAACCATGAGAATCAAACCTTAAACTTTATTATTTTGAACCCATAGTCATAAGAACAATAATTAAACAGGCAGAAAAATAGGCACCATCTTCTACTATGCCTATACATTTTGCATACATGTCTACTAAGTCAGTTGCAACTACAACATCTGACAAAATTCCTCCATTATTTATGCTTTGATGGATGTTCATACCCTGTTCCAAAGCTCCCATTTTAGCACAGGCAGGAAAGATGCTGGCAAAGGTTGTGGAATTTGGCTTTATACCTGCCAATTGCATTTGCTTGAAAGTTTCTAAAGAATTTTCAACAAATCCATTTTGTGCATATCCAGCAATAATTGCAGTCCAAGAGATGACGTCTCTTCGAGGCATTCTGTCAAAAATTTCACATGCTTTCTCTATGCTTCCACATTTTGCATACTTGTCAACCAAAGCATTTCCAACTATAATATCAGACAAAAATTCCCTTCTATTATGCTTTGATGGATGTCCATACCCTGTTCCAAAGCTTCCATTTTGGAATAGGCAGAGAGGATGCTGGAAAAGGTTGTGGAGTCTGACTTTAAACCTGCAAATTGCATTTGCTTGAAAGTTTCTAAAGCCTTTTCAACAGATCTAATTTGTGTATATCCTGCAATTATTGCAGTCCATGAGACCACATTTTTTAAGGCTTACACTGTTCAAAATACTTCCAGTTGGTATTATTAAATTATATTTTTACTGTTCCTTGTGACTTTGGTTTGCTAAGTAATATCCATCCTTGCATATTGGACTATTGTTGTCTCACAATGCAATACGTTTTATAATATTCAAATAGGTAGGTAAAGGCAGGACAAATGCTAATATTCAATCATGTGTACAACCTTATCTCTTTCTCAATTTCAACTTTTGACCTCAACCTTCGTAGCAGGGAATCCAATGGCTTACTGCTGAATTTTTTACTCAGTAAATTCTCTTAAAGCCTTTTCATGCTAAGTAAGCCAAGGAAATTCTTAAAATATGAAATCTTCTTTGTTTAGAAAATAGAAAGATTGGACAGTTCAGACAAATGATGGTGTTAAATCCCTAGCAAATATGCATTTGATTTACATAATCTATCACAATCATCTTCACAAGGTTTTCTAAGATTCTTCTCTATCTCCTACAATTATAAAAGAAGTGGCAACATAAACTATACCTAGTTTATATGTTTAATACTAGAGCCACATGTTTTATGCCTCTGAATGAAGTTTATGGTCCCCAACCTCAGTGTCTACGTCCTCAACTAATAATGGAGGTAGGAATGACATGTCTAGTTTCCTCATAACAATAAACAATTGTGAATATGATGGGTAGTCATTTTTTCAAAAGATAAAATGTCTGGATACTTATTGCAGCTGATAGGTATTAGGTTAAAAAATCATTGTTCTTTTGGGTTTAAAAATATTTTGTAAGGATTACGATTCGTACACTTGATAGTATTAAGATATATACTCTCAACAATAAAATATATATATATATATATATATATTTAATTGGATGAAATACTATAACTTACAGGATTACAATGATTATACAAACTAAAATCCTATTTAGTAAGATGAAGAAACAAGGAATTACAATAGCTACAGTATTTCCCAACAACATATACTGTTGTCTCACAGCAGCAAGAAGAACATCTGAAAATTATTGGTGAGATTTTTTGGATTAGATTGTGTTTGTATTTTTGCATTAACGTTTTGAATCACACTCCATGATTCATCATCAGGATAGAAGAGAGCATAAGGAGTCATGGATCACGGAGTGTGATCTGAAAGATTGATGCAAAAAATACAAACACAATCTAATCCAGAAACTCTCAGCAATAATCTTCATAGATTGTGGAAATCTATTATCGCTAAAACCCACAGATTACAATAAATACAATAAAATATTACTTATGGCGTTTACAATTTAATATTGGTTATTCCTTATTCAAGATATTTATTAAGTTAAATTTTAAATTTTATTTTTTATATCAAGTTTTTATAAAAGAAATTTTTTGATGTTTTTTATTTGAATTTAGACATTCTTATTAATAAAATAATAATATGGGTGTTGAATAAAATAAATAAATATTAAAGAATTTTTTGAAAAAGTTGTGAGGAATCATTAAAAATTTGGTTATTAGTTTATATGTTCTTTAGGAAGAGTTCAATGGTCTTGTTAAGAGAATCACATCCCAAATTGTTGCAAATGCTTTTAGGTTGATCTCAAATATTGGTATTAACGATGATTTGGAGGCAACTTTTGAAAAGTAAGTGGAATTCCTAGCTAAGGAATGGTAAGCTGATTTTGGGCTGAAGAGGTTGGCTGATTTGAATTAGTCCCTTGTTTGGTGTTTCTTCTTTTTGGATTTCTATAAGTCTTGTGTTGTACCTACTAATGCTTCTACTTCCCTTTATTGAAATCTTTTCTTTGTTTAGTTTTATGTCTTGTGGGACTTGTTGTTTACATTAATAGGTTCATTTTGTAAAAGAGTTTGGACACTTTCAAAAACCTAACTTTTTATTCTAATAAAAAACAAAAGATAAAATTAAGGATGAGTTTCTTTCAAAAACCCAACTTTTTACTCTAATGAAAAAAAAAAAATAGGATTAAGTTTAATTAGTGAGACTAATAGTATATTCTAATAACAATATTTCCTAATTTGATTATGAGATGCTTTTGTAATAAAATCAAATCATATAAGATCCCTACTAATAGTAGGGAGATAGGATAAGTATCACTATTCTTTCTTTCAATAGAATCTTATCCTCATATATGATTACACTATCCATTAAAATTCAAATATTTTATAAGTATAATTGAATCAAATTCAACTAATTTCCTTTATTCTAATCTTCCCATCTGCCATATTAAAATTCAAATCTTCTAGAAATATAATTGACTCAGATTCTACTAATATCGATTACTCATATCCTCCCACCTGCCACCCCTCCTTTACTCTAGTCCTCGCACCCTGCCACCCATCCTTACTCTAGTCCTCCCAGCCTGCCACCCCCTCCTCATCAGCAAAAAAGAAAGGTTTGTATTAGTATATATATATACAGTCTAAAACAGAATGTGAGTTGGATTTTTTCACCAAAAGGAACCACAACTTTCTAGGGATTTTGAACCTAGTAGTCAAGATTGTTCAAAGACTATTTGTTATACAACTACTAAAGAAAATTAGCATTTTGTTTCCTTGTTGGAGTGCTATAAGATAGGTTGTTGTGTCTACCATTTCATCTCCAAAATTTTAAATCATCAGAATAATCCTTGACTAGAACAAGAGATCATAACCCATAATTTATGGACTATGTTGTCATAGTATTAACAGTTTCCAAACTAACCTCTAGTTTCCTCTATTTAATTAAATCCTTACCATTGTTAGAAATTTTGCATGTCTTCCTTGTGCTGCCTTTGTTTGAGTTTGACATGCTTTAGTGGCATCCACAGCTAAGATTCCAAGCACATTGATGTCAATTTGGAGGTTTCTAAATGTTATGATCTTGATGTTCAATATCTGACATTTATTGCAATGGTGATTGTATACGTCTAAAAATGGTCATGATTAAGCTTGTTAATTAATTAAATATGAATTATTTAATTAATTCCCCTAAAGTCATCTACATATAAATAAATTTAATTATTTATTTATATTGTTCATTTTCTAATTCTTCTACATTAATTAAATATGAATTATTTAATTAATTCTCCTAAGGTCATCTACATATAAATAAATTTAATTATTTATTTATATTGTTCATTTTCTAATTCTTCTACCTTAATTAAATAAATAATTTTATTTAATTATTGACATTTCCCACATTCCTCTTAATTAAATTAAATAAATACGATTATTTATTTTAATTATCATATCATTCTAAAATTTGAATATTTGAATATTCAAATAATGGAATATTCTCTTCATCCCATAATCAAATTAAATATTAAATATTTAATATTTTCCTCACTCTAAATTCATTTCTAAAACATAATTAAATACAATTTATTTAATTATGCGAGTTTCTATATCCGTCTTCACTTCCAAATTAAATAAATTTATTTTATTTAATTCTAACTCATTCTTAGAAATGGCAATTTCCCTTCGGATCTCAATGACGAAAATTGAAGGAAAAGGGAAACCTTCTATCTCCCTCTCCACTTTTGAAAACCTTCCACCGTCCATTCGAACAAGCTTAATACAGGCCGTTAATCAAATCAACCAATCGAATCCTTTCTAAAACTCTATAAATGTCGATACAAATCCAAGCTTTGGTTACCTACGCATACATACGAAAACGCATGAACATACATGCAATCAGCTTATGCAATCACAGCCTTTTAGCATCACAGCAATACTTTCATCTTAGCATAGCCTTGCATCTAGCATAGTGTGCATTTTAAAATCTCATTCTTTAGCTGTTCATTTTGTTGGAGCTTGATCTGCTAATCTGAGAGCCATTGGAAATGACAAAATGCTGGAGTTAGAGAGAGATAAGACGATTTCGGGGAAGTTGCAGTCACAGTTTTCTTATTCTATTTTCTTTTTCAATTTTCCTGATTTAATATCTTATTGATATGTGTTTGAATTTCATTTAGATTGATACATTTTTCACACACACAGTGATCATTGGGAGCTGCTATAATCTCTTTGGAAGTTCATATATAAATTCTCTTAAGATACAAAGATATCTCCTTGAATTAATAAGCTTCTGAAGAATATCAAATATATATTTAATATTCTTCCAATTTGAGACATATACATTCACAGAATACACATATATACAAAAATAAAATAAAAACCCTTTACACAATGTTTTATTGTTCTGTATTTTCATTATTTAGTCATTACTAAAATAGAATGTGATATACAAAAAAATGTTTAATAAACGTGATCTAAGATCAAAATGTTTACATAGGAAAAGATGCTTTGCTTAATATCTTCAATTCAAATGATCAAATAATCAAACATAATTTTAGCCCATAAATATCATCCATATTAAATATGACAATTCTTACCTTCAATTTTTTGTTCATCGTAATGTAGTAAGAATTAGAGACTAACTTTCATTGAAAGACTTTTATAATGAAAATGAGAAGAAAACGTCACTTCTACTAGCTTCGGTTTGGCTGGTAACATGTGAGACTACAAAAGATGTTGCAAAAGTCCATGATACATGTCTTAAAATTGGGAGGAAGAAGGGCTAAATCGAACTCCTGGAAATAACCTCCAAGGTCTGTGTGAACTCAAATAAGGAAAAGTTTTAAGGTTCCAGCAACAACCTCAATAATTAGGAAAAATCATATTAATGGTAATGAGTATGGCTACAAATTTTGCAGCATATTAAACATAATGATTTTTTTTTATTCTCCTATATTCCTCTTTAAAAATCAATAAGCATAGCACAATAATAATAGATAATGATTAGAATGTAAACCATTAACAAATGTAAATTGAAATAATAAGTGCAGTTTAGATTTTATTACATATTGTAGAAAATAATTTTTTATTTTATTGGGTAGAAGACATAGAGGAAGAGGTCAAAGTCTCACAATGTTGGTGCTCTTGTTCTATCAATACTGAAATTGGTATATTAAACTCTCTAACTTCTTGTTTTATATTATTTAAGATCTTAACCACATCTTTCATATCAAGTCATTTTTTTGGATTTTCCTATGTACAAATGATTCCCAATTTTACTACTCTTTGCATGTCATCATAGATTTGGTTATCCCTAAAAGCATTTTTCAAATAGTCATCAACGAACTCTATCAAACTGTTTGTTGTGTGTGCCTTGTTTTCCCACTATGAAAGGGTAAGGCCTTTTCAACTAAATCTTTTGTCTGATTGCACATCTAAATTCTACCATGGAGTCTGGCCCACAAACTAACTATTTTAAGACCTTAGCTAGATCAGCACTCCCTCTCATAAATTCTATCATAATTCATTATGTGATCCACTTAGCCTGTGATCAAGCAGTTTTACACAAAAATATAGGCTATTATAGTAGAAACTATGTAGGATTTGAAAAGGAAATTGCCATACATGGGGCTGTATACCCAATAGTAAAGCCAGATCCTAAAAAGGTTGGTGTGAGCTCATCACTGTTCATTATCCTAGCTACGCCAAAGTCAAAAATATGGGCTTCCAGAAATTCATCAACAAGTATATTTCTTGGTTTCAAATCATAGTGCACAATTGTATTCCTAGACTCATGGTGAAGATAAGCCAACCCATGTGCCACTCCAATGGCTATATTCAATCTTCCCTTCCAATCCAATCTGCATTTCAACGGACGGTGCAATAGAACTTCTAGACTCAAATTAAGCATGAATTTGGAGATGATTATCATTTCTTGACCATTGAAGAAATAGCCTAATATTCTCATTAGATTTCATCTCCAAAATTTTAAATCATCAAAATAATCCTTGACTAGAACAAGAGATCATAACACCAAATTTATGGAGTATGTTGCCATAGTATTAATAGCTTCCAAACTAACCTCTAGTTTCCTCTATTTAATTAAATCCTTCCCATTGTTAGAAATTTTGCATGTCTTCCCTGTGCTACCTTTGTTTGAGTTTGACATGTCAATTTGGAGGTTTCTAAATGTTTTGATCTTGATGTTCAATATCTGACATTTATTGCAATGGTTATCATTGGGAGCTACTATAATCTCTTTGGAAGTTCATATATAAATTTTCTTAAGATATAAAGATATCTCCTTGAATTAATAAGCTTCTAAAGAATATCATATATATATTTAATATTCTTCCAATTTGAGACATATACTTTCAATTTTGTAGTCAATATGTTAATGTGGTCTTTCCCTCTCAGGCTTGAAGTTGGTTGGGGGCCAGCTTGGTGAAGTATGACTGTGATTGTCACTGGAAAAATTATTAGCAAATTATGGACCACCCTGATCAATGTTCTATTATTCTGAGTCCTCTGTGGACTTTTAGTTGCTTTTTGTTGGTAGTTTCAACTTTAGTTTTCTTCATAACATACTTTTCCAAAGTTAAAAGTTTTCATTCTTTCATTTTAAGTTGTCTTTGAGATAAGAGCTGCAAAGAAAGTGATATATATTCTGTTTCAGCTAGCATCCTTTTGATTCTCAAATGTTGGTTCATTTTCTTTTTCCTTTCTCTTCTACTTCTAGATTTTTTGATGCTTTGAGTTTTTAAATTAAACTTTATTTCCTTCTTTTCAGTTAGAGTGTAGAAAACCCTACAAAAATGAGTTTTGTTGAGAGTAAAAATTCTTGTCTATACTAGAAACATTCAGGAAACACTCAAATGAAGTTTCCAGAGAAAAATCTACTGGAAATATTTCTTGAAGTATCTAGTACATTGCTAGGAAGTTTCCATTTTTGAAACGTTTCTGAGCAGAAAATGTTAGGGAGATGGACGTTTTCAGTGTCACATCATCTCTAGATACAAAATTTAGTTTTCAACTCTGCAAAATTCTTTACTCCATTATAGTTGTATTTTTTGTTCCACGTTTCTTGAGAGTTGACCTTTAGATTGTTCTCCTTTGCTTGAAATCTTCTCCTGAGACATTTATTTTATTTTATTCCATTTTAGAATAACTTATAATAGCAAGTAAGTCAATTTTTGTAGCTAGAGTAATTACAATTTCCACTTCTTTCATCCCATGTTCCTTGGCTTCTGGATTTATGTATGCACACCCACATTTGGTTTTCTAGATGATTCATTTTATTGTGATTTTTATGTATAATGCAGATCAAGACAGGCTCAATGCTGTCAATTTGTGTACTTTTTCTACTTCTATTTCTCTATGTACTATTTTTATACCCTCTTACCAATTTATCTTCAGAACTTTTTTTTGGAATCTTTGTTTCAAAACCTAAAACGAGTTCTTTTATTTCCTTTTTTAATTCTTATTTAATGTCTTTCCCTTTCAGAATCAAGAGTGTTATCTTCATCATCAAGTTTTGGTTCTTCAAAGAAAATATTTGGCACAGTACTTATCTTGTTCAGTTTCTGATATCTAGTGGACATTTATTTGGAAGCAATAATTTCTCTGTTTAGAGGATTGATTCCTTGATTCCTTTAAACTATCTACATGGCTATTTCAATTATGTTCCTTTCGGTGCTATAATTTAAGCATTTGAGAACTCCTTTGTATTAGTCTGTCTAGGAACTAGGTTAGCAACTTTGAATTAGCTCCTCTAGTGTTAATATTAATTATGTGTTCTACTTCTTATGTAACCATATAATTATTATATTTTATATCATAAAATAGATCTACCAAGTTTAGGTATATTGGCAACCTTCTAACTCATTCACTTGGATTAGTTTTTGTCTCCACATTGCTATTTGTATTTTTACATTCTAGAGCTATGCTTTGAATTAGCCCTTTCCAAGGCAAATCCTTTTGATGGGTGAGTAGAGGTGTAAGTATTGGGCCTTCATTGTTAATAGGGCTTGGACCATCTCTATAGCAATTTGGAGTATTGTGTGTGTCATAAGATCTCCCACCAATGAGTGATGTGTATCTTTCTATTAGATATTGTGAATAGAGTGGTAGTTCGGTGAATTAAGTTTTGAACCTCATCGACAAAAAATGGTAGAAAATATCCCTAGAATAGAAACTTTGGCATTGATATAAAAAGCTGCTTTGTTATTACTTTAGAGCATATGGTCTCTTATCTACTGTTTTATTTTTAGATGAACTACAACCTTGAATTAGCAACAATCGTTCCATTGCCTTGGATTGGTCCCTCTGAGTTTGGTATTAATTAGGAGTACTATTTTAGATATTGTGTTTTAGTAGCAAGTGAGAACCCAATGAGTGTATTGCTCAGTTTCATTGTCTAATTTTGGTTATTGGAGAATACTGATATAATTTCTTTCTGGTTTCTGTCCAGGTGTTGTTTATTCATCAATGCTTTGGAGGAATAACTGTGCACACCAATATCACTGTATCCTTTCTCTATATTTTTACTACTGCCAATCTTCTTTATGCAATGCAAATATCTGAGGGCTTACCATCAAATATTTAGTGTAATGTTCAAGTAAAAAAATTTAAACATGCAGCCAAGAAAATTTACAATCTACAATCATTGAAGTGATTGTAATTTCAATACTATGGGCTTACTTTGTATTCATGGCTATACAAATCTATAGTCCTAGAAGAGAGAGTCCTGAAAATAGTGTAGGCCCAAGATTTTGTGAAATTAAGCTATTTAGCCCAAGGATGTCCAATTTTGGAGAGGGTGCAAGGACATCCACTTCTAGTGATTGTTCATTTGATCATTGAATGACTTAGTAGAACCTATGTGAAAAATATTTTGCATTTGAGTACAACATCTTGTCATTATTATTGCTAGATAAGTTTGCTCTTATGTATTTGTGGATCTTTAGATCTTTCATTTTTAAAGGTTCTTGGTTCTTCTCATTTCACTGAGAAATCCCAAAATGAATGTTGGAGATCAAAGCTCTAAACCGTTTGTTCTTGTTACAAAACAGTCCCATCTCATCAATATTGTAATTGGTGATGATTTGCAAACTCGAGTATAAGTTTATATTGACATTTTCTTTATATTTTCATATCAATAATTAATTGTTCTTTTTGCAAGTGTATGATGTTGTCATTGTACTATTTCATTGACTTATGTTATGGTGTTTCATTTAATTTCAGTACATAATCAACAACCAAGCACTTCCTTTCCTATTAACTCTCCTAACCCATAATCACAAGAAGAGCATCAAGAAGGAAGCTTGCTGGACCATTTCAATCATAACTGCAGGCAACAAAGAACAAATTCAAGTCTTTCTATTTGTTATCTAGACTAGAGAAGCATCTTTGTTGAATGGTGTGAAACTAGATTATTTTAAGGTTTGCTATTTGTTAATGGATATTTTAGTTTTCAAGCTGTGATCGATGCAAACATCATTCCTCCACTTGTTTAGCTCCTTCAAACTATTGAGTTTGATATTAAGAAAGAAGCAGCATGGGCCATATCAAATGCAACTTTTGGTGGTACACATGAACAAATCAAGTATGTATTATTTTAACATATAATTGCATGTATATAAATATATTATTAATGTACTGGGATTATCTGTATAAGTACAAATCTTAGGCTTACCATGTTAGGATGTGTTCTAGAATATTTTTGTTGTCTTTAGGTCAGTTATGCTTGGAGGTGCTCCAAACTAGGTCAAAACTGCCCTTAATTTTCTCCATTTGTTGCACAGCTCACCAAACTGCCCTAGATGCTTGGGATAAAGCATAACTAACCTCTACCTCTGCAAAAGCTCATAATTACTCTTGAATTATTTCATAGACCATGTGGAAAATATTTGAAAATGACTAAATGCTCTAACAAGGCATGGGAGATATTTTAGGACAGGCCTTTTGCCATATGTCACTCTCTTAAGGTCTTCCTTCTCCATATCCTCACCAACATAAGCCACTATCCTCTTACTAATCTTTTTCATTACCTTGGCTGCTCTCTTTTTCATTTGTTATCTCAATTTTTTGTCATAACAGTGTGCTTGACTGATGGTGTACCTGTATTTCATCATTGTTGTGTTGGTCTTCATTAGAGCATGCCTAGGCCTACCCTCCATGCTCTTCATATCTCTGTTACTTGGCAATATACTACCATTTCTCCCTATATATTTGTGCTCTTCAAGTGCTCAACTGAATTTTCATATACTTTTGTTCACTATAGAATATTAAATATTTGTCAAAAATGAACTAAAGCTAGACATTAAATCTTCATTTGGGTAGGAATTGACTTAAATAATTTATGATAGACATCCTCCACAAAAATAATAACAACAGTATCACCACGAATCCTATCAACATAGCCCCCAAATGATCTTGTCTATTCACTATCATTTCTGACACTGCCATATTCAATGTCTTGCATTTATGCTTCTCATTGTACTGCCCTTTTATATTGACCTTCAATCTGAGGTTCCCTTCATATAATTTCCTTCATGCCTCTGTATGGTCTGAAAGATAGTCATGACTATCCTTTTCATGCCTTGAATGTCCACTATGATCTTGACTACCATTCTAATCTTGACTGCCTCCTTTTGAAACATGCAATTGTCTTCTATCATTTTCTTGCTCTATCTTTTTCATACCTGACATAAGAGGTTTGTCTCCCTTTACCTTACTCACAGATCATTGGTCCTTACCTGGTCACTTTTCATTGTCACTAGAACTTATCCTTTCAATAGTCCATGCCATCAACCAATATCAACTGATAGTTTTCTTATAGACTGTCACTTACTTGGTTCTTAGGAGATCACTTGTCTTCGTGCTAAGGTTATCATTGAGCTATCCTAAGAATATAATTAGATGTGGGCATAGGAACTACATCCTTTATGACTTCATGACCACTTCTACAGGAACTAATGTAGAAACTACTAGAAATTGGTGAAACAGTCTTGCATATTCAAAATTTTGATGTTTGGGGAACAATGTTATCATTGCCTAATTCAACTTGAGATGCACTACAAAATATATGATCTTCTTCCTTTGTCCACATGAATATCTTAATTTTCAGTTGATGCACCTATCCCTATAGTTTTTATGGTGAAGAGACTTTTAAAAGGTCTTCATTCACTGAACTGACCCTTAAAGGGTCTGCATGGTGGGAAGTCTCTCAGAAAGTCTTCATGCACTCTTGCTTTCCTAAAATCTACTTGTCTTTCATCACTTGCTATGATCAGTGTAATGCACTCCATATACTGTTTTCTAGAACACCAAGGTCATTGTCTTCAGTTAAATCATAGCCTTTACTATTACTACTTTCATTGTACCTTTCTTATCACCACTAGAGACTTCGACTCAAAAGCTTTTCACAATACTCCTAGAGGTTGAAATTTCCTTCTACTTGCAAGGTCACTGCAATTGTAGGTGATTATTAATATAGTGTCTTCGATGTTAATCAACTTCAACAAGATACATAGATTGAGTTTAAAGCCATAGTCTGAAATAATACTTTGTCTTTACTGCATCTTACCTTCCCTGAACTCGCGTACCCATTAATCATCAAGTTACAGGTAACAATATATGGCATCAAACCCCATCAACAAGTTCATTCCAAAAATATTCTGCTTCAAGAATCTTTCCTTCTCTGCAAAGCCCATTTATAAGAGAGTTGTAACTAACAACTCTAAAAGGGCAGTCATATAGCTGAGGGACTTTAAGACTCTAACTCTATTAGTGTATATTGGATTTTGATGGACTATTCCCTTCTTTTGTGGACAAAACATGTATTTTTAATAACTCCCTTCTAGTTCATAATGCTTCTATTTATGCTTGTTCACATTGCCTTCCTTTCTGGAATGTGGTGGCTAAGATTGATATTTTTATGTTATCATTGGAAAGGGAGGAAAAATCAACTATCTTTGGTGGCAATTGAAATATGAGGTGCTATGCACTTGTCTTAAGTATTTGCGGTTAATTAAGTCTTATTATTATCCCCTAAGTTTATTGTTGAACACTTTTAAGTTTAGAGTTTTATGAGTCATGGTTTGGGCTTGTAGAACATTATGATTGTTTGTGAGCCTTGTGAATACAACACATGTTCTTTGCAGTTTTACATAAAACAATAATTCTTTTGGAAGCTTAATTAAATTTTTTCAATCCTCTAATAAATTTAGAGGCGGATTAAAAATTATTACCGAGGAATTTATCATTAGCATTTGAGTTGTCTTTATCAAGGTCTAAATGTTTGACACATAATCTTGAAATTATGACCTACATCTCATTCCATGTTGCAGTTATCTACCATTTGGAGGGGAGCCTCAAAAATGTGTTGGTGATATGTTTGCTACATTTGAGGTGAGTTGAAGAAACATTTTTCTTTTGGAGAGTATCTAAACATCTTAGGACATTGATGGTTATGCCTAATGAAATTATTAGATGAAATAAGAGTCTTAGAGATAGCTAAGCAGCTTGTTTACTCACATGATTACTTGAATGATTCCATCCATTATATTTATTCTTTCTTGCTGTATATGCAAATTTTGTCTTTTTGTTTTTGTTTTCCTTTATTTCAGTTTGTCATTTCCTTATAATACTAATATTTGAGTCTATCTTCTAGATCCTTCTTGAGGGTAGAAGATATTTGTGATATTGCAGAACTTCTTCAGCCAGAAGAGGGGTCTAAAAGATAGACCCAAAACATAAAGTTGGTATTATAAGGAAATGATATTGTGAAATCAAGAAAACTGGAAACTGAAAATGTCTTATTGTGGAAATTTGAAAAATATAATTTTTTTTTTGTTGTCTTCTTCATTTTTGAAAATGTGACTCTCTGACTTATACTTGAAGTAAGGAATTCTTTATTTCTTCCTTGTCACCATTTACTTATCACTACAAGGCTGGTGGATATTGGTCTTTTTCTGACTTTCTCTCAATTGGTTCTTGGTGATTTTAGCCTCATATTTTGTTGACAAGTGTACACATTATTGTTCTTCACCCGAAATTGCTTCATTTTTTTAAGCATATTCTGCCTACTTCTATCTATGTGGTTTTTCTGATATTAGTCTTTTTCTGACTTTCTCTCAATTGGTTCTTGGTGATTTTAGCCTCATATTTTGTTGACAGGTGTACACATTATTGTTCTTCACCATTCATATATGCAAATGGTTGCATATGCATGTAGAAATTGCTTCATTTTTTTAAACATATTATGCCTACTTCTATCTATGTGGTTTCAGCATTGATGTCCAATTTGTTAAATCAAGAGCATATCACCACTCTGTTAGCTTCTATGTATTTTGCTGTAATTTCTTAAATCCTTTGTGCATTGGTCTCAGAGTTGTTAAATGTTATCAACATTACTACCAAGTCTCAGTTCATTCATGGTACTTTTGACCTTGTTTGTGGCATTATTAGCTCTTTTGACCTTATTTGTGACATGACTAGCTCTTTTAACCTGTTGACTGCATTGTCATTTTTTGGGAACATTTTTGGTGTTATATTTACAGACAGTTCTAACAACTGCAATGTTGATCAGGAGATTCAATTTTGAACTTTCTATTATATTTGAAAAAGGTATTTATGGATGTGTTTGCATTAATCTTATTCAGCATGTGACTAGAGGAAAAAGGACTTTTTACATGTTGTCAAATGGATACCTCCTCTTAGGCATGAGTGATGTTAAGTGGTATATTTATTAGTAACTCTTCCTATTTATGCAGGTGGGAATGACAACTAGGAAAAAAATTCATACCACTAAAGGCTTAAAAATGACAATGACACAAAGAATTATGCCTCCAGTGATTCCAGTGATTGAGGCTTCAACACTCAATACGGTTGATGAAAGTGGTTTAATCAAGAGCTATAAGACTTCAGATGGACCTGTTAGTGTTCAAAATCCAAAAATATATGAAGGAAAATTGAATAAAAAAAAAGATAAATAGAAATGAGATTCCTTCTTCCTACCTATAACATGTGTACTTTGGTTGATTTAGCTGGGATGGGAAATACTTACTTTGGGAAGGAAAAATCATGGCTACTCCTATAAGGTAGTTCTGCAATTTGTGTCAAAGATTCCATGTCATTACAATGCCAAAGGCATTGGATAGGTGCTTTCATCTCTCTCTTCTACCATGTTAAGCTCTATGTACCAGGCATTACACATAGTCCATTTTAAATAGTTGCTGCCAAATATAAGCTAATATATGGATGTATAGAACAATGCAAAATTATGTGTCTACTAACTTATCCTTACTTGCATAGAAAGCATAAAGGCTCTTATGGATTTTTTGTTTTCCCTCTCCTTTGTGTCAATCTCAAGGTGATGAGATCTTAATCAAAATTCTAGATTCCTACAATTAATGCAAACACATCCATAAATACCTTCATATGTTTCCTTATCCTTCCTTACCACATATAATTGATTGAATTTCTTTACAAAACCATTATTTCATCTTGTTTACTTCTTGAGCAAATATATACATCTTTTAAAACATTTCCAATTTTCTTTGTTCTATATTTTTATTTTTATTCTTGCATTCGATGTTTGTTATCTGCACTAGGATTTTGTCTTCTTAAATTGATTTTTCTTGTGCTATGTTATTGCAGGAGATGCAATGCTACTTTTTACAACAGGGCACAATATCAGGAATACAAGCGTGTTTGATTTATGGGAAGATGCAATTGTAGCAAGCATTGGGAAATCATCAATGAGGATGGCAATTGTTGAATCATCTTTACTGGAAAAGGTACTTTTGCATGGCATGTTTTGATTTTGTTGTTGTAGAATAGTAGGTCCAATTTGTGAATTATATAAGAACTATATTTTCCTAGTACTGAACTACAATCTTACAAATCCTGCATTAATGATATAAAATGCACAATGGAAGTAAACCAATGATAATCTTATAGGTAGCAATGCAAAGCAATCTTTGCTTCAGTGCATACCATCTACCAATGTCTTATTTGTATCCTTTATTCTCAAGTAAATAGTTTAAAGTAGTACCGTAGAGGGTTCAAGACTTGCGAATACTAATTCCATAACAAGCATGAGGTTATTTGATTGGAACAAAATTTGAGCAGCACTAATTCAAAGGATGCATGTATCTAAGGGAAATACTACAATTGCCTATGCTAGGTGATAAGACCTTATTTGATGTCACCATGCTTGCATGGTTAAAGAATTTATTGTTTCCATATTATATATGTTGGCATAGTTCACCATAATTAAATTTTCAGCTGAGATTTTGATGGATATTTAAGGAAGTTTTCTTATCATCTCCATTTTCCTAAGAAAAATTTAAGTGTTCTTATCATCTCTGTTGTCCTAAGAAATATTTAAGGAAGTGTACTTATCATCTCCGTTGTCCTAGGAAATTTCACAAAACTATTGAAACAGGTAAATGATGCCATATTGTAAAAATCTAAATGTGCTCATTATTAAATCTTGGTTGTATTTTCATTTTAATAAACATATTCTAAAACCCTCGTTGAAATCTTATTTTCAGGTTGCAGCTCGTCAAATTGGAGAGGTGAACATGCACTCTTTACTTTCATCCGACCATGACTAGTGAGATTTCTAGATAGGAAGTTTCCATCCTTCTCATTTGAATCCTTCCAATCTTCTCTCAAGGGTTGTCTGACTGGAATGGGAGGGCAAGGCTGCTCTGAATCGGGCAATATATGTACCACAAATAATATAACTACATTTACTATATATTTTCATGTCTTTTCTCCCTTCAATGTTTGTAGCATTTGTATTGTATCTTGGATTTGTCTTCCATGGAAACCAAGACTACAGTGAAGGATGTATTTCTTGGATGTATTTTCGTGTCTTTTCTCCCTTCAATGTTTGTAGCATTTGTATTATATCTTGGATTTGTCTTCCATGACAACCAAGAGCGCAGTGAAGGATTTGTTTATGCAGTTGTATGTTGTTTGTAATTCCTTTGGTTATACAGTTGTTTGTTGTTTGTATATTCTTTTTTTTCATGCAATACAAAAAAAACATTTGAATATCTATGATATTTGAGCTTTATATGCATAAAGTTGTTTGTTGATTATATATTTTTTTTCATGTTAATCTAATACAAAAAAACATTTGAATATCTATGATATTTGAAGTTTATATGCATAAATTTGTGAGAATTAATTAAGTTAGATATGATTTATAACTTGAATAATTGATTCACTCAAATAAATGACTAAACCATGACTAAATAAATGACTACTATGACTAAAATAAATGAATAAAATGACCAAATATATGACTACAATGACTAAATATATGACTACAATGATTAAATATATGACTACATGACTAAAATAATGACTAAATATATGACTAAATATATGACTAAATTAATGACTAAATATATGATTAAATTAATGACTAAATATATGACTAAAGTAATGACTAAATAAATGACTACCATGACTAAATAAATGACCAGTTAACAATAATCAATGACTAAATCAATGACTAAATTAATGATTAAATATATGACTAAATAAATCACTACCATGACTAAATAAATGACCAATTAACAACAATCAATGACTAATTAACGACTAAATCAATGACTAAATCAATGACCAAATCAATGACCAAATAAAAGACTAGATAAATGACTAAAATAGTTTAGTCATAAATTTAGTCGCGTTATAAATGACCGGCAATAAACTACTAATGGTCACATGACCAAAATTAGTCATTTATATGCAATTTTTAGTAGTTTATTTAGTCATATATTATTGTTTTTGTACTAGTACTTAAAAATAATAAAAATAACTGCTCACTAACATTTGACAAATATTTTGATTAGGAAAAAAACCATGGTCTACAAAGATTGATGCCATCCCTATACAATTTAATATGAGTTCACATACTTAGATTTTCTTCTACGAACAATTCCCTCAAAAGATTCTTCTACTGCAAAACTCTAATACAACCTCCACTTTATAGGAAAGGAAAGGAAGGGTCCTTTTATAGTCCATGATACCAGGCGGTTTTTTTTTGGGTCTACAGATAGCTTACAATATATGGGACTCCTCATACTCCCAATATGAGGGAGGTACCTAACTCGTGCTCCACAATACGATGTGTACATAGCTTACCCCCTACAAGATTTGAACTTGTGACCTCTCTCTCAAGAGTACAAGTTATCCACCATTAGGCCAACTTGTGAACTTTATTGATCTCCCTTCTCTGTAGTTCTCTGATGTGATTGTCTTATAATCAAAATACCGAAAGGTGAGAGCAATTTAGCTGAATATCTCTTCAAATAATTTGGCCATACTTGTTTGCTAACATGTTCCTTATTTCCATTGCATTAGCTTCTATAGAATGAGGAGAATCAGCTAATTATTTTTTGTGGTTTGGCTATAACTAATCTAATAGCTAGATCAATAAGGTATTTATTAACAAATTTTATAGG
Source organism: Sequoia sempervirens (assembly GCA_007258455.2). Taxonomy (NCBI): domain Eukaryota; kingdom Viridiplantae; phylum Streptophyta; class Pinopsida; order Cupressales; family Cupressaceae; genus Sequoia; species Sequoia sempervirens. The sequence continues at coordinate 78,586,650 of VDFB02000002.1, read as the reverse complement.
TTTCTGCAAGATAGTCAAATTCCTACTAAAGCATCGGAATTTTAGTGACAAATAAGATATTAGAGAAAGCCTAAATACAATTACTTATTTGAAGATTTAAAAGTGAAAATTGTTCCACCGAATGCCATTGAAGCTTCTTGAAATTTTGAAACATTCAGAAGCACTTGGTATAATTGCAATTTCTAAAATAGTTTCAATTTCACTCCACTTATAAAAGGGTTTATGGAGATTTTCAATACCACAGCTAAGCAATAATTAGATCTTTATGTTTCACGTGAAAAAATATCTACCCAAAGGAGGAATAGCATATACAAAGTACCACAGGTCAGAAGATGAGACCAAATTCTAAATGATAAATAATCTATATCAAATTCTATTAGTTGTGAAGGCTAATTTTTTTGAATTAAGAAACTTCTATTCTGAATAGATGTTTCTACTTCAAATTAAGAAACATCTAATTCGAATAGAAGCGTCTAGTATTTAGAAACTTCTCATTCGAAAGTTTCCCCACTTTTATAAATACATTAAAAATGATCTCTCCTATAGAGATGAAGATTTTATTTTGTATTGGAGCTTCTGATGTAATGATTTATTGTTGCAATAAAAATTATTGATCCTTGCCCCATGGTTTTTCCTCCACATTAGAGGTTTTCACGTAATCTTTGTGTTATTTGCATTGTTCTTATTTTGCTATCTATTTTGTTTTATTGTGTTTATTTTATTGTTGTTGTCATCATATGTACTTTCATTTAAATTTCATAACTAGTATCAGAGCGCCAGATTGCTAGAAGATTTGGTGTGTGTAGGTTTTTTTTTTGGTTGATTAGCATGGAGGCCACAATGAGTGATATGGAGAAGTTAAACGGGGCTAATTTTTCCCTATGGAAATCCCAAATGGAGGATATACTAATTATGAAGGATCAGTATTTTTCGATCAAAGGAATATCAAAGAAACCCACATCGATGACGAATGAACATTGGAAAAAGCTAGATAGAAAGGAAATTTCCACCATCCATCAACATCTGGCTAAGAATGTGTATTTTAATGTTTCTGAAGAGAAGATAGGAGCATAACTATGGAAAAAGCTTCATGATCTATATGAGAACACAGTGTAAAATAAAGTTTTTCTGATGAAAAATTATACAATCTCAAGATGAAGGAGGGTGCTTCAGTAGCAAAACATTTAAATGAGTTCAACATAATTACTAGTCAGATTGCCTCTATTAAAATCACTTTGGATGATGAGATTACAGCCATCTTATTAGTTTTTTCAATGTCAGATAGATAGGAGAACCTAATCATAGCTATTAGTATTTTGGCACTGGAGGAACTCTAAAGTTTGATGACATCAGTAATAGTTTAATGAATGAGGAGTTGCAATGCAAATCAATGACAAAAAACTAGGGAGGAGAAGCCTTAACCCTAGCTGATCGCAGCAAAAAATTTGATCGGAACCAACAAGGGCGTTCAAAGTCAAGAGGCAGATTGAAATCAATAAGAGGAAGACTCACCTGCTATCAATGTGGAAAATTGGGACACATGAAAAGAGAATGTTGAGTCTGGAAGCGAGAACAAAATGAACAAAAATCAACTAGTGCAAATGAAGAAACTACTCTTGTTGCGTCAAATGGTGAGGTTTTAAATACTATTTCATATGAGGATGCATTCCTTTGTACTTCTAATCATGATATTGATTGGATTTTAGATTATGGAGCCTCCTACCAAGCTACCCCAAGCAAAGAAAATTTTATTTCTTATAAATCTGGTAATTTGGTTAAGGTTCGCTTGGGTAATAATATTTTTTGTAGTATTGAGGGACTAGGAGATGTTTTAATAAAAACTGAATATGGTTGTATTTTATTGCTTAAATAGGTTAGGCATGTAATAGAGCTTGGGATGAATTTAGTTTCAGCTGGAAAGCAAGACGATGAAGGCTATCATATAGTATTTGGCAAGGGATGTTCGAAAATTGTAAAAAGGCTCGCTAGTTGTTGCAAAGGGGTAGAAAATAGGCACTCTTTACACATTAAAATTGAAGCTACATAATTCGGATATTGCTATTGTTGCAAAGGAGCCTACAACAGATTTGTGGCACAAAATACTTGGGCACATGATAGAAAGAGGCTTGAAAATACTTGTTGAGTAAAAAAAATTTCTTGGAATAAAAGGTAAAAAATTTAAATTTTGTAAACATTGTATTATGAGTAGACAAAAAAGAGTCATTTTTAAGGAATAATTCAAAAAGGAGTACAAAAATATTATATTTGGTGCATTCTAATTTTTGTGGCCTAATTAATATAAAATCACTAGGAGGGGCTTCTTATTTTGTTACTTTTATTGACGATGCATTGAAAAAGGTGTGGGCTTTCCCTATTAAGAGCAAGGATCAAGTTTTAGATGTTTTTCAAAAAATTCATATGGCTATTGAAAGGGAAACTAACAAACTATTGAGATGTATTAGAACAAATAATGGTGGGGAGTGTTGGTCCAAATCCTTCAAATAATATTCTAGTAAACATGGGATAAAGCATGTAAAAATAGTTCCTCTCACTCCACAACAAAATGGAACAACTAAGAGAATGAATCGGACAATAATGGAGAAGGTGAGAAGTATGCTTTCATATTCTATTTTGCCTAAACTTTTTTGGGCAGAGGTTGTCTAAACTGCTTGTTACTTAATAAACCACTCTCCCACGACTTCACTAAATGGAGGCATTCCCGAAAATATATGGACCGGTAATGAGTTATATTATTCCTATTTGAAAATTTTTGGTTGTGAAGCTTATGTGCACATTCCTAAAGAACAGAGGTCCAAGCTCGATGAAAAATCATTGAAATGTATTTTCTTAGGATACGTTGACAATGAGCTAGGTTATTAGTTGTGGGATCCTCTAAAGAGAAGAATTATCAGAAGTAGGGATGTTATTTTTAATGAAGGACAAATGTTTAAAAATATTGACAAAAGTGTGGAGATGTAGAAATTTGTTGAAATTAAAGGACAACAAGAGGAGCAACAAGAAAATCTACCACCATTACAAGAAGCCACTGCTAGAAATAACGACCAGCCATTACAACATAATGGAAATGAGGAACAACAAGAAGCAAAAACCATGCAAGAGCCCTTACAAGAGATTCAACCTGAAAACATCGTACCATAGTTGGTTCACAGATCAGCTAGGCCTCATAAATCTTCACAAAGATATCCTCCCTCTGATTATATGTTATTAATTGATGAAGGTGGACCTAGTTGTTTTTAGGAAGCTTGTAAAGATGAACATAGTAAAGAATGAAAGAAAGAAACGGAGGATGAAATGGACTCTTTGCTAGAAAATAGAACTTGGGAGTTGGTAAAGCTTCCAAAAGGAAGAAAAGCCCTACAAAACAAATGAGTGTACAAGATCAAACATGAGGTTGATGAGAAGAAGAGATACAAATCAAGGCTAGTGGTGAAGGGATTTTCTAAGAAAGAAGGTATTGACTTCAATGAAATTTTTTCACCTGTTGTTAAAATATCATCCATTAGAAAATTATTCTTGGTCTTGTTGCTGCTCTAGATTTGGAATGTGAATAGTTAGATGTAAAGACTTCCTTCCTTCATGGAGAATTGGAAGAGGAAATTTATATGGAGCATCCAGAAGGTTACAAAATAAAAGGTAAAGAGAACTTGGTTTGCAAGTTGAAGAAGAGCATGGTTTTAATAGACTAGAGAATGGTTTCAATAGAAGTAGTCAGTAGGTTCCTTGCCAATCTAGGCAAACAACATTGGCAAGTAGTGAAATGGATGTTAAGATACCTCGAGGGTACTAGTCATTACTGTTTATGTTTTGGTCATACTAATATGATGCTTGAAGGATTTATAGATGCAGATATGGCTGGAGATGTGGACACTAGAAAGTCTACCATTGGTTTTCTATATACATTCGTAGGTGCAACGGTGTCTTGGGTATCTAGGCTACAAAAAATAGTAGCTCTCTCCATAACAAAGGTAGAATACATAGTTGCAACTGAAGCATTCAAAGAGATGTTGTGGATAGAATGATTCCTTGGAGATTTAGGAGTAAAACAAGACAAGTATGTGCTATATTGTGACAGTCAAAGTGCCATTCACTTGGTGAAAAACCCAACCTTTCACTCACGAACCAAACACATTGACTTAAGGTATCATTGGATTAGGCAGGTGTTGGAGGAAGGATAGCTACACTTGGAAAAGATCCATACAACTGAGAACCCTATTGATATGCTTACAAAAATTATGCCAAGAGCCAAGCAAGAGTTATGTAGGAGCTTGGTAGGCCTATAGATGAATTGATGCACAGGCTTGGGAAAGGATCAATAGCAAAAGGATCATCTACAATTGCAGTTTGTTATCCAGGAGTCTTTCATTTAGCTTCAAGTGGGAGAATGTTAGTTGTAAAGGAAAAATTTAGCTTCAAATGGGTGAATGTTAGTTGTGAAGGCTAAATTTTTTGAATTAAGAAAATTCTATTATGAATAGATGTTTCTACTTCAAATTAAGAAACATCTAATTCGAATAGAAGCTTCTAGTATTTAGAAACTTCTAATTCGAAAGTTTCCCCGCTTTTATAAATACACCAAAAATGATCTCTCTTGTAGAGATGAAGATTTTATTTTGTATTGGACCTTCTAATGTAATGATTTATTGCCACAATAAAAATTATTGATCCTTTCCCCATGGTTTCTCCTCCACATTGGAGGTTTTCCATGTAATCTTTGTGTTCTTTGCACTGTTCTTATTTTGCTATCTATTTTTTTTTCTTATGTTTATTTTATTGTTGTTGTTATCATACACACTCTGGTTTAAATTTCATAAAAAATTCAACCTTTTTCCTTCAGAACACATGGGATAAAAAGATCCATTGAAACAAAACCGCTAAATTAAGTTCACATATCAAGAGAAACATGATTTTCTTTGTCAACAACTAGGAAATTTTTCGCAATTTTGAACCAATAAAATACAACATCAAAAAGAATGACATGTTTTTTTAATGAGTCTCGATGTTCCAATGGAGGAACTTCTCCAAGCTTCATTGAACTATGATCTAAAGTGCTAGCAAATCAAAAACTCATCAAATTTTTTACTTCATCATACAAAACCAGTAACAAAGCTTCCCATGTACTCCTGAACATGTTTGATAATGCTCCATGATAGAAAGATGTAACACCTTCCATCTTGTAATTTTTTTTCAGCAGTCCCAGGTATTTCTATATGCTCAATGTTCAAGACCTGATTGCATCATCATACGTCTTCTAATACTATCTAGTGGATACAAAATCAAACCAGTGGAGGTAGTTATAGCTTGAGCAGTAATCCACCTCTTCCAAAATGTCGAGTGGGAGGCATCCTACAACATCATATATTTAATGGTATCAAACCCCCCAAAGTATGAACTGTTGATGAAAATTGCAGAAGCAAATGAAAATAAAATTGCAAAAAATAAGAACAAAAATTAAAAGATTAAATAACACAAAATAAGAACATGGTATTTATAGTGGTTCACCCAAAGATGGCTACGTCCACTTTCAACAGGGATTATCTCACTTTATTAATTCTAAATGAATTACATATTCAACCAGCAACAACTTTATAATTTTGTCTCATCTCCAAAATGGTAAAAATCCATCAAAACGATCAACTTCTAAATTGGCGAATACATGCCAACAAGAAGTCATTACAAAAAAGGCTCTTGTTTTGAATGTGAGAAACAACCAACTAAAATAGAATATTTGGGCTTCACTAAACCCAACAATCTCCCACTTGAAGACCAAATAATTGCTCAGAGATATCCCTCCATTGCAGGTTTATTTTCAGATTTGGACAAGTCCGAGAGAAGCTCTACAGAACTCAAACTTATCCCTAGGTACTACCTTCATCAACATATCAGCTGGATTCAACTTCGTGTCAATTTTCTCCACCTACAGCTTACCTTCTTCAATAACATGGTGAATAAAATGATATCGCAACTCTATATGCTTTGTCCGATTGTGAAAGGCAGAATTCTTAGCTAAGTGAATAGCACTATTGCTATCACAAAACAGAGTAAAAACTAATTTCTTACACCATAACTCACTTAACAACCACTGCAACCATGTCATTTCCTTTGCTCCTTTAGTGAGAGAAATATATTCATCCTTCGTAGAAGAAAGTGCAACCACCTATTGCAACCGAGAAACCCAACTTATTGCTGCCCTGACAAAAGTAAACACATAACCAGTAGTAGAACGTCGTTTATCCAAATCTCCAACCATATCAGAATCAACATAACCTCGTAGGTGAGTGTCCTTACCACCAAAACATAAAACACTCGATCAGAAGTACCTTTCAAATACCTAAAGATCCACTATACTGCCTGCCAATGTGGTTTACCTGAATTACTCATAAATCTGCTCGCAACTCCCACTGCATGAGTAATATCCAGACGAGTAAAAATCATGGCATACATTAGACTACCAACTGTTGATGAATATGGAACACTCTTCATGTGTTATTTACCTCTTATGTTTTAGGACACATAGCTAAGGATAACCAAAAATGATCAGCCAAAGGAGTACTTACGGATTTGGCATTCTTCATATTGTATCTATCTAAGATTTTAAGAATATATTTTTCTTGAGATGATCTAATTTCTCTCTTATTTCTATCCTTGATTATATTCATCCCAAGAATCCTCTTTGCTTCCCCTAAATCTTTCATGGAAAATCATTGAAATAAATGTTGCTTCAACTCATGAACAATCCTCACACTAGTGCCAGCAACCAACATATCATCAACATAGAGTAAAAGAATAACAAACTCACCATTAGCAAGCTTCTTGTAATAAACACACGGGTCTGATTCACAACGAGTGAAATGTTGTTGAGTAATGAAGTTATCAAATTTGAGATACCACTGCCTCAAGGCTTGTTTGAGCCCATACAAACTCTACTTCAATCTACAATATAAATGTTCTTGACCCTGTTGTGAAAAACCTTTACGTTGCTCCATGTATAATTCCTCTTCAATATCTCCATGAAGAAAAGCTTCTTTGACATCTAATTGCTCAAGTTCAAGATCCCAAAGAGTTTCCAAACCTAACACTGTTCGAATGGTGTGCATTTTCACAACTGGTGAAAAAATATCATTAAAATCAATGCCTTTTTTCCTGAGAAAAGCCCTTCACAACCAATCTAGCCCTATAACATTTATGACCTCCATCTTCCTCTTTCAAATGATAAACCCATTTTTTTTAGTGGTTTCCGATTTGGCGGAAGAGGAACCAAATCCCATGTTTCATTTGCACGCAAAGACTCCATTTCTTCATTCATCGCCTCCATCCATTTTACTTAATTTGCATCTTTGCAAGCTTGTTTAAATGTTGTAGGCTCTGCCTCATCACAAAGCAATAATTCATTGTCATCAAATTTAGCCAGAGGTTTCTGCTCTCGAGTAGACCTCCTTAATTTAGGACCTTGTTCTGGCTGCAAATTTCCTTGTTTTTCTATAGTTCCTTCATTACACTGCCTCTGTATACTACCCTATGGCAATAAATTTCCCTATTCAAACAAACGATTATGTTCCTACATATTACCTCCAATACTCTATCTTTCTATATCTCCTTGATTTTGAACACTCCCTTATTCTTTCACTTGTCCTCTAATAGACCATCTATGTATACCTTCCATTGAAGATGTGCATCCTATTGGAAATTGGGAAAGACTTTGAATAGGATGCAATTCAATAGAAGGTAGAGTAGTCACAATGGAAGGTTGTGCCTAGACATTTAAACATTGTGCACCATGTTGTAAATGCAGCAATGAGGAAAGAGTAGGTTGTGCAGGAAATACAAAGGACTGCAGCCTATTAAAAGGAGGCATCAAACTATTTAAATGAGACTGTGAGGGAGAGAAGGGAGGCAACAATTGACCAAGAGAGGAGTGCGATGAAAAAATTAAAGGCTTTGGTGTAATTTAATTCTAAAGCATGAGACTTGTCAACAGATAGCGCACCATGTGATAAAGGTTGTGTTGCAATATTTAAAGGTTGTGTTGGATTCAAATTAATCAAATACAAATGTGGAGGCTGTGTAGAATTCAAGGGAGGCTATGCTGAACCATTCAAAGGTTGTAAAGCACTTCTAAAAGGCTACGTAGGAACATAAGGAGGCAGTGTATTATCTTTGACAGGATGCACACAATAGTTTGGTGACTGTGAATGAGTTTGAGAAGGTAGCGCATGGTCTAGGGAAGACTATAGGCCAAGTATTAAAGGTTGCACATTAGCTAGTGATGGTTGTGTTGAATGTGAGTGCAATGAAAAGTCAAGCAACTATGTAGAACAAGGAGGCTACACAGTAGTATATACAGGGGCACCAATATTTCAAGGCAGAGTGCTTAAAGTAGATGGCTGTGTAGAGACTCCTAAAGGATGGGAGAATGAAACAAAGGTTTTTCTAGTATTGCCATTATTAAATAAATCAACATCTAAATATTCATTTGAAGATGTGTCCTATGGCTGCAAACCTGAGAATTTTTTCTCATTAAACAAGACTTCCCAACTACGAACAATATTTTTGGCAATGGGATCCCATAGCCTGAAACCAAATTGATCCTCTCCAAAGCCTAGAAAAATACACCTTTTTTATTTGAAATCAAGCTTCGTTCGTTGAGCTCCTTGGGAATATGCACAAATGTTTACAGCCAAACACACACAAATGGTGATAAGAAATTATTTTCCCAAGCCATCTCTCCTCTGGAATATCAAAATATAATCGAGATGAAGGAGCGCAATTGATTAAATAAACTGCAGTATTACACGCCTCTACCCAAAACTCTTTTCCCAAATTTGCATTGGAGAGCATACGTCGAGCTCTCTCAAGAATCGTCTGATTCAACCTCTCAGCTGCACCATTTTCCTAAGGGGTGAATGGGACCACCTTAATTTTGAAAATTCCATTGTCTACACAAAAATTTTCAAACTCCGAAGAGAAAAACTCTTCCCCATTATCAATTTTAAGACATTTAATTTTATGCCCAATCTGGTTTTCAACAAGAGCCTTAAATTATTAAATTTTGAAAACACTTTTGATTTTCTATTTAACATATAAATCCAAACTTTGTGAGTGCAATCATCAAGGAAAGTAACAAAATAATTTGCACCTCCAAAAGAGGTTACCTCTGTGGGACCGAAAACATCCAAGTGCACAAGTTCCAAAGGAGTAGTTTTTTTATCATGGCCTGTCCTCAAGAAGCTAGCCTGACTTTGTTTTTCATAAAGGAAATGCTCACATATCTCCAAATCAACTGATTTTAAGCTGGAAAGTTGATCTAATTGAAGCATAACTTCAAGCCCTTTCTTGCTCATATGCCCAAGCCCCTTATGCCAAATTTCCAAATTGTTGTCCATAACTATCATGGCAGCTCCCACTTCACCATGACATTCTAAAATGTAAAGATTACCCAACTTCTTTCCCTTTGCAAGCACTAAGACTCCCTTGGTTACTTTCCAAGTGTCTAAAGAAAATTTAACATTACACCCATAAGCAATAAGTTGGCTCACTGAAATTAAATTTTGTTTCAAAAAAAGAACATATCTCACATCCTTCAAAATCCGTTTATTTCCATTTTTCAAATGCAAAATTATATCACCCTTACCTATGAATTCACATTCCTTATGGTCACCAAGAAAAACCTTACCGAATGTACCTTCTTTGAAATTTGTAAAAGCCTCCTGGCATGAAGTTGCATGGAAAGAAGCACCGAAATCAAGCACCCACAAATCTGTAGTTATGTCACTAGCAGCCAAGACCAAAACACCATCATCTTTTTCAGCTTCAGTGTTTGCTTCATTATTGTTGACTTTGTCCTAAGCCTTTTTATAATTCCAACATTTTTTCTTTTTATGACCTGGTTTACCACAAAACCAATAGGCACCATTCCTACCTCCGTACTTTGATCTATGTGTGGATTTTGACCTTCTATTATTATTATTTTTGCCTCTTTCTTTACTTCTACCTCTATTGCTAGTACTTATAGCAGATAATGCATCACCAGATTGAGGGTTCCTTATTTTTCTCTGCATATCTTCATTGAGAAGAGTAGCTGCAACATCATCAAATTTCAATTTACTTTTGGCAGCCACCGAAGTGCTCATTGCCATCACCACACCTTCCTAGCTATTTGGTATAGAACACAATAATAAAATTGCCTTGATCTCATCATCTAAATTAATGCCCAAAAAAATCAACTGGGTGACTAATGTATTGAATTCATTTAAATGATTAGACATAATCCCTCCTTCTCGCATTTTCAAATTATATAGCTTTTTCATAATGAATACCTTATTCGAAGCCGATGCCATCTCATACATTGAAGAGGGTTTCTCCCACAACTCCTATGTTGTCTTCTCAGCTGAGACATTAAATAAAACATTACTAGACAACGAAAGAAAAATGGTAGCTCTTGCTTTCTTGTCCAGTTTCTCCTAATATTCATCTAATAAAGAACCTTGCCCTTTGTCTTTTCTAGCCAATGCATTTGAGAGATCTTGCTTTATGAGCAATGACTCCATCTACACCTTCCACAGACCGAAGTTCTGACCTGCAATTCTTTCAATCTTCCATTTGTCTGCATCTTCCATGGCTCCAGAAATTCTTCACCAATTTCCAGCACCACTCAGTTTCTCCACCAAGGTCTAATACCAATTGTTGATGAAAATTGCAGAAAATAAGAACAAAAATTAAAAGATTTAAATAACATAGAATAAGAACACGATATTTATAGTGGTTCACCCAAAGATGGCTACGTCCACTTTCAACAGGGATTATCTCACTTTATTAATTCTGAATGAATTACATATTCAACCAGCAACAACTTTATAATTTTGGTCTCATCTCCAAAATGGTAAAAATCCATCAAAACGGTCAACTTCCAAATTGGAGAATACATGCCAAAAAGAAGTCATTACAAAAAAGGAATCCATTTTAAATGTGAGAGAAACTATCAACTAAAATAGAATATTTGGGCTTCACTGAACCCAACATAAACCGCGATGGACTATCATTCCCTGTAATGAAGTGGGGAGACCCTAATAAGCTCCTCCCAACCCATCTTTCTGATGTATTATTTTCAAGAAATGAAAGATACCCTTAAACTGCCTTGCTTCCCTCTTACCAATGTCTACTACCAAGTGAGTGTGTGCAATGTCCAAGGGATAAATGATTACTAAGGTTGTGCACCCTGCAACTGCACCTACTAAGAAATTACTTGGAGCCTTGTTCAAAGGATTCTCATGGAGCTGACCAGATATAAGCATGGTTATGTAAAGATCCTACAAGAATAAACATCACTGTGAGTACTGCCATACATACTACATACTAAATATTTACAAATGATAAATCCACCCAATAAATGTACATTTCCACTATTATGTTATAACAGATATGCAACAAACCGAAATACCTAAACAAATATAAAGAAACAAAATTCTTTCATCATGGTTGTTGGTAGTAAAAGTCAAATTTGTGTACCAAGCATAACATATTACTAAATGCCAGACAAATATGGAACATACACAATTATCGATGAACTAGTTGTGTAAATAGAAGAGATATACTCAATCAAGATATCATTGATCAATAGAGATTTAAGTTATTGGTAGGTGCATAAATCCATACAGATATTGCTATTGAAAACTGCACATCTCATAGAAGTCAATCACTTTCTTACATGAAAGGTGTAGCCACATGCTTTATCTTCATTATCACTATATTTGATATCAATATCATTATTCTTTATTAATTGTTTTGTTGGATTATTTAATTGTTGATAAATAATGTTAGAGAAGAACATTAACTTCTAAATGATTGTTAATAATGTCGATTCACCATTTTGACCAAGGATAAATGGCTATAGCAGAAAGAAAGAGTGATTAGAAAACTGGATTAGCAAGATTACTTTATGATAGAGGATCCCATTTTTTTATCAAGGATGTTTGAAAAGTAGAAAAAATGAAACACAAAATAAGAAGCGACCATTATTACCTTGTGCTGCAATCATAATTGTGCAGGCTTTGGAATATACTACATACTCCTAAGGTACCACATACTAGGAAAAAAATGTGAAACATTGCAGAACTAAGAGTCAATACATTAAGAATTGTCAATAGTGGCATAGTGTGATGGTTAAGTTGTGATGTTGTTGTTCTTTCCCCACTGAGGTGTTAGTGTTTATATTAGGGGTGTTAGTGTTTATATTAGGGATGAGGTCCCCCATTTGTGACCTCACTGGTTCATAGCTCCTGGTCAAAAGCGTTTACCACTTTAAAAAATTAAAAAATTAAAAAAAAAAGAGTCAATACATTAAGTATTGCAAATGCTTATTCATGAAGAGGGGAGCATATCTTAACCGTCCATTAAGTAAGAAGAAGAAAGCGTCTCTTCTATAATTTCAATGCACTATTTTCAGGTTATTTATAGCATCATCTATTCTCCCTTTTGTTACTTGGAAAATTAAAAGGGAAGCTACTTACAAAGAACAAGGACATAATTAAAAGGACCATGAGACCCATACACCTGTTTAATTTGTCTCACATAGAAGTGTCCCTTGCAAAGGTAGTGCATGCATGCTATAGTCCAAAATTAATTATGTATTGCATATAACTTCTGCCGCTATGAATTAAAAAATAAATAAACAGGTTTAATTGAGTAAGTAGAAATTCTAAGGCAATAACTAAATCTGGAAGCAATCTGAAATTAGGTAGAGAAGCCTGCACCAAGACCTTAAAAAAGTTCAGTCTCAAGCGGTAGCGGTAGGGCACCCATGCCACAATTCAAAAAAAAAATTAACATATTGTATATATCTCATGCCACAAAGATTAAAAAATAAAAATAAACAGGTTGGATTAATAAGAGATAGTATATTTCCATAATCCATATAGAATGTTGGTAAATTGTTTCTAGATTTTGATTGTGTAAGTTTTTTGCATCAACATTTCAGATCACACTCCATGATCCATCATTAGAATGAAAGAGATAACAAAGAAAAAAACTAAATTTTAGAGTCTCAAATAAAGTAGAGAAGCAAGAGCCAAGATCTCCATAAGCAAGTTAGAATAATTCAGTGGAAATTTCAAGGCAAGATCTAAATCAGGAGTTTGAAATAAAGGAGGAAGCATGCACCAAGGCCTCCATAAAATTCATTATTAGATGTTCCAAAGAAAATCAAGCATGATAGAACGATGCCAATACCTCCATAAAATTCAGTCTCAAGCAGTACTCCAATATTCCTACACCAAGAAAAATCAAACACCATAGAATGATGCCAAAACATACAAGAGGCTGACACCAAAGAATGAAACCACTACTAAACATTTGGAGAGTCTAGTACCAAAGTCAATTTAAATGTCGGACAAATAATGATCCAACTAAACCAAAAGAACTCGTGCTAGAACACCACCAAAAAAAATGTGCCCAAACTACATGATAATAGAACCATCAACTAAGCATAGCTATAAACAGTGCAAAGGCCAACAAGAATAGCACAAAAGACAATGCCAGAACACAACCAATGCCAGTACAAAAACTAGCACCAAACTAACACAAAACATGGCACCCAACCAACACCAAGACCAACACTCAATATTATGCCAAATGCATCACTAACCCAATACCAAACTCTACTGGCTTAAAAAAAACTACTCAAGAAGTAGAGCCAAAGGCCACATCACCAAGCTATAGGGAAACTAGCTCCAAGGGGAGCACCAAGAGACGAGCTCCAACCAACACCCAAAATCATTACTACACCAATGATTTTATCACACAACCTCTTAAAAGAGAAAAAGATAAACACCTTGATGGCAACAAACAATCACAACTGATAGTATTGTCTGAGCTTAGGGAGGGAGGGAAAAAATGTTTCACACTCAAAGCATCAATTTAGCATGGCGTGAGGTGTGATAGAAAAACACATACATACTCAAGGGTCCAAAGTTGATTGACACGGATGCACAAGTTGTTAACTAGGTCTGGCACAAGCGGATTTGTAAACTTAGCAGCCTTTCAATTATTTTGTAATATCTCTATAAAAAATATTATTCTTCATAACCTTTTGCACATTTTATAAATCTAAATGTGCATCAATATTAATGTAAATTCTTTATCTGCAGATTTTATTCTGTTGTGCATGTAATAATCAAATATATCAATAAGTTGTGTTGTACAGAAAATGGGAGAGTTTGGTCCACATTAGAAATCCCCCTATTCATATAAGGTGGCCTACAACTCTAACAAACATGGGTCAAGGCTATGGTGCAACAATTTGGGGCACATTGGAGTGTGAAACATGTTAAGTTTTAACAGATATTAAGAATGGGGATTATAGCTGCAATAGAATGAAACCCATATTTAGAATAGTTTTATAGAGATGGTTAGTAGGCCAATAGAGATGCAATCTATGAGACTAAATTTTGAAGGCCATCTTGAATCTATTAATGAAGAAATAGATATACAACTCCACAATCATTTTTTTCAATTCATTTACCTCTCTGAACATCTCAATAAAAGTGAATTTGTTTCCAACATGTTCTTTACTCTAAGGCTTTCCTTGCACTTTTCTTTTTCAACAAAGAAAGTGAGGCCCATAGAATGATAGGACTTGAATAATTTTAGTGTGCTATGAAAGACAAAGGCAATGAATATATGAAAACAAGAAACCTACATATGCTTTAGCTTTTTTAAAAAAAAGAAATGAGAAATCAAAATTTAAACAGAAAAATTGAAACTACTAAAAGTGAATTTAATAAAGGAATAATCTTTTAACTGTGGCTACAGACAGGGATGAGATGCTCAAGAACCTGGGTATGGTCTTGCTTAAGATCTCAAGAGCTAAAATTATCCCAAAACAACCTAGAAATATTTTTTATGATATCAGGTTCATTGAGCTATCGTGTTTTCTCTTAATTATGCAGCACCGAAACCACTCACAATTCTATTAATCCTATGAATATCGCACCATAGAATAGCTTCTACAAAGTCTTATAGGAAATATAAACTATTGCAAAATATGCTTTAAAAAATAATCAAATATCAAGCAGATGACAAGAATTTTATTTTCTTTCACTTATGAGTATGTTGGCAGATATTAATTTCTACCGCCAAACACATTAAAAACAGAAGCTTCTCCTCCACTGACCATTCTTGACGGTTCTCACCAACCATGCCAATTGCATGTGTTGAAACTATTCCTTATTCCAGATCTTTCCAAAGACCTCTATAAATAGAGGCAAATGTAACATGGCTATTCACTCCTTGATGAGTCCAGCTCCATAAAGTTGTATAGAACTATAAGAAGCAGTATATAATGTTTCTAGTGTATGAAGTGAGCTGAAGCTGATTCAATGTTATATGTTTTATTTTGTTTAATATAAATCTGTTCCTATGTTCTACTACTCCCCTATTTTCTACAAGTGGTATCAGAGCCACCATTGATCACGAAGAATTTGGGGAGAGCAAGACTGGTTTATATTATAAAAGGTATTCGTGTGAGGGAAGCTTGAAGTTTGTAGTTGTTTATCCATAGTGGTACAAGGTGCCCTAGTATAAGCCGTAGCCTTTAGTGAAGCCTGCCAAGATAAACCCACAATTTTTTGTGATTAGATCATTGCCAACAAAGAGGTGATTCAAAAGCTTATCGTCACAAAGAAGATCAAAGTTTTTTTTGTATGTTGATGCTACTAAATTGCATGCCACTAAAGAAGAAAGGTCGTAGCCTAATTGTGAAGAGAGATCATTGGTCAAATTTTATGTGAAGGTCGCCATCAAAAGAAGACAAAGGAGGATTCTATTGAGAATTGTGTCTCAACCTTGCAAGATTTTTCCAGAAAATTCTAGAATTTGTTTGTGGTAATTCTCCACATGTTTATGTGTTAGAAAAAGGTGTATGAGTTGTTAAAAATGTGCCTTGTCCCTAGTAGAATATAGGAGGGCTATTTTTAGAGTATAAACAACTCATTGTATAACTTTTATGGGGGTCTAAACTAGAGGACAAAATTATGGACGAAAATGCTATTTTAATTTGGTTGTTTTTCCATCTTGGAGTTACAAATGACAAGTGGGTAACATGTGGCATGGTTTTTTTGCCCATGGTTTTGGCCCATGGTTTTGTAAAACCACAAACGGTTTCCAGGTTGTAAATCACTATAAAAGGAGGGCTTGGGGAGGTGTTTGAATCATTGAGTTCAGTTTGCAAGACTGAGTGCTAGAAGGAGTCTCTCTGAGTCCGAGTTCGAGTTGTGGTGATGCGCTCCTATAAGAACTTGCATTGCAAGTGTATTGTAATCTTCTTGATTTGATAATACATTGTGCAGGTTTTGGAGGGTGGGGTTTTTCTCCCGGAAGGGTTTCCCCATGGTAATTATTGTGTTATGTGTTTATTGTGATATTTCATTTATGCATGTTTATTTGTCCATTGAAATCTCTGTAATAGTTAGTTAAATTTGCATAATTGTCCTCTCAAGATTAGTGTAGGAAGCGATTCCACACACCTTTGCTTCCTTACAAGTGGTATCAGAGCCTGGCCAGTTTTGGTTCTATTTGTTGGGTACAAGGTTTTTTGAGCTAATCAAGGTTTGAGTGGGAGCTTGTGCAGAGGTTTTCATTTCTGTATTGCAGGATTGCAAAGATGGCAAGCATATCGGGGAGGATTGATGTAGAAAAGTTTTCTGGCACAAACTTTGAGATGTGGAAGTTGAAGATGGAAGATCTGTTAATTGATCGAGATCTATGGGATGCGGTGGATGAGAATACACTGAGGCCCGCATATCCAACTTTAGGTGCACAATATGATGTGACTGATAGAAAAGCTAAAGGTCTCATCAGATTGTGTCTTGCAAATTCAATTCTGATTAATGTCCATGAAGAATCTACTGCAAAAAAGCTTTGGAAGAAGCTAAGTGAGATCTACTAAGAAAAATCACTTGTGAATGAGATTTTATTGAGGAAGAAGTTGTATTCCTTGAGAATGGAAGAAGGTGGATGAATTTATGAGCATCTTGAAACATTCAATATGTTGGTGACTCAGTTGACCTCAGTTGGGGTTAAGATGGATGAAGAAGAAAGGTGCCAAACTTTGTTGTGTTCGTTGCCAGACTCATGGGACAACCTTGTCATGGCCATAGGGAGCACTTCACTTGTCTTGAAGATGGAGGACGTTGTTGGTTCTCTACTTTCTGAGGAGATGAGAAGGAAAGTCTTTCTGAATGCCAAAGAGGCTTTGAGTGTTCAAGGAAGACCAAAAGAAAGAGGCAAGAATGAAAAGCAACATGGTCGTTCTAAGTCCAAGAATAAGGGGAGATCAAAATCTCCTGGTAAGTCCAAGGCAATCTGCTAGAATTATGGAAAACCTGGACACTTCTGAAAGGACTACAAAGAGGAGAAGAAGAAGAAGAAGAAGAAGAAGAAGAAGCAAGATTTTGATTTTGAGTCTGAGAAGGAAGATGGAGATGCTTTCATCACAGCCTTGGCCACTCATGCAGGTGACAATGCATGGTTGATAGACTCAGGTGCATCTTTCCACATGACTCCTAATAGAAACTGGTTTAGTAAGTATGAAAATTTTGATGGTGGTAAGGTGTATTTGGGTGATAACTCTGTTCTTGATATTGTTGGTCGTGGAACTATTCATGTGAAATTTTCTGATGGTAGAATTAGAAGATTTGATGTTGTCTTGCATATCCCAGGACTAGCAAGAAATTTTTTATCTATTAGCAAACTAATAGATGCGGGTCTGCTTGTACAGTTTTATGAAGTAGCTGTGAAAATGGTGAGAGGTGCTATGGTAATAGCAAGAGGAAGCAGATTGGGTACATTGTACCAGCTTGATGCATGCACGGTTGAGTGCAATAGTACTTCTGATAAGATTGTGAAAATGACTACTTTGTTGGAGAAGAAGAGGGTTTCTCTTTCAACAGATGGTTGTGGTTTTTGGGTACCCAAGGGTGCTCTATCTACCGAATCAAAGTTACCTGCAAAGAAGACCATGTTATGGCACCAAAGACTCAGCCACATAGGTGAGAAGGGTCTACGGACCTTGAAAAATAAAAACCTTGTTGATGGGTTGAATGACTGCAATCTTGAGTTTGATTTTTGTGAGCATTTTATCTATGGTAAACAAAATTGTATTTATTTTTACTCGAGTTCTCATAAGTCTTCATGTATTTTGGATCTTATCCATTTAGATGTATTTGGTCCAGTTGATGTTTCTTCTATTGGTAGATCAATTTATTATGTTTCTTTCATTGATGATTTCAGTAGAAGAACATGGGTTTATTTTCTTAGGAGTAAAGCTGAAGTTTTCAGTCATTTCAAAGAGTTTAAGGCAATGGTTGAGTTGTAGACTAGAAAGAAGATAAAGTGTTTGAGAACTGATAATGGTGGTGAATATTTCTCTAATGATTTTGACACATTTTGTAAAGATTGTGGTATTAAAAGAGAGAAGACGACTCCGTATTCTCCACAGCAGAATGGAGTTGCAAAAAGAATGAACAGGACCTTGATGGAGAAGGCTAGGAGTATGCTGAGTGGAGCTGGACTGGAACAAAATTTCTGGGCTGAAGTTGTTGCCACTGCCTGCCACCTGATAAACAAGTCTCCTACATTAGCTCTTGTTGATAAGACGCCAATGGAAGCATGGTCGGGCCACAAGCCTTCACTTAGACATCTGAGAGTGTTTGGTTGTGAGGCATATGCTCATGTGCCAAAGGAGAAGTGGAAAAATTTGGACAACAAAGTTGTCAAATGTATCTTCATTGGATATAGTTATGGTGTGAAAGGATACAAGCTTTGGGATCCTGTTGCACAAAAGGTATTTTATTCCAGAAGTATTATTTTTAGAGAAACTAAGCCTTCTTTTGTTATAGTGCAGCCAGAACATATGGAAGGAAAGAAAGATGTGATTCAATTTCCTGCTACACCTGAGAAAGTTGAATCGAGGCCCTTAGAAAGACAAGATGTTGAGGAGAGCTCTACGAGTTCTGAATCATCAGAGGAAGAGGGAGAACCTGAACCAGAACCAGATCTTGTTCGAAGGTCTAGTAGACAAAGGAAAGCACCAGAAAGGTATGGATATTCTCTTGATGATTGGAGGTGTATATTTGCTTTGAATGCTAATATTGATGAACCGAGATCTGTAGAAGAGGCTCTTGGTATGAATGATTCAGAGTCCTGGAAAATAGCCATGGAAGAAGAGATGGCAACTCTTAAGAATAATGACACATGGGACCTTCTACCATTGCCTGAAGGATGGAAGCCTGTTGGTTGTAAATGGGTGTTCAAAAGGAAGATGGGTTCAAATGGAAGCATTGAGAAGTATAAAGCATGTTTGGTTGCAAAAGGTTACTCCCAGGTTGTAGGAGTTGATTACGGTGAAATTTTTTCTCCTGTAGCAAAAATGACATCCATTCGATTTTTACTTTCTATTGTAGCTACTTATGATCTAGAGGTTGAGCAGATGGATGTGAAAACAGCTTTCCTTCATGGAGATTTGGAGGAAGAAATTTATATGACACAGCCAGAGCACTTTGTGGTGAAAGGTAAAAGTCATTTGGTTTGTAAGTTGAAGAAATCCTTGTATGGTTTAAAACAAAGTCCTAGGATGTGGTACCAGAAGTTTGATACATATGTTTTGAGTTTGGGAGTTGTGTGATCTAAATTTGATCACTATATATATTACAAGTCTGATGGTGATTATTTCCTGTTTATTGCCTTGTATGTCGATGACATGTTGTTTATTGGCAAAGGAAAAGGTTTGATTGCAGAATTCAAATCTCAGCTCTAAGAAAAGTTTGAAATGAAAGATCTTGGTACAGCAAGGCATATTCTGGGAATGGAGATTATAAGAGATAGGAAAAATAGAAAGCTTTGGCTAGGCCAGAGTAAGTATGTTGGTACTATTCTGAGAAGATTCAATATGCAGGATTCCAGACCATTAAGTGTTCCTGTTACTACGGGAACAAATCTTTCTAGCTCACAGTGTCCTACATCCCCATTGGAGATGGAAGAGATGAGTCGAGTACCATATCAGAGTGCTATTGGAAGTTTGATGTATGATATGGTCTATACAAGACCAGACATTGCCCAAGCAGTGGGAGTACTTTCCCGTTACATGTCTAATCCAGGAAGAGCACATTAGGATGAAGTAAAAAGAGTTTTCGATACTTGCGGGGTACCTCAAAGTACTCTATTTGTTTCCATGGAATAGGAAATGAGCATTCCTTGGATATTCAAGGCTACGTGGATTCAGACTGGGCCGGTGATGTTGATAAAAGAAGATCCACTAGTGCATATGTGTTTACATTATTCGATGGTGCAATCAGTTGGATGAGCAAGCGACAAGTTGTGGTCACTTTGTCCACTACAAAGGCAGAGTATATGGCAACTACTCATGCCTGCAAGGAAGCCATCTGGCTAAAGAGATTGTGTTCAGATATAGAGTTCAAACAGGGTACAATGACAATTTATAGTGATAGTCAGAGTGCAATCTTCCTAGCGAAGAACCCAACATTTCATGCCAGGACCAAGCACATTGATGTACAATATCATTTTGTGAGAGATATGGTCGAGGACGGCAAGGTGAAGCTAGAGAAGGTGGAGACTTTGGTGAATGTTGTTGATGCATTAACTAAGCCCGTGAGCACAGAGAAATTTAGATGGTGTTCAGAGTCTATGGGGCTCTCGGCCCCTAGCAATTAAGTCCATGATACTTTGGATCCCCTGACTCTTGCAAGGTGTTGGACAAGTGGGAGAATGTTGAGAATTGTGTCTCAACCTTGCAAGCTTTTTCTAGAAAATTCTAGAATTTGTGTGGTAATTCTCCACATGTTTGTGTTGGAAAAAGGTGTATGAGTTGTTAAAAAATGTGCCTTGTCCCTAGTAGAATATAGGAGGGCTATTTTTAGAGTATAAACAACTCATTGTATAACTTTAATGGGGGTCTAAACTAGAGGACAAAATTATGGACGAAAATGCTATTTTAACTTGGTTGTTTTTCCATCTTGGAGTTACAAATGACAAGTGGGTAACATGTGGCATGGTTGTTTTTCCCATGGTTTTGGCCCATGGTTTTGTAAAACCACAAATGGTTTCCAGGTTGTAAATCACTATAAAAGGAGGGCTTGGGGAGGTGTTTGAATCATCGAGTTCAGTTTGCAAGACTGGCTGCTAGAAGGAGTCTCTTCGAGTCCGAGTTCAAGTTGTGGTGATGCGCTCCTGTAAGAACTTGCTTTGCAAGTGTATTGTAATCTTCTTGATTTGATAATACATTGTGCGAGTTTTGGAGGGTGGGGTTTTTCTCCCGGAATGGTTTCCACACGGTAATTATTGTGTTATGTGTTTATTATGATATTTCATTTATGCATGTTTATTTGTCCATTGAAATCTCTATAATAGTTAGTTGAATTTGCATAATCGTCCTCTCAAGATTAGCATAGGAAGCGATTCCGCGCACCTTTTCTTCCTTACAGATTCTAGATTTGAGAAAATTATTTGCCAAGGCGCTAATTGTTGTTTGCAAAGGCACAACATAAGGTGTGAATGGTGCAGATCATTATTTGTGGTGGACTATAAGGATTGGTTAACATAGAATTGGTGTGCATCCACAGTCATATTCACTGCCATGCATGTGGGAAAGGAGAAGAATCGTCTGCCAGTCCAAAGGAAAAAGTTGGTCATTGTTGTTTGTTGACAGGGGATTACAAAGGCAGAATTGTTGCTAAGGAAGCAGGTCTAATAGAAGGGGTGGAGCCATCCCACCATTCTGAAGGAGACTGACTGTTGCAGGCCGTGTGAGAGAAGACAAGGAAATCTACAGTTTTCAAGGGCAAAAAGTATAGAGATTGATTCAAGGAAGATAGTCATTGTTTCCATTAACTGCAAGATTGTTAAGAGAGGGGACTGTTGTTTTATGCCATAGTAGACCCGTGGAGGCATACAAAAGGAGATTGTTTGGGGATCCTGTCACCATTTGTGATAGACGTTAAGAGGAAGTTAAGCAAGATTTTGGAGGTGATCTTGTCACCATTTGTGACAGACATCAAGAGCCAAGTTAAGGAGGAGATCCTGTCACCATTTAGGTGATCTTGTCACCATTTGTGACAGACGTCAAGAGACAGGTTAAGGAGGAGATCCTGCCACCATTTGTGATAGACATTTGGAGGAAGCGGATATAGAGAAACAAAATGCAAATTCTTCTAAGAGTAGCCCAAAGACATTGTTCTAGATATTTCAAAGACATTAGCAATTTGAGTCTATGAGAGAAATTTTAGGCATTGTAAAATTTGATGTAATTAGTGGTAGAAATTAGGGGGAAGTGTTGGTAGATATTAATTTCTACCACCAAATACATTAAAAATAGAAGCTTCTCCACTGACCATTCTCGATGGTTCTCACCGACCATGCCAATTGCATGTGTTGAAACTATTCCTTATTCCAGATCTTTCCAAAGACCTCTATAAATAGAGGCAGATGTAATGTGGATATTCACTCCTTGATGAGTCCAACTCCGTGGAGTTGTATAGAACTGTAAGAAGTAGTATGTAATGTTTCTGGTGTATGAAGTGAGTCGAAGATGAGTCAATGTTATATGTTTTATTTTTTTTAATATAAATATGTTCATGTGTTCTACTGCTCCCCTGTTTTCTATAGAGTAGAGCATAGTAGTTGTCAGGTATTAAGCTAGATTCCATAACATTTTCCAACATCCTCCTTTCTTGTACTGAAGTGAGCACTTTGGAACAGGGTATGGATATTAATGAAAGCATAATGGAAAGGGGTTTCTGTCAGATATTCTAGTTGGTAATACCCTAGTAGACAATATGAAAAAAGTGGACACATAGGCAAGGGAGCGGAGTGTTTGACATAATGCCATGACTGCAAAATATCCTACAGTTCACTACCTTGTCTATGCCACCACATTTTTCATACATGTCTACCAAAGCATTTTATCAAATAGCTCATTTCCTTGCTGCTATGGCTAAAAGCCTAAAACAATTGCTTTCAAACAAGCCATGGATGCTTGGAAAAATAACTAATAAAGCATAATAGTAAGCACCTATTTTAGGATTTTAGCAACAACCTGAAAACATTAGAAACTCATGAACAGATAGCACTTCAACCCAAACTGAAATCAATGCTTAAAGAATCTGCTTATCCATTGTTTCCCTTAGAACAAGCCACATCAACTGCTTTCATGAATGACACCTGCCCACCAAAACCCTCATGGTGAAGACACATCCACAGCCTAAAAACATTAGGAACTCATGAAAAAATTTCTCCCATCCATCTTTGATTGGTGGCAAGAACAATTTACAAATGAAATTTAACTAAAAACCATTGGCAAAAATCTGAATTTCCAATCAAAATATTGCAAAAATCAGGAGAAATTCCACTTTAATGATGAAATTCTAGCAGACTTTAGGTTAAACTCTTGACGTTGTTTCCAAGAAATGAATTAATAGGGGAAAAAGGCCAATGAAAACAATCTAGAATTTTTTGTTATGATATTAGGTTCATTGAGTTGTGGTTTCTCTTAATTACGTAGCACTGGAACCACTCACAATTCTATTAATCCTATGAATCTCCCGTCATAGAATGGCTTCTGCAAATTCTTATAGGAAATATAAATTATTGCAAAATATGCTTAAAAAAATGATCAAATCTCAAGCAGATGACAAGAATTTTTATTTTCTTTCACTAATGAGTAGATCATAGTAGTTGGCAGGTATTAAGCTAGATTCCATAACATTTTCCAACATCCTCCTTACATGTACTGAAGTGAGCACTTTGGAATAGGGTATGGATATCAATGAAAGCATAATGGAAGGGGATTTTTCGTCAAATATTATAGTTGGGAATGCCCTGGTAGACACTATGCAAAAAGTGGACACGTAGACAAGGGAATGGAGTGTTTGATAGAATGCCATGACTCACAATATGCAGTAGAAATTGGGAGTAAGAAAGGATTATTCCATCACCATGAGACCAAATTTATTTGAGAAGAAAGGAGAATTCCATCACCATGAGACCAAATTTATTTGAGGTATTTTTTCAAACAATTCACTGCCTTGTCTATGCCATCACATTTTTCATACATGTCTACCAAAGAATTTTATCAAACAGTTCATTACCTTGTTGCTATGGCTAAAAGCCTAAAACAGGTGCTTTCGAACAAGCCATGGATGCTTGGACAAAATCTATTAAAGCATAATAGTAGGCACCTATTTTAGGATTTTAGCAACAGCCTAAAAACATTAGAAACTCATGAATGGATAGCACTTCAACCCAAACCAAAATCAGTGCTCAAAGAATCTGTTTATCTATTGTTTCCCTCAAAGCAAGCTACATCAAATACTTTCATGAATGTCACTTGTCCACTAGAACCCTCATGGCGAAGACACGTCCACGGCCTGAAAACATTAGGAACTCATGAAATTTTTTATCTTGTTCATCTTTGATTGGTGGCAAGAACAATTTATAAATGAAAAACAAAAAACCAATGGCAAAAATCTGAATTGCAAATTGGAATATTGTAAAAATTAGGAGAAATTATATTTTAATGATGAAAATCCAGCAGACCTTAGGATAAAATCTCAATGCTATTTTTGAGAATGAATTAATAGGGAAAAAAAAAGGCCACCAAAAACATTAGTCTCCGCCTATATATATGCAGGGACTAATAAGAGATTCGTTGAGCATCGAGCCCATATACTAGATGAAAATGAAGAAAGATACCATCATATCTACTCAGTTTGTTGTTATATAGGCGATGGAGCTCCCAAATTTCCATCAGCCTTGCTTACCAATCTCCTCTTCAGACCAACACAATGGAAAATACTACAAGAGAAATGAAGTTAGGGAAAAACCGCAGGGTATGTGCAGGATAATGGTGGGCCAAAAAGTGGCAATGAGGAAAAAAACACGTCTTTCATCGACCGAAAAATGCGAAAAGAACATGTTGAATTTTTTTAGGCTCGGGTGTCACCATACCAAACACCAAACCTAGTTTTTGCAAATCGGATATCTGATTTGCAAAAAGCATATATAAAAAATGTAGTTGTTTTGAACTCATTTAGCAGTGAAGAACCCGCGGGCGCACAGTGCATCCATTCTTCGCTTAACAGATATCCAATTTGGGCTAAATTTGATTTGGAAAGGTAAGCTTTTCTATTTTTATTTGATTTGATTAAATCTTTATTTAGATTTGAATAATTTCAATCTGGTTTTTTGTGGTTTTTTTTTTAAATAGGGTTTTTGATTGATTTTGTGAAAATTTTGAATTTAGAATAGATTTTGAAAAAAAAATGAATGTTTTTTGTGGATTTTTTTTCACAATAGGGTTTTTGATTGAATTTTTATGAAAATTTTGAATTTAGAATGGATTTTGATTAAAAAAAATGAATGTTTTTTGTGGATTTTTTTTCAAAATAGGGTTTTTGATTGAATTTTTATGAAACAATTGAGTTCATAATGGATTTTGATAAAAAAATGAATGTTTTTAATGGATTTTGATTTTAAAATAGTGTTTCATTTATATTTTCTAATTTTAGATTAATTATTTTTTAACTTTAATTAGGCATTATGGCTGTCGAAAATGAGAATGCACAAATTCCACCAGTTGAGAATTAAAATCCACCAGCTGAGAATCAAAATGCAGAAATACCAAATGCTCCACCACCTCCACAACCATCAGTTGAAGACTTAATTCATGAAAAATTGGAGCAATTGAGGGGCATTTGTGATGTTTATAAGAAAATCCCTCAATTATCCCATATGTCAAACACATTGACAGGAATAATTACAAATGTAGAAACCCTCTCCACCCAACATAATGCCTTTCATTCGTGGCGAGAAACCATGAGGCAATATTATGTATGTGGATTGTCTTATGATGATGTGAAAGATCTCCAAACAACAAAAGCCCAAATAGCCTCTTTATTTATTAACCCCAGCACTAGTTTTCCAGTTAATGTTAACAAACCAAAACTTTTTATAAAATGGTGCACGCATAGGGGCATAGTAGATAACTTTTGGGATCATTGGTGTATGGTTTTTTATAAACCACCCAACAATAATCTTGATGTACCTTTTTACTTTATTAAAAAATTATATGCTGAGTTTTTGTTAGGGCATCATGTCAATTACTTTGACATTAAACCCTTCTAGGGCGTTGGTAGAGGTATGCCTCAAGATAGGCCAGGGGCAGCTAGAGTAGTTAGGTGCCCACATGTTCCCTATCCTCCCCTTCCTCTACCACCTCTAGTACAACATCCAGATATTATGGAGGATGCAGCCACACAAACTATCTAGGCCATTCACTCTTTGAGTGGTCTTTTAGTTTCCCATGCTTCTTCAGTAGCTCAGCCATAGTCGTGTGATCTTGGCGATGGATCCAGTGTTGCTGCATCATCCTCCTCGGGTCCACATATTTATGTGCCACATATTTTCAATACGTGCCAGCAAATATGCTTGGGTCCTATTGTACAGCCCCTTGAGCGTCCATTAGACACTTCTGATTATGACATCCAGGATGTGGAGATTATAACAGATCACACGCAGGGGAGTGGAGCACACCCTACAGAGTCTTCTCTTGCTAGAGAGGTGGACATTGGAGTAGTTACACAGGTAACATTTAAGGTGTAAATTCATAACTTGCATTTTTTTTAAATGAATATTAATAAGAGATAGTATCAAGTACTAATATTTATTTACATGGTCTATTTAATAGTTAATGTCTGAGGAGGAGCTCACACAAGTGACTGATAACACCCTTAGGGCCATTTCATTTGGCCTCGACACGCACACAATATGTATTTTCGCACTCACTCATTTACATTTTTTTACTGTATATTTGCTTGTCATTTGAATTCTCAATAATGAAATTATATATTAACTTATATGTTTATCTTACTCTCTACTTGTAGGAAACACCTAGTGCGAGCGAGGTGTGACACTCTCTGCTTGTAGGAAACACCTAGTGCGAGCGAGGTGTGACTATGGAGGCACAATGTTAGATAAGGGAAAGGTAATTGAACTCAAATTTGATTGAATTAAAATTTATAAGATCTTTTATTGATTATGCATGTACATTGACATAGATTCGTAGTTTCATATGTACTTGTCATTTTTATGTACAGGCGGTTGTGAGCTACATCATTTTTGATAAGTGCCACAACACCCGAAGGAGTAGGTATTCAAACACCTAAAGGAGGAGGTGTTGAAACACCTCAAGGAGGAGGTGTTGAGACACCTAAAGGAGATACAGAAAAAGATCAACCTAAAGAGGTATGTGTTTATTTTATTTTGTGCTTGGTAAATATGTTCTTATTACTGACAATTCTATGCTAATTTGGATCAATTTCATGTTTTTTTTCACATGTATAGATTGACGTTACAAAAGTTGGGTTTGGTTAGTTCTTTGAGAGGGGTATATTCTAGGACTCCTGACCCTTCAAAGAGACGTATATTTCAGGTAATCAAGATTTCAATTTTAGAGTTCAATTATAATTCAATGTGTATTGATTTTTATGTTAATTATTTGATTTTAAATTATATAGTATAACTAATTTCTCAATTGTGGTTTGACGTTTTCTTGTGCAGCTACCTTCAGAGCCAACGAGTGCTTCAAAGAGGCTCCATTTTGATGATCCACCAGTAGTTTAGGATGAGATAGACATTTTGGCATATAAATTTTGAATAGATACCGAGATGGCTTATGCCACATATTGTAACACTTTGTTTGAGTTGGCGTTGATGCCATTTTTGTATATGGACATACACTTGATTATTGGATAATTTGATATATATAGAAGTTGACAATCAAAATTTAATTTCCTCCTCATGTGCATGATTAAACTCTTTGAAAATTTAATCAAGTGAGCAATGGTTAAATATCAATGTACAATAGCATAAAAATAATGGTTAAATATTATGTAGTTTATATTCATATTGCTGATTACATTGCATTGCACATCTTTCAAACTCAAAGCATTATTTCACATTGCATAAGTAACAACTAGATACTCATATGATTAACCCTACACCATCTGATTTTCTTCTTTGTCAACTTTCCCATGCCTTAGTAAATTTGGTGGTCCATTTGTAACCATCAATTTTTTTATATAACATAAATTCACCTTTTTCAAAAAATTAATATGGCTAGACTCCCATATGAATACTAATAATATATCATATGACCATTCTTCATATACTTACTAGCACTTTGTGTCTTCTTAGATGAGCCAAAAGTTGTTGCCCAACTACCTCTACCTTCATCAATGTTCCATATTTTAATCATTCCATCCCAAGATGTTGTGACCATTTGTTGACTAGAAGATTCAATTATTTGCAGGCATGAAATGACATCATCATGCACTTTGACCTAGAAATTTAGGAAAAGAATACTATTAAAAGTTGTGAGCTCTGTGAAAAATAGATGTTTATCTGACTGCAACACCATCTAAATATGGATTCTTTTAGAAAATAAAAAGCAAGACATAACTTTTAAACAAATAATTTAATCACAATGTATTTTTCACAAAGAAAATTTGTATAAACCGCTTCTCCATAATGGCTAGTATAGAAAATAATTGCATTGGTAGAACAAAACTCCAAAACATTTCTGATTTCCTTGATTAATTGAATCTTAAGTAGAATCCCCACAATAATTATGTTTTACATAAACCGATAGGAAAACAACATTGCTTGGAAAGTGCATCTCTAATATTTTATGTTCCTTGTACAATAATTTAAATACATTTGAAGAAGTTATATGAAAATATAGCTTCTTAAATTCTTCTTTAATTTGAAGGTTAGTTTTGATAGTGAGTAATTTATTTCATAGATGGATTTTAGCTTTTGCTTGATTGTTGTGCACTGTACTTTCTTCTATAAATAAAATGAGACATGCTAATGCACATTTTCACTATAATTTCTCTATTTTCTTCCTCAACATATCTCTCTCTTGGGCTTTGATACAACCCTGTCAGGGCCTGTCCTAATCACATTTAGCCCAAATCAAAAAGAAAAGTTCATGCATTGCTTCTCCCTACACTAGCAGACCCTGGCTGGAGGTTTTATTTGATATTGTCAACAAACATACATCTGGTTGTCTGAATGAATGGGGGAGTTACAAGCCTTCCCAAGCAAGAGGTCATGACAACCATCAAAATTATACACCACAAACACTATTTCTTTCCCTGTGAGTAAAGGATAAGTGTACTTAAATAAGGTGTAATAGTAGAGAGAATAATATTGTTTAGGTAAAATTGTTTGCTCATAACCAAGATTACAATGATCAAAAAAAAAATTAGAAAAATATTGGGATGCTGAAATGCCTAAATGCTGAAATCCACTATGCTTGGCGTACAGATGCAACCTTTGTGTGAAATTTCCCTCACAAATCCAAACAAGTTTCATCCTCCAAACTCTAGGAAACCAATGGGGTTTCGTCGAAAAATCTCCATAACCTAAGGGTTTTTGTCCTTAGATTCAACAAGTGAACACAAGTATCCGACTTTGCAATTTTGGATTTGTTGAGATGATGTCCAAAGATTATCCAAACTAATGAAGTTGTATTCCTTATATAGAGGTTGAAGGCCTAACATGGGTTCAAAGTTTCTTGCCATTTTCTCACATTCAAATTTGGGCTCATTAATTGCATTCTTGGTTAGTCATGGTCATGGGTGGAGTCCATTCAAATGGTGAGGTTTTGTGAAAGGGCATGCTTGAGTGTGGAGATCTAGGGAAATGATTGCTTTAAGTTCAAGCAAATAATTATCCCAAGGTCCAACATCAAGGGTTCAGGCGATGGGATTCTTGGGTGTTAGGACACAAGACAATGGGGATCTAGGGGTTTGAGGATTAGGATACCCCATTGGCTGTTTTACAAACATAAGACATCATCAAAAGGCCCAAAGATCCAAAGAGGAATGTATGGTTTGAGAAGTGGTGGTCAAGGTATTAGGGTGTTATGCGAATGGAAAGGAAAAATTTCAAAGGCCCACAAGAGAAGGAAGTGGGAGGTGGAGGCACAAGGAATGAAAGAAATGCATGATAGTATTAGAGAGTCTGAAATCCCACCCAAAGTAGGAAAGTGGCCCATCTTTCAAACTCAAAGCATTATTTTGTATCATTGTTACATTGGTCTTGAGAGTGGTAGCTTAATATAGGTCTGGACAATACAAAGCCTGGTTTACCTGTGCAGTGTAACAGTGGCATAGGAAGAGAGATGTTGAAGAGTACATCAAGTCAGTGAGAACCGAAGTGTAATGTGTTTTAGTTTGTAGTACTCCTTTGTTTCTCTACAGATGTGTGATAAATTCTTAGTTCAATGATGTTGAACAATTTTAGAAAAAAGAAAGTTGTGTCATGGTCCACATTCAATCCAACAAGCAAAAATCAAAGCTCAGCCTCTTGGAATGAAAATGCTTGTTTGCAAAACAAATGAATAAGAATGAGGTAGTTAAGGTGTTTGAAGTTATTTAGAGGTCACTTTTAGGGTGGAAGGCTTAAAACTCCATTTTAAATGCACAAAAAATAATGAAATTACTTCAAACCAAGTTTGTGAAGAAGTTAACTATGTTGCCCACTAGTTTCCCTTAAGAGTCCAAAGTGCTAAAAGGCAACAATCTTTGAAGGTCTATTTCTCGGAGACCTGATGCTTACATACTCTCCGCCTAAGGCTATGGCATCATGTTGGGACCATCTACAAAAACCTCTCGTTTTGCTATCTCGGCATTTTCCTGTGGTGATGACTTTTCAGTGGAGGGAAAAAGTTGCTAGATGCAAGCAATGTAAAGTTGCAAGTTCATTTTACGTGCGACTAGCCAGTTGTTCCAACATGTCAGGATAAGATGCGTTTCGCTAGGAATAGTCACTCTCTTGCAACCAAAATACACAGCCGAATCACTCCAAGCTAGAATTGGACCGATGATTTCCCTTAGGAATTCTAAAGTGCTAAAAGGCAGCATCTTTGAAGGTCTATTACTTTCGGTTGTGATGCTACAGACTCTTACGTCCAAGGATA
>VDFB02000002.1:78471329-78555484 GCA_007258455.2 Sequoia sempervirens | reverse complement strand
TGATTTATTGCCACAATAAAAATTATTGATCCTTTCCCCATGGTTTTTTCTCCACATTGGAGGTTTTCCACGTAATCTTTGTGTTCTTTGCACTGTTCTTATTTTGCTATCTATTTTGTTTTCTTATGTTTATTTTATTGTTGTTGTTATCATACATACTCTGGTTTAAATTTCATTACAAATTCAACCTTTTTCCTTCAGAACACATGGGATAAAAAGCTCCATTGAAACAAAACTGCTAAATTAAGTTCACATATCAAGAGAAACATGATTTGCTTTGTCAACAACTAGGAAAGTTTTCACAATTTTGAACCAATAAAATACAACATCAAAAAGAATGATGTTTTTTTTATGAGTCTCGATGTTCCAATGGAGGAACTTCTCCAAGCTTCATCGAACTATGATCTAAAGTGCTAGCAAATTAAAAACTCATCAAATTTTTTACTTCATCATACAAAACCAGTACCAAAGCTGCCCATGTACTCCTGAACATGTTTGATAATGCTCCACGATAGAAAGATGTAACACCTTCCATCTTGTAATTTTTTTTCAGCAATCCAAGGTATTTCTATATGATCAATGTTCAAGACCTGATTGCATCATCATACATCTTCTAATAGTATCTAGTGGATACAAAAGCAAACCAGTGGAGGTAGTTATAGCTTGAGCAGCAAGCCACCTCTTCCAAAATGTCGAGTGGGAGGCATCCTACAACATCATATCTTTAATGGTATCAAACCCCCCAAATTATGAACTGTTGATGAAAATTGCAGAAGAAAATGAAAATAAAATTGCAAAAAATAAGAACATAAATTAAAAGATTTAAATAACACAGAATAAGAACATGGTATTTATAGTGGTTCACCCAAAGATGGCTACGTCCACTTTCAACAGGGATTATCTCACTTTATTAATTCTAAATGAATTACATATTCAACCAGCAACAACTTTATAATTTTGTCTCATCTCCAAAATGGTAAAAATCCATCAAAACGGTCAACTTCTAAATTGGCGAAAACATGCCAAAAAGAAGTCATTATAAAAAAGGCTCCCATTTCGAATGTGAGAGAAACAACCAACTAAAATAGAATATTTGGGCTTCACTGAACCCAACAATCTCCCACTTAAAGACCAAATAATTGCTCAGAGATATCCCTCCACTGCAGGTTTATTGTCAGAGTTGGACAAGTCCGAGAGAAGCTCTACAGAACTCAAACTTCTCCCTAGGTACTACCTTCATCAACATATCAGCTGGATTCAACTTCGTGTCAATTTTCTCCACCTGCAGCTTACCTTCTTCAATAACATGGTGAATAAAATGATATCACAGCTCTATATGCTTTGTCCGACTGTGAAAGGCAGAATTCTTGGCTAAGTGAATAGCACTATTGCTATCACAAAATAGAGTAAAAACTAATTTCTTACACCATAACTCACTTAACAACCACTGCGACCATGTCATTTCCTTTGCTCCTTTAGTGAGAGCAATATATTCATCCTTCGTAGAAGAAAGTGTAACCACCTATTGCAACTAAGAAACCCAACTTATTACTTCCCTGACAAAAGTAAACACATAACCAGTAGTAGAACGTCATTTATCCAAATCTCCAACCATATCGGAATCAACATAACCTCGTAGGTGAGTGTCCTTACCACCAAAACATAAAACACTCAATCGAAAGTACCTTTCATATACCTAAAGATCCACTATACTGCCTGCCAATGTGGTTTACCCGAATTACTCATAAATCTGCTCACAACTCCCACTGCATGAGTAATATCCAGACGAGTACAAATCATGCCATACATTATAGTACCAACTGTTGATGAATATGGAACACTCTTCATTCGTTCTTTACCTCTTATGTTTTAGGACACATAGCTGAGGATAACCAAAAATGATCAGCCAAAGGAGTACTTACGAATTTGGCATTCTTCATATTGAATCTATCTAAGATTTTAAGAATATATATTTCTTGAGATGATCTAATTTCTCTCTTATTTCTATCCTTGATTATATTCATCCCAAGAATCCTCTTTGCTGCCCCTAAATCTTTCATGGAGAATTGTTGAAATAAATGTTGCTTCAACTCACGAACAATCCTCACACTAGTGCCAGCAACCAACATATCATCAACATAGAGTAAAAGAATAACAAACTCACCATTAGCAAGCTTCTTGTAATAAACACACGGGTCCGATTCACAACGAGTGAAATGTTGTTGAGTCATGAAGTTATCAGATTTGAGATACCACTGCCTCGGGGCTTGTTTGAGCCCATACAAACTCTGCTTCAATCTGCAATATAAATGTTCTTGACCCTGCTGTGCAAAACCTTTAGGCTGCTCCATGTATAATTCCTCTTCAATATCTCCATGAAGAAAAGATTCTTTGACATCTAATTGCTCAAGTTCAAGATCCCAAAGAGTTGCCAAACCTAACACTGTTCGAATGGTGTGCATTTTCACAACTGGTGAAAAAATCTCATTAAAATCAATGCCTTTTTCCTGAGCAAAGCCCTTCACAACCAATCTAGACCTGTAACGTTTATGACCTCCATCTTCCTCTTTCAAATGATAAACCCATTTATTTTTTTAGTGGTTTCCGATTTGGCGGAAGAGGAACCAAATCCCATGTTTCATTTGCACACAAAGACTCCATTTCTTCATTCATCGCCTCCATCCATTTTACTGAATTTGCATCTTTGGAAGCTTGTTTAAATGTTGCAGGCTCTACCTCATCACAAAGCAATAATTCATAGTCATCAAATTTAGCCAAAGGTTTCCACTCTTGAGTAGACCTCCTTAATTTAGGACCCTGTTATGGCTGCAAATTTCCTTATTTTTCTATAGTTCCTTCATTACTTTGCCTTTGTATACTACCCTGTGGCAATAAATTTCCCTATTCAAACAAACGATTATGTTCTTGCATATTACCTCCAATACTCTGTCTTTCTATATCTCCTTGATTTTGAACACTCCCCTATTCTTTCACTTGTCCTCCAATAGACCATCTATGTATACCTTCCATTGAAGATGTGCATCCTATTGGAAATTGGGAGATACTTTGACTAGGATAAGATTCAATAGAAGGTAGCATAGTCACAATGGAAGGTTGTGCCTAGACATTTAAACATTGTGCACCATGTTGTAAATGCAGCGATGAGGAAAGAGTAGGTTGCGCAAGAAATACAAAGGACTGCAGTCTATTAAAAGGAGGCATTGAACTATTTAAATGAGACTGCAAGGGAGAGAAGGGAGGAAACGATTGACCAAGAGAGGAGTGCGATGAAAAAATTAAGGCTTCGGTGTAATTTAATTATAAAGCATGAGACTTGTCAACAGATAGCGCACCATGTGATAAAGGTTGTGTTGCAATATTTAAAGGCTGTGTTGGATTCAAATTAATCAAATACAAATGTGGAGGCTATGTAGAATTCAAGGGAGGTTACGATGAACCATTCAAAGGTTGTAAAGCACTTCTAAGAGGCTGCGTAGGAACATAAGGAGGTAGTGTATTATCTTTGACAGGATGCACACAATAGTTTGGTGACTGTGAATGAGTTTGAGAAGGCAGTGCATGGTCTAGGGAAGACTATAGGCCAAGTATTAAAGGTTGCACATTAGCTGGTGATGGTTGTGTTGAATGTGGGTGCAATGAAAAGTCAAGCAACTGTGTAGAACAAGTAGGCTACACAGTAGTATATACACGGGCACCAATATTTGAAGGCAGAGTGCTTAAAGTAGATGGCTGCATAGAGACTCCTAAAGGATGGGAGAATGAAACAAAGGTTTTTCTAGTATTGTCATTATTAAATAAATCAACATCTAAATATTCATTTGAAGATGTGTCCTATGGCTGCAAACCTGAGAATTTTTTCTCATTAAACAAGATATCCCAACTGCGAACAATATTTTTGGCAACAGGATCCCATAGCCTAAAACCAAATTGATCCTCTCCAAATCCTAGAAAAATACACCTTTTTGATTTGAAATCAGGCTTCGTTCGTTTACACTCCTTGGGAATACGAACAAATGTTTTACAACCAAACACACACAAATGGTGATAATAAATTCTTTTCCCAAGCCATCTTTCCTCTGGAATATCAAAATCTAATCGAGATGAAGGAGTGCAATTGATTAAATAAACTGTAGTATTACACGCCTCTACCCAAAACTCTTTTCCCAAATTTGCATTGGAGAGCATACATCGAGCTCTCTCAAGAATCATCGGATTCAACCTCTCAGCTGCACCATTTTCCTAAGGGGTGAATGGGACCACCTTAATTTTGCAAATGCCATTGTCTACACAAAAATTGTCAAACTCCGAAGAGAAAAACTCTCCCCCATTGTCAATTTTAAGACATTTAATTTTATGCCCAATCTGGTTTTCAACAAGAGCCTTAAAAATTTTAAATTTTGAAAACACTTTTGATTTTCTATTTAACATATAAATCCAAACTTTGTGAGTGCAATCATCAAGGAAAGTAACAAAATAATTTGTACCTCCAAAAGAGGTTACCTCTATGGGACCGAAAACGTCCAAGTGCACAAGTTCCAAAGGAGTAGTTTTCTGATCATGGCCTGTCCTCAAGAAGCTAGCCCGACTTTGTTTGTCATAAAGGAAATGCTCACATATCTCCAAATCAACTGATTTTAAGTTGGGAAGTTGATCTAGTTGAAGCATAACTTCAAGCCTCTCTTGCTCATATGCCCAAGCCTCTTATGCCAAATTTCTAAATTGTTTTTCATAACTATCATGGCAGCTCCCACTTCACCATGGCATTCTAAAATGTAAAGATTACCCAACTTCTTTCCCTTTGCAAGCACTAAGACTCCCTTGGTTACTTTCCAAGTGTCTAAATAAAATTTAGCATTACACCCATAAGCAATAAGTTGACTCACTGAAATTAAATTTTGTTTCAAAAAAGGAACATATCTCACATCCTTCAAAATCCATTTATTTCTATTTTTCAAATGCAAAATTATATCACCCATACCTACGATTTAACATTCCTTATTGTCACCAAGAAAAACCTTACCGAATGTACCTTCTTTGAAATTTGTAAAAGCCTCTTGGCATGAAGTTGCATGGAAAGAAGCACCGAAATCAAGCACCCAAGAATCTGCAGTTATGTCACTAGCAGCCAAGACCAAAAGACCATCATCTTTTTTAGCTTCATTGTTTGCTTCATTATTGTTGACTTTGTCCTGAGCCTTTTTATAATTCCAACATTTTTTCTTTTTATGACCTGGTTTACCACAAAACCAATAGGCACCATTCCTACCTTTGTACTTCGATCTATGTGTGGATTTTGACCTTCTTCTATTATTATTATTTTTTCCTCTTTCTTTACTTCTACCTCTATTGCTAATACTTATAGCAGATAATGCATCACCAGATTGAGGGTTCCTTATTTTTCTCTGCATATCTTCATTGAGAAGAGTAGTTGCAACATCATCAAATTTCAATTTACTTTTGACAGCCACCGAAGTGCTCACTGCCATCACCACACCTTCCTAGCTATTTGGTAAAGAACACAATAATAAAATTGCCTTGATCTCATCATCTAAATTAATGCCCACAAAAATCAACTAGGTGACTAATGTATTGAGTTCATTTAAATGATTAGACATAATCTCTCCTTCTTGCATTTTCAAATTATATAGCTTTTTCATAATGAATACCTTATTCGAAGCCGATGCCATCTCATACATTGAAGAGGGTTTCTCCCACAACTCCTACATTGTCTTCTCAGCTGAGACATTAAATAAAATATTACTAGACAATGAAAGAAAAATGGTAGCTCTTGCTTTCTTGTCCAGTTTCTCCTAATCTTCATCTAATAAAGAACCTTTCCCTTTGTCTTTTCTAGCCAATGCATTTGAGAGATCTTGCTTGATGAGCAATGACTCCATATACACCTTCCACAGACCGAACTTCTGACCTGCAATTCTTTCAATCTTCCATTTGTCTGCATCTTCCATGGCTCCAGAAATTCTTCACCGATTTCCAGCACCGCTCAATTTCTCCACCAAGCTCTAATACCAATTGTTGATGAAAATTGTAGAAAATAAGAACAAAAATTAAAAGATTTAAATAACATAGAATAAGAACACAATATTTATAGTGGTTCACCCAAAGATGGCTACATCCACTTTCAACAGGGATTATCTCACTTTATTAATTCTAAATGAATTACATATTCAACCAGCAACACTTTATAATTTTGGTCTCATCTCCAAAATGGTAAAAATCCATCAAAACGATCAA
This sequence comes from Sequoia sempervirens, assembly GCA_007258455.2. Lineage (NCBI taxonomy): Eukaryota > Viridiplantae > Streptophyta > Pinopsida > Cupressales > Cupressaceae > Sequoia > Sequoia sempervirens. The sequence continues at coordinate 78,549,211 of VDFB02000002.1, read as the reverse complement.
CTTCTAAATTGGAGAATACATGCCAAAAAGAAGTCATTACAAAAAAGGAATCCATTTTGAATGTGACAGAAACTGTTAACTAAAATAGAATATTTGGGCTTCACTGAACCCAACATAAACCTCGATGGACTATCATTCCCTGTAATGAAGTGGGGAGACCCTGATAAGCTCCTCCCAACCCATCCTTATGATGTATTATTTTCAAGAAATGAACAATACCCTTGAACTGCCTTGCTTCCCTCTTACCAATGTCTACTACCAAGTGAGTGTGTGCAATGTCCAAGGGATAAATGATTACTAAGGTTGTGCACCCTGCAACTGCACCTGCTAAGAAATTACTTGGATCCTTGTTCAAAGGCTTCTCATGGAGCTAACCAGATATAAGCATGGTTATGTAAAGATCTTGCAATCTTGAATAAATGTCATTGTGAGTACTACCATACATACTACATACTAAAGATATACAAATGATAAATCCACCCAATAAATGTACATTTCCACTATTATGTTATAACAGATATGCAACAAACTGAAATACCTAAACAAATATAAAGAAACAAAATTCTTTCATCGTGGTTTTTGGTAGTAAAAGTCAAATTTGTGTACCAAGCATAACATATTACTAAATGCCAGACAAAGATGGAACATACACAATTATCGATGAACTAGTTGTGTAAATAGAAGAGATATACTCAATCAAGATATCATTGATCAATAGAGATTTAATTTATTGGTAGGTGCATAACTCCATACAGATATTGCTATTGAAAACTGCACATCTCATAGAAGTCAATCACATTCTTACATGAAAGGTGTAGCCACATGCTTTATCTTCAAATTGTCACTATATTTGATATCAATATCATTATTCTTTATTAATTGTTCTGTTGGATTATTTAATTGTTGATAATAATGTTAGAGAAGAACATTAACTTCTAAATGATTGTTAATAATGTCGATTCACCATTTTGACCAAGGATAAATGGCTATAGCAGAAAGAAAGAGTGATTAGAAAACTGGATTAGCAAGATTACTTTATGATAGAGGATCCCATTTTTTTATCAAGGATGTTTGAAAAGTAGAAAAAATGAAACAAAAAATAAGAAGCGACCATTATGACCCTATGCTGCAATCATAACTGTGCAGGCTTTGGAATATACTACATACTCCTAAGGTACCACATACTAGGGAAAAAATGTGAAACATTGCAGAACTAAGAGTCAATACATTAAGAATTGTCAATAGTGGCATAGTGTGATGGTTAAGTTGTGATGTTGTTGTTCTTGCCCCACTGAGGTGTTAGTGTTTATATTAGGGGTGTTAGTGTTTATATTAGGGATGAGGTCCCCCATTTGTGACCTCACTGGTTCATAGCTCCTGGTCAAAAGCGTTTACCACTTTAAAAAATTAAAAAATTAAAAAAAAAAGAGTCAATACATTAAGTATTGCAAATGCTTATTCATGAAGAGGGGAGCATATCTTAACCATCCATTAAGGAAGAAGAAGAAAGCATCTCTTCTATAATTTCAATGCACTATTTTCAGGTTATTTATAGCATCATCTATTCTCCCTTTTGTTACTTGGAAAATTAAAAGGGGAGCTACTTACAAAGAACAAGGACCATGAGACCCATACGCCTATTTAATTTGTCTCACATAGAAGTGTCCCTTGCAAAGGTAGTGCACACATGCTATAGTCCAAAATTAATTATGTATTGCATATAACTTCTACTGGTATGAATTAAAAAATAAATAAACAGGTTTAATTGAGTAAGTAGAAATTCTAAGGCAATAACTAAATCTAGGAGTAATCTGAAATTAGGCAGAGAAGCCTGCACCAAGACCTTAAAAAAGTTCAGTCTCAGGCGGTAGAGGTAGGGCACCCATGCCACAATTCAAAAAAAAATAACATATTGTATATATCTCATGCCACCAAGATTAAAAAATAAAAATAAACAGGTTGGATTAATAAGAGATAGTAGATTTCCACAATCCATATAAAATGTTGGTAAATTGTTTTTGGATTTCGATTGTGTAATTTTTTTGCATCAATGTTTCAGATCACACTCCATGATCCATCATTAGAATCAAAGAGATAGCAAAGAAAAAAACTAAATTTTAGAGTCTCAAATAAAGTAGAGAAGCAAGAGCCAAGATCTCCATAAGCAAGTTAGAATAATTCAGTGGAAATTTCAAGGCAAGAACTAAATCAGGAGTTTGAAATAAAGGAGGAAGCATGAACCAAGGCCTCCATAAAATTCAGCATTAGGTGTCAATTAGATGTTCCAAAGAAAATCAAGCACGATAGAACGATGCCAATGCCTCCATAAAATTTAGTCTCAAGCAGTACTCCAATATTCCTACACCAAGAAAAATCAAACACCATAGAATGATGCCAAAACATACAAGAGGCTGACACCAAAGAATGAAACCACTACTAAACATTTAGAGAGTATAGTACCAAAGTCCATTTAAATGTCGGACAAATAATGATCCAACTAAACCAAAAGAACTCGTGCTAGAACACCACCAAAAAAAATGTGCCCAAACTACATGATAATAGAACCATCAACTAAACACAGCTATAAACAGTGCAAAGGCCAACAAGAATAGCACAAAAGACAATGCCAAAACACAACCAATGCCAGTACAAAAACTAGCACCAAGCTAAAACAAAACATGGCACCCAACCAACACCAAGACCAACACTCAATATTATGCCAAATGCATCACTAACCTAATACCAAACTCTACTGGCTTAAGAAAAACTACTCAAGAAGTAGAGCCAAAGGCCACATCACCAAGCTATAGGGAGACTGGCTCCAAGGGAAGCACCAAGACGAGCTCAGTTAAGGAGGAGATCCTGTCACCATTTGTGACAGAAGTCAAGAGACAGGTTAAGGAGGAGATCCTGCCACCATTTGTGATAGACGTTTGGAGGAAGCAGATATAGAGAAACAAAATGCAAATTCTTCTAAGAGTAGCCCAAAGACATTGTTCTAGATATTTCAGACATTAGCAATTTGAGTATATGAGAGAAATTTTAGGCATTGTAAAATTTGATGTAATTAGTGGTAGAAATTAGGGGGGAGTGTTGGCAGATATTAATTTCTACCACCAAACACATTAAAAATAGAAGCTTCTCCACCGACCATTCTCGATGGTTCTCACCGACCATGCCAATTGCATGTGTTGAAACTATTCCTTATTCCAGATCTTTCCAAAGACCTCTATAAATAGAGGCAGATGTAATGTGGCTATTCACTCCTTGATGAGTCCAACTCCGTGGAGCTGTATAGAACTGTAAGAAGCAGTATGTAATGTTTCTGGTGTATGAAGTGAGTCGAAGATGAGTCAATGTTATATGTTTTATTTTGTTTAATATAAATATGTTCCTATGTTCTACTGCTCCCTTGTTTTCTATAGAGTAGAGCATAGTAGTTGTCAGGTATTAAGCTAGATTCCATAACATTTTCCAACATCCTCCTTTCTTGTACTAAAGTGAGCACTTTGGAACAGGGTATGGATATTAATGAAAGCATAATGGAAAGGGATTTCTGTCAGATATTCTAGTTGGTAATGCCCTGGTAGACAATATGAAAAAAGTGGACACATAGGCAAGGGAATGGAGTGTTTGACATAATGCCATGACTGCAAAATATCCTACAGTTCACTACCTTGTCTATGCTACCACATTTTTCATACATGTCTACCAAAGCATTTTATCAAATAGCTCATTGCCTTGCTGCTATGGCTAAAAGCCTAAAACAATTGCTTTCAAACAAGCCATGGATGCTTGGAAAAATAACTAATAAAGCATAATAGTAAGCACCTATTTTAGGATTTTATTAACAACCTGAAAACATTAGAAACTCATGAACAAATAGCACTTCAACCCAACTAAAATCAATGCTTAAAGAATCTGCTTATCCATTGTTTCCTTCAGAACAACCCACATCAACTGCTTTCATGAATGACACCTACCCACCAAAACCCTCATGGCGAAGACACCTCCATAGCCTAAAAACATTAGGAAGTCATGAAAAAAATTCTCCCATCCATCTTTGATTGGTGGCAAGAACAATTTACAAATGAAATTTAACTAAAAAGCATTGGTAAAAATCTGAATTTCCAATCAAAATATTGCAAAAATTAGGAGAAATTCCACTTTAATGATGAAATTCTAGTAGACTTTAGGATAAACTCTTGACGTTGTTTCCGAGAAATGAATTAATAGGGGAAAAAGGCCAATGAAAACAATCTAGAATTTTTTCTTATGATATCAGGTTCATTGAGTTGTTGTGGTTTCTCTTAATTACGTAGCACTGGAACCACTCACAATTCTATTAATCCTATGAATCTCCCATCATAGAATGGCTTCTGCAAATTCTTATAGGAAATAGAAATTATTGCAAAATATGCTTAAAAAAATGATCAAATCTCAAGCAAATGACAAGAATTTTTATTTTCTTTCACTAATGAGTAGATCATAGTAGTTGGCAAGTATTAAGCTAGATTCCATAACATTTTCCAACATCCTTCTTACATGTACTGAAGTGAGTACTTTGGAATAGGGTATGGATATCAATGAAAGCATAATGGAAGGGGATTTTCGTCAGATATTATAGTCGGGAATGCCCTGGTAGACACTATGCAATCGGATATTCGATTCAAATCAGATATCCGATTTAAATCGGATATCCGATTTGAAACAGATATCCGATATTTCGGACAAAGAATTTATTGCCTAGGGATTAGCCTCGGGTTTGCTTTGGTATTTGGCTTGGACATGCCAATCCTAAGAAGTCAACCCAAAATACGTGTTTGACAACTCACCTTGTTTTTCTAGACTTCGTCCATGTGGCTGACGACTTTATTTTTAGCCAAAATTGATTAAACGAAAAGGGTTTGTATAGGAGACTTTCAGCTTTCCACCAATATAAATTATTCTTTACTTTGAATTTAATAAATAATTATTATTCAATTTCTATTAGAATTACGACTAAAGTCCTGATTGATAGGCTGATTGAAAAATATCTATAACTTTCAAACGGTATCATATTTTTGAATCCAAAATATGCATCACATACTGCATGAATGTCACTGCCCACTAAAATTGAATTTCATGAAATTTTGACCAAGTTAAGGTGGTCAAACATACAAGTTTTTATATTTTTAAAAGTTGTAATAAAAATTCATAATTAATTATTTACTTGGAAAAAAATTACAAAAAAATATGCGTCACATCCGGACATGAGTCCTCTACTTATATCTAAAATCTTATAAAAAAATATTATCATTTTATTGCAGTTAGGGTGGTCAAACAAACACCTACTTCTTATTTTTTCCCTAAAATTTAAGTACTACTACATTGAAATTTTAAATTTTCACCAAATATACTTTAAAAAAAATAAAATAAACTTAGTATTTTAGAAACTACATTCAATTTGCCACAGATTCTATTCTTACATATTTTTGAAATAATTTAGATAACTTATTCAAATTTTTATGTCAAGTTGCCTAACTCTTATTTTTCTAAATTTTCATTACCACTTAAGGTCCTATTTTTTCCATGATGATCCTGCACATACCCCGTAGAGAGGTTAGTTTACAGTTAGGGTCTTCTCAGCCTTATAAAAATCATTTTATTTGTTTTGAAAAGAAAAATATATAATAAATTTGATTATTTAACAAATAAACTCATCAAATTTTAATGCGCCCTAGACTTTATTGTTATTCGTTTCTTTTGGTTCTCATCAACTTAACGTTGGGTCGGGTCTTTGGGAGGATGGTCTCACAATAGTTCTCAAATTTAACTAATTGTGTTAGTAGATAAATATAGATAAAATCTCAATGATTATTCTTGTCATAAACCCATCTACAACTCTAATACCACATTGTATATATAATGATAATAATAGCAAAGGAAGCATAATTGATGTCATAATTGCGATCTTGAATTAAAAGATTTTTTGGAAGGAAGGAATTAAAGTAAACATCTTCTTAGACTCAATGATGGTGATAGTAAGAGGAGATAAATGAGTTAAGACCATTTTTTCATAAAATTAATTTAGTTAAATATATACATATTATTTTATAGAAGAATTAAATGAATTATTTTATCATTTTTGTGACCCTTTATTGTTACCTTTAATTCAATAAATGCATGTCCATATCTTTTTAGTATCCTCTTAGATTTTGATAAGGGATATGAAATGGAGCTTAAATTAAGAGGGATGTGGTCCTAAAATAGTCTTGTGACGGATTATTATGGTATATTAAGTTTCTTTTTTTATATTAGCTAGTCTATAGTGTCCACTATCTTTTGAGTTAATTATCTTAAATCCTAAAGTGAGTTGTTAAATAAGATTCAATAGTTAACAACTTCACTCATATTACTTGGACAAAATCTTGACTCTTATCTACACTAGGTAGGTCGAGTAAGTAATGTATATTGATAAAATAATATTTTGTTTATTCAAAATAAATTTATAAATAAATACAAAATTTTAATTGAGTTATATTTGTCCCAACACCCAACCTCATTAAATAAAGCTAGCTAGGTATGGTTCTAAAATATTATTTAAGTTAAGGCACAAGTTTGGCAAGGTAAAACATAACCTACTCATGGTTTGAGATAACTAATAGTATATTAATGTTGTGAGTTCTAGATAGATCATAAGAGTGTAACGAAGAAGATTCCTAGATACATTATCTAGTAGTGAGGTATGTGCATGTATTCCTGCAAACGGGTAGTGACATCAAGTAGGTAATGTCCAAATTTATCAACATTCCTTGTGATTCATTTATACATACTAAAGATCAAAGAATACAAATATGCATGTATTTATAAATTTGTGTATCTATGGTCGAAGATTTCCCAAAGAAACAAATAAAAAATATATGTAGTCGTGTGTCTATGTCCACATGTGAAAATGTGGGAATGACAGACTAGTACAAGTTTCAATTCAATCTAGGCTAAGGTCAAGGCTACCCCTATGCACATAGATTTTTTCTTCGATGATATTTTCCTAATCTTTGAAAATCTCAAAAATTACATAAAATTTTGTACATTTTCTATCCTTTTTAACTCTATCTACAAGTGTGAAGCGGATTCGGGCATTGGGGATGATGATCCTCATGGCAATGGGAAAGCTCTCTGTTGTTTTATCTTTGTCTCAGTCTATGGTTGATCGTTGGGTGCGTGGTTCAGAAGGAGATTGGAGAGGAATGGGTGGTGTCTTTGCCTGTTGGATTGTTCAAAGCACTGGCCTCTTTCTGGGTGTTTTCTTTTGGGCAGAGTCCTTTCCCGTGCGTTGCTGTTGTTTTCTACTTAAACAACAATTCTGGCCCCTGGTTTTGGGTTTTGGTTCCTTGGCTCTTCTCCTTGGTTGCAGATTCAGTGTTTGTGGGATGGTTGCTTCCTTTTTAAGGTTTGCAGACTTTGGAGAGTGCGCTCTATGCTTAATAGTTCTGATTCTGAGGCCGATGGCTGGTGATTGCCAGAAGCGTGAATGTTGAGATGGTCATTCCTGACATTTTGGGTATAAAGAGTTTCAATGGGATCTCCTTTCATGCCACTGTTTATAAAAATGGTGATGCCTTTCGGGGAAAGAGGATCATCGTTGTTAGGCGGGAACTCTGCTTTGGTTCTCTATATCAACCTCTGCGAGCTCGATCCATATCCCTCCATGGTCATGTGCATTCGCCTGCTCTTGACTGTGGCGGGCTTCATAGTTGGATCTTCTAAACGCTATGGGCTGGGGTGCCCTACATTCAGCCCCATCTTGTTGTGTGCCACTGCGTTAAAAACCCTTGATGGCACTGGCTTTGGAGGTGTTTGAATGGTTGCTCATGGCAACACTGGAGTGGTTGATTCTGCGGGTTTTCCGGTTAATGGCTCGTGGAGTTTTTTCTTTGATTTTTTTAGCAGACAGGTTGGGTTTGCCCCTGTTCTGGTTGAGGTTGAGGCCCTTTTGGGCTTGATTTGTTTGTTATTTACCAGGGATGATCCCATGTTTTACGTCAGTCCAAGTGCTTGGTTCGTTTTTGCTTCGGTTGGAGCAACTGATTCGACTTGCTTTTTTATTGAGGTGGAAAACATGGTCCGTGATCCAGGATTTGGGTTAAGCTTCAAGTTGTTTTTGAGCTTCTATTTGGGTTGTGCAGTTTTTTTTCTCTTCAGCTTTTCATTCAGCTTCTTCTATTGAGGTGGAGTTGGTTTGTGCTTTTAGAGTTTGGAGATGTTGCAAAGGGGATTTCAAAGCCATTATGTTTATTGTGCTAGGATTTGGGTTACACTCATTGGTTTGGCTATTTTGGTGCTTCTTGGGTTACCCCTGAATTACCCAGTTGTCTTGGATGTTGGTTGGGTTTTGGATTTGTTTGTTGTTATTGTTGGAGATCCAATCTCTATTTTCTCTTGTTGCGGGTGGAGTTGTTATCCACCTTAGGGCTGGTGGTGGAATCCTCTCTCGGGGTTTTGACTTGGGTTTTGCTCTTGTTCCTATGTCGGCAAAGCTGGAGTTTGCAAGGGGGTCTCTGCCTTGGTTTAGAGTCTTTTCTTTTTCTCATATTATGTTGGAGTTTAAGACTAGAGTTGGGTTCTTGGTCCTGCCCTTCTTGTAGTGACAACTTGTTTTGTTTAGCTATAGGCTTTCGCTGGTTTCTCCTTGTTTCTGGGGTTGCGTTTTCTAGGTTGGTTTTCTCTTGCTACTGCTACCTCTGTTCCTTAGCAATTGGTTTGTTTCCAATTCCATGCTCTGTTCAAAAGCATGGGCTTTTTGTTGTTCCTTCCAGGCTCACTATTGGCAAGTCTCGCTTCTCTTTTTCTATTATCTCACTTTTTGTGAGTCTCCTCCTTTCTACCTCTATGGTTGCATTGTAAATGGGTACGGGCCCTTCCCGACTTTAACCTAATCAAAACTCTATCTAGAAGTGTATTTCAACCTCTTTTTCACTAATTTCTATTATTTACTTGTATTTTTACAAATTCTCATTTCCATTTCATTTCTTCATATGTTGATTCTTTAATATTTATTTAGTCCTTTCTCCGATGTTAATCAAATTAATGCTAGATTAGGAACTGAATAGTCTAATTTTAGACGAATTCACTACATACATTTAAAAATAATATAGTTCTCATTTATGTTCTTTCACAAGAAGTACAATAGTGAAACTAAATCTAAAAAAGGGGTAATAAAAGTATAACATTAAATAGAAGGAACTAGACATAAAGCCCACAAGGAAAGCATGGCACATAGAAAATAAATTTAAGGACAGAAATCTACCATATTAGTAACATTAAATCTCTATGAATAAGAGTATTGATGGAAATAAAGTCATTGTATTGGAATCCTAAGCAAGATTTTTTAGATTGATTATACCAAAAGACTAGAGAATCATTAGATTGGAAATCAATACTAGAATCCTCCACATGGACCAAATAACATTTCATCATAACCCTGCACCTTGTTAAGATGGAGAAACCACACATCACTCACAAAGAAAAATGCCAAAGTTTTTCTATCTACAACTTATCTAAAAAACATTAGACCAGGGCCATAGATCTTAAACTTGATTTTAACCAAAACCATGGATCACACCAATATTTAATGCCTTTAACCTTGAACCTATGCACTTTAATTATATTCATGCAATGAATTTCATAGATAGTTCTAATAACTTAGCTTAACTCTTCACAACTATGTAATGACTAGATATCAAGACTTGTTAACATATATTATTACATTGTTTGATTTAGGCAGTTCCTGCGCAGTCGGTTATTACAACTGCATACCTTAATTCTCCTCTCTTTATATTCGTCACTGTTCATCAATGAAATTATCAAGCATTCACCCTCATTTGGTATCAAAGCATGTAAATTCTCTGGGTTTGTGATAGTCTTGCGATGGACAGTGGTATCCACAGGTGACGTTATCAGAGTGTCGATGAGAAAGGCGGATGAATCTGTGTCGGTCAAGATTTTCTATTTTGAGAACAATAATATCAACAATCATTTCTATAGCTGCGGAGAGTAGTACAAGCGGTTGCAGATTTCAACATATCTGTGTGAGGGATAGAAGAGAAAAAACAAATGGCCAACATTGGGTCTTATGCGGTAGATGGGTGTCTGTAAATTGTTTTTATTGCATTTGTTGGGTGAATTTCAGAGTTATGTACCTATTTTCTTATTTTTGGGACTAGCTTTATAGTTCATAAAATGTGAAGAAAAGAAGATTTTGATGTTGCGTAGAGCACATTTGAAGAGTGTTTGATGACCTAGAATTTATTCACGTGGAGGATATTGAAGAACTGTGAATAAATTTAAGGGTTTGGAAAGTTTAAGTAAAGATGAATAGATTTTGATAGACATGCCTAAAATGGAGGAGTTCTTCAGCTCTATGGAGATCCTTGAATGAGAGTGGATGGCACTAAATATATGAGAGATTAATTGCTATGGCATTGAAAAATGAATGAGAGATTAATTGTTTGTATACATGTTTTGTGTGAGATAGTAGTTTTCAAATAGATTTAATGTTGATTATGTTGTGCCCATTTTGGTGGGGGTTTTTAATTGTAATTAGTTTGACTTCGAAACATGATTAAAGAAAAAATATTCAATAAAAAATTGTCTAACCAAGTGGAAGCACTACATATCAGAGCTACAAATCTAAATTCGAAAGAATTAGAATGTTCTCCTTCATGGAAAAAAAGTTATGCGTTATACGGTGTGCATCACTTTTTAAAAATGTTGTTTTTTGAAAAAAACCAGTTTTTGTAGGAGATGGAAAAAGAAGTGTAATTTGATTCCAAAAATTTTGAAAAAAATATTTTTAAAATCTACAGACAAAATGTGACGAGACTCTAGTTTTCATCATCTTCAAATTCTTCAAGGTTTAGCCGCTATAGGTGCCTAAATGTGAAGATTTAGTTTTAAAAAATAATTTCAATGTCCAGTTTGGCCAAAAATTGTAAACCACTATTGTGGGATCACCCCTTCCTCTTGCCCTGATGTTGTGCGTCATGTTGCTATTCCCTATTTATGTGCACACTTTCGTACCTGCACACTTGCTTACCATTGATTCTAAAATGGAAGCAATTCCAACATTGACGAGTCTTTTATCAGACCTTGATGCTAAGGTGGTGGAGCATGCATCAATTGATTTAGCTCACATTGTGTTGGCAGATGGTCAGCGCTCCCCTCGGGATTTGTGACATGGACTAACCACCTCCTATGGATCCGTAACTCTGGCAGTTGTATCGGGCATTAACAAGTCAATCTTTTGGTGCAACGGCAACTATGGGGCCAACAATTGGTATCAGAGCCAAAGGTGTCAGGTTTGAATCCCTCCGGGTAACGTTGAGGGGTAGTTTGTTGGCAGATGGTCAGTTCTCCCCTCAAGATTCACGACATGGACTAACCGCTTCCCATGGATCCGTTAACTCTAGCAGTTGTATCGCGCATTAACATGTCAATCTTTTGGTGCAACGACAACTGTGGGGCCAAACAGAGAAACAAAAGAGTGGCTGCAAAATTGAGCACTTAGCTCTTTGCATTCATATTCAATTTATAGGAAAATGCATAATAAATTCTACAACTACTCAGTAAATTATTTAGCTTAGACATTAATTGAAAAAAGGTGGCTCAATCAGAGAAGAAGATGGCTTGGTTAGATAAACAAGTGGCTTGCACAGTTGTAGGCCCTATCTGACAGAGTTAATTTATTCTAACATCCCCCCATAAATTAATTATACTAATGTTATTAAATAACCCTTAATAATCTAATACAAATGGTAGACATTCACAATAATCCCCCCTGAATGACAACCATCAAATATTCATATGACTTATTCACTAATATGATCACTTATTCACTAATACAATCACTTATTCACTAATACAATCACTTATACGATGGTAGACATTCACAATAATCCCCCCCGAATGACAACCATCAAATATTGACTTCTCTCAAACCTAGAAAACTTCTAATATATACAAACTTAGGTTCACATAAGGCCTTAGTAAAGAGATCTACTATCTGATCTTCTAATTTACAATACCTAAGATGAATCACCTCTTGTTGGATGAGATGCCTGATATAATGGTGATAGACCTCTATATGTTTTGTGTGAGCATGAAACATTGTATTCTTGGACAACATAATGGAGCTTTGATTGTCACAATGAAGTAAAGAAGGACCCATTTGATGTTGTTTGAGTACTGAAAGAATAGCTCACAACCAAGTGATTTCTTTAGCTGCCTCATTCACTGCAATATATTGAGCCTTTGTAGCAGATAAAGCAATAGTAGATTTCTTCTTACTACAAAACCTAAAGTTGATTTTCGATCATCTCCACAACCAGCCTAATCTGAATCAGAATACCCAACAAGTCGCAAATCTCCATGAGAAAAGTAATAAACACCCATATTCAGAGTCCCTTGTACATATCTCAATATTCTTTTTGTTTCCAACCAATGTGGAACCTTAGGAGAACTCAAAAACCTTGAAATCACACCTATTGCAAAAGAAATATCTGGTCAAGTGTGTGTCAAGTACACAAGACTACCAACCAGTTGCTTGTATAAGGTAGGATCAATAGCCTCACCATGCATGTCCTTAGTCAATTTCAATCCTGCAGCAAGTGGAGTAGATACACCTTTGCAATCTTCCATCCAAAACTTTCTCAACAAGTCTAAAGCATACTTGGTTTGAGAGAGGTAAATTCCATCATCTTTCTGCCATACTGGGATGCTAAGAAAGTAGAGTATAAAACCAAGATTTGTCATCTCAAATGTATCTTGTAATCTTGTCTTTATGTCAATTATTTGGTTCATGTTATATCCTATGATAATAAGATCATCAACATATAGTACAATAATGATTGTGCCACCATCATCAAATTCCTTCACATACAAGTTTGGATCATAAGGACTATTATGAAAGCCTTGAGTTTGGAAAAAATCATTAATCTTAGCATACCAAGCCCTTGGAGCTTGTATCAAGCCATATAGTGATTTGCTTAACTTGCAAACTATGTGTTCCTCACTTGGACTTTCAAATCCCTATGGTTGAGTCATATAGATTTCTTCATCAATTTCACCATTCAAAAATGCATTCTTAACATTCATTTGGTGTAAAGGCCACTTGAAATGTGTTGCTAATGCTATAATAGTCCTAACAATACTGATCTTTGCTACTGGAGCAAAAAAAATTGTGTAGTCATTCCCTCTTTTTGTGAATATCCTTTGGCCACTAGTCTTGCCTTGTGATTTTCAATGCTCCCATCTGACTTGAACTTAGTCTTATACACCCACTTGTTTTTTACCACATTCTTTCCCTTGAGCAAGTCCACCAATTCCCATGTTTAATTATTGATCAAAGATTCATATTTATTATGCATAGCTTGTTCCCATTCATGTTTTCCTTTAGCCTCATCATATGTTTGAGGATCATTGGTCTTCATTATGGTGGTCATTAGAGCATACTTAATTTGTTGAGTCTTTTGATAAATTTTTTGAAGACTCTTGGTCTTTGGAGGTGGACTACATTCTTCAACTGCACTAGAAGTTTCCTTGGAAATTTTATTGGTTTCAAAGGATTCGCCATTATTTATTTCCACTTGTGGAATAGGAGAGGATTGTATCATATCCTCAAACCCTTCATTAAACTTGACATCCCTACTTGTGAACACATTCTCCACACTAGGATCATACAACATGTATCCTTTCCTTTGATCATCATAACCCACAAAGATGCACACTTAACACTCTTCTTATCAAATTTCTTTTCTCTAATTTCATCTAGTATGTGAACAAACGCTTCACATCCAAATACACTAAAATACTTAACATCTGGTTTCTTTCCACTCCATGCTTCTTCAAGACATGAGATGCAATATTGACAGCCTCGACTCAAAGAAATAAAGGGAGACCCTTGGATTGTAGCATGCACTGTGCCATTTCCACTAAGGTCCTATTCTTCCTTTCAGATATTTGTTAGTCATTTCTCTCTTGATCCCATGATATTCACAAAAGGATTTGAACTTGTTGTTGACATATTCTCCACCATTATCTATTCTTATTCTCTCGATCTTATTCCCACTTTGATTTTCAACAAATTCTTTGAACATTTCAAATTGCTAAACACTTCATCTTTTTGCTTAAGTAGACCCAAACTTTCCTTGAAAAATCATCAATGAATGTTAAGATATACCTAGCTCCTCCTTTGATGGGGGATTCATAGGCCCACATAAATCACTATGGACAAGTTCAAGAGATTTACTTGCCCTCAATGTAGACCTTTCAAACTTGTCTCTATGTTGTTTTCCAACCACACATCCTGTACACACATTTGTATTTATCTTTATCCAAGGTAGTTCATTAACCATATTCATCTTAGAAAGCATAGCCAAACTTTGATAGTTTAAATGACCAAATCTTTGATGCCATAACTCACTTGTGGAGTAACTTGTAGTAATGTATGCTTTCTTATCAACAGATGCTAAAAATTTATAGATGCCATCACTCTCAACTCATTTAGCCACAATTTTGAATCCATCATTAATTTTCTTGATTAGACACTTATCTGAATAAAACTCCACCTTATAACCATGTTGAGTTATTTGACTCACTAAGAGAAGATTTTTTGTTAACTTAGGTACAAGATTCATATTTTTTACTTCCAACTTCTTACCATCATGTCCCCTCATTGAAATAGAACCTATTCCTTCAATTGAATGTGAACTATCATCCCCAATAAATATCCTTGCACCCTTTGTTTCTCTAAAGAATTAAAGAAGTTTTTATTGTAATTCATATGTTGGCTAGCTCCTGAATCAATATACCATGTGTTATTTAAATTTCCTTGAGTAGCCAAAGAGGCTATCATTATATTATGATCACCATCTTCTTGAGAAAAATTTGATTGCCTTCTTTGATAAAATTTTCTTTGACCTCCTGGATGTGATTTCCTAGGACATTGATCACTTTTATGCCCTTCTTCTCCACAATTATAACATTTAATAGTTTTTTTCTCTTTTAGAATGATCTTTGTTGTTTCTCCATTCATTTTGCGCTTTTTGAAAACTATTCCTCTATTGATTATCCCTTGGTTGATTCCTTTTCCTTTGATTATTTCTATGTTGATTCCCTTGATTCTGTTATGATTTATTTTTATTGTAGTTCTTATATTTCCCTCTAGCCATAAATGCTTGAGAACTAGATTGCTTGACTCACTTGTGAACTTTTTAAGCCTCTCCTCTTCATTTAACAAAGCTCCATACACTTCTTTTAGTGTGATATTCTCAAATTTCCTAGTAAGCTCTAATGTGTGGATGAAGTTATGATACTCATCTGGAAGACTTTCAATTAAAATATCTATAATTTCATATTCTTCATATTCAACCTTCATCAATGCAAGTTGATTTCTTAAGTTTTTCAATTTTGCAATATGATCATTCATGCTATCTCCTCCCTTCATTTTAAAATAAGTTAATTGCCTTTTGATGTCCATCACTTTTAACTTGCTAGTTCTTTCATACATTGTTTGCAAAGTTTCCCATATTTTCTTTGTTGCTTTTAGATCTTGAACATGAGACCTTATCCCTGGACTAATTTTCCATAAAATAGTAGCCCGTGCATTCATATCCATTTTATTCCATTTTTCATGGTTACTTTCATCTGCAGATTTGTCTTCTATTGCTAGCTCCCATAAGCCAAGTTCATTTGTAAAATCAATTACATCTCACATTTCCAACTTGCATAGTTCTAGAACCATCTAATTTTGCACTAACCATAATATTAGAGATCTCATAATATTAGAGATCTCAGAGGTAGCCATAGCAAGAACAAAATACACTCTCCAAGCACACAAAGACAGGAGCTTAAAGAATAAAGCCCCTACAAACACACAATGTAATTTTTTTGTATTATCATGTCTTGATGTTGGACTTCTTATGAACCAAACAAACAAGGTCTTTTGAAAATTTGCACGACTTACAAACATGAAGGAGAATTTATCAATCTATTCACTTCAACAAGAATTATCAAATATGACAATTTCACCTTCCCTTTAAAGAGAATTTTTTTTTCTCACCCATTGATTTTCAAAGATGAACAAAATACATGACATAGAACTCCCACATGAGATCATTAAAAAAAAAAATCTTGTGTTGAGCTACTTGCAACACATAAGGGTGACAACCTCTCCACATAGGCCTTAATACTGTTCACAAAGCAAACGAAAGATTAAGACAAAAGCTCCATAAACAACCAAATGTTGACTTGATCTTCTATTGCACAACTTTCACTCCTGCACCAACAACAAATCTCTCCAACAAAATCAGCTTCTACCTCAGGTTCCAATTTCTCATGCTCTACTATGTAAAAGGCCAATTGGAATAGCTTCATGGCTTCCTGGCTACTACAATCAACATCAACAGAAGTAGAAACAACTCCACGTAATGAAGTAAATATGCCCCTGATCTACAAGTGTAACATACTTTTAAAAAATACTTTATAAGCTGCTACTAGATATGCCAAAAATACAAATCTAAACTAAAGAAGTTGCACTTGTGATAACTCCAGTTAGAGCAAGGGCACAACATACATTCTCAACAACTAAAACAAAGATCTAAAAGAAAAATTAAACCACCACACCATCCACAATGTAGCTTCTCAAAAGTACAACACAACAAACGCAACACATAAAAGCATTCACTGAATGCAGCATATAGGGTATGTGCTTATCAATCCAGTGGTAAAGAATTAGGAAATTGGTTTAAAATAACTCTTTAACCAATCTTCAAAAACTTGTTTGGCAGCAATTCCTTCAATGGTCGGCTCCTTTGCCAAGTAGTGTTATTTTTTCATTGAAACAACAGTTTCTCTCTTTATTCCCAAGTGAATCTACACTTTCTCTCTCTGTTGGATGCCTCTACTCCTCAACAATCACTTGCATAGAATGATGCCTTCACTTGAGTCTTTTCTTTCACTGCAGGATCATGCACAACTCAAGTTATTAGATCAAACATCCATGAGAAAATTCTCACAATAGACATGGCTCTGATACCATGAAAACATAATGCAATCAAAGAAACATAGAAGATCCAAACAAAGAAATAGAAGAGTGGCTGCAAAACTTAGCACTTAGCTCTTTGCATTCATATTCAATTTATAGGAAAATACATAATAAATTCTATAGCTACTCAGTAAATTATTTAGCTTAGACATTAATTGAAAGAAGGTGGCTCAATCAGAGAAGAAGATGGCTTGGTTAGATAAGCAAGTGGCTTGCACAGTTGTAGGCCCTATCTGACAAAGTTAATTTATTCTAACACATTGCAGGAACTGTTGCATTATCTCTTGAGAAATTAGAGAATGTATCTAACTATGGTCTGGTTTCACAAGTTACAAGTTTGATTTATGTTACTAACTCAGGTAATGGATAGGCATCACTTAGCTTGCCAACCTACTCAACTATCATTGGTCTTCTTCCTACCTATGCAAGGGACTCCCTTGTATTTACAAGAAAGTTGTTTAAAATGGGTATGTTTGGCATCCTGAGAGACATTCTAATTGGTTCTAGCTTTGTTCCACATATTCCTACTCCCCATTCTGTAAATGGTCCAACAAACTAGTTGTGTGAAATTGTCTCCTTGGTGAATGAGCGCCTTCCATCCATACTTCATTATTTTGAAGATACTAAGAATGAATCTTCGAATAGTTATACAATAAAGAAGAAAGATGAAATTGAGCACGTTGTCAATGCAAATTATTGACTAGTAATTTGCATGTTATTGGAGGTTGGTGGTTTCGAGGGTTGGAGGTTCTTCCATCATTTCAAGTTAGTTTCTCACTTAAAGATGATGTTTTGCATGATAAACATTTGATTTTTCTTTTCTTTTTGATGTTGATGGATTTGAAGAATGCATATATTATGAAGTTTACTTTTTGAAGATAGGTAATGAATTTACTGAAATCAATATGAATTGTTGTCCAATGATTTCATGAGGTTGCGATTGAGAATTATACCCTTTTGAGGGTCATGAGACAACTTGATGGAGCTCTATGAGAACAACTTACTATGGGTTGCTGTCCAATAATTCAAAAATCTATGATTCAAGAGTTTGGGGACATGGTAGTTTAGAAACTTAGGAATTTAGTTCAAAGCTACATCCTTCTGAGGGTTAGAGGCAACTTGAAGGAGTTCCACCTAATTCAAGATTTGATTCTTCAAAGAAAAATCTTCTCAAGGATGTGTATTTATTTTGTTTTGTAATCATCATGTTTTGATATGATGAATGTAAACCTTGAGGGAGGTCCCTTGGCAAGGTGAAACTTGAGTTGATTCATGGGTATATTTGTAAGATCAATGTAATAAGGGGGGAATGTTAGCATAGATTATTATATTATTTGATTTAGGTAGTTATTATGCAATCAATTATTACAATTACATATTGTGTTTCTCATCACTATTCATCAATGAAATTATCAAGCATTTACCCTCAAGACTTTCATTTTATTGACTATAAGTGGATGCATATTCTTTATACTCTACTATGAAATGGTAAAATATAGAACATGTGGATCTAGTTATATAATTTTTCTCAAGCTTTCATATTAATCTATAAGATAATTAGTGGACTAGATGATTTCAATTTTCAACACCACACTGGATTCAAGATACTTGTACACTATTATAGACTATCTCTATCTCTTTCAAGCCAATTATAGGGAACTGGGGAAACTGCTAGTGAATGTGAGAGAGAATTCATCTGGAACTTTATAATACACTTCCTCAAATGTGAGAGCTTCTTTGATCTCCACCACAACCTCACTAAACTCAGGATACATACTTGTACACTATAATACATTAACCCTTTCAAACCAATTATAGGGAACTGGAGAAACTTCCAGTGAACGTGAGCGAGAGTTCATCTGGAACTTTATAATACTCTTCCTGCAATGTGAGAGCTTCTTTGATCTCCACCACAACCTCACTAATGCTGGGTCTATCGGACGGATCGCTTGCAATGCATCTCAATGCTAGATTGGTCAAATGAATGATAGATTTCATATGGTACCGGCTACCCAACCTTTTGTCAACTATTTCTTGAACGTTGACGTCATCTTCATCTACTCCCGCATATCATTTTGCAACCTGTTCAATCAAGCATAGAGTGGTTGTTTTAAGTTTTTGTCCTAAAAATAAGCCATTAGCAGGATTTTTTCTTGTTTGGAAAATTAATCGGACTTCTTACCCATTCAGTCAAGAATACTTTCTCGGCAGAAAATTTTAAGTCTATGGGTTTCCTGCCACATATAAGCTCCAACAAAACGACTCCAAGACTATACACATCACTCTTATCCGTCAACATGTGAGTTTTAAAATACCTGCCATTGAAAAAGGGACAGATTAAATATTCGAGTAAAAAGGACTGAGAATTAGAAGAACATCAAATTTGTAGGAATTACATTGGATCTAAATATCCAGGAGTTCCTTTTATAGTTGTATTGATTTGAGAACTTTCTTCAATGCCAGTCACTCTTGAAATGCCGAAGTCAGACAGTTTGCCATTCAAGTCACTATCTAGAAGAATGTTGGAGGTCTTAACATCCCTGTGAATTATTTTTGGAGTGCAACCTACGTGCAGATATTCCAGCCCTGACAAAAAATATTATATGAAATGAAAAATATTAATTCAAATTAGGAATTCGCATGTAGCATTTTGAACAAATGACTTAATCAAGGATCTATTGAGTTGATAATGAAATCATAAATTGCTTTCCAAAATAACCTTGTGCGGCATCCAAGGCTATTTTAAGCCTGGTTCTCCAATCTAGTTGGGGATATTTTGGTGCCTCTGGATCTGTAAACATAAAGTACTACATGTTTTCGTCATATTTCACTTCTATCGTCTTTTGTTAGAATGAAAGAAATATTTGGAATTGATAGTCACCGTAGAGGTTATCACTGAGGGACCCTCCAGACATATACTCTAGACAAGCATGAGGTCTCTGGATTCGTTACAATAGCCAAGAAAGGACACCAGCTTCTTATGATTGATTATTGATAGAAGATCAACCTGTTCATAAAGTTGAAAGCGCTAAGATTTCTAAAATAAATAGAAAAGGAAATGAAGTGCTTTAGAAATCTAAGCATTACCTCATTTAAGAACTGTTCGATTCCATGTTTGGAGAAAACGGAGAGTACTTTTACAGCTATTTGCTTCCCTTCCTGCAATTTGCCCAAGAAAACACTTCCAAACGACCCCACTCCAATTTTATGGATAAAATTATCTGTCGCCTTCGTCATTTCGTCGAGAGTGAAGGCGCGAGATTTTGAAGACTTTGCTACATTAACCATTACATAATCTGCATTTTGTTTGTTTGTAAGAGACGAGAAAGGTATAGTCTAATATTTAACTTCATTAGTGATTATGGGGTATTGTAAATGTAAAAAACGTACCAAGAGGGCTCGGCTGAGCACATGAACTCTTCAATTTCATTCGATACATGATAATACCTAATAAAATGAGAGTTACAATTACGCCTCCTGCTACTCCAAGCGCAACCACTACCGTTGAGATGGGGTGATCACGACACTATGCTTTTTCCGGCAAAGGTGTATGTTGCCACTGAAATTGCGCCAAAAAGATCAATTTTTTCTCACATATTTTAAGATAAAACAAGAAAATGGAAACTGCAATAAATATGAGATTACTCGAATGTGAAATTTATTTTTTTGAGTAGTTGTTTGTTGAGAAGCTCTTGTGGAATGAGACCCTTGAAATTATTGTTGGCTATATTTCTGCCAAAATTCCAAAAGCAAAGAAGGGTGAGATAGACGTACAAATTCTGCAATTTCGATATGGGACGGCTTAACCGGCACACTCTAAGCGTTGACCGCTTAGGTCGCCGGGCCCACATTTAACCCCCGCCTTCCTTTCGCGCATTCTTAACCCAACCCATCCCACTTGCAGAGTTTCCGTAACGGATTTGCAAATTGAAAACTTTGACGGACTCCGTCCCTGTGTCATTAACTTGGCCAACCATTTCCAGCTTCAAACTCCCGTGCAGCCAACCTAACTCTATTTGCGCATTAAATCATTTCAATCCCACGCACCCAACCAAACTGTGTTTCCACATGAAATCGTTTTAATCTCGCGCATTAAGCAAGAAATTTTATTGACAAATTGAATGGTTTTGATATCTATTGGCAGTGGTGATTGTAGTGTATGTACATCCTCTAGAGATTATTATTTCTTTGTTGGAGCTCAGAAGCTCTAGATTTTCATATTTGCATTGTTGTAGCATTCATTCGTCTTCGACGGTGGTGGTATTGTGGCCTGGCCTCCTTTTCTGCAATCAGAAATCTCACTCTCGTTGCGCCTCTCCGTTGCATGGTGAGTGTTTTTCATCTTTCCTCTCATCTTGTTTCTTGATGTGTGCATCTTTTAAGGCAGTCCCCTGTTTCTTGCTTGACAAATTAATCCATGTGACTCAGCCAAGAATGACTTACCCACATGGTGATCTGGAATTCCATGAATACAGTGATTCAGTGTTTGTGGGCAAGTCATTCGTGTATGTGCCTCCACTGTGCTATTTATGCCACAACCTACATCATGCTAACCTTTAATATTTTCAATCTCTATGTTACAGCGCTTTACCTTCTTTATTATCATAGATTGGAGTAATAGAAATTTGACGAAAAACTGCAAATCTCTCTTTTATTTTTTTGATCTAGTTATTTGCAAGAATTCTAGAGTTTAACATTCCTGTCTCGTATGTTAATCGATGTTACAGTAAAGTTCACTGTTTTGGAATTACTTTCCTCTTTGAATGCCTATTTGAAAGTTGAGGTGACATTCCTAATGATATATAGTCATCCAGGCATAGGTTTTGATGCTAAATAACGTTCTGTGATTTGTTGTATGTCCTTGTTAAAAAACCCACAAAAAACAGAGCAGCAGTTCACACTAAACTTACGATTGCAATGACATCATATTTTCCAAAAAACTGAGTGAGTAAATGTTCCTGGATAGAAAAGCCGTTTAAATTCCCTAGTCATTAATTTTTCTTCTCATATGTAAAATACAATTATCTCTGATTTTCTAATGAAGGCAAACGGCCATTGTTCAGTAGGTAAGTATTGTTCTGAACATGGAAAACGTAAAGCCATGAGAATAATGGTGGGAGTGAGATTTTCTGCAATCAGAAATCTCACTCTCGTTGTGCCTCTCCATTGCATAGTGAGTGTTATGCCTTTCATTTTGTTTCTTGTTGTGTTCATCTTTTAAGGCAGTTCCCCTGTTTCTTGGTTAGACAAAGTTCTTTGTGATTGGTTGTATGTGGAGTCCCCCTATTATGTTGACTTATGTTGGGTGTGGATGTGGCATTCGGTATGTCTCATCTTTTAGGGTTCTATTCACAATTTGGCTGAAGTAGTTTCAAGTAAAAAAAAGACAAAAATCCAAATATAGAGTGGAGCCCCTACAGCGTTTTCCTTACATAGTCTCAGATTCAGGTTTCTACATTTTGTTTCTCAGGACCCAGCAATAAACCAATTTTTTTCTGGGAATTTTTTCTTGAAACCACTCCTATTTTTAAGGAATAATGTAGAAGTACACATTCATAAGGGACAAGAACGCAATTAAAAGTTATCCAATATTTTATCTGAAGTAGTTTCAAGTAAAAACCAAAAAAGCCAAACAAAGATAATAGATAAAGCCTCCTGTAACACTGCAAGTAATGAAAAGAAATAATTGGTGAGTAGGACAATTAAATGGAATGGCTGCAAAATAAATTTTAAAATTCTTTAATATTATTACAATTTATGTTGATTGTTCATTTAAATGGTTTAAGTGTATTCTCTAATATATAAGTGTGTATCGTTTTTGTGATTCAAAATGTAGATAATATTATTTAAAATAATACATGACAAGTTTTTTTTGTCATTTTAGTTTTCCTCCATCTCTCATCCAAATAATATAAATGCTTTTCATCATCTCTAGCATCATTTTTGTCTTGATGGATCAAGATTGATCATTGTAGAGAGAAAGTTTACTCACATTTTTCATCTATATACACTACAATTGTATCAATTGTTGCCCTTACAATCCACATAATTAGATTCACCAAGTTCTTATTCTAGAGAGAAAAATGGAACTATCAATTTCTTAGCTAACTATGCTCTTGACAAGAGTGAGAAAAACATATTTGATAATTATTTGAATTGTTGGAAGGGGTTCGATATAAATTTGACATCATAAATGAATATATTCAAAATACAAATTTAGAATATTTTGTGTTGTGGCGTATGCTAGGTCTTGCTTCAAGAGACAAAGCTTAAGCTAGATTTTATTAAAGGTAATTGTTTAGTATTTTTACACACAATTGCCCTTTTTCTTTTTCTTTATCTTTGTGATAAATAAGGATATTGATACAATGGTACTTTGATATTTGAATTGTGGTATACTTTATATTTGGAAACTAGACCAATTATATGTCTAGCAAACAAACTAATAGGTTACTTTACTCTTTCTAAATTCTAGAGGGAGCATATTTATGAGATGTGAATGTAATTTAAAAAGGTTTCTTTCAATTCATTATCTTTTAAAAGAGATTGACATATTCCTTAATCTATGACTATTACTCTTCTATGTGATAATTAATGAGCTATATATGTAGTTTCTAATCTAGTGGCTAATGCTAGGACTAAACATATTATTATTCATTATAATATAATTAGGACGTGCATATATAAGGGGATGATTAACTTCTAGTATTTCCAAACATAAGATCATGTTGTACACATCTTCACCAAGCCTCTTATTGGGGTTAAATATGTTCAATTGCAAAATATGATTGGATTTGAGGGAGTTATTAAGGGGAGTTGCATTATGATATTTTCTATATTCTATGTGTGTTCTCCAAGTCAAGGAGATGTTAGAATAGTAAATCCAAGTTGTTTGGTCGAATTTAAGTGATGAGTCATAGTTAACTCAATTGGATAAACTTAGTATGATTTCACTGTGAAATTCATGTGATCATGTTTGGTCCTAAGAGAGGTGTTTTTCCATTCTACGAGGCCTATTTAGAAAGGAATAAATTCCTTATTACTCATTTATTCATTGAAGTGAGGTTCCTTAGTTTTAGTGTTCTTTTGTGGTCTTTGGACACCCAATATTTCTATGTGTTGAACTTTGTATAGTATTTTTTTTTGGTGTAGATGTTCATATATCTAATAATGAATGTTTAGACATTCTAATGATACTCACCTCTAGATGACATAAGAATTTTGGGTTTACAAATTTAACAAAGAGAAATTAAATGGTACACTAGTTATTCTTATCGCATGGTGAACACTTAGAGACTTTTCTAATGTATGAATGATAGCAACATAGCATAAAATTGTCATGATTACATTCTCAACACTCAAATTCTCTAATTTCAATAATCTTTACCACGATTTGTAAGATCAAGTAGTATATTACATTTCCTATGAAAATTTACTCATAGTTATATTCATTCAATTTGTTATAGATCATAAAAGCTTAACTTGATTAATTTTAGAAGCATCCTCAAATTGAGGATGAAGAGTACACACTATAAATGTTATATTTTTTAAAATTGGTAAAGAGATTAATAGTGTCATACAAGTCACTTTAAATTTAAACAATTGGAGAATTCAATTTGAGGTTTTCTTATTAAACATACAAATGCACACAACCAAATATGAATAAATTCAAAGCTATTCATGGGAACTTTCCTTGAAAAATTCAAAACCATTGATACATTATAAAGCTTTCTTTCTAAGCATAAAGAAAGGAAACTAGTTAAGAATTTTTTTAACACACTCATGAACATATTCATGGAGAGAATCATTTCATATCTCTAACCTACAACAATGAAATGCAAATTCAAGTAGTGGAGACAAACTTTAACAACACATTGAAGGCTCTTGCAAAATCTATGCGTGTTCCATGTGAAGTGCACGTGGTCTTCAAAGACCTTCCAAAATCATGAACACACCTTTAACTAATACATGAAAATATCTAATATGAATGGCCAACTAGGGCTTTCTAGAAGCCTTAGATTGTTTTGAACATATCTACTATTATTGAGAGGGAGAGAGAGAGGGAGATAAGACTCTCCATAGTAGTACTATGATATTTTCTAACAACCCAACTTCCTTTCATGTAATATTTGTTAGGGTGGGTTTATAGAAATCAATAGAAAATGAGCTACAAGACTATGCTCTAAGGTACATAAAAATCATGAATAATACCATGTCTTGACATCCTTCATTACTAAGATGAGGACCTTATCATTAAAACAAAAAAAATTAGTTAGTTTATAACTACACACTCAATAAAATCAAATAAGGACAATCATATATGTTATTCATGACAATATTTTGATTTAATGACAAGGTTATCTTAGCCATATTAGATGTATTTTGGGATTATATCCTCTATATGCATGGTATGGAATTTTTAAGTAATGTTGAATTATCATGGAAAGCCTCTTAGGTGATATGGGACTAGCCAATTGATGATTACTATCCTATAAGAGAAAAATAGTAGATTTTTACATGAAATGATCTTAATCTTGATAATAGCATTTATGACAAGTAGGTGCTCCTACCCTTGATGAGATAGTCCTCTTAGTTTTTGTGCTTGACTTTAATTGATGCCTAACAACAAGTTGAAAACCTTCATAATTTAGTACCTAAAGAAATAAAGTATGCATCTACAACCTATTAGAAACTGTAGTAAATCTATCTCTATCCATGGTTGAAGATGTATGCATCTATAACCTATTTTATCTTAATTTCCTAAAATGTTAAGACACATTTACCAAGATTTTCATGTAGAAATAAAGGGTTTTCCCAAGTATGATGCTTCCTTAGCATTGAGATTCAAAATTAGGTTGTAAATCATTACAATTAGTTAACCGTAAGGTTTAAATCTAACAAAATAAGATGCACTAGAAATATTTCCATATTCCAACACCAATTATATAGTAAACATCTAGTTTTCTCTTTGCAACAATAATAGGCGGACTTTGCTATCATACATGACATGTGTCGAACCTTGTAATAGGTGTTAGACATCAAAAAAATTCCTCATATATCTTTAATAAGGGTAATGGATCCTACTTGATGTCTATAGCTCTATCATGATAGCTAGGTGAGGGTTTCCAGCACATACCAAACTATTAGTTTTAGCCTTGAAAGTGTTGAGAAAATATAAGGTAATTAATTTAAATTTAAATTCTTGACACTAGATGTTATTTTGAGATATAATAAAGGGTTTCAATACTTCAAGGAGGATTTGTAAAGGTTGTAGATACTCCAAAATAACTTCCAAGCTATTTCCAGACTATTTAATGGTTTGATGAGAGTTTTAAGGGTTTGATCTCATGGTGAACATTTAGAGACTTTTCTAATGCATGAATGATAGCAAGATAACATAAAATTGTCTTGATTACATTCTTGACACTCAAATTTTATAATTTCAATAATCTTTGCCATGATTTGTAAGATCAAGTAGCATATTATATTTCTATGGAAATTTACTCATATATATTTATACAATTTGTTATAGATCATAAAAGCTTACCTTGACTAATTTTAGAAGCATCCTCAAATTGAGGATGAAGAGAGTACACAATATAAATGTTATATTTTTTTAAATTAGTAAAGAGATTGATAGTGTTATACAAGTTACTTTAAATTTGAACAATTGGAGAATTCAACTTGAGGTTTTCATATTAAACATATAATTGCAGACAACTAAATATGAAGGAATTCAAACCCATTCATGGGAACTTTCCTTGAAAAATTCAAACCCATTGATACATTATAAAACTTTCTTTCCAAGCATAAAGAAAGGAAACTATTTAAGATTTTTTCAACACACTCATGAACATATTCATGGAAAGAATCATTTCATATCTCTAACCCACAACAATGAAATGCAAATTCAAGTAGTGGAGACAAACTTTGACAACACATTGAAGGCTCTTACAAAATCTATACATGTGCCATGTGAAGAGCACATGGTCTTTAAAGACCTTCCAAAATCATAAATAAACCTTTAACAAATACATGAAAATATCTAATATCAATGGCCAACTAGGGCTTTCTAGAAGCCTTTAGATCATTTTGAACATATCTACTATTATTGATGAGTCAAAATTTCTATTCACAAGAAAGAAAAGTAATTTATGATATTACACTAGTTTAATATTCATACAAATCCAATTGTGCATTTCTTAAATTGAAATGAATCATTTATCCTTATCACATTAAAATCTATTATTCATTGTTGATTTCACTTTTATAATCATTTCCACATTGACATTCAATATCCTTGTGATATTTACCTCTAATTATGACATTATTTTGTTTCTTATATGGATGTCAATTGGTCTCGCATTATGGATGAAGTTGTTCAACACCCCCCTAACGGAAAGTTCTCCTACAAAGACCTTTCATGGGAGACATATGTCCTTAAAGGCTCACAGTTATTTTCAGCTTGGATTGAAATTGATAGATTGAATGAATTTATTGAGGGAGAAAGCTCAAGGGACTCCTACCCAACCTTCTTCAGCAAGAGTCATACAAAGAAACGCTCTCCTCATTCTGATAAAAAAACTAGGAATAATAGTTTTTTGGAATACAACATGTAAGAATAATATGTTAACCGCATATGTTCATCCTCACAATTGTGAGGTGCAAGAGTTTTTATATTCATTGGTTAAACGCATTTATTAATAGTTTGAAGATTCTTTATGATTTTCATAGGTATTGGTGTGCATATGGACCAAATGATTTCAAGGAAAAAGATGCAACACCTTTTGATCCTTCTTCAGTGCCTAAATTAGGGAAGGGTAGTAGACCTGGCCGTAAACATACACAATGTGGTTGCACTTGTCATTTTAGCACACGGGTCATGGTTCGTAAGCCAAACCATATGTTAATATGGTACCACCAAGTTGAACATGTGGACAAAGAAGGAATACGTTGTCATGGTCAAATGAATAATGAGTTTTTGGGAACAAGGTCATTTTTTGCACCATATATTACTAAACAATTGCATCAGTGGGTGGAATCATTGATATTGCTTGGCATGCCTGCAGATGCAATCCATAAAAAACATAAACAAATGGTGCATGAGAAGATGACCTTGTTTGAGGGTCAATCTTCTAGGGATGACTTTTTGACAATGGATGATATTGCGAATATTGATCGTAAAATTAAGACATCAAGCTACATGTTTGATAGTAATGATGCTATTTCAATGCAACAATGGGTTTTGGCAAACCCTGACAAGTGGTTTGCATATCAAGAGTATAGCACCATTGTTGTTGATGGAGATGGTCAAATCCCATTTGTTTTGGGAATTCAATTGCCAGAGCAACTTGATTGGATGCTTCAACATGGCCACAACAACATATTGGCTATGGATTCTACATTTGGTACAAATGCAATGAAGGTATGTTGTGTGTTTTTTGGTAGATTTGAGTTGGAAATGTTTACACTCAAATAAACCATAGTATTGATACATTGTGCCCTATATGTCTTTTGATAGTTTCAATTGTATACAATACTTGCATTTGACACAAAACATATGGGGGTGCCTATGGCATGGGTCATTATGTCCAGGTCTTGTGCATATGATATTGCATATTGGATGCACATACTTCTCCAATGGGTTCACTTGAAGAATATTGATTGGAGACTAAATGCATTCATGGTGGATGATGCAGGTGCTGAGATCAAAGCTATCAGGTGTTTCATTTTTTCATTAAACCTTATATTTTTTGTAAATATTTCAATACATCCCATGAAAGAATATTAAGTAATGATTAAAATTATTCATGATGCAGAGAAGTTTTTCAGTGTGATATATATCTATGCTCTTGGCATGTCAGACGTGCATGGTTGAAGAACTTGATCGCAAAGGTCAAAGATAATGCAATTAGGTGAGAGATGTTTGATAGACTTGGATATATCATGCATCATTCAGTAGATGAGGATTCTGCGAGGAATTAGGTTCACATATTCATTGAAGATTTTAAAGATACACAACCCTCATTTATTGAATATTTTAAGGGACGATGGTCAGATAGATTGAGTATGTGGGCTAGATGTTGCCATACACTAAAACATGCAGGGAAAGAGACAAATGGGGCAATAGAATCCTACCACTCACACCTAAAGAGATGATTCTTGAAAATTGTTGAGCGTGCTACAAATCCTCGTGTTGATTGGTTAGTACACCAACTAACAACGCATGTTTATGTATATTATTGGTGGGTGCAAGTTAGCAAGAAACATGGTTTCTATAGAAACTTTAATATTGAGAAGATTGAAAACACATCTTGGGTTCGAGCCTTGCAAATTCCAGATGACCATGTTACATTTAGTGACATTGATGATCGCATAGCGTGGGTGACAAGTGAAAGCAATCCTAGTTTTCGATGTGAGGTGTATAGCTCCTCACCTGATCTATGTATGTGCTCTTGCAACTTTTCAATACAAGGATACATGTGCAAACATATGGTCAAGGTGAACTTGATGAGGGAGAGACAACATCTATCTAACAACTTGCATGTAGACTTCAAGATAATATTGCTAGTACAGTTGATTCTATAGAAGAAGGTTGCGCCACCAACGTCTCTAATCATTTGGTAGTTGAAAAACATGATTTTTTTATTCTATTAGTATATCATTCTTTGCAAAATATATGTTTTAAATGTGTTGCAATGTTAATGTAGGAAATTAATGAATTTGATGAGATTAGAGATAATGAAAGTTTCCAACTCTTGGAGGATTCTTCTATGCATACGCAGGTGACATTATAACCATGATTTTTTTATTCTATTAGTATATCATTCTTTGCAAAATATATGTTTTAAATGTGTTGCAATGTTAATGTAGGAAATTAATGAATTTGATGAGATTAGAGATAATGAAAGTTTCCAACTCTTGGAGGATTCTTCTATGCATACGCAGGTGACATTATAACCATACTTTTATCATTCCATTTTTTGTTAGTTTGATTTGTAATTTATGAAATATGTCTATTGTTGTTTGTAGACCATTGACAATAGAGATGAACATGCAACAATAGACTTGAAGTTGCAAATAACAAACAAGATTCAAGGGATTTTGGCAAACACATCCAATTTGGCGACACTTATTTTCATTGATAAGAATGTAGAAGATTTGTCAAACAAGGTAAAAAGTAGACATGTCTCATCCCAACTTGGATTAGACCATCCAGATGTGCATCCATTTTGCCCTGTACAAGATGGATTTGGTCACACTATTCGTCAACAAAGAGACTTGATTGAGTGCATGAATGTGAGGAGAAGGTCAAGTATCTCTAGTAAAACACCTACATTTCCACAGATGCCACGAAATCTCAAGCGTCGAAATTGGTTTGATGATCTCGATAGGGAAAATGAATGAGACAAGGATCATACTCAGTATAATGAACACAATTTTGACATGGTTGTTGACATAGAGCTTGGAAGCATGTAAGATACTATTGCAAGCACACGTGGTTTTATTGAAAACACATAATATAGTGTCATTGCACTTGTTTAACTGTGCATTAGAAGTATTTTTAGTACTTTGGAATACTATAATGTTATTTTGAATGTTACAAATATAATTGGAATGTTGGTTAATATCCAATTAATAGAATTGGAGGATATAAAAAACTATTATGGTGAATCGGGACCTATATATTAAACTATTTTCTTTTTGGTGTATTAGAGTTAAATTATATCAAATGCATAAAGCAAGCAACTATGTATCAATTTATGAAATATTTTAATGTGCATCAATTTATGCATAGAATTATTTTATGTCTTTCGATATGCTTGGGATCTTTACCTCTAATTTCTTAGTTGTTCTTCTTATGTCTAATCTCCTTTCATTATTTCCAGAAAGCTACCATATTGTGTTCTCTATAATAAAAATTCGTAAATCTCCTTCCTCTCCATTTCTTTAATCTAGGTAGTAGCTGGTGAGTTAATTATTAAATGTTCCATTTGGTTGAAGCACAAGAGTTAGTGATCTTATGACCAACTACATGTCCATCTTATTTGATGATTTTGTCTTTATTAGGGATCCTTTTGTTTTCCATCTATAGATGAAGCTAATGGAAAAATTTCTTGGATTTTTGCAATTTGTTTTTGTCATCCAACTAAAGAAAATAATATCTAGGTTATAGTTTCATGCCATTATTAATATATGGGAGTTTATAAAAGGGTGTCTTTCCCTTTCTTTTGCTAAATTGTGTACATATAATATTTGGTATAATATATGTAATTTTCTAAAATGTGTGATAATATATATCTTTTGGTATAATAAAAATGTGAAAGCTAATAATTATTTTGATGCAGGTGGGCAAGATGTCACACAATGTGCATACATGGGTGTCTAGTTGGCTATCCAACTACACTAACATCTTCCATGGAATGTTCTCCTTCGTAGAGAGGAATTGAGTGTCCCCTATTGGTTGGGGGACAAGATGAAATGTTATTAAACAATGTTAAACATATATGTTTAATCTTACAAGATAAATGGTTCACTATATGAAGCCCCTTGTTATGTATGAGTGAGCATAGATGATTTCAAAAATAAGAGTGTTGAATGTAAAGTTGGCTGCATGTGTATATACATGTTTTGAAAGTATATATGAAAATCTAATTCTGATTTTGAATTTTTAATGTGAAAAATAAAAAATGATGATTAGAATTTACATTACAATTTCTTTATGAAATTTCATTTTAATAGCATTTTTCAATGTTTCACAATAACCAAAGTATTGGGTTAAAAAAATGTATATGTATATTTCCTATTATTACATTTAAAAAAGTTTTTTTTATCTGTCATCTTCTCATGGATGTCCATGCCCCATTTTCATTTTGTCACAAGAAAGGAGGATGTTTATCTAAGTAGATTACAACCACAACAATAAATAAAACTCTTCTATACTTATCTATAATATATAATAAAAATTCCTCTTCCATTATGCTTTTATTGATCTCCATGGCTTGTTCCAAAGCTCCTATTTTGACTCAGGTAGGAAAAATACTTGAAAAGTTTGTAAAAGATGACTTTATAGCTGTCAATTGCCTTTTTGTCTACCATAACATTTCCAACTATAATATCTGACAAAATTCCTCTTTCCATTATGCTTAGAAGGATGCCCATGATCTGTTCTAATTTCTAAAGCTCCCATTTTGGCATAAGTAGGGAGGATGCTGGCAAAGGTTGTGGAAATTGGCTTTACACCTGCCAATTGCATTTGTCATAATGGTATTCCATGAGATGATGACATCTCTGAAGCATTTTGTCAAACAGTTCATGTGCCTTGTCTATGCTTCCATGTCTATCTAGGTAGTTACACTTGCCTTGTCTATCCTTTCACATTTTGTATGGATGGACAGTTACACATGCCTTGTCTATGCTTCCACATTTTGCATACATGTTTATCTGGGCAGTTACAGCCACAACATTTGACAAATTTTTCTATCCTTTATCTATAATATATGGCAAATCCCCTTTCCACCATGCTTTGATCAAAGCCCTGTTCCAAAGCTCCCATTTTGGCACAAGTAAGGAGGATACTGGCAAAGGCTGTGAAATGTGGCTTTACATCTACGAATTGCATTTGCTTGAATGTTTCAATAGCCTTTTTAATAAATCCATGTTGTGCATATCCAGCAAATCATGGAGTTCTATAGGATGATTCATTGATTTCCTTTTGAGGTATTCTGTCAAAACAGTTCATGTGTATTGTCTATTCTTCCACATTTTGGATACATGTCTATCAGAGCATTTCAAACTATAATATCTGACAAAAATCCTCTTTCCATTATGCTTTGATGGATGTCCATGTCCTGTTCCAAAGCTCCCATTTTGTCACAGGCAGGGAGGATGTTGGCAAAGGTTGTGGAATTTGGCTTTACATTAGCAATTGCATTTGCTTGAAAGTTTTTGAAGCCTTTTAAGCAAATCCATCTTGTGCATATCTTGCAACCATTGCAGTCCATGTTAGCACACTTCTTAGAGGCATGATGTCTAACAATCCTAGTGCCTTTCTGTTCTTCCTCATTTTGCATACATGTCTTCCACGGCAGTTGCAACTATATCTAACAAAATCTTTTTATGGGTTTCCCTACAGAGCAAAAATGTAACTGAATAAAATCTATAAATTTACTTGAATACTTTGAAAAGGAGTCGTTGTGAGGAAAAACAAACAAAAAATTGCAGCTCATGTTTCTGGCTTCAATATGCAAGTCTACCATGGCAGTTGTAACTACAATATCTAATAAAAATTATTTATCCTTTATGCTTTAATCGATGTCCATACCCTGTTCGAAAGCTCCCATTTTGACAGAGGCAAGGGGGATGCTATCACAGGTTGTGGAATTTGGTTTTACACTCGCCAATTGCATTTGCTTGAAAGTTTCTAAATTTGTTTCAACAAATCCATTTTCTGTGTATCCTGCAATCAGGGCATTCTTCAGACAGTTTATTTGCCTTTGTGTATTCCTGTTCGAACACACAGCAACCGCTCAACAGGAATCTGTTTCGTCGCTTTATACATGGTGTCCATATTATAACTGCGCGTGGGGTTATTGAGGAGCTTCTCCATTTCGTAGGGATGCCCAGAAGCTGATCAATCAGTTCTCAAAAGGGGACCCATCTCTTCTCCAACTCTGCACTCCTTCGAAACGGTGTAAACGAGAACGGTAACGGGAATTTCATATTCGAGAACGGAATCCTGAAACGGTGGAAACGATAACGGTAATGGGGACGATATACGCGCAAACGGAAAATGCAACGATACGGGAAAGGTCGAGTTAAGAGGGAAGGGTATGGTTAAGAGTGGGCCCGGCCACCTAAGCAAGTCAATGCTTAGAGTGTGTCGGTTAAGCCCGGCCTTTTGATATTTGTAAGAGTATCTAATAGGACACTAACAAATTACAGACGCTAACAAAAATGCGAGACGTACAATTCTCTGAGTCTAGGGAATTGAGATAACCAGTTTGGAAGTGTATCATTTAAATAATTGTTTTGGAGATGCCTGCACATTTATCAAACTTAGTTGTTTTAAATTTAAGAAGATAGACGTGATATATTTAGAATATTTGTAATTAATTAACTTTTCTTGATGTATTTACAGTATTTCTAACATTACCAAATTAGACAAATTGGGCAATCTTCCATTGAAATGATTGTTGTCCAGCACCCTATTAAAAATACATATTTAAATATTAGAGAAATATATAATAACTATCATTTCAAGATTCAAGTCATTCAAAGATCTTACAATGGTTTTTGACTAATCAACTTTTTATTTTCAACATACTCTAATATGCACTTGTATGAACATGAGGTGCTATAAATGGGTGCAAAAAGTGTCTTTCCTCATTTCACATTCATAAATTCTTTGTTGCTAAGTAAAAAATTTTAAAAGTGAAATTCTATATTAAATTAAAATCATTTGGACACTTGCAAACACCATTGGGCAATGCTCAGGAAGCCAAGAAAAATAAAAGTAAACCTTTATTTTACTAAAACAATATGTCAACAAGACAAAAATAGCTAAAAGATAGCTAGGGGACATGGTGCAAGGTAGCTAAGATAAAACTTGGGGTCATTAAAACATTACTATAACATAATAATTATATCTAGTATAAGCAACCTAGTCACAAAGAACACACATATAATATAATTGCAACCCTAAACATATGTAAGAGAATCATGATGAAAAGTGACACATGCACATGAGTGCATTCCAAACCATATAAAACAAAATAGAAATATTCCTGCAAAATATTTTGTAGGAATGATGGGTGAAGCCCTGGTCGATGGGGTTGGTGCCCTAGATGGTGGGATTGGTATAGTTGATCACGTGAAAGAAGCATCCCCACTATATCGATAGACGTAGCTCGTCCCAAATCCAGTTCACCTCGAAACTGAGATAGAGGCAATTGCTCAAGCATTGGGGGCGACTCCCCTCCATATAGATATAGATTAGATAGTCTCGTTGGCACCCTCTACTCTACCTTGACCTCCAGATAGATAGGGGTAGTCGAGTCCCAGTTCTATATATAGGGCAAGGCAGGGTTGTCGGTCACCACATCATCAAATAGATAAGAGCAATGTCAAGTCTCTACTCTATATAGATATAGGGAGTGTTGAGTGATGATTGGCCCTCCTCCTCGGCACTAGCTATCCAGCCCCAGGAATGCACCTGGGGATGGATGCTATGCCATGCCCATCCATGCTACGGATACTGTCGGTACCCCCTGCCAGCCACAGTGCCGTGCCTCCCGTGCCGTGCAAACATAGTAGTTCGCGCAACCCCAAACCTGCAACTAACTGTAGTACTGTCAGCCACCAGGTTGTTCATTTAATATGAATTCTCCTTCGTCCTAGTGGAAATTTATTTTTTTTGGCATCACTGCATATATTGATCTGCTGGTGGAAAATTTAATTGTCAAAGGAAAATTTAATTCTTTAGAGTAAATGCAAAGGCAGTACCACATGTATAAACTAATTGAATTATTATTTATTTAATTAATTAAATAATCAAATATTCCACTTAGTAAAATCAATTGAATAAATATAAAATTAATTATTTTAATTAAATATCAATTGATATTTTATTCAATTAGTTATTTTTAAGATATTTGATAATTTAATAATAATTAATTAATTGAATTTTAAAATAAGTTAAATAATTTAATCTTTATTCACCCAACTTAGTTAAATAATCAATTGATTTTACTAGTGTTTAATTTACTAATATAAATAATTTATGTTCATTTTAAAACTATTAATAATTATGTGTTAATTATGTTCTTTTTTAAATTATTGATTTTACTAATAGTAGATATGATTGAATCAATGAATATGGAA
Source organism: Sequoia sempervirens (assembly GCA_007258455.2). Lineage (NCBI taxonomy): Eukaryota > Viridiplantae > Streptophyta > Pinopsida > Cupressales > Cupressaceae > Sequoia > Sequoia sempervirens. The sequence continues at coordinate 78,513,246 of VDFB02000002.1, read as the reverse complement.
CTAGTTTGATTTGAATTAAACTATAAATTAACTAATTATGGTAAATATGAAGAGACTTAATAGTTTAATTCCATAATAATATTTTATTTTCTATCTATTAATTATTTAAAATATACAATCAACTATTAAACTATTTTAATCCACTAATTTAAATTGTTCACTTAGTTTTATAAATTGTTTAGGTAAATAGGTGATAATTTAGGTAAATCAATGAATAAATAGATAAATTATTTCTATTGTTTTATCTATTTACCTATGTTAAAGATAATTATTAATAAATATTTGATTTACCTATTTACCTATTTTAGAATTACTTATAGTTTTATAAGATTAGAAAAAATTAAAGATTAACTTATGAAATAATTCTAAAATAGGTAATTAAAGGTTTTGTACAATGGTAAATAGGTAAATAGGTAAATGGGTAATTAAAGGTTTTGTACAATGGTAAATAGGTAAATTGTTTAGGTAAATAGGTGATAATTTAGGTAAATAATTGAATAAATAGATAAATTATTTCTATTGTTTTATCTATTTACCTATCTTAAAGATAATTATTAATAAATATTTAATTTACCTATTTATCTATTTTAGAATTACTTATAGTTTTATAAGATTAGAAAAAATTAAAGATTAACTTATGAAATAATTCTGAAATAGGTAATTACTATAAATTGCTGAGTATAAAATGACGTCAAAATTTCAATTTTTAAATATATAAAATGATTAGAAGTTATTATGTTCATATTTCAATGTGGATGTTTATTAAACATTAATATATAAAAAATACATTAAATAAATAATAATTGTTGAATAAATTTGGAAACCTAAAATATGTTTTTGATTGTATATCTCTACAAGCCCTTTTTTTTTATTCAATTTAAATTTTTAATTAATTTTAACATTGTGTTATATATATATAATCTTAATATTAACTTATGAAGCTGCATTTATTAAAAAATAAGATAAATAATAAATTAGATTATATTTAAAAATAGTTAGTAAAGAGAGTTGTTTTTTTATGATTTTGAAATTGTCAATAAAATTAAAAATACATAGAAAAGAAAATATCAATGATAATTACTTAAACAATATATGATAATTGAAAAATCAATAAGTAAAACTAGAATTTTAATGGTGGTGTTCTTTATGTTTTTGAATTTCTACATAATTTTAAATTTATTTTATTAAATAAAATTGAAATCTTTAATCAATTTGTGCATGGGAATTTTGAAAATTGACCTATTTTTGGCATACAAAATTTATTTATTTTAGGTTTCCAACTTTTTTCACCAATTATCATTTATTTAATGTAATTTTTATATATTATTTTTTACATTGAAATATGACCATAATAACTTCTAAATAGATAAAACGATAGAAATAATTTATCTATTTATTCATTGATTTACCTAAATTATCACCTATTTACCTAAACAATTTATAAAACTAAGTGAACAATTTAAATTAGTGGATTAAAATAGTTTAATAGTTGATTGTATATTTTAAATAATTAATAGATAGAAAATAAAATATCATTATGGAATTAAACTATTAAGTCTCTTCATATTTACCATAATTAGTTAATTTATAGTTTAATTCAATTTAAACTAGTTCCATATTCAAAGTTATTAGATTTCCACAATCCATAAGAGTATGACTAGTTGTTTCTGGATTCGATTGTGTAAGCTTTTTTGAATCAACGTTTTGAATCACACTCCGTGATCCATCATCAATAAAAAAAATTTAAACATAATTAGCACATAATTATTAATAGTTTTAAAATGAACATAAATTATTTATATTAGTAAATTAAACACTAGTAAAATCAATTGATTATTTAACTAAGTTGGGTGAATAAAGATTAAATTATTTAACTTATTTTAATTTATTTTAAAATTCAATTAATTAATTATTATTAAATTATCAAATATCTTAAAAATAACTAATTGAATAAAATATCAATTGATATTTAATTAAAATAATTAATTTTATATTTATTCAATTGATTTTACTAAGTGGAATATTTGATTATTTAATTAATTAAATAAATAATAATTCAATTAGTTTATACATGTGGTACTGCCTTTGCATTTACTCTAAAGAATTAAATTTTCCTTTGACAATTAAATTTTCCACCAGCAGATCAATATATGCAGCGATGCCTACGTTTTACTTATAAAAAAAAAAAAAAAAAAAAATTCCACCAGCAGGAAGGAGAATTCGTATTAAATGAACAACCTGGTGGCTGACAGTACTACGGTTAGTTGCAGGTCTGGGGTTGCGCGGACTACTGTGTTTGCACGGCACGGGAGGCACGGCACTGTGGCTGGCAGGGGGTACCGGCAGTATCCGTAGCATGGATGGGCATGGCATAGCATCCATCCCCAGGTGCATTCCTGGGGCTGGATAGCCAGTGCCCTCCTCCTCCGCCTCCCCATTCCCAAATAAGAGAAATTTTGTATAATAAAATCTAAATATGAAAAAATATCTAATAAAAATATAATAAATTATATTTAAAAATATATTTATATATTTAAACATATATTTATATATTGAAAAATAGATTTATTTATAATTTCGTTAAAACTAAAAAATATATTGTAATTTTCTTTTAATTTCAATAAATAATTGAACACTTATATGTTTTCCCCAAATCCTGAAAGCAAAAATGCAGCGGTAGGAAGAATAACCAAATTAAAAAATCGACCTTCGACGGTCGTATTTGGTAACATACTTTACTACGATGCAACGAGTGAAATGCCGGAGCAGTAATTTCTTAATTTCCTACTCTAGTAAAATCGACCTACTTACTTGATTTCCTATGTAAAATTAAAAACTTGAGTCTTACACCCTTTTAGACAAATACCTAAACCCAAATTCATAATTCCTTCTAATCTCAGATATAAATGGAAAAAGTGGAAAATATTGGAAACTAAACTTACATTTCCGAAATCCTTATAAATTTGGAGACGTTTTTACAGGTGATTCCTTCCCACGGTACACCAAAGCAAGGATCCGAAATCCACTTGTTCAGCGATAATGCTTTCCCCGCCTTTCTAAGAGCATTAACTGCAGCTTCGCCAATTGGAAATTCTAATAAGAGGTATAGCTCAATATTTCAAGTTCTGTATCTAAATTTTAAAAAGAAATAAAAAGAACGAAATTGGACCCCTGACCGTCATCCCCAGAAGTTGCGGGCTGGGTGAAAACGAGACTGTACATCTCAACAGCATTGATTATAGGACTCTGATGACGGGTACTGGATTCTAGAATCACGGTTGCACCTTTCGTTCCATTATACTGGAATTCTAGCTCTATGGCAGAAAATGCTTTCTTCAGAACAACTGATGAGTTTCGGATGACGTTATTAATTCCAACTGAGAAGGATCTGGTTTCCGATGAATTAAGCTCTGCAAAATACAATAGCACTACGGCTTTTCCAGTCGTGGAATATCCGAGGCTGAGATATATGTCGTCAGAGTCGCTTGTGCTGGCGACAACGGCCATCTGCATTACATTAGCTGGAGAAAAGAGTTTGGTGTTGCTTACTGAAATTGAGTTGGAAACATTCACCAAATTAGTTCCCACAGGCCACCAAGGATACCACAAGCGGTCGAATTGGTCTTCAGGATATCTAAGCAATTGATTATAAAACCGTCAAATTAAAAAATAATTATGGAGGCATAAGGAATTTTAAGGCGAACACGAACGCGTTTAGTGCGACAAAGTTTACCTGGTTATATTGTCGGAATCTCCCATATCATCCCTTTCTATCAAACTCAACATGGTTCCCAGTTTAGCCATATCATACATGCCTGGCTTAAGTCGTCTCAACTCGATAGCTGAGATAAATGGATCATCGCATTCTGAGGTTCGGATCAAGCAAATATGCACCAAACTATCCGCACTGAACAAGATATTTTCTACCGTTACCAGGTTATAGTCAAAACCATTTTTTCCATGTATAGCATATCTTGGGTCTCGACAGAGTAATTGAAGCCTCGAGATTCAGTGTAATTAGCATCGAGAAACGATAGTCTCAAAAGATGCGACACATACGGGGTGAGGGGAAATTCATAGCAAGACTTATTAAGGGGCTTGGGAAACACTCGGAGGCTTCCCAAATAATCTAAAATGTATTCGTCTGAGTAGGATGATTCTGCTTTCTCACCGAGGTCGTCTATGTAGTAGTCATCACTGACCCATGTAATACTGGTGTTACGATCAGTGTAATTTCTTTCACCACCACAATCAATACTCAAAAATCCCTCTGTCATTGCAAGCGCATATAAATCATTAAACCCCAAAACAAAGAAGCCGAACTACCTACAATTGAAAGAAATATTGGAGGAATAGAGTACCTGGTTCAGCATTAGCAAACAGTGTGCACCACAAGAGGAAGAGGAAGAGACTGACGACGCCAACGTATTTGCTGCAACCAATAACTTCCATCGTTTGCTTATTTTCCAAGCAGTGCTAACAATACTGTGCCACTTTTAAAACCCAATAAAATATATTCCACTCAAATTCCACATTCATTTTACATAAATTATAATTTTTTTCAAAATCTATCACTTCTTACACTTTTTAAAAAAATTTATTAAAATATGGATTATACTAATCAAAAAATTAATAATAATTTTACATATTATTCATGTCAAAAAATGTTATATAATTTATTTTACTTTCCTTAGTTAAAATTTATCTTTGATTGTTATATTGTTTCTATATTATTGATTAATAGTGATTTGACACAGATGTTTATCAATATTTTTTATTAATGATAGAACTTCAATTAATATAAAATGAATCAGATTTATATTCCTAATATGCCTTTGCAATATTTAAATAAACACATCTATAATGACAAGTGTTTGTTTCCTTCACTTACAATATATGGATAAAAGTTGGCAAAGACGTCATTTTGAAACAAAAGTAAAAGATCAATATCTATACTAATAGATGAACTATTTGAAAAATTAAATTACTATAATTAGGAGCTTGATGGTCATCATTGAATTGTTCAACTTCTAGAAGTTTGACCAAAAGAGAACAAAAATTTGCTTAGATTTTTTCAAATGATATTTATCAATATTACCCATTACATAAAGATGAAATCATTATTCATAACCATGATTCTAATCCAAGCAGCAAAGAATAGTCAATTTATTAATTTAACACATTGATGAATCAATTATTAACATTATGCCAAAAAAAAAAAAAAGAAGAAGAAGAGTTCTCAATTAAATTTAATTAAATTAAATGTGAGTGTGCCGATCTACTCATCTGTTAATCTAGTAAGCTTTCTGATTAATTGGTCAGGAGGAAGAAAGAAAAGTATAAAGCTTTCCAAGCCTCTGTGTTGTCCGTAAGCTCTCAAAAATGTTACGAAAAAGATGCAGTCATGTCCAGTGGTCACAAGTCCTTTTTGTTGCTAGCCAATTGAATAACAAAGTCTACGCATGTCACTTCACTTGCAGAACGCATCATATCGATTTTAACTTTTTGTCAATTTTTATTTCCAGGAGACTCTTGACTTAGGGGAAAACCCCCAGTAGCCGTCAGGGCTAACTTCACGCATTCGTGCAGAGTGAAAAATAGGTCTGATTTCTTCTTCTTCTTTTTGGGCTTCTTCGTAAGCGAATTAGGACCTTAAAAAGAAAATTTTGGCTTCTGGGTATTTAAAATGCGCCTTGTGGAACCCGTAAAGCGAAAGGTGCTCAAAAAGGGTGTTTTTAAACCTCCGTCCCTTACATCTTTACCACTTCGCCAGTACCTGTTCATTTAGACAACCAATACAAAACCACAAAAATTTAAGGTGTTTTCAATAGTTTTCAATCTGTTTTAATTTTTTTGGTCAACTACACATTCAGTAGTGAACATATATTGGTGTAATTTGTAAATTTTTATTGGTATAATTAAAACAATGTAATGACTAAACTGTAAATGATTATTGGGGGTCAGGTGAACAAGGAGTAAACAGCAATTGGATCATGAACGGTAATTGGGGGTTTTCCCCTAGAGAAAAAGAAAGTTATGCATGTGAATGATCCCTCACCTACATTGCTGAAATGGGGCACCAGTACCACTGAAAAGACAGTTCGTGCAAACTTTCCTCTCATTTTTCACGACTTATTCACGATTCTATTTAAGTCAAGAGTATTCCATTTTCTTGTGGAACACGATTTACTCTCGAGAGTCTCTTGGTAGGGGAAAACCCCCAATTGTCGTTCATGATCCAATTGTTGTTTACTCCTTGTTCACCTGACCCCCCAATAATCGTTTACAGTTTAGTCATTACATTGTTTTAATTATGCCAATAAAAATTTACAAATTACACCAATATATGCTCACTACTGAATGTGTAGTTGACCAAAAAAATTAAAACACATTGAAAACTATTGAAAACACCTTTTTAACTATTGAAAACACCTTAAATTTTTGTGGTTTTGTATTGGTTGTCTAAATGAACAGGTACTGGCGAAGTGGTAAAGATGTAAGGGATGGAGGTTTAAAAACACCCTTTTTGAGCACCTGTCGCTTTATGGGTTCCACAAGGTGCATTTTAAATACCCAAAAGCCAAATTTTTCTTTTTAAGGTCCTAATTCGCTTACGAAGAAGCCCAAAAAAAGAAGAAATTGGACCTATTTTGCACTCTGCACGAATGCACGAAGTCAACCCTGATGGCTACTAGGGGTTTTCCCCTAAGTAATAGACAAAAACAAAATTGACAAAAGCTAAAATGAATGTAAATTAAATATCGATGCCCTAACGTCAATAGTCATGGTGGTGGGACCCAACTCCACAAGTTTTCTTCTGCATACTTGTCAATTGATAGCATCCATTTCGTCCACACGAGTAAATTTCCTGTGGTTTATCGCATGTCCATGCCACGTGGCCGTTTTCCACTGTGTTGCTGCAGCTGTGTCTAGTGATTGGGGTAATTTGATTTGATTTCATATTTTTCATCTTCTTAAAAACATAATTGATTTCTAGTGGCTAAAATGTCTGTCAATTAAATTCAAGAAAACATGTCTATTATATCCATATATAGTTAGTGGTATTAATGTTTATATGCAGAAATTTAATGTTAATATATTTGTGTTATGAAAGTCGATGGTATTAATGTTTATATTTGAATTTAATTAACAGAGTTGTGAAAATAAGCTAGAAGAAATTATAATCTATAAATTTTAAATGTATAATGTGTAGATTTTGATCTAGTTTAAATTTTATTTAGTAGTAGTTAATCATGATGAAAGATTGAACAATTTTAGTCTGCTCTCTACGTACACTACAAGAATGTACTAGTTGACACCTCATGTCACAATGAAATATATTATATAAGAAGTTTGAAAATAATTTTCTCTAAAAATTAAAAAGAAAGTCTTTCCATGAAGAGGTCAACTAAATTTGGGTTGGGGCTTTAGCTCGGTTGGCTAAATCTTTCCTGTTGCAGGAGGTTGGTCACGAGGTCTAGTCTCCCCCACCCCGTGGTACCGGAGGGCGTGTCATGCCAGCACCACCAGTCACATTAAAAAGTTTACCAGGCGCACTGTTGTTTATAGGGGGTCGTGCTACCCGATTCTTGCAGTCTAAAAGAAAAAGAAAAAGAGGTCAACTAAATTTATGGACATAGTCATTGATTGTCCATATTGATCCAAACGCTTCCAAACATATTTGAATAATAATGAACAAGAGCATATTGATCCATGAAAATTTAAATACATTTTCCCAAAACACTTGCAAAAACGGTCATAAATACATTTTCCTATAAGAATTCACTTAAAATTAACAAAATCCTCTTTGAAAAAAAAGAAGAGTTTTCAAAATATATATTTGCTTTTGCTAGCCAAATATATAAAATATCAAAAAAGAACAATCAATAGTACCCCATGATAAATCTTTAAAAAAAAAAAATCAATCAACATGTATACATCTATAATTTTAAAATAACATAAAATAAATGACTATACATACACAAAATATTTAATATTTATTCTCTCAAGACTTATATATAGTGCACATTCTTGCTACTGATAATGAAATAATGCTAAAGAAAAATAAGTCACCTAGTGAATCTCTAAAATATCAAATATAAATATATATATCATCTTAGAATAATATTATTTTAATATTGCATTATGCACTGTAAACCTATATGCAGTGTTTTGTGCAACATTTAAAAGCTCATTTTACTTCAAAGTTACATGGCTAGAAAATTTTGATGATGTAAATTCAATGAGTGGCTATGAACTAACATCCATATGATTTTTTATCTTCTTGGCAAGAGGTTCATGAATATGAATTTTAGAACATATGTCAATTGTATCTACATATTTCTCCATGTTTTTCAAGATGAGAGGTCTATATTGGTGGAACCCCTAAAATGTGTTGTGTTCCACTCAAAATTTTACAAAATTTGGTTGTTCTAGTAACCTAGGGCTTTGTGTTTCGCTTATTCTAATGCCTTAGGATTTTTGAGTTGCTAAAACCTTTTCTAAAAAATCCTAAGTTTGAATCCTTCGCAATTGTTATGTTTCGATGTTGACTTCCTATCACTAGTTCCTAGTCATTCAAGTCATGACTTATGCCTTTTAACCCGTCTCGTTACTGGCCCCTTTGTCCTTGTGATCTCAATCATTACATGTCATTAAATATTAAAAAATGTTGTCTTGTGTTATGCGAGTTCATAATCTTTTAATATTCTCTTAGGTCCTAAGTCAAGGTTTAATATTTCATCATTCGCCTAATGTCCTAGCTTAATACTTTATGTCAATGTCCTTCGTGTTCCTAATCGAGCCACCTTTAAGTTACTAACCATTGGCACATGCAAATTTCCAAATGTTAAAATGACCGTCGGATCTAGAGGATCAAATCCTGACCGCTCCACGTACCCCCACCCTGTTTCATTTTCTATTAAAATAATCATGCAAGATTTTGATCAATTGTCACATGTCAAGTCTACCAATGGGCCCTGAAGTCTTCAAAGGAAGCAGGCAATGGGTTAAAGAGAATCAACGATGGGTATTGAATGACATGTCTTCATCTAGACTGTTCCCCGCCACCCCTTCTGATTTTATTTTACATTAAAATAATGCCATGGACTAGCGAGTTGAAGACAAGTGTCCCTTTGGGATTTGAAGGAAGGAAGCACTCCATTTAGAAAAGATTGACGATCGAGGATGGATGATGTGGGTCAATCTTGACCGCTCCCCACCATCCCATGGGGGACCCACCTTTGCCTCCCATCTCTCAGTGGGGAAGTGAGAGAGCACCATGTGGAGTCATCTGAGTGGAAGAAGGAACATTAGAGGAAAGGAAATATTAATGAAATATTTCATCCATGGGTCGAAGACATTAAAGCTTGGGCTACTAAAGGGATTTTTTTAAAGCACATTCCTTGATGCAAATGAGATCTTTTAATCTTGGCCATTGGTTGCATCAAAGAGTTATGATCATGGGCAAGTGGTCTTATGGTAAATCACACATATGTTGAAGGCTTAAGATTTAATCAAAGCCCTTCCCCATCTCCTTGTTGTTGAAAACTACAGTCGGGTTAAGACTCATGGGAAAGTGGGGAAGCTAACACATGGACTTTGCTTCAACACTAAAGAGATGGTGGAGCCCGTGGGTGACTAGGAAGCTTTTCCACATGGCCTGTTTTGATTGGATAGAAGTAACGACTGCTTACAATCAGCTTTTTCAAACGCAGTTGACTCAATCTAGATCATTTGTTGATTCATTTCATTGCACGATTAATGGTCAACATTCAAAGTTAAGTTTGAAGGCAAGTGAACCATTCTAGTTCATGCGAGCAAGCCATAATGGCAAAAAAGATGTAGAACTACTGAATCAAGAGTTTTAAAGCCATCAAAATTTTCTTTAAAGAATAATTGAAGATTTTCAAAGCATTATGCACATCCAAGGAGCTCGTGCTATAATTTTCATGCTAGTTCGATGACAAAGTTAGGGTTTTCAAGCATTGCAAAACTAGTAAGTTAAATTGCTATCATGCTTATAAATTTATCAAATTGTGCTCACTAAATCGTTTGATCTTTAGGGATTTCTTGTTCATGAATTTCTTTTAAGGTTTGGTGTAAATTCAAGGAAATTAGCTTGCCTGGTCCTGTTAGTGGCTAATTCAAACCCTTGCATAAGCTATAATTTGCCATTTTGCTAAAAGAAACCCTAGTTTACAAAAAACCTTTGAGTTATCGACCCAAAAGTAAAATCCTCTTCATCAAAAGGGAAAACCTTTGGCTCCAAAGATCTTATCAGGCCTTTAGTTCAGGACCTAATTGATCAGTTGTCACCCTTCACTAGTGAAAAATCAAAGAGTCAACCATTGTTTTGTGGTGCAAAAGTTGTAGAAGGCTTGATTGACAAGAAGTGTGCAATTAGGGATTCTACATTGCCTTTCACTGGATGGGAATTGTTTAGTGGCTGGTCTGGGAATAGGAACTATGGTATTCCAATAGGAAACCCATGGAATCTAGATCTAGGAAAGTTAGTTGTGCCAAATGATTTGTGGCTGGCCTAGGAATAAGAACTATGGTATTCTAGTAGGAAACCCATGGAATCTAGATTTGGGAAAGTTAGTTGTGCCAAATGATTTATGGCTTGGTTAAAGATAATAAATAGGAGTTCCAAGTTTACCCATCACTTTCATTTCCCAGAGGATGTGATCAGGAACATTTTTGGTCTTTTAAAGTAGGAAGATAGAAAAGTAAAGTGGATTGCTTTTGATAAAATGAAAAGGAAAATAAGGGAGAAGGATCGATAGTTCACTACTCTCGCTAAAATTCCCAATGAGATGCAAAGAATGAAATATATGTTCCATAATTTTGAGACAGTGGTTGGTCACCTAGAAGGTGAGAAAATAATTTAGGATAAAGGGAAGGCTCTTTTTGAAGAAGAACAAGGTGGAGGAGAGATCCCTTTTATGGAGGAAAGGCCAACATACCAACCTCCCAAAGAATAGAAAAATATTGTTTTTACAAGAAGGAAGAATAAAGTAAAGAGAAAGGATGTAATTGCTACCTCTTCTCAGCAAGAGGAGTAAAGAGCCCCTGTAGTATCACAGATCCCACCACCATCTTCCCGTAGGTCGATGGGACTAGAGATTGTTGAAATTGACTCCCCACCTAGGCATTCATCACCACCAAAGCCACCACCTCAAAAAAATCAAAGAGTTGAACCTGCTAGCTTGGTGGATTATGAAGATAATTTTGATGATGAAATTTGGGTATCAGAAGAAGAGATGGAACAGGAAATTCTCCCTCCACCAAGGGAAATAGTAGCATAAAAGCTAGGTTTAAGGTTGAGAAAATTTGACCTTATTGGAATAAATAATACTGATGATGTCAGGAATGATGCATGTACAAAATTCCTTGATAATGATTCTTTTGTGAAATCTAAGGCTTTCATGGAGTCTGCCTATAAAGCTATGAAGGACGAATATGTCAGCAATATTGCATTGAAAATAAATCTCCACCCAGAGTTACCTAATGCAACCATTCAAGTGTAGGTTTTACAAGAAATGAAAGACAAATTTCAAGGAATGACTGCATCTGAAGGCAGAGAGCTAGTGAGGAAGAGTGGTGTCTTGCTATTGCTAGAATGGGACTTAGCCTCTATGATTGCTTTTGATACAATAAGAAGATGTAATAGACCTCTTTACAATTTTGAGGAGGAAGCCACCATAGCACTGTACAAGGATCTGCATCTAGTGAGTAGTGGGATACACTAGCCATATGGGCCTTAAAGCCCCCAACACAAAGAAGCCTAACATTGTGCAACCTACTTCAAATTATAGGGGAGGTCTGATAATAAAGAGGGTATTTGATACATTGGCTATTGAAGTTGCAACAATGTCAATAAATGTGGCACAATTCACAAAGGTAATAGTGGAATTAGTGACTGCAAAGAAAGAGCAATTTAGAAAGAAATACAATTTTTTTTGTTGATTATGGAAGGAATCAACAACACACTATGTAGCTACAAACAAAATTGGTAGTGTTAAAAGAGAAATTGCAAAATTTACAATCAAGGGAACCAATGCAAATTGATGCTACTTCTCCCACTTCTTCACAAGAACCAACACCTACTATTTCAATAGCTCCAACAAGTTCTTCATGGGAAATTTTTTCCTACAATATGGGAATTGTGCCCATTTCAATGAAAGAGCCAGATACATCAGAGGCACCACAAGCAGAGGAGGGTGCTAGCAAGGAAGAGCTACTTGAACAATTGAAAGAGTATAAAGACAAATGTGACAACCATGATAGGGAAATATTTATTAGCAATATGAAATTTTTTGCTATAGTTTTGGAACATCTGAACAGAGGAGTGAACAATAGATTAATTAGCATTCATGCTCATTATTTTGCCATGAAGAATGCTATAAAAAAAATTGATATTGATAAAGAGGTAGCTATTCCCCTTATAGAAGCATGGATCCCTAGGCTACAAGAGTTGAGAATGATGGTTGTGGGAGCCAAGCATGATACAAACAAGTCTAATAAACTCAAGCCTACCATCTAGATTGTGAATGTAATTTAGGAATTCAGGGGAAAGATAGAGCCTTTGGAAGCAAAGATAAGAGAGATATTCAAGAATTTTCATGAGATGCATCATGGTCTCCTCCCTTCCATACTAAAAGATGATGGTAACATTAAAACCCTATAGGACTAGAGGAAAGAAACAAATGAAGTAATTTCACAACAAGCTACTTTGAATTGTGAAGGACATGATATGGGCATGCTAAAGAAGAATATGGATATGTTGGCTCATGTAGGAGTTGTCTTGGAGAAATTTGATAAAGAGGAAAACCAGGTTGTCACCAAGTATTCACCTTATAGGAAGAAAGTTGATGATGTCATAAAATTCAACTGGCCTACAGAAGAAGAATTCCAAGCCTGGAAGGATAAATACTTGGATGTGCTAGAAGATTGATCTGGTGAGTAAAATTTTGGTTTTAGGTCTACAACTATGGTGAATAATGGAGGGGAGAATCACAATGCATAGCCTAGAAATAGTGCATATTAGGCTTTTGCTAAAGTATGGAAAAGATATTGTCTTAGACTCCCCAATTTGAAATTGATAACAAGGTTGCATACATGGATTAGTTTCTTATCTTTTATGCCTTATACTTTTTATGCTTTCTTTCATCTTTGCTTGGTTTATGTGGACACATTTTTGGAGAATGTGGATATTGTCAAATCAGCTCAAAGATGCCTTTTGGAATGTGGGACCTGACCTACAATAACAAATTAAAATAAATTTTGTCTCATGTAACATTTCCCTCCATTTGAGAATGCAAATATAACTGCATAGGGAATGTATAGTGAGATGCGTACTTTATGGCCTTAAGCTTGTTTGCTCCTTTGTTTCTATAAGAAGGAATTTAGGGCTAGAAGTATGGCGTTTGTTGTCTTGTAATTTATCACAAAGAAATTTTTAAAGAGAGTACTAAACATTTTTGAGTCTGGTCTTAGGTTTTGAGTCAACTTAGTCTACAAATCTAATTTTCGATAACAATACTAGGAAATGAATTTAAAATGGTTCGAATTCAAAACCATTTCTCTCCTATGTACTTGTTTCATGGATTATAAATAATATGATCAAGGATTACATGTTATTTGTCTTAATTGATTTTTAGTGGATGTGTAGTTTAATTCTTGCTTTTAATTCAAAGAATTAATGAAATGCTTGAGTGAAGTTGTAGATTCATGTAAATTGAAATGCTAGGATATTAGTAAGAAGTTATGGTTGAGGGTATAATGAATGTGATACTGTAATGCAATATTATCAAAGCTTAATGATGCTATGTGTGAAATTGTTTTCAAATTATATAGGTTTTGAGATTGACTTCATTCCTAGGATGAGGTAGTGAACTATGTGAGTGTTAATAATGCATTTAGTTGGTCAATTCAGCAACAAATCACTTTTATAAACAAACTTTCACAATGAATTAAAATTGTTATTTTGTGTTAAATGGTTCTATTCTCATGCTTTGAATGTTGAGTGTTGTTAAGAAGCAACCAAATTCTTTGATGCATTTCATTTTTTGAGCTATTATATGGGAATTGATATGTTATTTACGATGTATTCATATATTAGGTGCAGAGGTGTTTAAATACATTATGGGATCACCCTCCTAGATCTTGCAGAGCCAAAAGTGTTAGAGGAAAGCATGTTTCCTTTCACTCGTTCATTGGCCAATCCCTTTGGTTTTCTAAGGATTGGAATTGGCATTTCTATAGGCATTTCTGAAGATTAGCTTGGTTCTTAAAATACAACCAACAAATTGGTGACTCTATTGGGGACAATTTTGTAAAAATATGCTTGTCTCGGTATGCTTTTTCCAAGCATTGTGATTAGAGTCAAATATATTTGTCATGGGGTGTTAAATTTTGCAAATATTTTTCCAATATTGCTAAAGCTTGTTGAATTATCCCGCCATTTATCAATTTGAAGGTCATTTGTGTAAATATTGTCAAGTCCTTGTGTGTCCTTGCAAATTCTACACTTAGTGTGTTGAGGATGGTTTTAGGAGTTCTTTGTATTTCCAAATCTCTACAATTCACTCAAATATTTACATAATTGTCATTATTATTTATAATTCCCAAGTAATTTTGGGTGGTGACTCTGAAGTCTCTGCACCAGTGCACATTATTTGAAGATGTTAAGAAGATATTGAAGAAAAAGAGTTGCAAAAGAAAAATGAAGAAGACCAAAGGTTACAAGAAGAAGAATTGAAAAGAAATGTTGGAAGGTGAGCTTCATAAAACTCCCAAGCAAAAGGGCCAGTGGTAGAAAGGAATGAACATACAAGATTGGACCGTGAAGAAAGAGAGTATTGTGATAATTTAAGACTATCATGTAAGTATCAATAGGTCTAGACCCAGGCAAAGTAGAAGTAGAAGTAGGAGCCATCATCGAAATGTTGCATCTACCTATTATGTTTTTGTTGGTGACATTATTCCTCCTACATTCAATGGATACTGACCTTTTCCACCTGACTTGTTAACTAGAACCAATACTGTGGCCCAGAACTTAATAGATCTGGAAGAACATTCAAGTTCTAAGATTACTCTCCTAGATCCTGAAGAGGTCTTTGGAGATGTTAGTGCTCTCAGAAGAGAGATTCAATTTGAGGTTGAGATAAGAAGGAATAAGGAGAGGGAAAGAGAAGAACAAATTAGGAATGCTATGATTGAAAGGGAAGCCCTAATAAGACAATTAGACCAAATGAGATTTATAGACCGAGCTAAACCTGAACCAATCAACCTGGGTCCTATTTTATCTGAGGTCCTTGACAAGAAAAAGTAGGACCTTGTAGAAAATGTTGATGCTTCTAGTCAAACCAAATCTAAAGTTGCTATTGATGTTGTTCCACATCCAAATGAAAGTGTCCCCAACCCACCAATTGCAAAGGGAAAATAATCTATAAATAATCTAGTTATCAATGAGAAATCCACATCTAAGAAGCCTCCCATTCCCCCCAAATCAGACTTTGAGATGGAAAATTTGAGGAAAGAAAATGAGGATCTCGAAAGAGAAGTAGAGAAAATGGAAATCATGGTTACAAATGTTGAGATGAAAAGGAAACTACGTTTCTTGAATATTACATGCTCAATAGAAGGTGTTGTGGCATCTAGCTCACAAGATCCTCTCCAATCCACAATGAAGCAAGTGCATCCTCAAGTGATGAAAAAACTTCTGGTCATATTGATCAATCTTCTCACAATGCAAAGAATGTGAACAAAAGTAGTAATGATACTACTCACAATCAATTCACGTGGATCACAAAAAGGGAGGTGGAGAAGCAAACATAAACAATGAGGATAGAGATAACCAGTTTATAAGCAGCCTATGCAGTTGAAGTTGAAGTTGAAGAAAGTATTCCAAAAGATTATGATCAATCTCATGAAGATGATGTTGAAATAAATATAATCATGAGAAGGTTTGATTGTGTTGATAATGAATGCTCATTGGATGTGGAATCTCATGAACTTGATGTGGATATCCAAAGGCGTATAGCTAATACATATCACCAAAAATTTCTTTTTGATGAAGATGACAGTAATGATAATGAAGTGTATACATTGGAAGAAACTAAAGATAATGTGTCTCTAAGGAGACCTTTAGATGAAGAAATTGCAGGGTATGCAGTAGCCTTGGCTACACAAGCTAGAGGTTCATATCATCTGAGAAACAAAATAGTGGGTGGTGACCAAGGTAAAGTTGTTGGCCTCTTCATTAAAGAGTAGAATGTTAAAGGAAAAGAAAAAAAAATTGATAGAAAAGTGGATGGACCTAAAGCCAAGGAAAGTAAGGGAGACAAAATTTGGGCCAAGAAATTTGATAAAGAATCCAAGTCTCATGTTGTGAAGAAAAAAGCAAAAAATTAAAATTCTAAATCTTCAAAGAAGGATGCTAAGCCTAAAGCTGAGACAACAAGTGAGCAACAAAAGGAGAGTAATATAGAACAAGGTATGAGTCCAATTGATTTTCCTAAGTATACTCTTGTTGATATGTTTCAGTTGCTTATTCAAGTAAAATTTTATGTTCCTTTGCTTGAAATGATGAGAATTGATAATGGTGGTACTACACCTTGTAATGAACCAATGGTGTCTACTCCACCCAAGGTGAGTGGAAAGGAAAAGGAAAAGAAAGAGAAGGAAGTTGAGGGAGTAATCACTGAGATCCCTCATATTTTTCTAGGAAATTCAGTGATGGCCTATCCTGGAAACATAGATCCATTTTTTCTAACATTGATTGTTGATGAAAACTTTGTGAAGAATTGTATGATTGATTCTAGAGAATCTAACAATATAATACCAACTAAGATCATGGAAACAATGGGATTAAAAGTTGAAAATACCCATGGAAAATTCTATGCTATGGACTCAAGGGAAGTCCCTGTGATTGGTGTAATAAATGAGCTTCCCTATAGATTGGTTGCATTCTTAGAAAAAGGAGTTCAAAATGAATGTGGCTGTTGTAGATATCCCACCCAACTATGTAATGTTGTTGTCTAGAAAGTGGAGTGCTTCCATGGGGGGTAGCATGAAATGTGATATGTCTTATGCTACTTTCTAAATTCATGGAAAAGATGTCAAAGTGGTAAGAGAATCAAAGGTACCACACATGATTGAGCATGCTCCTAAGGATGATATATTTCATTTCGTAGATACTGACATCAATCAATTCAAGGTGGAAGAGATGTCAATATAAAATTGCAGGTGGCATGTACCCATAGAAAATGAGGTTACAAGATTGTCCGATAAAGATGGTCTCCAAAAAAATTATTTTGATGGTGCAAGTTCTAAAGAATGGTTTGGTGTCTAGGTATATTGCTAGTTTCACCTAGTGGCAACACATATAAATTTTCTTTCACAATTTATTTTGTTTCCACAAACAATGTGGTAGAGTATGAGGTATTGTTACTAGGAATGAGGCTAGCAGAAAAACATGGGATAAAGAAACTAATGGTGATAGACCTGTGATTCTGAGTTAGTAATATCCCAAGTGAGATCCTAATATGCAAGTAAAAATAAGAGGTTAAGATAGTATAGGAATGTTGTATGAGATTCAATTGAGCAATTTCATGCATTTGTAATTGACTAGATGGAGAGAGGTCAAAACAGAGTGGCAGACTTGCTTTCAAACATTGCACTTAGACCTGATGCCATAAATTTTGTAGGTATCTCCAAGGTTGAGGTACAAGCAAGGCCATCAATCCTTGATAATGTATATAATTGGAAAATATTCAATGATGATGAAGATATCTTGAGGTTTTTCAAGTGTGTTGATGAGTATGAGAGTCAGGAGATTGACTTTGGATCCTTTGTTGAAAACGTAGATGGGAAAGACATAGTCTTTGGAAATGAAGTTATTCAGTTGAAGACAAATAAGATCCCCAAGGGCCTTGTGGCATTAGAAAGATTTTTTGACAATCAAGACAAAAGCAGCACCAAAACAACTACTACTCATCCAAAGGACTTAGAATACGTAAACATGAGGTCTGAAAATTCCCCTAAAAAGGTTTATGTGGGCAAGAAGATAAAGCCCAAAATCAAGGCAATGCTAATTGCCTTGTTAAGAAAATATAGACATGTCTTTGTTTGGTCATATGATGACCTAAAAGCATATAGGGAGGAATTTTTCCACTATGAGATTCCCCTAAAAGAAGATGCCAAACCTTTCAGGCAGAAGCAAAGACCTATTAATCTAACCTTAGCTCCAAAAATGCAAGATGAATTGGTCAAGCTAAGGGATGCTAGCATTATAAAGCCTATTAGGCTTCCTCATGGGTGTCTAATTTAGTGCCAGTTAGGAAGAAAAATGGTGATAAAGATTATGTTTTGACTTCAAGAATTTGAACATATCATCATTAGAAGATAACTATCCATTTCCAAATATGGAAGCCATGTTGCAGAAGATGACTGGTTGTGAACTATTGTCTATGACGGATGGTTTATTTGGTTATAACTAGGTTAAAGTGAAGGAGTCTCAGCAGTACAAGACTGCATTCACAACTCCATGGGGCACCTATGTGTATGTTTGAATGTCATTTGGCTTGACCAACGTAGGTGCTACTTTTCAAAAGGCTATGGATGTAACCTTATTTTATTTCATTGATTTGTTCTTGGAAATCTACCAAGGTGATCTAACTACTTACTCCAATAAAGAAGATCATTGCATGCACTTAGAGAAGATCTTCATCAAGGCCCTAGAATATGGGATATCACTCAACCCAACGAAATGTGCCTTTGGGGTTACATAAAGAAAACTATTGGGACATATTGTGTCCAAAGAAGGTGTGAGGATTGATCTTGAGAGGGTAGCAGCCATTTACAAGATTCCCCAACCAAAGAATGTAAAAGGTATTCAATCCTTCTTTGGTCAGATTAACTTCTTAAAGAGATTTGTAACAAATTTTTCAGAAATCACTTGCCCTATCTCCAAAATGTTGAAGAAGGGTGAAAAGGTGGAGTGGGCTGAAGAGCCAAGTGAGGCTTTTCAGCAATAAAACAAGAAATTAAGGAAGCCCCAATTCTAAGGACAACTAAATTTTCCAAGCCATTGGAAATATTTTCATTTGCATCATCTCATGCTATTTATGTAGTTCTACTACAAAATAATCATGAGGGTTTTGAATAGCCTATTGCTTTCTTTAGTAAATCATTGTAAGTTGTAGAACTAAAATATGATTTAATGGAAAAGCAAGCATATGCACTTGTTAAGGCTCTCAATAACTTCATGAATTATCTGGTAGGAGCAACAGTCATTGATTATGTTCCAAGTGCAGTTGTGAAAGACATCTTTACCCAACAAGAGGTCACAAGTAGAAGATGCATATGGATAAACAAAATTCAAGAATTTAATATTGACATCTAGATCACCAAATTGGTGAGAGGTCAAGGATTGGCTAAGTTAATGGCTCGGGTAAACCTAGATGCCAATCAGATAAATCTTGAAGATGATTTTGATAGATCATACATTTGTGACATGGAAGGGTGTTATTAGTATAAAAATGTCATTTACTAGTAGAAAATGCAATGCCCTAAGGGATTAACTAAAAATGAGAAAAGAACTCTCAAGTTGCATGCCATCAAGTATGTGATCATAAAGGGTCAACTATGCTAGAGAAACCTAGAAGGTGTTATGTTAAAATGTGTTGATAAAGCCATAACTTCTGAATTGCTAAATGAAATGCATAGTGGAGTATGTGGTGGGCACTACATGGCTAAAACCACTGCTCACAAATTCTTAAGAGTTGTATTTTTTTGGCCTACAGTTTTCAAAGATGCTCGCCAACTGGTAAGAGAATGTGATGCATGCCAAATGTTTGATGGGAAGTTAAAATTCTCAACCAGTTTGCCCCTTAGACTAATTACAATCCAGGCACGATTTCAACAATGGGGTATTGAATTCATTGGAGAGATATTTGACAAGTCTAGTGGAGACCACTCGTGGATTCTTGCGGCCACAAACTACTTCACAAAATGGGTGGAAGCCATTCCCACAATAAGAGCAACAAGCAAAGTAGACATAGATTTCTTTATCGATAATATATTAGCCGGATTTGGAGTACCTGAAAAAATTGTCTCAGATAGTGCAATGTGCTTCAGATCTAAGGAATTCACAATTTTTTTCTCAAAGCATGGAATTCAAGTGTCATCTTCTTCACCATACCACCCTCAAGGGAATGGTCAAGTAGAATCAAGCAAAAAAAAATTGATGAATATTATCAAAAGGATTCTTGAGAAGAACAAGAGAGCTTGGGATTCTAAGTTAAATTTGGCTCTGTGGGCAGACAGAGTGACTATCAAGAAGGCCATTGGTTATGCACCTTTTGATCTAGTATATGGAATTGCAGCTAGGTTTCCACAAAACAACCTCATGAAGATGTATAATTTTTTCCAAGATTATGATGAATACACATGTGATGAGATGCAACATAGGATTGATGCATTAATGGAAGTAGATGAAACAAGGAGAGATGCTTAGAAAATAAATGTCAAGTTGTACTCGCAAGTCAAGAACTTGCATGACAAGAAAGTACCCTCAAGAAAAATTCAAGTAGAAGAGATGGTGTTGATGTGGAATGCAATATCTAAGGATAAGGGAAAACATGGAAAGTTTGAGGCATTGTGGCTTGGCCCTTATCTAATCATCAACACTCATGGTGAGGATTCATATTTCCTACAAGATTTGATAGGTAAAATTCTTGAGCTACCAGTACATGGAAAGTTCTTGAAGCCATATTTATATTGAAATATGTTATCTTCCATGTACATTGTAGGTTTTGTATATTTTGTATAAAGGTATGTTTACTTTGGTTGTGTCTAGTCTGGTCTTGCTACCTTGTCCGAGTAGCTCCTAGTTTTGATTCTTTGTGATTGGGTTGCTTCAACCCAAGATTATGGGATCTCGTTATGCTTTGGAAGACCAGACATCCCCAATAGGAGCCACTGGTGGAACCCCTAAAATGATTTGTGTTCCACTCAAAATTTTGCAAATTTTGGTTGTTCTAGTGACCTAGGGCTTAAGGTTTCACTTATTATCATGCCTTAGGGTTTTTGAGTTGCTAACCCAAAAAATCCTAAGTTTGAATCCTTTGCATTGTTATGTTTTGTTGTTGACTTCCTGTCACCAGCTCCTGATCATTCAATTCATGACTTATGCCTTTTAACCTATCTAGTTACCGGCCCCTTTTTCCTTGTGATCTTGCTCATTACCTGTCATTTTATTAAAAAGTATTGTCTTATGTTATGCGGGTTCATAATCTTTTAATATTCACTTGGGTCCTAATTCAAGGTTTAATATTTCATCATTTTCCTAATGTCCTAACTTAATACTTTATGTCCATATCCTTTGTGTGCCTAGTCAGGCCACCTTTAAGTTACTAACCATTGGCACGTGCAGATTTCCAAATGTTAAAATGGTTGTTAGATCTGGAGGATCAAATCTTGACCGCTCCCTACACCCTTGCCCTATTTCATTTTTTATTAAAATAATCATGTAGGCTATTAGGCGATTATCATGTGTCATGTTTGTCAGTGGACCATAAAGTCTTCAAAGGCAGCAGGCGGTGGGTTAAAGAGAATCAATGGCAGGTATTGAATGACGTGTCTTCATCTAGACCATTCCTCACCACCCCATCTGATTTTATTTTGCATTAAATAATGCCATGGGCTAGCGGGTTGAAGGCAAGTGTCCCTTTGTCAGTGGGACCCATCGAGCTTTGAAGGAAGCAAGCACTCCATTTAGAAGATATTGACGATCGAGGATGGATGACATGGGTCAATCTTGACCACTCCCTGCCATCCTATGGGGGACCCACCTCTACCTCCCATCTCTCAACAACGAAGCGAGAGGGAGCCATGTGGAGTCATCTAAGTGGAAAAAGGAACATTAGAGGAATTCAAGGAAATATTAATTAAATATTTCAGCTATGGGTTGAAGGCATTAAAGCTTGGGCTACTAAAGGGATATTTTTAAAGCATGTGCCTTGATGCAAATGAGATCTTTTAATCTTGGTCATTGGTTGCATCTCAGAGTTATGAGCATAAGTTGGTGGTCTTACGGTAAATCACACATATGTTGAAGGCTTAAGATTTAATGAGAACCCTTTCTTGCCTCCCCGTTGCTAAAAGTTGCATGCGGGTTAAGACTCACGAGGAAGTGGGGAAGCTGACGTGTGGACTATTTTTTAGCACTAAAGAGATGGTGGAGTCTGCTGGTGACTAGGAAGCTTTTCCACATGGCCTATTTTGATTGGGTAAAAGTAACGGCTACTTATAGTCATCTTTTTCAGACTTAGTTGACTCAATCTAGATTGTTTGTCGATTCATTTAACTACACAATTAATGGTCAACGTTCAAAGTTGAGTTTGAGGGAAAGTGAGCCACTCTAGTTCACACGAGTGAGCCATAATGGCAGACAAGATGTAGAGCTGTTGAATTAACAATTTTAAATCTATTAAAATTTTCTTTAAAGAATAATTGAAGATTGTCAAAGCATTCTACGTATCCAAAGAGCTCGTGTTATGATTTTCACGTTGGTTTGATGATAGAGTTAATACTTTTGAGTGTTGCAAAACTAGTAAGTTAAATTTCTATCCTACTTATAGATTTGTCAAATTGTGCTCGTTGAATCATTTTATCTTGATGGTTTTCTTGTTCATACATTTCTTTTAAGGTTTGGTCTAAATTCAAGGAAATTAGCTTACCTAGTCCTGTTAGTGTCTAAGTCGAACCCTTGCATAAGCTGTAATTTTATAGTTTGCTAAAAGAAACCCTAGTTTACAAAAAACCCTTGAGTTATGGCCTCAAAAGAAAAAGCATCTTCATCAAAAGGACAAACCTTTGGCTCCAAATTTCCTATCAAGCCTTTAGTTTAAGACCTAACTGATCAATTGCCACCCTCCACTAGTGAAAAACCAAAGGGTCAACCATTTTTCCATGGTTCACAAGTTGTGGAAGGATTGATTGACAAGCATAGTGCAATTAGGGATGCTACATTGCCTTTCACTAGATGGGAATTGTCCAGTGGCTGGTTTGGGAATAGGAACTGTGGAATTCTAGTAGGCAACCCATGGGATCTAGATTTGGGAAAGTTAGTTGTTCCAAATGTTTATATGGATGTTGACTTATTGAAAGCATTGGCCACCAACTACAATCCAATTACAAGGACTATGAGAGCTTTTGATGTAGTTGATATGGTCAAATTCATAAGGGAAGAGATTGCAGGAATTTTCAAGCTCACAAAATGGAGTGAGGACATGGTTCCAATTGATGAGAAAGTTCTTAGGGCAGAATACAAAAGGGTTAGATACTCATTTAAGATCTCAATATTTCTCAAATATCTGCCATCTATTGAGGGTCGAAGGATTACATTGGGTCCATTGAAACAGGAGCCCTACCCAGCTAGCTATTTTGTGCCCTATTTTCAAAATACTTTCTATTCCATCTATTAAATCATTGGTTATGACCCAGCCATAGGTATTCCCAAGGCCTGGATGTACATGGTGGATGAACCAAATATTTTTGGGGATAGGGGACTCTCTTACACTTTTAGGGTTTTGCACCTAAAAGGAGAGAGGTATCCCAAAAACCTTGGTGGCTCATCAATACTAATGCAAATATGACTGAAATGTGTCTAAATAGAATGTCCTAAATGCAAAGAATTGATAAAAGAGATGGATTATTAATGCAAAACTAAGGAAATGCACTTTGTTTGAAAACACATTGTGATATGCAAAATGAACTAAAAATGCAAACAAACTATAATAAAAATTAATGAGACTGGAGAGGTACACCTGGAAAGTGGAAAGTGATGTAGGGGAGCTCTGGAATACTATTGAATTCACTGTTGAAGCCTACTAGGACACTTAAGCCAAGTTGGGTGACTTAGTCCTATTTCAGGGAAATTCTGTTGGAATGGGTTTCAATCAAAAGGGTATCCAAAACTGCAAAAAACACTTTTTAGGCCTGGCAGTAGGACTAATTCATGACTGATGGAAACTTAGTCCACCTCCATATTTTGGGAAATTTGAAGGTGCAATCTGTAGCTCCTGGTTTGCACTTCAGTTCTTGACAAGTTTCTAGATCCGAATCTATACAGAATTTGATCTATAGGTTTTCTCCAAGCTTATTTTAGGGTTTTGTTGACTTTGAATGAATTTAACAAATTGATGACAACTTTTTCACATCTTTCTCTTTGACAATTATGCATACAAGACCTGAAAAACACATGCAAAGAGGGGGAAAAGTGTTGAGGGTTAGTGAGTACGGGTTTTCCTTGGTCAAACCTCGATTTGGTAATTAAACCCTTGAAAATGAAATGAAATGAAATAAAGAGAGAATGAAGAATGAAGAACATGCAATGTTACAACTCACCAAACCCTTGAAGTGGAAATCTAAAGATATGCAAGTAGAAGCTCCAATGGATGTACACTTAAGAATGCCTAGAATGCAAAAGTGAATTCTTGATGATTACTTATATGATTAGGAAAATTAAGGAGATTAGGAGATGAAAAATGAGAGGAAAACCCTATATTTATACATGATTATACAAAATTTCCTAAAATTACCACATCACAGGCCGACCTCGATCCATGGTCGGATGGATACACCCATGGATGGTTGGTTGGAAGGTAGGAGTAGGGGAAGGGGCTAGAGACGGATGGATCCTTAGAAAATAATATCTTGCCATAATTTTTAAATAATTTTTATTTTTGAGCCAAATGGGACTAAGTCGCCCCTAGTGGCGACTTGGTCCCACTTAGGCATTTTAAGTGGGTGTCAGGAATTAAAGTGAATTAAATGGTGTTTAATGGGATTAATCTCAAAAATCCATGTAAGTAAGACTTGTAAGTGTATAAAGGGGCCATTTAAACATAAGAAAGGGTCAAATTATTGATGACAAGCCTAGAAAAGAGTGAAATTTTGTTACAACACTTTACAATACTTTGAAATAAGGCTTGGTAACTGATAAAAAGAATTTATTTAGGTGAATTATAATAAAAAGGTCCTAGAAAGGTGTGAAAATGTGTTACAACACTTCACAACACTTTTACAAGACATCATAAAGTCCTTATTGATTCATAAGGGTCCAAGACCTAATGTGAATGTGTTGGCCACATTACAACATTAAATCTAGCCAAAAACTATGCCAACATCCATAAGAAAGACCCAAATGAGAGTGAAAATATCTAAAGATACATTTTTCTACGCTACATTTATCCCCCACTTTAGTTAGAGGATGAACTTGCTTCAAACTCACACTAAAGTAGCCAAACATGCACATCAAGAGGGATCCAAATGTACCCATGCTGACAAGACGAGACAACAAAAATCAAGAGGGGTGATCAAGCCCCCAAGATCGATCCCATGGAAAATTGAACATTAGCACAAAGGAACATACATGAGAATGATGTAAAGAATGAAAGCACGAGAAAATGAAAAAGAGAATCGAATCAAACTTCGGTCATTTTTCCATCCCATTGTAGATCATATCTAAGGTTGTTTGTCTGAAAAAAATGCATACTCACTCTGAGGCAACGAAACTCATGGTTGTTCGTTGAGTGAGAAGGCCTAAAAGGTGAGAAACATACACTTATGGTTGGTATGCACTCACACACACATAGGTGGCTATGGAGAAATTCATGCCTTGGAATGGGCTTCCCGCTCAACCATACCAAAGTTATACCTCTTGATAACTTTAATAAGGTGCCACAAAAGAAAATGACTTTTTGAGCTTCACAAGACAAGAAAAACTTTGTATGCTTGGAGCTCATGAACAAAGACGATGGCACCACAAGCATGCAAGCTTTGTTATGCAAGTTTTCCATATAAAAAATGAAAAATGCAATATGCAAAGGATGTTCAAAGAAGTCTTGCTTAGTTAATTTGAGGTCTGTAACTTAGGGAACATTGTGTCTAATGTCTCCAAGAGAGGACCAATCAAAGAATAGAACATTCGCAACTTAGGGGATGCAGTGCATTGCATCAAGCCACTAAGAGGAATGTAATATGCTAAGATAGATCACACTCATGAAGGACATCACACCCAATGTCATCCACAAAGCGACAAACACATTGTATGAAGTAACAAGGTTGTACTAAGAACCAAGAAAAAAGGAAAAAATGCAAAAGAATAATGCCAAAGTATGCCCCCACTTTAAAGGAATTGCTACACACCATACTATGAGCAATTACTTTAAAGTAGAAAATGAAAACAAGAAGAAAGACATGAGAGCCAACTTGGAAATCCCTATGCCAAGTCATATGTTTCTAAGTAAGGTTGCATCATGTGAAGAAAAATAAAAGAAAGGAAAGGGGTTGCCCCCAAAATGAAAACACCAAATACATAAGGGGTCTATGGATTTGGGGTCAATATGTTCTTTGTTGTAGTGTTGTTTAGAGAGCTCAGAACTGTCATCATCCCCCAAATACATAGAACTGGAAGAATGACACAAAGAGAGTGAAAACAAAGAAAAAGAAAGAACCTTTTGGGTCAACATGGAAGATACATAGGGTATCTCGATGCTTTGCATCATCCCCAAAAGGAAAACATAGGCTAAATGAAAAAGAAAAGGCAAAAGAAAAAGGAAAAGCTTTTGGGTCAACATGAAAGAGACACGAATGTCTCAATTCTTTGTGTCATCCCCAAAAGGAAAAGACAAGAAAAAGGCAAAGAAAAAGAAAAATCTTTTTGGGTCCACATGAAAGAGACATGAAAGTCTCAATGCCTTGGTTCATCCCCAAAAGGAAAACGCAAGAAAAGACAAAAGAAAAGGGCAAAGAAAAAGAAAAATCCTTTTGGGTCAACATGAAAGAGACATGAAAGTATCAATGCCTTGCATCATCCCCAAAAGGAAAACAAAAAAAAAAGGCACAAGCAATGCACGACATAGAGAAGAATGAAGGTACAAACAGAAGAATGTCACAAAGAGAGGGAACATCAAACAAAACATCACGAGGGATCACATTACGCACATGCAAACACACAAAAAAAAAAGACTAGTAAGGAAAATGTGAGGCATCAATCAAGCAAGTCATTTTCCTCCCAATCTCAGTCGATATAAGCAGAAGGTGAATAATGTAGCTAAGGGATAATGGAAAATGCATTACTAGGACAAGGCTAGCAACTTCTTGCCCCCACTGGGTGCAAAGCAAGAATGAGCTGAGGTAGGTGATGGGAAAGGTCATGTTATAGTGAGAAGAGAATGTTCTACAACTAACATGACAAGGAGTCGGAGAGTGGTTAATGGAATTATTGGATAGCAATCATCACCATCGAAATGATACTTGCTCAGTATTTCTTTCAATTGATGACACTCATCACTTCTATGTCCAAGAATCCCATGATACACACAATGTGGAATGTTAGCACTTTAGGATATATCACCAACCTATTCATAGGGGGTAATAGTATGAGTCCTTTGTTTAAAATTATTTGTAATTTCCTTTCACATTTAGGTGGTGGACAAAGAGGAAACTTTAATTTTTCTAACTTGTAAGGTCTTTTGTGCTTACTAGATTCACCCTTTTCTTGAATTGAAGGAGGAGGACACAAAGTGATCCTCTCATCCTTGTAATTGTTATCAGGCAAGGGTTTCTCTCAAGGAAGGAGGACATTCAGATCGGGAGGGGAATCAAAGATCACCATGCCATCATCATGAAGCCTCAGATATTCTCTAGGAGCCTTGTTGTTATGAAAGGGATCTTGATATATCCTAACCCTATTGTTTTTTCATCTTTTGAATTTTGTTCTAAGAGTTGATGAATGTCATGTTCAATTGTTGTGTCACATTGTTGTTTTCTCAAAATCATAAAACCTTTTCCATAGGTTTCTTCAAGGTTTATTGGAGTATTTGTTACTTCAAGTTATCATAAAATGGTTGAGTGGTTGTTTGTTTAGAAGAACTAGATTCACCTTGTGTAGGGAACTTAGGTTCTATGTTTGTTTCATGATGTAAGTAACCAAACACATCAGGAGGTGGTACTATAGGAAAGTCTTGTTGTTTCACGATAGAAGGATGCATTAGCTTCAATTTTGTCAAGGAATTCATGTAGGAACTTATTCATGTTGTCATCATCTTCTCCAATGATGTCAACATCATGAGGAGGACATTCATGAGGAGTTGAAGGATCATGTGGAAGTTCAATGTCATTAGGATCAGTTCCAAAGGCACAACTTGACATGTCAACTAAGGATTTTAAGGACATCCAAAGCTTGTTAAAACACATATCCATGATGCCAAGGAATGAAAGCAAACTAAGTGAAAGAAATTGAATAAAACAACAAATCTAGAAGCAGTAACAGAAAGGTAACAACAAAAAATAGAAATGTAGAAAATGATTTGGAAATGACAAATTACAATGCAGACAAATTACAATGCAGAATGTACAACTAGACTAAGTCACCCAAGGTGGTGAATGAGTCCAGGGAATGATTTTTTTGAAAAAATTTAGAATTTTTTAATTGGATTTTATTCTTTTTAGGTTTTTAGATGCAAATATAATATGAAAATGTAGAATTTTGTTGATTTTTAATGAAATGAAATGCAAAAAATGCAAGCTATATGAGCTTTTCAATAATGCAATTTTTAAAACCTTAGGATGCAAATTAAACAATGCAAAATTCAATGCAATGTTAATGTAGGCTATTCCTAGGATGTAAATGCACTTAAAATTAGAAATATGATGTTCAAAATGGAGGTTCACTAAAATAAACCAAAGATTTTTGGGGATAGGGGACTCTTGCACTTCTAGGGTTTTGCACCTAAAAGGAGAGAGGTATCCCAAAAACCTTGGTGGCTTGAACTCAAGGCTAATGCAAATATGACTGAAATGTGTCTAAATAGAATGTCCTAAATGCAAAGAACTGATAAAAGAGATGGATTATTAATGCAAAACTAAGGAAATGCAATTTGTTTGAAAACACATTGTGATATGTAAAATGAACTAAAAATGCAAACAAACTATAACAAAAATTAATGAGACTTGAGAGGTGCACCTGAAAACTAGAAAGTGATGTAGAGGAGCTCTGGAATCTTGTAGAATTCACTATTGAAGCCTATTGGGACACTTATGCCAAGTTAGGTAGCTTAGTCCTGTTTCAAGGAAATTCTATCAGAATGGGTTTCAGCCAAAAGGGTATCCAAAACTGTAGAAAACACTTTTTAGGCCTAGCAATGGGACTAATTCGCCACTATTGGCAACTTAGTCCACCTCCAAATTTTGGGAAATTCGAAGGTGCAATATGTAGCTCCCGGTCTACACTTCAGTTCCTGACAAGTTTCTGGATCCAAATCTATAGAATCTAATTGTAGGTGTTCTCCAAGCTTCTTTTAGGGTTTTGTTGACTTTAAATGACTTTGACAAATTGATGACAACTTTTCACACCTTTCTCTTTGACAAATCTGCATACAAGACCTGCAAAACACATGCAAAGAGGGGGAAAAGTGTTAAGGGTTAGTGAATAGGGGTTTGCCTTGGTCAAACCATGGTTTGGTAATTAAACCCTTGAAAATGAAATGAAATAAAGAGAATGATTAATGAAAAACATGCAATGCTACAACTCACCAAACCCTTGAAGTGGAAATCTGAAGATATGCAAGTAGAAGCTCTAATGGATGTATGCTTCAGAATGCCTAGAATGCAAAAGTGAATGCTTGAGATTGCTTGACTGATTGGGAAAATTAAGGAGATTAGGAGATGAAAAATGAGAGGAAAACCCTATATTTATACATGATTATGCAAAATTTCTCAAAAATGCAACATCATAGGCCAACCTCAAGGTTTAGAAAATAATATCTTGCCAGAATTTTTAAATAATTTTGATTTTTGAGTCAAATGGGACTATGTCGCCCATAGTGGCGACTTGCTCCCACTTAGGAATTTTAAGTGGGTGCCTGGAATTAAAGTGTATTAAATGATGTTTAATAGGATTATTCTCAAAAATACAGTTAAGTAAGGCATGTAAGTGTATATAGGGGCCATTTAAACATAAGAAAGGGTCAAATTATTGATGACAAGCCTAGAAAAGCATGAAAGTTTGTTACAACACTTTACAATACTTTGAAATAAGGCTTGGTAACTGATAAAAAGAAGTTATTTAGGTGAATTATAATAGAAAGAACCTAGAAAAGTGTGAAAATGTGTTACAACACTTCACAACACTTTTACAAGACATCATAAAGTTCTTATTGATTCATAAGGGTCCAAGACCTAATGTGAATATGTTACCACATTACATCATTAAATATAGGCAAAAACTAGGCCAACATCCATAAGAAAGACCCAAATGAGCATGAAAATTTCCAAAGATACATTTTTCTATTCTACAATGACATATATTCAACACCCCAATTATTGCATAGTATATGATTATGGAGGGTACCTTGCATAAAGAATTTATGAAGGTTTGGTGAGGTTGAAGAAGGGAGAGGTTGGTGTTAATTGTTTATGCATATGCTTTTTTTCAAGGGTGCGGGTTATTTTGGTACATGTTGATGCATATTTTTGCACTTCTCAACACAGACAAGACATAAGTGTAATGTCTCTCTTGAAAGATAATTCCCTACAAATAAGTTGCAAAAAATATCACAAGGTCTCTCGGATGTCAGGTCATGACTTTGAAAAAACAACTCAATGTTGATGTGTGATCTTGCTTTTGGTTTTTTCTTTTCTCACATCTTCACTTGGGCTCAAGCCAATATTGCCTCCAAGCAATCCTTAGGTTTTGTAGGCATGGGAGCTTTCTTCTTCAGCTACTGCTCTATCCATGAAGTAACCTTTATTTTTATCAATGGTCAATGGATGTAGTGTTGAATTCATTATCCCCTTCCCCTTTTTCTTTTAAAAGCTCTTCCTCTTCATGTATGGGAGTTTCTTCAACATTCTCTTCATACTTGTCCTACTCCTCTTGTATTATCTCCTTCCCTTTGTTAGGATCAATAGATTATACATTTCTCTTAGTAGTGTCTTCTTCTTGTGCGGGCCTTCCACTTTCTGCATGCTCAATCTCAATTTCCCGATTCAGCTCAGCATCCTTCTTATCTGTATTTTCCTCCTCCTTATCTTGCTCTCCTTCTAGAGGCACTTCTTTGTTCTGCAAGCCCTAATCTTGGCCATTTTTTAGGAGCTCATCAACTTTATCCACATCAACCTCTGCATCAACTCTTCCTTCCTAGGAGATATGCTCCCATGGGATTTCCTCCTTATCCTCTTGTCCTTTAGGCTGCTGAACCTCGGGCTCTTGATCGAGGATTTCTACATCATAGTAAGTGTCAAATCTATTAACTTCTCCATCCTTGAGCATTTGTTTCCCTTCTTCATCCAAGGCCACTTCATCTAAATCAATCCTTAGGCCCTCCTCGATGTTCTCATAGTAGTCATCACAGTTTGAGTCCTCAGGCTCATCAGTGACATCCACCATTGTTTCTTTGGACTGCTCCCCACTTAACCTCTCCATCTCTTCACAAATCTGCATTGTGGCTTCCATTTTAGGTGGCTCAATAGGAGGTGGAAGGATGGAAAGTGCTACAACAAGTTGAGTCATGAGAAGTTTAACCTAAGGATTCAAAATTACCTTAGAGAACTAAGGTGGCACATTATGAAAATAGGAGACAAAAGTCTCTGATAAGGTAATTGGTGTCATAGAGGTTGTAGGAGAAAAAGGTGGCAAGGTAGAGACAGTTTGCAATGGACATGGGAGTGAGGAAGATGATAGCAAGGATGTGGTAGAGGAAGAGGAATCCACCACAACTACTGGAGCAGTTTGGGAAGCAAAAATGAGGTGGGTTCCAAGCCTCATCTCTTTGTATGCAACTCAGAGTTATATTCTACAAGCTCCTCTGAATTCTCTGCACAGGGGGTAGTGGGGAATGAATATACTCCTTGACCAAATACAATGGGGTAGGGAACTCCAACACAGTGCTTGTCCTATAACAATAAATGAGTAGTTCATAGCTTTTGAGTTAATTCCAACAGAATTATCCTATCATTAGGGTATTGGGGTAGTCGATACAGGAACCTTAAGAATCCCTCAGGTCTTATGTATGTGAACTTGGGAAACTAAATGAACCAGTACCTGAAGCCTTTAACCAACACTTTCACGCTATGGGACATTCTTCTATGATAGTCTTTTGACAAATTTTGAACAATGTGCATGATGAAGGCATCATTGACCCATCGATAATCCTTATAATTTCTATATTAGAGTTGTGGATAGCATTTGTATATGGGGTTATGTGCCTTCTTCTTTCCGAAGGTGCCAACACAGTTCAATCATTTGTAAGGGAACATCATTGCCAAGAGATACACAAGATAGGAAGTCATGTAGAACTCATGGGTCTTCTTCACCATAATAAAAAAATTGTGCAAATTTTCACTGATTATCTTTTCCCAATGAAACTTGGCTTCTCCTTGGAGGATCTCTTCCATGAAATAGAACATCCACTTCTCAAAGAGTGCAAAATTGGGAAGGCCCGTCACTCTTCTTAATATCATTACGTGGTCATTGGCCTCTTCCATGAAATCACTTTTGTACAGCTTCTGGGGCATTTTATTGGCACAACCCCTCTTATCAAGCAACCATGTTTGATTGATAGTTCTCTTACAGCCTGTAGGGGGTATGTACAGGATCATGATGGGCCAAAAAGTGGTGATATGATGGGTATGTGTAGGGTATGTGTCTGATGACTTGTTTTTTACCCAAAATTGATGAAATGAAATGGATTTATAAAGGTGATTCTTAGCTTTCCACTAATATAAATTATTCTTTACTTTGAATTTAATAAATAATTTTTATTTATTTTCTATTTGAATTACGACTAAAGTTCTGATTGATAGGTTGATTGAAAAACATCTATAGCTTTCAAACATTATCACATTTTTGAATTTGAAACATGTGTCACATTCTATGCTTCACATACTATAGTATTAAAAAAAATGAGTTTCATGAAGTTTTGACCAAGTTAAGGTGGTGAGACATACAAAGTTTTGACCAAGTTAAGGTGGTGAGACATACAAGTTTTTATATTTTTTAAAAGTTGTAATAAAAAATTTATAATTAATTATTTACTTGGAAAAAAATTACCAAAATATATGCATCACATCTGGACATGAGTCCTCTACTTATATCTTAAATCTTATAAAAAATATTATCATTTTATTGTGGTTAGGATGGTCAGACAGACACCTACTTCTTATTTTTTCCCTGAAATTTAAGTACTACTGCATTGAAATTTTAAATTTTCACCAAATATATTTTTTTTAAAATAAACATAGTAGTTTAGAAACTACATTCAATTTGCTATAGGTTCTATTGTTACATATTTTTTAAATAATATAGATAACTTATTCAAATTTTTACGTCAAGTTGCCTAACTCTATTTTTTTTTGAATTTTTTGCCACTTAAGGGCCTATTTTTTCCATGATGATCCTACACACACCCAGGGTTTTCTTTCCAAACATTCAAGGCATATTCCTTCTCATTCTCTTCCATCTTTTCAAACAGGGGGATGCCAAACATCTTTCCAATTGACATGAGAGTTAGGTCGACCAACACTCTTCCATCTATAGTGATTATCCTCCTAGTTTGAGGGTGATAGCATTCCCTACATGCAAAGACTAACTTTGGGTTGATCAAGGCTAGCAAGAAACGTGTTGCCTTTGCAATTCCACTCTGCTTTATTCTCAAGGACTCCTTAGTCTTTAGGAAAACCAGGACCCATTGTCTGAATTCATTGACACTAGCATGGCCTAGGTCCATATCTGTCACTTTGTCCCTATTCGATGTGATCTTTGAGGTGCACTCAAACCCATGGAACTTGTATTTCATTTTGGCCTTTTCCTCTTTCCCTCTTGTATCTTTTTTATTCTTCTTTCCCTTGTTAAATTTCTCAACTTGTTCCATAAATCCTGCACAAAGAACACATGGTAAGTGCCTTGACACATTAAGAGGGAATTTTTTTAGTTAAATCATGCCAAAACATCATTAAATGCATCCACATACCTCAAATATATATTCCATTCATCAAGTTTCATCATGTGCTCGTTCATGAGATTTGCAAATTTTTGGCTTTGGTAGTGCAGGTTTCTGCCTAGCGGAAGTCGCTAAGGTAAATGTTGTTAGAAACGGCTTAGGGAGGACGAGTTTCACAGATGGAGTTCCAATGAGGAATTCCCACAAGGTTTAAACATCAAACAATTTTAATGCAAACTCATTAGGCACATGGGGAAATACTGGAGCATTTGGAATCATTCCCCTTGGTCAAAGTCACCTTTTAGGCTCATACAAAAAAGCAAGGTGTAGAAGCCACAAGGCAGGAAGCCATTTGAATTCTACTATTAGGAGATGGCTTGGGGGATATGGAGACCCATAGGTGGAGTTTCATAGGTCAAAACTCACAAAGGAACTTTAACTTAGAATTTTATTTTCATCTAGGTGGGTCAAAGTGAGACCGCTTGGCTTCATGTTGACATCATCAGAGATTGGATTTAGGTGTTGCAGTTAAGATGGCTCCTTTCAAAGCTTTGTATGTTTAAAATTGTCGAACTCCTATAAGTTGGGATAAACTTGAGGATCGACTAAGTCCTTGGTTGGAGATGTTGGCTAAAATGGATGAGCAAGTTAAGATTATTAAGCAAAGGTTAGTTGAAGCTAACGATAGGCAAAAAAGTTACACTGATGCTAAGAGAGTGCCCCATAATTTTTCCTTAGGTGACAAAGTATTATTGAGAGTGAAACCTCATAAGAGCTCCATTAAATTTTGAAATTCTTCTAAGTTAGCCCCACATTATGTTGGACCTTTTAAGATTCTAGAAGAAGTGAATCCAATAGCTTATCAAATCATGTTGCCACCAGCTCTTACCAGAATGCATAACATCTTCCATGTGTCCTACCTTAAAATGTATATACCAGGGGATAATCGTGAAATTGATTGGATTGCTTGACAGGTACAGGACCCTGGAGTAGTAACTCTTGAGCCTGTCAAGGTGCTAGGAACACATAAGCTATGTTTGTAATACAAAGTCCAGTGGGACCTGTATGTAGAAGACTCAGCTACTTGGGAGGACTATGCATAAATTCAGCAGAAATTTCCTCATATTCTTAATGCTTTTGAGAATGTTTGAACAATGTGTTGTTAGTTGTTATATTATAATAATACCTAAAGTCATCGAGGATGATGATTCATAAGGGGGGAGTATGTTACACCCCAATTGTGTAGTTACTATTTACTATTACTACATAGGGGAATGTAATGTGAATTATGGAGATGAATAACTTACGCTTGTACCTTGTTATCAATGTAAATGTTATCTCATTTGGTGTTATCTCAATTGATGTTATTTCATGGAGAAATATTGCATATATGTGAATGGATGGTTATTGAATTATTATTCTAACTTTGGAGATGTTTATGTATACTGCATATGTTGTGAACAATTGACTATTGTGTGCATGTGTTAGTGGATGCAGGTATGTGTTCCATTCCTTCCGGTGGAGGGGATGTATCACTCAGGAAAAGATCTTGGCCAGGTAACCGATAAAAGTAAACTATCTGAGCATATACACATACCACATTAGAATGATTGAGTTGAGTCAATTTTTGGGTAGTTGGTAAGTCATCCTTAGCTATTATGTATGTATTTGAGAGTCTTGTTTACTACTGCATGCATTATTGGGTGATGTTATCTATTGAGCTTTTGATATCTTTCTTGTAAGTTATTATGATTATATTGACAAGTGAGATGTACGTGGAAGTATGTGTATATATATGCACGTAAATTTCATTGGGATCTAACGACATGTATATGTACATGTATAGATGTACCACACATAAACACTTATCAATATGATGGTGATTGTGAATGGCTATATGTGAATCGGATGTGAACACACACACACACACACATATATATATATATATAGTATATACACATATCCATATGTATATGTATATCAATACATGTGTACATTGGTGAATGGACACACTCATACAAATGAATCGATATAGATATGATGGGTATGTGTAGGGTACATGTGGCTGACGACTTGTTTTTAACCCAAAAATGATGAAATGAAAAGGGTTTTTAAAGAAGATTCTCAGCTTTCCACCAATATAAATTATGCTTTACTTTGAATTTAATAAATAATTATTATTCATTTTTTATTTGAATTACAACTAAAGTCATGATTGATAGGCTGATTGAAAAATATCTATAACTTTCAAATAGTGTCACATTTTTTCAATCCAAAACATGTGTCACATTCTATGCTTCGCATTCTATAGGATTAAAGAAAAAAAAATTGAATTTCATGAAGATTTGACCAAGTTAAAGTGGTCAAACATACAAGTTTTTATATTTTTTAAAATTTGTAATAAAAAATTCATAATTAATTATTTACTTGGAAAAAAATTACAAAAAAATATGCATCACAACAGGACATGAGTCCTCTACTTATATCTAAAATATTATTAAAAATATTATCATTTTATTATGGTTAGGGTGGTCAGATAGACACCTACTTTTTATTTTTCCTTGAAATTTAAGTACTACTACATTGAAATTTCAAATTTTCCAAATACATTTTTTATTTTTAAATAAACCTAGTAGTTTAGAAACTAAATTCAATTTTCTATAGATTCTATTCTTACATATTTTTGAAATAATATAGATAACTTATTCAAATTTTTATGTCAAGTTGCCTAACTCTGATTTTTTTGAATTTTTTGCCACTTAAGGGCCTATTTTTTCCATGATGATCCTGTACATACCCTTAGAGGACACCAAAATCCTATTCAAATAAGACAACTTCTTCAAGAGAAAACTTAAAGAGGCTATTGAAATCAATAATCATCCCTCCAACCTCAATCAAGATGGGGGGTGGAATTTAAGCTTCTCTTGGAAACCCCTCTTGAATAGCCTCAAAGTTCTCCCCCTTGAAATTTATAGATCTTCCTCTCCTCTTTAGTCATGTGATTTCCTCCCCTCCTTTCTCGTTCCTCCTTTCCCTTACTCTTCTCCCCACTTTGCCTCCCTAATCCTTGTCTGTCTCTGTCCCCCACTCTTTTTTATCCTTCTTTTTTCCCCCTCGTTCCTCCTTGTTTCCTTTTCCAATTTGACCTTTCTCCTCTCCTCCTTTGTTTAGGTTCTATTCGTTGTTTTTTTTTTCCATTTTATTTACCTAGTTTTTTTTATTCTCTTTGTGCTATTTATTGGCCCTCCTTTTATATTGATTTTAATTGGTGTGTTTGTTTAAATTCTTTATTGGTCTTTGCTTGTTTTTGCATTGGGTTGTTCTAGATTTATATTTAGCTTGGTTTGTACTTCTCTTTTTTTTTTAAGGAGTTTCCTTTAGCCTTATTGCTTGGTTTTTTCTTTAATTGGTTGTTTTTTTAAGTTTCTTAAATTTATTGTTCTCCTCTTATTTCCAAATTTTCTTGTCTTTTGTCTTTAGTTTTCCTTTATCTTTTCTAGTAGTTTGATTTTTAATTTTCTTTTATGGTTTTTATTTTCCTTTTACTTTTAATTTCTTTATATTTTCTTGATTGTATTTATCGTTCAAAATTTAAAATATTTGTAAATTTCTTAATTATTGCTATCTTCTTTTTCTCTCTTCTTATCTTTTGTCTTCCTTTATCATTTTCTTTTGTAAGTTACTTGGTTTTATTTTTTCCCTTTTGATTTTCATTTTCTTTTTAGTTTTTTTGATCTTACTCCTTTCTTTTATATTTCTTTATTAATTAATTTTTTTGTGTTCTTTATATTTGAATGTTTCATATTTGAGTCTTTCTCTTATTTCTAGTTTTTATTCTCTTATTTTTTTGGGGTTTCTCATTCCTTCCATTTTTTTTTTTTGTTCTAAGTTTCAATTTTATTTATTCTCCTATTAATATTTAAATTCATAATATTATCATTTAATATTATGCTATTAAATATTCTATTTTTTATTCTCCTTTTTTGTTCTTATTATTCTCTTCATTTTTCTCTTGGTTTTTGGTTTTATTTTTCGTTTTCTTTTGTCAATTATTTGGCTTTAGAATTTCTTTAAGGCTTTTATTTTCATTTTAGTTTTGATTATCTTAATCTATTTTTTTCTTCTTTTTCTTCCTTTTTTTTTTAATCTTTTGTCTTCTTTTTATGTTAAATTTATTCTCCTTTAATATTTAATATCATAATATTATCACTTAATATTAAGGTGTTAAATATTTCATGTTTATTGTTCTCTTTTAGTTCTTATTATTCTCTTCATTTTTCTCTTGGTTTTTTGTTTTTTCATTTTCTTTTGTCAGTTATTTGTCTTTAGATTTTCTTTATTGCTTTTTATTTTCATTTTAGTTTTGATTATCTTAATATTATCTTTTACTTTTACTTTATTAATTATTTTGTTCTTGTTCTTTATAATTTTTATTTTCTTTTAGTTTCATTTTTTTTATTTTTGGGTTTTTTCTTCCCTTATTATTTTTAGTTTATTCATTTCTTTCATTTTTATGTTTGGGTTTTTTGGTTTTAAATTTCAATATTATTCATTTTCTTGTTAATATTTAACATCTTATTGTCATTTAATATCATGATATTAAATATTATTTTTTCTTGATTTCATTTAGCTTTTTTATTCTCTTTTCTCTTTTTTCCCCCTTTTTATCTCTTTATGCATTGAGTGTTCTTCCTATTCTATTATTTTTATTCTCTCTTGTCTTGTCTCTTTTCAACTTGTCCTCTCACCTTCTCTATATCCTCACCTATTTAGTCTACCAAGTCTACTACCTTCTTTCATTCTTATCTCTTTTTGCTTGCATAACATCCTAATGATGGATCATGGAGTGTGATCTGAAACGTTTGATACAAAAATTCACATAGTTTTAATCCAGAAATAATAGCACTCGACTATCATTTGTTTAGATAGAAGTTGATTTATAAAGGTTGATAATAGTTGATAATGACTATCATATTGGAGGTCGATAATAATTAATATGGCTATGTTCTTTGAAGCTGTATGAAGTTGCTTATGACTATTTTTGAAACCAAATATTACTCAGAATGTCATGCAATATAAGACATTGTATTGTGTTTGATATTGTTGTCGATATTAAAGCATAGACTTGGTCAACGCCTTTGGTAAGATCAAGCTTGACTTTGTCAACTATTTTAAATACTTTGGTCAACTCATCCTCTATACAAATTGATGGATGTTTGTTGTTGAGAAATGGTAGTTGATTATTTCTATGGGTAGTAAAACCGCGCCAAACAAGAAGGAAAGAAGGATGGATTTGGCGTCACCTCTGAAACCAAGTTGTTGTAGATGTCTATTCTTTGTGACCATTCGAATTGAGCATATGCAGATTGAATAAGTCTTGTAATTGTTGTCAATGCTACAAGTTGACCTGAAGGTGATTTTGTTGAGTATGATCTTAGGAATTTGCCACCTTTTTGCTGAATTTCATGTGTTGCTTTGCATGGGGCTTGTTGTCCATTTACATGCCTAAATTTTAGGTCATGAGGTTGCTAAGCTACTCTATAAATAGTTGAGCCATTTCAGTAGTAAGGACGCATTCTTTTTGAAGAGATTGCACATATTTTGTAATTCCTTATTTCTGTGTTATTCCCATCCATACTTGTTTTATATTGTGAGTGAGAAAGAGTGAGTGTTCCTATTGTGTTGAGAGGAAACATTGTTGTTTGAGAGAAGTAAGCTATCAACTTGTGAGATAGAGTTATTTGTGGCATTCTTGAGAAGCTGATTATCAAGCTAATTGTTGTTGGAGAAGGCTGCATTGTTGTCTTCTAATTGGATAAGTGATAGCAGGCATTCAGGATCTCCTCTTCTTTGTTATTTACTTTGAAAT
Organism: Sequoia sempervirens; assembly: GCA_007258455.2. Taxonomy (NCBI): domain Eukaryota; kingdom Viridiplantae; phylum Streptophyta; class Pinopsida; order Cupressales; family Cupressaceae; genus Sequoia; species Sequoia sempervirens. The sequence goes on along the minus strand of VDFB02000002.1, from coordinate 78,473,361 downwards.
GATATATTTTCCATGATTGTTTGAAATGTCTTTTCCAGTGTGTGCATTAGAGATATTAGAATGTCTTTGAAAAGGAAATTAAAGATTTTATGTTGTTTTTATGTTGTGCTTGTAAGTACTCCATGATAGGAGTTTGGTGTATATCATAGACATTATATATTGGGCTTGATTGAACACAAGAGGCAGTTGTGATACACTTAGCTAAGTTATTGATTTAACTAGGAAAGCTTGTGTTTACTCCTAGGATAGTTAATCCAGTATGGGAGGGAGCTTGTGTACTTACTTGTTAAGTAGGTTTATTCCAAGTAGATTAAAATGGTGATAGGTTAATCTGTGGTGATAGAACATCCATTGAAGGAAATACCTATGTGTAGTTTAAGATAACCTTAAGTCAAATCGGCCCTAAGTAGTGTATGTGATAGATGGTCCTCTTAGTAGGAATACTAAATGTAACACTTTGGCCAAAGTAGTGTTAATGTCTAAGACTCCACTATGGATTGTGTGACTACCGAGACTACACTATCAGTTCGCCATGATCCAATATTACATGCTAGTTCGAGATTGTGGGATTACAATTTCTAGTTATGTAGGACACAACACTATGCTCAGTTGGTTGTCGTTATCGGTTACTCTACCAATCTCTTCATCAAAGGGAAGGGCCATCTATCAAATGATAGATGTGTGGGGAACCTTATTAAAAGTCTGTGGTTGGAAAAAAAGTTCTTGAGTGGTACTTCTCCTCCACAACAGGTGACATAAGAACCAAGATTTGAAAGGAAGGATCATGGACCATCTTACAACTATTTTTTCTAAATCTCTTTGAGCTATGTTTGTAAATGTATTCATTCTTGTATTCATGTAACTTATGATTTTTTATGAAGAAATGGAAATCCATATTGTATTAAATGTAATGCATCTTGTTCGTATATTCTTAATAAAGAAAAGAAAAGTTTTAATTGCAATGGCTTGTTACGTAGTTTATTTACTCGAAAGATGAAAACTTAGAAATTTTTACTTCATTGAAGGATTGGTATGTTACATGCTTAGTCCATTCAATAACTGGTAATGGCACATTGACTAGAGAATTGTATCTCTCTTCGAGCACATTATCATCTCCAATAACTTTGTCTAGGACTCAGAACAAATTGATAGATTTCACAAATTTAGCAGTCATTCTCATATAATATCTTTGTCTGACCTCATGGTCATCATCATAGGTGGCCCAAAAATCCTCAATATGGGGCCTGTGAGCATATTACTTTCCAACCTACCTTTTCAATTTACCTAGAGGGTCCAATCCTCCTCTCTCTATATGCAGCTCAAAGTTATACTCTACAAGCTCCTTCTTTGAGTTCTCTGCACAGGGGGCAATGGGGCACAAATATACTTCTTGAACAAATATAATGGGGTAGGGAACCCAACATGATGCTTGTCTTGTAACAATGAATGGGTAGTTTGCAGTTACCGAGTTAATTCCAACAAAATTATCTTATCATTAGGGTACTGGGGTAGTCGATAAAGGAACCAAGCTGAGAATCCCCCAGGTCTTATGTATGTGAACTTGTGAATGAACCAGTACTTGAAGCCTTTAACCAATGCTTTCATGCTATAGGACATTATTCTATGATAATCTTCTGACAAATTCTAAACGATGTCACTACAGGATTTGACACCATTTTTCGATGGTCGTTCGTCGGTCGTTCGACAAATCTCTGTCGGAAGAGCGACGCAATGGCCAAAAATTTTCCGTCGCTATTTTTTCGTCGCAAGGACGACGAAAAAGTAAACGTCGAAATAACGGCGAAGAATCGTCGGTCGGCAGGATCGCGACATACGTCGGGATTTTGTCGGAATATCGATGAAAACTTTGTTTATCCACCGACGAACTGCACCAGAAGTTCGTCGTCGGCTCGACGAAACGGGCAAATATTTAGCGTGGAAACATGGAAATTTCGTCAAAATAGCATCGAAAGAACACCAAAAGTTCGTCGAATATGCGACGAAATAGGCAAGTAGTAGCGTCGGAAGAACA